>OZ014467.1:4464296-5118846 GCA_963966035.1 Acleris laterana | reverse complement strand
GGAAACTGTGAAACGGGCGAATACTTACTTCAACAATAATTTGTGCGGGTGGTAGGACCTTGTGCAGGGTCCATCGATCGCTACCACCGTCTTATCCATTAACCTACCGCCAAACAGCAGTGTTCGCATTGTTGTGTCCGGTTTGGGGATAAGACAGTGAAATGACTAGCATAGAGGCATTCCATCTTAGTCCTCAGGGTTGGCAACGCATTTGCAGTGTTAGGATTGCTCTGCAGTCTTGTAAATGCGAATGTCTATGGGTCACAGTTTCCACTTACCATCAGGTGGCCTGTGTGCTCGTTTGTCATCTCTATGCCATAAAAAAAAATAAAAAATAAAAAATATCAGGGGTACAAACTCACACATATTGATTCGGGTGTATATCGATTTGTCAAAAGCGTTTGATTAAATAGATCATAGTATTTTATTAGCGAAGTTGAAAGGAGTCGGTATTCACAGTGATATACTTAAGGGGATAGGGTTTCATAAAGTAACAGAAGGGAAGCAGTCTTACTAAAGGATTTCACATCTGATTTTCTTCCTTTCCCTTCATGCATATCCCAGGGCTCTCACTTGGGGCCTTTTCTTTTCACACTTTAAATGATTCAGATTCAGATTCAGATTCAGATTTTATTACTCAATATAACACAGTATAAATTACATTACATGTCAAATTATATAGCAGCATAATATAATTATATTATTATTATTATTATGCAGTTACATTAGTTAGTTGTAGTTGTTAGTTAGTTGTTGTTTTAGTTGTTTTGAACGAACTAAAGGCCATTTTTCACAATTCGTGCCATCTCTACACAGAAAATACCAACATTTACATTTCTATCTCATCGCTAATTCATTTTACAAGCAGACTTAGATTCCATTGCCTGTAATTGTGTCAATAGCGTACGCTAATGCCACCAGCAGGCGCGAACGTGTTGCATCCACGGCTGTCTATCCATAAGTTACAAACATAAAATCAATCAATCTCACCACTTCTTACATATTTATTATTAGAAGGATCTCTAGCCTGGTGGAAGAAAGAACCATTGACACTAGAAGAAGAAGAAGAAGCAATAGGATCATGAACTTACCTTAGTCCCACGGCATGATCCATTTGCTTGAAATGCCATTCCAACGGGTCCCTGGTCTCCATCATCACTTGTTCCAACGTCTGCAAACCGAATATTTTTACTCTGTATCATCTTTAATAACCAAAGTTTTCAAGATAAAGTATATAGATTTCAATACATCAATACACGATTGACAACATTAGTCGCTTTTGAAGAAATCGCATGGTGTAAAACGATTTTTCGATAATATCCTGACTTTATGTCAATACTTGGAAAGGGCCGGATGCATACGACTAACATCTAGCCCTGTCCTACTTGAGCTTAGCTGTCACCCGCGTCCGCGATATCGGTCTTGGAGCGTAGATGATACTCTTCCTTCCTGTCTTCCCTTTACGATTTTAGGAAAACTACAACAATGGGTCAACAATGTAGGAAGAGAGGACAATAGAGAGATCTTTCTCCAGGTTACGCCTGGAGACCGAAGTCCATTGGGATGAACATGTAAGTGGTATATATGTCAACCGACTGGAGAAACTTCGTTAGCGCGATGTAGAGCACTGTAGTTCTGCTGTCTGACGCTAGTGGCGCTGGCGAGTTGCCTGATACAAGTTGTCGCTAGATCTCGCTATGCCATCTCCTTGTGAAATGTTACCTTGTGATCAAACTGTCCCTGCGAGTCCAGGGTATGCAGGTTCTGTTCCATCAGCGCCAGCCCAGCGGCGTAGAGAGTAGGGTCGTCCAGTTGAAGGACGGACAACGCCACCCAGAACAACGCCGTATGGATTGGTGATTCCTGAGACAACGGATTCCATTTATTTACGTTATTTATTTTTAAGAAGTCGACGCCATATTTGCTTACCTTTTCCCGGTATTTTGCCAACTTTAGGTAAATATATATCCGTATTTCCGATCTCTACTAATTTGTTACCCCCTTACGTATAAACGTGGAATCAACTTGGGATAGTTTATGCCATGCTTTGTCACTTTCTGTCAGATGAAAATGTCACAATTACAGATAAGGACAAAGCTCGGCATCAAGTATTCCAAGCTTATTTTCATAGCAAAAATCAAACATCAAGAGGGATTGACCATTGTGTTTTATCGACTATCGATGATTAATTGTCACTTAGCATGACATGTTTCAGGTAGTAAAATTAGACCTGTAATTGGGAGGCCTTTGCCCTGCAGCGGGACACTATAGAGTACCAAAATTTGACCTCTGTATAAAGGTTAACAAAATAATTAATTAATAAAACAGTAACTAATTTAATTTGTTACAATTTAAATATAAAACGAAAACGGAAATGTTAAACAGCATCATGTACTAATTATATTTTCTTCATCTTGTCTGTAGTAATAAAGAATCGACATTATTTTCTCTACATTGTCATCATTTAAAATGGACCTGTTTTCATTATAGATCTATTTAATTTAAACATAGGAGCACATTTGTAGTACCTACTAGATAATTCTGTTTGTTTTGGTTTTATTCACTCCTATCTAGTAAAATCGATAACTGGAATAGTCGATAAAACATAATTGTCAATCCCTCTTGACGTTTGATTTTTGCTATGAAAATTCCGCCCCTAGGGGGTTAGTGTATAGGTTCGGCATAATTATATTTACCGGGTACAGAAGCGGCTGCAGCCTCGTCAGGCACATGATGAGAGCCTCCAGGAGCGCGAGGTCGTTGAACGACTCCAGGGCCTTCACGAGTATCCTCAACAGCTGTTTCATGTCGTCGTCTGTCACGTTCTTACCTGAACAACATTTGTTTTTTTTTTTTTTTTTATGGCATCGAGTAGACAAACGAGCACACAGGCCACCTGATGGTAAGTGGAAACTGTGACCCATAGACATTCGCAATCACAAGACTGCAATGCAATCCTAAGACTGCAAATGCGTTGCCAACCCTGAGGCTAAGATGGAATGCCTTTATGCTAGTCATTTCACCGGCTGTCTTATCCCCAAACCGGAACACAACAATGCGAACACTGCTGTTTGGCGGTAGATTTTGAATTAACACGCATTTATCAAGCATTAAGAAATAGCTCTTCGTGAACGTAAATGAATACTGAAAAAGGACGAGATGAACGAATATAAAATGAAATATTGATCCTTGATATTTTTAATTTTATGTTATTTTGTGTTAAGTGTGTCACTTTCCGTCTCTTCACCAAGCGGTTCCATCGGAAGACCAGTGCTAGCTCTACGGCTAGCGAATGCTGAGTTGGGACCGTTTCGCAACTGTTTCTCTGTGTCTTATTTTTTGTATCTATGTACCTAATGTTGTTTTGTATTGTTGCGAATAAATGTCTCTTTATCTTTATCTTTAAATTTTAAGGACAGCGAAAAGTTTTTGTTGATTTTTTCTCGAAACCTGTTATGAGTAAGTGCAATTTAATTTATAATATTGTTTATTTACGGACAGTCAGTAGCAGAAGTAGCTACGCAACCGAAGAGGTCAAAATGATCTGCACTCTACCCTATTGTCAAGAGAACGTCGTGTCTAGATCATTTTGAGCATGTTATTCTCTTTAGCTACTTTTGATGCTGACTGTACAATTGATACTGTTGGGTGAATCAACTTTTAAAGTACTCCTTTTCTTTAGCGGTATTAAAACTTTCCTGGTGACTTATGGTTAATAATGATGTATGAATATTAAAATCAGACCATCAAATTTATGGACCCCACATTAAACACCTCAAATATTTTTTAATCATCGAAAAAACCGGGTAACTCAGGGGAAAATGCACTTTTTTCATACAAAACCTAGGGATGACATCGTCCCCTGCGTTACCAATTATATCATTGTTCAAAACTATATTATTGTAAATTAAATAAGTTCAAATGTTAGCCTACTTGTCTAATTAAATTAACATGTAGGCAGGCCATGTCGTAAGAAAATATATAGTTTTTCTAAAAACGTTAAAAGTTGTGTCACCCTGTTACATAGTCTTACTCAATTACTGAGATCGTAAATGTTTGTTGAATTATTTAAATGTTTTGTAGTGATTGTTTGATGTAATCCAATATGGCGGCACTTACTGATGCAGCCGAACACGATGAGCGCGCGCGGCTGCAGCGCTGGATTGAAGCAGAAGGCAAAGCTCTTAGCCAACGACGTCCTAAAACAAAGGAAAACAGTAACATTTCATATACATACATTAAATCATACCTGTTTCCCAGAGGGGTAGGCAGAGACCACTTCTTTCCACTCGCTACGATCCTGACAAATCTCTTTCGCTTCTTTCACATTCATACATCGAGTCATGCACGCACGTCGGTTTCGGGTACTTAAGATTCGGCCTTTTTCCAGTATTTCTCCGATTTGATTCGAAGAAGTACGCCTAGGGCGGCCGTTTCCAACGCTTCCACTCACTTTCGATCTGTATATCTCTTTCGTCAATCTTCTTTTTTAAATTAATTTAATATGTAGCGCTGAAATATACTCTGTCATTCATAAACGTACAATAAACGAATTCAGGTAAAATATGCTTTGTCACTATCTGTCAAAATAAAATGTCACAATGTAAGACAAGGCAGCATAATTATTTTAAACATACTTTAGCTTGTGCGTTTATAAATAAGACAGATAATCTATAGTGCTTGTGCAATCAAATTGACGTTGCACGGTTGCGTCAATCAAGTGTACATTGCGGAAACTAAAAAGTAGAGTGCCATTTCGTAAATAAAAACGCTATTTGAAACTACATGGGTAAAAACAATGTATCGTTTGGCAAAAACTTTCATGTGGTGACAGGATTGCAATATTCGTTAAGATATATTTGACAATGATTACAATAAACCTACGTAAAAATAACTGGCCAAGTGCGCGAAGGAATCACACGAAGGGTTTCGGACCATTTAAGTATGGGGGGGGGGGGGGGCATTTATTTCTATTATTTTATTTGTAACGGGCAGCAGAGACTTAGTGATTGGGTTGGGTCCCGCGGGCATAGGGAACCCTAAATTGGTTGAGTTTTTTAAAATTCCTGCCCTAGGCTGCATGGAACAGCGGTTGGTCTCTATTGACTGCCATAATTATTTTTAGTCATAATGTGTTTTAAGTCATAATTTTCGCAAGTCATAATGCATGTTCCGGCATTGTAATCTTTTAATATGTGGGTAAGTCACCTCTGCTTTAGGTCGGCGCGTGAAGAAATTTGAGGGTAGCTTCGAGACAAGCGCCCGGCCTGTTCGTCCTAAATCGGCTTCCAAATCGGACGTGTATTTCGGTACCGGCGGAAAGAATTCCCAAGTTACCATCGGAGAGTATTGTGTGTGTGTTTTTATATGTATACACGAGTGCTAGATCTCGTATGGTGATACATTCCTATATGTGACATAGCTGGCCAGCTCGGACTCGATACCTAGACTTTGGAGTGATCTGGAGTAGCCCGTGACTAAGGCGTGTCAACGGACAGACCAAGGTGAGTGGCTTATTTCATATTGAAGGAGTGTAATGCCTGTGACTGTAACCCCTGGGGAGAACTAGAAAAACCAGGACCGCATCTGACTATCGAAGGGTTCCTTACACGAACATAATTTGGTCCATCGAGCCTGGATAGGTTTTTCATTAGGTAGTTAGCTTAGGGTATCAGTAAATTTGTTATTAATATCGGTTAAGGTGTCCGTTATTTTATTCGGTTAAGTTTTCGGAAATAATCGGTTTGGTTTTATCCTACTGTAGCGGTTGTCTTACTTAAGAGGTTACCATTTCGGAAAAAATGGCTAAAGTTATTGAAAGTAAGTTTAAAGTAAAATATGATTGGTTAAAAAATAGTTTACAAATTGTGTCTAGCAAAAGCTATAGTTCAAGCGTATTGTCGGCGCGGTTACGTAAGTTGGAAGAGTACTTTAAAGGTCTTACGGAGGCATACGAAGGCATACTGTGCCTCGATTCGGTAGACGATAAAACGATCGCTAGTTATGATGAAAAATACAAAGAGGCCACAGAGTGGTACAATGAGTTGGACGCGGTGGCGGCGGCCTACCCGCACCTCGACGGCACGCACGCGCCGACTCAGAGCGCCGGGGCGGCGCGGTTACCGCGCATTAACTTAACTCCGTTTGATGGTGACGTATTTTCATGGAGTAGCTTCATCAGTCTATTTACATCCTTGGTGTTGTCACAGAAAGACATTTCTAAAACGGAAAAGTTCCATTATTTGTTTGCTAACTTAGAAAACGAACCTAAGTCGCTTATAAAACATCTGCCAATGATTGACGGTTCATTAGACATTGCCATGGATATTTTGAAAGGTAGATATGAAAATAAACGGTTGCAAGCGGATTCGCATATATCTCGGATATTACATTTACCGGCGATTAGTAAAGGTGTAGGCCTTAGAGCAAAAATATTAAATCCGTTGTTAGAATCTACACGGGCATTAAAAAATTTAGGACTACCTATAGATGAGTGGAGCTATATTTTGTTACATATTAGTCTTACAAAAATGCCGTTAGATATTAAAAGTCGGTTTGAGCAGCGGTACGGCGGTAACACCTTAAATCTACCTACTTTTGAACAGTTAACTGAGTTTCTACAAAATGAATGCCGACTCATCGACACGGCGGCCATGGCGGCGGAGCCGGCATGGACTTACGCGGAGTGCACACGGAAACCGGCGCGTCATGTGCATGTTGCGGAGCGGAGTAATGATAATTACAAATCGGAATGGGTTAACTCTCGTAATTACGGTTCCGGACAAAATAATAATTGCTATTATTGTAATATACCGGGGCACAACTTAGCCATTTGTTTCAAGTTTGCAAGTTTCTCGCCATATGAGCGTAAGGACTGGGTAAAAATTAACGGCCTTTGCTTTAGATGTTTTGAAAGGCATCCTGCCGCGACGTGCGACCGGCAGGTACCATGTAATCGGTGTGGAAATATTGGCCATAATAAATTAATTTGTACGATGTCCACTGCGCGCGCTCCATCGCCTCCGGGAGATAGGCAGCGTTCACGGCAAGTAGCCGTCGCTTCACAACGCGATAACCCGGCTAACGAAAAGGGGTCGCCTGGCGCAAATGCAGGGAACAGCTCGCACGCTGACAATACCACCGGGGCGGGTTGTCGTATGCAAGATGTGATGCGTCATTATACAAATTATGAACGCGACTATGATTCTAGAGAGTTTCGGAATAATAATTATGAAGGCGGTCGGAATCGGAATCGTTCAAGGGGTAGGCGGTCGCCAAGTCACAGCGGAGATCGGAGACCACGCTCTCAAGAATAGCAATTACAGTCTAGTAGTGTCGCCTCAGTAGTGCCTCGGTTAATGAACAATATCATTTTGCCCACCGTCATCATTGAAGTAAAATCGGTTAACGGAAACTTTGTGCGGTCTCGGGCCTTGTTGGATTTGGGAAGCCAAGTCTCAATAATTAAAAGTGATTTTGTAGCCACTTTAGGACTGAAGCGACATTACAATAAAACATCTTTATTAGGTATCGGCGGGTTATGCAACAATGACGGCAACTATTTGGTTGAGTTTTACTTTAGATCGGAACAATTGAGTAAGATTTTATTATCAGTTACGGCGGTGGTGTTAAAACGGCCTACGTCTTATTTCGCGCGAAAATTAGGATTACCGGTTAATAATATTAAATTATCGGACGACGGGTCATTTAATCAAAGTCACATAGACATCATTTTTGGGTGCGACATTTTAGGCCATATTTTAAACGGGGATAAGATTGACTTGGGCGCGGGAGGACCGTTTGCGTTGGGTACCATTTTTGATTACGCAATTTTCGGCCCTGTGGCTTCAATGGACAATCGTATTGAATTGCAAACGGGTTGTCATGTCGGCATGACACTCATCGAAGCAGTTGAAAAATTTTGGCGGTCTGAAGAACCACCAAACTCGGGTTTTATACGGGATCCGGCGGATTTGGAATGTGAGAATTTATTTGCGAGTTCTACGTCACGGGGCACTGACGGTAAATATGTGGTGAAATTACCACTCGTATTAGGTCATCGACGGCTAGGTGATTCTAGGGAAATAGCATTACGGAGATTTATAGCCGTGGAACGGCGCATGGCACGACAGCCGGAATTTCGGAAAAAATATGTAGAATTTATGACGGAATATTTAAAACTCGGTCACATGGCGGTTTCTAACTTTGATGTCGGGTCCGGGCAAGAACATCATTTTTTATGTCATCATGGAGTCTTTAAAAAATCTGGTGATGTTGACAAAATTCGGGTCGTTTTTGATGGAAGTGTGCAGACGACCACAGGCGTATCTTTGAATGATTGTTTGCATTCCGGACCGCGATTACAGAACGATATTACTCAAATAATAATTAATTTTCGGTTACCACGGTTTGTATTAACTACTGATGTAAAAATGATGTTCAGACAGACATGGGTACATTCGGAAGATCGGAAATATCAACTTATATTCTGGCGACCGTCACCGGACGAACCTTTACTTGTTTACGAGTTGACAACAAATACCTACGGCTTAAAATCGAGTCCGTTCATTGCAATTCGTTGTTTGCATCAGTTGGCTAGTGACGAAGAAAATAGGTACCCACGCGCGGCTCAGTTATTACGCCGTCAAAGTTACGTGGATGATTTAAACGGAGGGTCGGACACGCTGGACTCCGCTAGGGACTTGCGGGATGAGCTGGTGGCGCTCATGGGCACGGCCGGCTATGAATTGCGGAAATGGTCGTCAAACGTACCAGAACTATTGGACGGTTTACCGTCAGACCATCTGGAGACTCTTCGGTCATTTGACGCGGATACGGACGGTTCCGGTTTTATAAAGGTTTTAGGTATCCAGTGGGATCCAAAATGTGATAGTTTCTCTTACCGACTGCTATTGCCAGTAGAAGGAACGATTACTCGGCGGACTATTTTATCTTTGTCAGCTCGACTGTACGACCCCCTCGGCTGGGCTTGTGCAGTAGTGTTTAGAATAAAATTGTTGTTACAAACCCTACTTAGCACTTCTAGCAATTCGCGGAAAATAGATTGGGACGCTCCCGCACCGGAAGAGATCGTTCGGAATTGGAAAGAGATTCTCGAGGACTTGCCAAATTTGCAACAGATATCTATCCCTAGATGTATAAAATCGAACGGTAAAAGTACATATTCAATTCACGGTTTTTGTGACGGATCCTTGGTCGGTTTTGCATCTGCAGTTTATTTACGGTCGGCAAACGCAGACGGTACGGTTCGAGTGAGGCTACTCATGGCTAAGTCCCGCGTAGCCCCTCTTAAAACAAAGCACACTATTCCAAAAATTGAATTAAATGGGGCAACCCTGTTAACCACTCTTATAAACCATGTCGTCACTTCACTTGAGAGTGATATCGAATTATACAGGGTAGTAGGTTGGTGTGATAGTACCATTGTATTGGCGTGGTTAAAAACTCCTCCGCACAAATTGCAAGTGTACGAAGGCAATCGGGTTTCACAAATACTTTCCTCTAAAGTGGACATCACTTGGCGTCACGTTCCCAGCGAACTGAACTGTGCGGATGTGGCGTCGCGCGGAGCGACGGCGAGCGAGTTGCTGCGACACCCGCTGTGGTGGGAGCCGCGCTGGCTCCGGGAGTCGCCGGCCAAGTGGCCTGGCGAGTGTTCGGATTTCCCGGCGGATATGTTACCCGGTTTACGGCCTAATGTCCATGTCGGTATATTAGACTCGGATTTTAATTTATTTGATCGGTTTAGTTCATTTGACAAATTGGTAAATGTAACGGCTTATTTATTACGGTTTATTCGGCATTGTAAAACAAAATGTAAAAACGTCGGCAAAATGATTTCGGTTTCGGAACGTAAAAATGCGATAGCTTGTTTAATACGCATTGTTCAAAAGGAACATTACGAAGAAGAAATATTGGCGTTACGAGATGGAAAAGGTATAAAAAATTCACTAAGGCGGTTGAATTTGTTTATAGATAATAAAACCAATTTGCTTCGAGTCGGCGGTAGAATCGGTGCATCGAATTTACCTTACAACGCGCGACATCCAATTTTGTTACCAGGCAAGGGTAGATTTACGAAAATTTTAGTAACACACTATCATAAGGCATACTGCCATGTAGGCGCTAATGCATTAGAGTCTATTTTATCGTGGACGTATTGGATAGTTGCAGCGCGGCGGGTGACGCGTCACGTTACCTTCAAATGTATACGGTGCTTCCGAGCGCAGCCGCGGCTGAACCAGCCCTTCATGGCGGACTTACCCGCTGATCGGGTGAGGGGCATCCGACCATTTTTTGGTGCCGCAACCGATTTCGCTGGTCCATTTCACATTAAATCAAGCGTGCTTCGGAACGCAAAAATTCTGAAATGTTATTTATGTATTTTTGTTTGTTTAAGCACTAAGAGTGTGCACTTGGAGATTGTTAGTCAACTAACGGTCGAAGCTTTCGTAGCGGCGCTTACCCGGTTTACGTCACGGCGAGGGCTTCCCTCATTAGTTCGGTCGGATTGCGGTACTAACTATACGGGCACGGATAAATATTTGAAGGAACTGCGAGTTTTCTTACGGGATCATCAATCGGAAATCGATCGGGAATTCGTCAAAAACGACATTAAATGGCTTTTCAACGCTCCATCCAGTCCAAACCACGGTGGATTATTCGAAGCGGCGGTTAAATCGGCAAAAACTCACGCCAAGCGCGTACTCGGCGAAACTCGGTTGACGTTCGAAGAACTCACCACGTTCTTCACGAAGGTGGAGGCCGTGATGAACTCGCGGCCGTTGTGTCCTCTTAGTACGGATCCGGCGGACTTGGAGATATTGACTCCCGGACATTTTTTGATCGGTCAGCCCCTAGTGGCCCTTCCCGAATATCCTTACACCGAGGTCAGTATGTCTCGGTTGTCTCGGTTTGAACAGATACAAAAGATGACCCAACATTTTTGGAACCGTTGGAAAAGTGAATACCTTCATACGCTCCAACAACGCTTTAAATGGACCTCGCATACGGAACCTCCTAAGTTAGATGATTTAGTTTTAATTAAAGAGGATAACCTACCACCTCTACACTGGAGACGTGGACGGTTAGTTAAGCTTTTACCGGGTAAAGACGGGGTCATACGGGTTGCCGAAGTAAAAACCCAAAATGGTGTCTTGTTAAGACCCGTCTCAAAATTGTGTAGGTTACCTTTAGGGAATGAATAACCAAGGCGGGCTTGGTTAGGCGGGGGGATGTTCCGGCATTGTAATCTTTTAATATGTGGGTAAGTCACCTCTGCTTTAGGTCGGCGCGTGAAGAAATTTGAGGGTAGCTTCGAGACAAGCGCCCGGCCTGTTCGTCCTAAATCGGCTTCCAAATCGGACGTGTATTTCGGTACCGGCGGAAAGAATTCCCAAGTTACCATCGGAGAGTATTGTGTGTGTGTTTTTATATGTATACACGAGTGCTAGATCTCGTATGGTGATACATTCCTATATGTGACATAGCTGGCCAGCTCGGACTCGATACCTAGACTTTGGAGTGATCTGGAGTAGCCCGTGACTAAGGCGTGTCAACGGACAGACCAAGGTGAGTGGCTTATTTCATATTGAAGGAGTGTAATGCCTGTGACTGTAACCCCTGGGGAGAACTAGAAAAACCAGGACCGCATCTGACTATCGAAGGGTTCCTTACACGAACAATGCATTTTTCTCAGGACACGGTTATTTTTTCAGCATTTTTATAAAACTAACCTAACCTAACCTAACGAATCTACACGATAAACGTTTATTAAAAACTGTAACTTCAGCCTGAAAGAAGTTATGACAAAAAAAAAAAGACTAACAATACATCGCTTATTGAATGCAAAACGGACGCATTCCAAAATAATTTGCTCTTGCATTATAAATCTTATACGAATAGATTCTAATTTTAAAATGCAACACTGACTCATTTTGTAATGTGTCCGTTTTGTATTCAATGAACGACATTATGATTATGTTATGACCAACGATATGTATGGCAGTCAAAGGGATCCGAACAGCGGTACATACCAAGTCTGCAGCCAGTCGCAGTCGGGTATGTCCCTCATGCAGGCCTCCATGATCTCGAGCAGCGCGTCCGCGATGGTCTCGAGCGACTGCAGCGGGAGCCGCTCGCGGTCCGAGTGGGGCGCGGGCGGGGGCGCGCCGCCGCTCGACGACGTGGTCGACGCGTCCGTGCACGCCGCGTACGAGTGCTCCGAGTACCTGCGACCATCCAGGGCAGGGATTGTAACCGGTTACAACCGGTATTTATTTAGGTTAAAACTGATTGATAGAGTAAGGAATGAAAAAGTCAGAGAGAAATGTGGAATAAAAGAAGATGTATTGACTAAGATTGAAAAGGGCATGCTTCGATGGTTTGGTCATTTGGAAAGGATGGATGAAAGAAGATTGACGAAAGAGATATACAGATCGATAGTGAGTGGACGGGTCGGAAGGGGCCGCCCTAGGCGTACTTTTTCGAGTCAAATCGGTGAAATACTGGAAAAGGGCCGAAGTTTAAGTACCCGAAAACGACGTGCGTGCATGACTCGATGTATGAATGTGGAAGAAGCGAAAGAAATTTGTCAAGATCGTAGCAAGTGGAAAGAAGTGGTCACTGCCTACCCCTCTGGGAAACAGGCGTGATTTAATGTTTTTTTTTTTTTTTTTTTTTTTTTTTTTTTTATTGCATAGAGATGACAAACGAGCACACAGGCCACCTGATGGTAAGTGGAAACTGTGACCCATAGACATTCGCATTCACAAGACTGCAGAGCAATCCTAAGACTGCAAATGCGTTGCCAACCCTGAGGACTAAGATAGAATGCCTCTATGCTAGTCATTTCACCGGCTGTCTTATCCCCAAACCGGAACACAACAATGCGAACACTGCTGTTTGGCGGTAGGTTAATGGATAAGATGGTGGTAGCGATCCGGACGGACCCTGCACAAGGTCCTACCACCCGCAAAATAATGTATGTATGTATTTAGGTTAAACCGGTTAATTATTTGGGTTACGTTCCAACGAATTGGTTACGCTCACAGGGAGCGAAATGCATTTACCGGTTATAGCCGGTTAGAGAGCGCTTCCGTCATTCACCCTTGTCTCGGCTCACACGGAAGGAGCGCTCTCTAACCGGTAAATGCATTTCGCTCCCTGTGAGCGTAACCTTTATTATGGGTTAGGCTCTAATAGTGTAGCTTTAACCGCTACGGAAAATATACCGGTTTTCAATCCCTGATCCAGGGTACTTAAACCTTAAGACTGCGCCGAGCAAACGCCGAGCGTCCAGTGGCGCCCTCATTACTATTATTGGGTTTTCTAATTAACTAAAGAATTTCCTTGGAACCAAACAAAATGTGTTTGTAGCGCAAGTATAAACACAATTTATGGGATACGTAACAAACTTTAATAACAATTACCCTTTGAGTAGTCAGCTTAACGGGAAAAGGTGGCCACTTTTTTTCGTTAAGTTAATAACTCGAAGGTTAATTATTATTTATTAAACTATATGATATACCCTATAAGTTGTTTTCATTTGTAGTACAAATACATTTCATTCAATTTCAAGAAAATACTTTAGTTTATTAGAAAACACAATAAAAGTAATGAGGGCGCCACTGTACATCCGGCGTACGCTCGGCGTGTCGAAAATCAAACGCGTCTTTAAAGTTAATCTCCATATTTTAATTTTGACAAAGCTACAAATCTTACTGCATAAATTCTAAGTTTGAAATTTACTTTAAATGTATGTTTGAAATTGAACTTTAAAATACACGATGTAAATAAACATCATTATGCATTTAAGGGTTAATATGACTCCTACGCGGACGGAGCCACGAGTAACAGCTAGTTCTTTTAAAAATCATCAGCTAAATAAATTATTAGCGAAGTGTCTGTCTGTGATACCGTAGCTCTTAAGCGGATGAACCGATTTGGATGCGGTTTTTTTTAATTGAAAGCAGATTTTTTACCGGTGGTTCTTAGACATGTTTTATCAAAATCGGTTCAGCCGTTTTTGAGATATTGAGCTTTTAGGGGATTAAAAGACCCCAATTTAACGGCGACACCTACTTTCAGAGCTATCTCTTAAACATGCTAAGAACCACTCCGATTAATGAAGCTTTATTTTACATTGCAATATACTCACCAATCGTTGGCATGCCTGTTGTACGGACTTCTGAAGGCGGTTACAGCGGCCGACTTCACTTTGGAAATGCCGAACATTTGGTAGAACTTCGGCAGGGCGAACTCGTCGAGGGAGAGCATCAGCACGCGCTGGGTTTCCTCTGAGATGGAGAAATACACTATTTGATTTCAAGGTGATCAAAGATAAAAGTAAGATCAAGCTATCAGTGAAGTGGACTGGACGTGTGTTGGCGGCTAAATGGATGATGATGATGAAAAGGGTGGTGAAAATGATGACCATGTATCAGATACCGGAGAAGCTACTCAAGTAACTGATGCACATCAAGGTGGTGGTTTTGATGATGATAATGTATTAGCTACCGAAGACAATGGCCGGTTTGCAGCTTCATACCGAGTTACTGACGTTGACGATAAATAATGACAATGATGATAATAGTGATAATTTTGTTTTAGTTACTGAAGAAGCGAGGACAGTTATGAAGTAGGCGATATTGATAATGGTCATGTATCAACTACTGAAGAATCTGGGCGAGTGGCAGCTTCACTCCAAGTAGCTGATGGTGATAACAGATATAACAATGATGATGATAATGACGAACTTGTTCCAAATACCTACAAAACTGGACTAGTTACAGGTGAACAGAGAATGGGTGATATTGATACAGATGACAATAATGATGGTCATGAATTAGCTATTAGATAAGTTGGGCGATTTAGGCGCACAGCGAGTAGAGAGATGAAAATGATGTGCCTAATGATTAGATTAATGCTAAAGACGGTCATGAATCAGAGGTTGTAGAATCTGAGAAAGTTGCAGATAATGTTAAAGACAAATATGACTATGACCATGATGATCATGCATCAGTTACCGGAAAAGCTGGGAGAATTGCAGGTGCACAGGGAGTGGATGATGTTGATGACGAGGCCGTGAGTGGCGGCGCGCATGGACACCGTCCCGGAGCACACGAGGAACGTCACCGTATGGAACAGGTACGGCAGGTGGCGGGCCACGTCCAAGCAGTTGTTGAAGGACAACATGAGCTGCAAGAAGAACAATGATTTTGAGAGAGTAAAAAAGGAGGAGTTTATCAACGATTGGTTTCTTTTAGTATGTGATTTTGGTGATTTTTTTCCGGTTACTCTACAGAATATGACATTCGCAAAAGATCATACTAGCAAAACATCATATACGCATAACATCATACTCGCAAAACATCATATACGCATAACATCATACTAGCAAAACATGATATTCGCAAAACATTATATTTACAAATAGTCGGGTTTTGTTATAAAATCATTAGGTAGGTTTAGGTTATGTTAGATTTATATCAGGCCCGGAGGGCCAAACTACCCAGAAATAGGAGCTCCGCCGTAGCGGAGCTCCGTTGACACTATCTAATTCATGTCTTAATAATAATTAAGTTTTACTAATGTGATGTCTTGCTAGGTACTATGATGATTTGCGAATGTCATGTTTTGCGAATATGATGTTTTACTTTTATGATATTTTTCAGAATATCATGTTTTGCGAATATGGTATCCAACGACGGAAGGTTTTTTTCTGTTGGAATGTTATTTAGTTTCATAGAATACCCTGGTGTGATGATGGAATCCATAAGTAATTGATAACCCACACTCAATATTTATATCAGCCAGAGACGTCCACTTCTGGACCCAGAACTTCCTTAGGTGTAATTTGTGTATTTGCTGGCCGTGTGAAAACTACCGTCGAAACTGATTATTTATTATATTTGTGCAGGCTACTTTTAAATAACTATGACGGGACAATCTTACACATATAGACCTAGTTCCTTACCTAGAGATTAATAGATCTCTAGGTTTGTGTGGTAGACAAAGACGAACATACATAGAAAGAAAAACTTATATTTAAATGCCGTTTCAACCATAGCATCTGTATAAGAGGTCTCTTCAAAGATGTCATCACACACATATCATATAAGATACTTTAAGCAGTGAAACGTATATTTTCTAGACACAAAACATATTGATTTACCTACATACATCAAATTACGCCTGTTTCTCAGAGGAGTAAGCAGCTACCACTTCTTTCCACCTGCTACGATCCTGACAAATCTCCTTCGCTTCTTCCACATTCATACAGTCAACAGCAGAAGTAGCTACGCAACTGAAGAGGTCAAAATGTTCTGGACTCGACTCTATTGTAAAGAGAATACGTCGTGTCTAGATCTCGTCGTGTCTAGGTACTTAACATTCGGCCCTTTTCCAGAATTTCTCCGATTATATTCGAAAAAGTACGCCTGCTTTATCAACTTGTTGGTTAACTTACCAGATATCTCGCAAGTATCGCGATGTCGCCCCACATCATGTGCAACTCCAGAACGGGTGTCGGCGAGTGACAGGTCTTGTCAACCACCTGTCAAACGATACACCATTGACAATACACCTTGTGTAGTTTATGTGTGTTTGTTTGTTTAATTGACACTATTAAACGCTGAAAAGAGCGACCATTTCGAAGCTTAAGACTGTAACGAGCGTCTAGTGGCCTTCTATTTAACTTAAGTATTGTCTTGGAATTTAAGAGTGGTTTTTTGTTAACAAATGAATACACAATTTATAGGGTATATCATATCAGTGAGTAATTTAACGCAAAAAAGTTGCCATCTTCTTCCTTTAAGTGGACTACACGAAGGTTAGGTTATTACAGTGCAATAATTTCCATTATGACAATCGGGACATCTCGGATGTTATTCAAACACTTAAGTATAAGAACTTCGTTAAAATTTATGTTTTTTTATTCTATTCTATTGATATTTTAAATGTTGAAATTGACTATAAGCAATTCTTTAAGACATATGACGGGTTAGCCTTCAAAATTTTGGATTTGCTTGGAATCAAATTATCTGTAATTTGCATTTACTAATTTAATATTTATGTTTTTAGTACTGCAATGTAATAATTAAATCAAACCATCTGTGTTATTCATAGGTCTACTGTAAAAAACTGACGTTGTGGCAGGTATGATGTTATGACTATGCAGCAATGTGTCTCGTGTGACACGAGTCGTGTCATATGCACTTCCGATCTTTCCCGAATGTCGAGAATTGACGAGTGTCAAAGTCCAATTAAACGTACTGTAAACTTAGCAATGCGATAGAAAAAGTTTAATACACCGTTGCTTAAATACTAAAGGGCCACAACTCAAAATGAGTTTGCGTTGCATTTAAATTCGGAATGCTATATACTTTAAGTTTTAAATCAAACTATATCTGTTTTTGTTTTGTGGCGCTTTTGCATTTAAGCAGCGACACATGCACAATGCGTATTACATTTGTACAATAAAAAAAACCCCACTCTTCGATTTTAAGATGATACTTTAGTTTAGCAAAAAAAACACAATAATAGTAATGAGGGCGCCACTGAACGCTTGGTGCAGTCTTAAAATACGTGGAACTGGCGTCAAAATGGGGTATTTTTTCGACATGGCCACACCGATCAACGTAGACGCAGTCAAACCGTGATAAAGGCGCGCGCGACGTTACGTCTGCGTATTTTAAGCGTCTGTTTTGTGTCGAACCATTAACTGACCGTTGAAAGGCACATATTTATAGCTTGGATAAGGTATTGGACAGTTCCCGAGGGAAAGACGATAAGCATTTCCTGTGCAGACGGTAATGCAGACAAAAGCTATTCTATACTATTAAAGAAACACTAAGTTTTCTACAAAATTTGGATTCTTGTTGGCCAATCCCCTTTTAAATAAAATATTCTAGAATAAAAAGCAAATTAAACATAATTCGGTGCATCTATTTAGGGCAGTTAGAAACTTACACCAATATACCATTGGTGATAATGTTAAATGGCGTAAGTAACGAATTGAGTATGGAGCAGAATACACCTTAATGACTCAACAAGTAAGGTGCATTTTGCTCCGTTTTCAATTTGTCATTTATGCAACTTAGGGCCACTTGCAGGTTTTTTTTACACTGGGTTAAAACACTAACTCGAGTTTTAATAACAGTTTTCATATGTATCTGACGTTTACTAACTCGATAGTTACGTGTCTGAACCTGGATCCCTTTGACTGCTATACATATCGTTGGTCATAATGTATTGTTAGTCATATTTTTTTTTGTCATAACTTCTTTCAGGCTGACGTTTATCGTGTAGATTAGTTAGGTTAGGTTAGGTTAGTTTTATAAAAATCCTAAAAAATAATAGTGTCCTGAGAATAATAAAAAAAATATATATAAGGGGACAATCTTACACCAATTGACCTAGTCCCAAACTAAGCTCTAGGCTTGTACTATAGATATAAATATCTGCCCTTACCGGGATTTGAACCCAGGACCTCTAGCTTCGTAGGCAGGGTCACTACCCACTAGGCCAGCGCGTCGTCAAATGCATTATGACTTGCGAAAATTATGACTTATAACACATTATGACTAAAAATTATTATGTCAGTCAATAGAGACCCGTCTTGACCCAGTGTTAATTTTTTCTGTGCAAGTGGCCCTTATCAGTATTACCAACGATATCAACTTTAAACAATACACGATCAATGTTAGTGCGACCAATTAACGTTGGCTAAACTAAGACCGGTTGAGACATGTTGCCAGAGAAAATTAATCTACAGAAAGAAAAAAAAAGCAAACAAAACAAAAAAAGAAACTCACTGTGGCCGGGGTAACTGGGCCCAGGATATTATTTGGCAGTTTCGATAGGGCCTGCAGGAAAACAGTCCATTTAGCCTCGTCGGACCCAGTGTACAACGAAAAAAAAATACCAAGAGACCATCATGCACGACAGATGGGTACTAGACAATCTACACACATATACGTACACTGCGCCGAGCGTACGCCGGATGTACAGTGGCGCCCTCATTACTTTTATTGTGTTGTTAATAAAATGAAGAATTTTCTTGAAACTGGACGGTATGTTTTTGTACTACAAATGAAAACACAACTTATAGGGTATATCACATAGTTTAATAACAATTCACCTTCGAGTTATCAACTTAACGGAAAGTGGCCACCTTTTCCCGTTAAGCTGACTACTCAAAGGGTAATTGTTATTAAAGTTTGTTACGTATCCCATAAATTGTGTTTTTATTTGCACTACAAAAATACATCGTCTAATTCTAAGAAAATTCTTTAGTTAATTAGAAAACACAATAATAGTAATGAGGGCGCTACTGGACGCTCGGCGTTTGCTCGGCGCAGTCTTAAATCACGCCTTCTTCCCTGAGGGGTAGGCAGAGAGCTCTAGACAAGTATAGGCTGACAAGGTACAGCTTTATGATTACATAGTATGAAACAAAATCACTTTCCGCGTCTGTCTGTTTGTATATCCGCTAACTACCTACTCCTAAACCACCCCACGCAGATAGTAATTCTCGGAATATTTTTATAGTAAATTCAGTTTTATGTATGCTAAAAAAGGAAGTTTAATAAACCCGATTAATTCAATCATTGATTAAGAAAAAACCTCATTATTTTGATTAAAATATTATAGCTTTTAACACTCCCACTATCAAACCGACTTTAGACTGCGCCGAGCAAACGCCGAGCGTCCAGTGGCGCCCTCGTTACTATTATTGTGTTTTCTAATTAACTAAAGAATTTCCTTGAAATCAGACGATGTGTTTGTGTAGTGCAAGTAAAAACACAATTTATGGGATACGTAACAAACTTTAATAACAATTACCCTTTGAGTAGTCAGCTTAACGGGAAAAGGTGGCCACTTTTTTCCGTCAAGTTGATAACTCGAAGGTGAATTGTTATTAAACTATATGATATACCCTATAAGTTGTGTTTTCATTTGTAGCACAAAAACATTTCGTCCAATTTCAAGAAAATACTTTAGTTTATTAGAAAACACAATCAAAGTAATTAGGGCGCCACTGTACATCCGGCGTACGCTCGGCGCAATCTTAAGGAAGCTTCAAACCATCCAACCGTTTAGGGTGCAGTGCCAAAGAAGTAGACACTGCATACATACATAGTCGGTCCTTAAGTTCTGTCACAAAGGTTTATTATAATTTTAAAAACAAATAATAGAGTTTCATAAACTTGTAGTACATCAATCAAAACCTTATTTTATATAGAATAAAAAAAGCGAAATTTGAGTTCGTTACTATTGCAATAATTTGGTGTACGAGCTTTAAGCATTCCTATTCGGGGCAGGAAAGCATGGGTCAAAACACGCACGACCACGATACTGATAACGGCTACAACTTTTGTAAGAGTTCTCGTATTGAGTCGAAATTTGCGTGACATATTGACCAGACTTTTATCTTTAAATACTGATACGAATGTATTGCGGGTGGTAGGACCTTATGCAGGGTCCGTCCGGATCGCTACCACCATCTTATCCATTAACCTACCGCCAAACAGCAGTGTTCGCATTGTTGTGTTCCGGTTTGGGGATAAGACAGCCGGTGAAATGACTAGCATAGAGGCATTCCGTCTTAGTCTCAGGGTTGGCAACGCATTTGCAGTCTTAGGATTGCATGGCAGTCTTGTGAATGCAAATGTCTATGGGTCACAGTTTCCACTTACCATCAGGTGGCCTGTGTGCCCGTTTGCCTTCTCTATGCCATAAAAAAAAAAAAATAATAATAAATAATTCCAAGCAACTAAAGATCCGCTTATAGCCCGGTCAATCTTCACGTCTCATTAAATTGACCTTACGATTTCACATCAATTTGCAGAAATACGAAAACAGACCAACTTTCGTGCTTCATAAGCTGGTTTTTAAGTGTCGTTAAGATAATAATGCTGGTCTCTGAACATACCCAGAGATGAGAAGCTTCATAATATTAAATAGAAAATTTTCCTGGTTAACAAAGACTAATATTTAAAGCGTTTTCAAAAAGTGAAATTTTTAGAAAACTCGTGCGTGTTTTAATCGGTGCCGGCCGTGAATGTTAAAAGATCGTATCGGAAATTGCGGCGACTATGTGGAATGATGATTAGTTCCTAAAAATGTACTTTAATTAAGCTTTTAAATTTAATTTATTTTAAAATTAAAAAATAAACAAAAATTAGTTTTATTTGACTAAACCTGTGTGACAGAACTTAAGGACCGACTATGTACACTCGAAAGACATGTACCCTCCTTGCTTCCGTCGGGTAAAAAAAATAAGAAATCATTCTTTCTAAGCAGTTAATTTTCTTTCTTATTTCGCGACATTTCAATGTCAAAAGCTCAAGAAGTTAATATACTCTTATGTACATTGGGTCTTACGAGGGAGAAAATAATCGAAAATACTTCGTAAAAACCAAGTATAAAATACTTATGATATTAATTCACAAATAAGATGTAATACTTAACTGAATGTCTGTAACAGTAATAGGAAATTAAAGCACAAGAAACTAGATACAAGACAACATCGAGACATACAGACAGACACACTAATTAACAATGAAAAGCGTAGAAAATTGATTCACTTAAACTTTGCTATATTTACATATATTTTTAGTTTACAAGGAGTTCATTCCGTAATTTAACATCGTACCTTCGATTTCTATTGTAACGACCGTGGCAGCGAGCAGTTTGAAGAGGCGGGTATATGTTAGTGAGAAGTTTGTGAATACACGCAATTTAATTTGTTTTTGTTTACTCTTTACTCTGCTGAAGTGTGATTGTCATTCCCACGAAGAAAAATTATAAAAAAAAACCGGATAAGCGAGATAATAATACTTTTTTACTGGGACATCAATAAATGTTTTCGTATGAACAATTTATCTTCTGCACCGGTATCACTGCCTCCATACACATTTGACGTGTGACGTCACTTGCTGCACTAACATTAGGGATTGAAAAATCCCGTCATGTTAAAAAAAACGGCATAACTTATGTATGTCTTAATTTAACGTTTCATCAAATTTAGCACCAACCTCTACTAGTCTCTGGTTGGGTCACTGGTTGACTGGTAGAGAATACTTCAAGGCATTAAGTCCGTCATTTGTATTTACTTTGTTCATTGTGCATTAAAGATTAAATAAATTAATACACATATAAATAATAGATTTTCGTTTCACTATTTTTTACGATTATGGTTTCATTTATTTCCCAAATTTATTTTGAACAAAATAATAACTTTATTACAACTTACTGGCCTATACAATGAAATCCCCTGAAATGTCACTTTGACAGTAGCGTAACTTTGTTTACCTTTTTTCCGTGGGAATAGAAAAACAACTTTAGTAATCACGGTCGTTGCAATACAATCGAAACGTCGAGGTACAAATATGCATAGAAACCAGGGCTGGCAGAATAAACCTAATTTTTTTAATGGAATGGAGAAGGCAACCGTCAAGCTACCCAATTGTAAACCAATGGATATTTCCCACAATGCATAGTTGGTGACCCTGAGGACTAAGATAGAATGCCTCTATGGCACTTATTTTAGAGGCTATTTTACACGAGACCACAATGACACAATTATGATTTATTTCCAAGAAAGAACACCATAGGATATAGGGGTACAACTTAATTGAGAGACGGGGTAGGCATGAGGTGGGGGGCTGAGGTACGATGAAGTTATAGTACTGCCTTCCTCCCGCGCCTCATGTATACCTCCGCTGATTTCTCCGCCAATTGTAATCCGATATTAATGTTCTTTTTCCATGCGTCTCATTTAAATTTCCAGCTCAGAACACTATAGTGTTTTTTTTTTAATTTAAATTTATGAACTTTTTTCTCGGTTAACTTGTTGGTGAAATTACTAAGTTAGAGGCATTCCATCTTAGTTCCTAGAATCAACAACGCATTTGCAGTCCTAAGATAAAAGTCTACGGGCCTCAGAACCCCCTTCCCATTAACCCCCTACTTCACCATCAAGCTAATGGCACTAGTACATTGCGCAGCTTATATGAATCCCATTGATGCAGAACCTTGATAACTTTGCAATGTATACCGAATTGTTCTGTATCATCGTCAGGATGGCAAAATAGGGGTAGGTGCGTGCTTGTATTGCCTTCTCCATGCCAACACCTGTAGATGCAACAATCGCATCTAAACTGCAGTACTACTCACCCTGCACATGCGTCCGATGACCTTCTTGGACACCAGCTGAACGTTGGCCGACGCGAGCGCAACCGCCGTGTCCGCCATTATCTCGATCATTGGGGAGCCGAGGCCTGGACGATTATTATATAAGTTACAAATGTAGGGACTACAGTACAATGTAGATAAGTAATGGTCGTAACATGCGATAGTCAAATATAATTCTACGCAGACGAAGTCGCAGGCAGAACCTAGTCTTACTGTAAATACGAAAATTTGTACTTCGCTTTGGCAGTAGTAGATTGGGACACTTTTAGAGTTCAATATGTCCCCCAAATGTAAAAAAATATAAGAACATCCAATGTGCTTTTGATTTGCATATAATTAATATTTATTATTATCTATCACTGACCAGAGTTGACGCTTCGCTGTATAAAGCTGTCCAGCACCATATCGATCAGCTCCGGGACATGGCCAATGGAGCCCCAGATCTTAGCCTGCACCGAGGGGTACATCTCCGTCTCCTCGATGGTGAGCGTGATCAGCTTCTCCAGGATCTGGGCCACTTGCTTCTGCCGCCTGGACTCGTCCGAGGGCTTGCAGAATCTGCAGGGTTTTAAAAAAAAAAAGGTAGGCATATGACAGGCCACCTGGGTACACAGGCCACCTGATGGTGAGTGGGATCTGAGACCCATGGACTATTGCATTCTCAAGACTGCAATCTTAAGACTGCAATCGTAAGACTGCAAATGCGTTGCCAACCTTGAGGACCAAGATGTAAAGTCTCTCTGCTAATAATTCCACTGGTCTGCGGTAAATCCGGTGCAAAATCTGCTGCTTAACGGTAATTTGATATCTAGTGTAGAGCAGATCCAGCATCATCATCATCATCATCATAAACATCAGCATCATCATCGTCACCAACAACATGATACCAAGTGTAGAGCAGATCCATCATCATCATCATCATCATCATCATCATCATCATCATAATCATTATCATTATCATCATCATCATCATAAACATCAGCATCATCACCATCATCATCATCATCATAATCATTATCATTATCATCATCATCATCATCATCATAAACATCAGCATCATCACCATCATCATCATCATCATAATCATTATCCATCATCATCATCATCATCATCATCATCATCAACAACATCAGCATCATCATCATCACCAACAACATGATACCTAGTGTAGAGCAGATCCATCATCATCATCATCATCATCATCATCATCATCATCATAATCATCATCATAATCATTATCATCATCATCATCATCATCATAATCATTATCCATCATCATCATCATCATCAACAACATCAGCATCATCATCATCACCAACAACATGATACCTAGTGTAGAGCAGATCCATCATCATCATCATCATCATCATCATCATCATCATCATCATCATAATCATTATCATCATCATCATCATCATCATCATAAACATCAGCATCATCACCATCATCATCATCATCATAATCATTATCCATCATCATCATCATCATCATCAACAACATCAGCATCATCACCAACAACATGATACCTAGTGTAGATCAGATCCATCATCATCATCATCATCATAATCATCATCATAATCATTATCATCATCATCATCATCATCATCATCATCATCATCATCATCATCATCATCATCATCATCATCATCATCATCATCATCATCATCATCATCATCATCATCATCATCATCATCATAATCATAATCATTATCATTATCATCATCATCATCATCATCATAAACATCAGCATCATCACCATCATCATCATCATCATAATCATTATCATTATCATCATCATCATCATCATCATAAACATCAGCATCATCACCATCATCATCATAATCATTATCCATCATCATCATCATCATCAACAACATCAGCATCATCATCATCACCAACAACATGATACCTAGTGTAGAGCAGATCCATCATCATCATCATCATCATCATCATCATCATCATAATCATCATCATAATCATTATCATCATCATCATCATCATAATCATTATCCATCATCATCATCATCATCAACAACATCAGCATCATCATCATCACCAACAACATGATACCTAGTGTAGAGCAGATCCATCATCATCATCATCATCATCATCATCATCATCATCATCATCATAATCATTATCATCATCATCATCATCATCATCATCATCATAAACATCAGCATCATCACCATCATCATCATCATCATAATCATTATCCATCATCATCATCATCATCATCATCAACAACATCAGCATCATCACCAACAACATGATACCTAGTGTAGATCAGATCCATCATCATCATCATCATCATCATCATCATCATCATCATCATCATCATCATCATCATCATAATCATCATCATAATCATTATCATCATCATCATCATCATCATCATCATCATCATCATCATCATCATCATCATCATCATCATCATCATCATCATCATCATCATCATCATCATCATCATCATCATCATCATCATCATCATCATCATCATCATCATCATCATCATCATCATCATCATCATCTCCTTGCGAATTATTATATGTAACGCCAGTCTACCTATATTTGTTATTAGTTATTATCACCTTGTTGCTCGAAAAAAATATGTCTAATTCTTATTCTTATACTAATTTTGTTTACATCATTATTAAATTGGACTAATACCAGTATCTTTGTTTTGTTTTCCGTTTTAGACTAAAGTCAGGGTCCCTCTAAAAACCAGCGCCGCGGCTTGTTGCGGCACAAAGCTGAGAGGGGCGCTTTTAAACGCCATGTTAAATGTATTTTGTTTTTAATGTTCTATTTTCTTTTTCAAATGTGTGTATGCTTTGAATAAATTACTTCTATTCTATCTAAAGTACAATATACCTGACTAAGTTGGCCAGCCACGGCGTCATGTACTCCAGACATAGATGCTTCAGTTCGATCGTTGACACTCGGAACCCCTGGGAAATTGCTAACAATGTGATTCCGCTTAGTTAACCCTACACACGAATGTCAAAATGGTGAAGTGAAGATCAAAATTAAACCATATTTTTATTTAATTTTGGGTACCTATTTAAATTATAAATAAATAAATAAATATCAGGGGACAATGTCACACCAATTGACCTAATCTCAAACTAAGCTCAAGGCTTGTATTATGGGTACTAGACAACGATATAAATACTTATATAGAGAAATATATACTTAAATATATAGAAAAAATCCATGACTCGGGAACAAATATTCGCGCTCATCACACTAATATCTGCCCTTACCGGGATTTGAACCCAGGACCTCTAGCTTCGTAAGCAGGGTCACTACCAACTAGGCTAGCGCGTCGTCAAAAACAAAGTGACTGAAAATTACTATCTTTTTAAATCGTTGCCCAGAGTTAAATAATTCAAGATAATACTAAAAAGTTTATTAGAAAATACAATAATAGTAATGAGGGCGCCGCTGGACCTTCGGTGCAATCTTAAGAAATGCAACTTCTTGGTTTGAAAATATTATAATGTACACTCAGCAGCAGAAGTAACTACGCAACCGAAGAGTTCAAAATGATCTGCACTCGACTCTCTTGTCAAGAGAATACGTCGTGTCTAGATAATTTTGAGCAGTTTATTCTGGTTAGCTACTTTTGATGCTGAATGTAAATATAATATAATGATGTATGGTAGTGAATGTTGGGTGTGGCAGGACAAGTATAAAAGTCGTGTAAATGAAGTTGAAATGCGCTCTTTGCGTAGTATGTGTCGTGCGAAACTGATTGATAGAGTAAGGAATGAAAAAGTCAGAGAGTAATGTGGAATAAAAGAAGATGTAGTGACTAAGATTGAAAAGGGCGTGCTTCGATGGTTCGGTCATTTGGAAAGGATGGATGAAAGAAGATTGACGAAAGAGATATACAGATCGAAAGTGAGTGGACGGGTCGGAAGGGGCCGTCCTAGGCGTACTTTTTCGAGTCAAATCGGAGAAATACTGGAAAAGGGCCGAATCTTAAGTACCCGAAACCTACGTGCGTGCATGACTCGATGTATGAATGTGGAAGAAGCGAAAGAAATTTGTCAGGATCGTAGCAAGTGGAAAGAAGTGGTCTCTGCCTACCCCACTGGGAAACAGGCGTGATTTAATGTATGTATGTATGTATGTATGTAACAATGCATCGGCCTGGTGACGTACCTGGATGCATTCCTCGAGGAACTCGAGCGTGAGGTGCGGCTCGTTGTGCGCGAGCTTCTCGCTGACGGACTTGATGAATATTGTGTTGTTGGACGGGATGCAGAGGCCTGGTATAAGTACAATACAATATAATATAACTATAAAAACAACTAATAGTAGTTTATGTGAGTGTTGCATAATGAGAGGCATTAATACACATGTGTGGTTTTATGACTAATTTTGTGTACAGTCGCATACATAACATGTATGCATATCTTAAGTTGAGTTATTCCCACCTTTTACCACCAATTTGTTATCACTGGTAAAGGTAAACTTATAACCGAAAGTTTTTTAAAATACTGAACATATAGGTATTTAGTTATTTTTCTTATATAAAACAAAATCTTAAGAATAGTCTAAGCCTTTTTTAAATTTTCAAGAAACATTAATGACAAGGAAACTAAAATACGCGAACTTTTTTTCCCAAAATGAGGTAACTATTGAACACTTATCTACATATCGTCGCTTAGCTAACAATACCGCACAAGTCATAATTTGACCATGTGACGTTTTATACACCATTCCCTAGATTATTTTTCGGCGCATCGAATCAGCTCTCGCATGAAGTAATTTCGACCAATTAGAGCGCGTTATTCAAATAGAAGTAACACAACGCAACTCACTGGTTGCACCAAAACCGCGCAAGTCATCAGTCCGCCATAGTGTTTGGCTTGATCAACGTCGCTGGTCGATAAGTTTAAATGTTTTGTTTCTAAATTACTGAAGTTTTCTTAACGGATTGACTCTTCTGATGCAGTTAAAAGGTAAGTGAACTTATTTAAAATTAAACATAACAGTTTATTCATTGAAATACTTCATATAATCGTGATTAAAAACAAGAGTATTTGAGCGGTGTTGTAACGAAAAGTTAGGTTGACTGAGGCGGTATTTTCATTAATAGTTTTTTGTCTCTCCTGAAAAGTAAGCAAATCTGACTTGTGCGGTATTGTTAGCTAAGCGACGATATGCAACAGGGTGAATATTTGGCGTTTCAACCGCCGTCATTATTATTTTCGCATATTATTCAATATAAACTCAATAACTTTCTTGTTTTTTTAAATGGAATGGATACTACCCCCGGGTCCGCTGATTTTGACATCAAAAATTGCTGGTAGTTATCATTATTTTCGTCAATGTATTAAAGAGAATAATGACGGCGGTTGGAACGCCCGAATATTCACCCAACATTTCTTGGTATAGTCACGGTAAGAAAAGGTTTGTGAACTTTTCGTCTCTATTAAGGTCCAAAAGTGACGAACCTATTCTTACCGAGTCTATACAAACCTTACCCCCTCTTACTCTATATCTTATGACATACATACCTGACGTCTCCAGCAGCTGCCCCTCGATCTTCAGATGGAAGGTGGCCGTGAGCGCGCACAGCTGGTTGTACGCCGCGGTCCTCAGATTGGGGTCGCAGGACCCCAGGTTTAGCAGCGCCATGTTCAGGAGTGTCCCGGGCACGTCCTTCGGACGTATCTTCTGGTGCACTGTCACCGAGTCTTGCTGAAATTTCAGGGATTTTAGGCATGTGTCAAGTTTGATGAATGAGAAAATGCTATCAAATTTTACAATCTATTTATTTAAATGAAAGAAAGAACACACTGACTGATCAATCAATACACAGCCGAAACCACTGGACATTGGAACTTGAATTTGGAGTGAATATTCCTTGGATATCGATGGACAGAGAGCTGATCGTGATTGACAAGACACGGGTTGTACTCACTGGCTGGCTCAGCTCCCAGCGGTTCCGGATGTGTATGACGAACTGCTCGATGTTGCAGTCGTTGTGGATGAAGCACAGCGGCGCCGCGTCCACGATGGACAGAGAGCTGGTCGTGATTGACAAGACGCGGGTTGTACTCACTGGCTGGCTCAGCTCCCAGCGGTTCCGGATGTGTATGATGGACTGCACGATGTTGAAGTCGTTGTGGATGAAGCTCAGTGGCGCCACGTCCATGGACAGAGAGCTGGTCGTGATTGACAAGACGCAGGTTGTACTCACTGGCTGGCTCAGCTCCCAGCGGTTCCGGCTGTGTATGATGGACTGCCCGCTGTTGCAGTCGTTGTGGATGAAGCTCAGCGGCGCCACGTCCACGATGGACAGAGAGCTGGTCGTGATTGACAAGACGCGGGTTGTACTCACTGGCTGGCTCAGCTCCCAGCGGTTCCGGATGTGTATGACGAACTGCACGATGTTGCAGTCGTTGTGGATGAAGCTCAGCGGCGCTACACCCACGATGGACAGAGAGCTGGTCGTGATTGACAAGACACGGGTTGTACACACTGGCTGGCTCAGCTCCCAGCGGTTCCGGATGTGTATGATGGACTGCACGATGTCGCAGTCATTGTGGATGAAGCTCAGCGGCGCCACATCCACGATGGACAGAGAGCTGGTCGTGATTGACAAGACGCGGGTTGTACTCACTGGCTGGCTCAGCTCCCAGCGGTTCCGGATGTGTATAATGGACTGCCCGCTGTTGCAGTCGTTGTGGATGAAGCTCAGCGGCGCCACATCCACGATGGACAGAGAGCTGGTCGCGATTGACAAGACACGGGTTGTACTCACTGGCTGGCTCAGCTCCCAGCGGTTCCGGATGTGTATGACGAACTGCACGATGTTGCAGTCGTTGTGGACGAAGTTCAGCGGCGCCACGTCCACGATGGACAGAGAGCTGGTCGTGATTGACAAGACACGGGTTGTACTCACTGGCTGGCTCAGCTCCCAGCGGTTCCGGATGTGTATGACGAACTGCACGATGTTGCAGTCGTTGTGAATGAAGCTCAGCGGCGCCACGTCCACGATGGACAGAGAGCTGGTCGTGATTGACAAGACGCGGGTTGTACTCACTGGCTGGCTCAGCTCCCAGCGGTTCCGGATGTGTATGATGGACTGCACGATGTTGTCACAGTCGTTGTGAATAAAGCTCAGCGGCGTCGGCTCATTCACGATTGACAACGAGAACTGGTTATCATCCACGAGGCACACCTGGACATAGAAAAAACGTCAGCGACTTCTATTTGCTAAAAACTGATCAATTTTATTGATGGACTTTAGCCATTATTGTTCTCTTTTATAAATATTATTTTACGTACTACCTCATCAATTTCCGAAGCGTAGTATACGTCATTCAGTAGCACTGGTAATCCGAGCACTTTGGTCTTCTCGACGGATGTTATTTGCAACGCTGTAGGTCCAACCTTAAAGAGAAAACGGATAAAATGTTAGTCAGACCATACATAGTATGGCGAGCATGCCACGGGGTTACAAGCATTTTTGGTAGTTTTAAAGGGACAAGGTGAGTTTAATTTTGGAAATTCGATTTTTAAAAGTAGCGGATTTTCTGGAACTCTACATTTTGGAGTGGAGTGGTGATGTCACCATTGGCAACATATAATCGCACTGCCAGTTCAAAACAGTAAAAGCTCAAAGTGCACCTTCAGGTCGTCTTCCACCTCCACTTAAAAAACCGAGGCGGGTGCTCATCATCTTCACCCTGTCAGCCGAAACTCGTCCATGCTAGACAAAAGCTTTCCCCTAAGATCATGACGATCGGTCCTTTGATACTCCATCTATGTCCAGCGACTGTTCTCTCATTCCTCATTTCCACATTTCTGTTTCGATCTCGCAAAATTCCATCCCGGCATGGCCAAAGTGACCTTGAGTCATTTTACATACATACATACATTAAATCACGCCTGTTTCCCAGAGGGGTAGGCAGAGACCACTTCTTTGCACTTGCTACGATCTTGACAAATTTCTTTCGCTTCTTCCACATTCATACATCGAGTCACGCACGCACGTCGTTTTCGGGTACTTAAACTTCGGCCCTTTTCCAGTATTTCACCGATTTGACTCGAAAAAGTACGCCTAGGGCGGCACCTTCCGACCCGTCCACTCACTTTCGATCTGTATATCTCTTTCGTCAATCTTCTTTCATCCATCCTTTCCAAATGACAAAACCATCGAAGCATGCTCTTTTCAATCTTAGTATTTTTAGGAGACTCATTATGCTGTACTAACCAGCGATTGACATTATCTCAACTGATAGTAAATTACATTGAATGAACGGATGAATGAATGGAGAAACGAATGAATGAATGATGATTAAATGGAACTCGCTGCTTCAGTAGACGTCTTCAATATTGCACATGTTTGAGTACCGTACCTTGATCGCGACCTTGGTGTCCTTATGCGACAGTTTGAGCGCGTTGTTGAACACCTTCAGGTCCTCCTCCAGGGACATGGTGGCTCCGGGCAGCTTCTGCTGCTCCGTCTCCACGTAGTCACTCAGGCGGACGTGGTTGTCGATGAAGATTAGCTTCCGGTTCCCCTGGAATAGACAAAATTATCAATTGGCAGTCCTTGGATAGGCTGTTTAGTTTTGCCATAACTTTTTCTACTCCTAATATTACTTGACATGTTGTTCATCAAGTAATTCTTTCTAAACATTATATTTTTAATACTAATAAATGTATGTCGTACTGATAACATGAAATTAGGATTAGGCGAACGCAAAATTATACTACCCTTTTCGGAAAGGAAATTCGGATCATCATCATCATCATCATCATCATCATCATCATCATCATCATCATCATCATCATCATCATCATCATCATCATCATCATCATCATCATCATCATCACCATCATCACCATCATCATCATCATCATCATCATCATCATCATCATCATCATCATCATCATCATCATCAAGAACTTACCCTCAAAGGAGCGAGTATCGCTTCGTGAAACTTCGTGTACTCTCGCACCCAGCTGTTGCAGTTGTATATGTAGCACGCGTGGATGTTGATGTATGCTACGTCTGGCAATACCGTGAACCATTTCTGCAGGAAGTCCGTTCTGTTGGCAACATAATAATCATCTTTATACACAAGACACACTAGTTCTATTGATGGCGACTGTATGTCACTAATATCTATTATTCTAAGAGCCCACGACACTAAACCTAGTTCTACTACCAGATGATATATATCTATTTAGTAACGTCATCAATAGGGGAACACGAAATGGAAATGCTGCAATGCAAAAACCAGGTACAGCATTTTTTTTTGTTATATTCTTGATATACAGGGTGTTTGGCAGTCGGGTGTAGGGGTTTTAAGGGATGATAGTAAGGGTCATTCTGAACATTTTTGACCACATTTACTATTATGCTAAGTTTCACGGTTTCCGAGATATTGATCATTTTAATAAGTTTTTTTGTCATTTTTCCTTATGTCCGTAATACGAAAACCCCCTTAATTCACTATGAAATAAGGAAGTTTTAAAGCTACATGCCATTTTTTTTCTGTACAACTTTTTGAGTAAACGCGCAAGAGTTACTTTCTTCATACACAGAGAACCCCGCGTTTGTTTTTCACCAAGTATGGAAAAACCAATTTTGTGAGGATACTCAAAAAGTTGTAAGGAAAAAAAAATGACATGTAGCTTTAAACCTGTCTTATTTCATAGTGATTCAAGTCATGCAAGAAAACACTGTTTTTTTTTAAAATTAATACTTGAATTTAGGTGTTTTTCGTATCATGGACATAAGGAAAAATTACAAAAAATCCTATTAAAATGATCAATATCTAGGAAACCGTGAAACTTAGCATAATAGTAAATGTGGTCAAAAATGTTCAGAATGACCCTTACTATCATCCCTTAAAACCCCTACACCCGACTGCCAAACACCCTGTATATAATATGGGACTAATAACAAAAAAAATTGCCGTGTCAGGTTTTATGAATTGCAGCATTGCCATTTCGTCTCATCATCCATGTCGTACAGTCACGAGATTTAATTTGGTACCCACCTTAGGTCCGAAGTCAATCTGACATTCTACAACAATAAGGTTGAGTTTCCTAAAAGTTACAAATGGCTTGACATCTCTAATAATATTGACGACTTCAAGCATATTTTTCTTGAAATGGGTCCCAAATTAACGCTCGTGACCGTACCATCCGGTAGTCTTACCGAATTAGATTTAGTGTAGTGGGTTCCCCTACTTGGGCCATCGCGCCACATATATATTTTTGACGCCTTAGGAATGTATATAACATTTATGGCTTTTAACATTTAATAATTCAAAACAACATACCTAAAGCGGTTATCGGAGTTGGTGTGCGTAAAATCCACGATGAGCTCAAAGGGCTGCTGACAGAACGGCTTCAGGGTTAGGATCACGTTGTAGATCAGCAGGTCCGCGTTCACCTCGCCGATCCTGGGACAAAAAAAAAACACATTAAACAAAAAACATTTGCGGGTGGTAGGACCTTGTGCAGGGTCCGTCCGGATCGCTACCACCATCTTATCCATTAACCTACCGCCAAACAGCAGTGTTCGTATTGTTGTGTTCCGGTTTGGGGATAAGACAGCCGGTGAAATGACTAGCATAGAGGCATTCCATCTTACTCCTCAGGGTTGGCAACGCGTTTGCAGTCTTAGGATTGCATTGCAGTCTTGTGAATGTGAATGTCTATGGGTCACAGTTTCCACTTACCATCAGGTGGCCTGTGTGCTCGTTTGTCTTCTCTATGCCATAAAAAAAAACATACATACATACATACATTAAATCCGGCCTGTTTCCCAGAGGGGTACACGGAGACTTCTTTCCACCTGCTACGATCCTGACCAATCTCTTTCGCTTCTTCCACATTCATAGATCGAGTCATGCATGCACGTCGGTTGTCGGATATGACTACACATCGCTAACTCGTGGCATTTAGGTAGACATTTTCTAACAGGCTAGTGATGTGACGATGTTCTTGCTTTACGAGTCGAGAAAAGGCTGACCAATCAGAAAAAAAGTATTTTCAATCATTTAATATAATGACATTCGTGATAAACAATTAATACTTGTTCAAAATCTTTACAAGTGAGCCTGCGTCTTCTTTTAGAGAAAGTGCACTTTGTGTAAGAAAGTTTTACCTTGTCACCTTGTTGTAGGACTTCTGGATTTCCTCCATTATTTCGAAAAAAAAACCATGTTTCGCGACACGTCTCGTAATAATTATTACGAGTAAGTAAATGAATGACAATATCATTGACATTGACATTGATGTTTTTAAACTAGTGATAATACCTACTTCGTCATTATGTTAAGACCATGTAGGTAATATTAATTTATTATTTTATCTTATCAGAAAAGACACTTAGAAATCTTGTCTCATCACTAATCTGTAGACAGTCTGCGTAGACATGACACACCGCTGGACGTCAAAGTAACGCAATAGATCGTCGTTACTGAAAAAACATAGCATCAGCGTAATCTAAGCTTCGTTTTTTAGGGAAATTCTGAAATGCTGTGTTTCAGCTAGCAGTTTAGGGGCGCACTACTTTAGGGTTCCGCAGCAAAATTGGCAAAGGACCTCAGCATCAGCCTCTGCTTTCCGTTCTGTCTGTCCGCCAGTTTGTCTGTCAGCGTATCTCATGGACCGTAATAGGTAGACAGATAACATTTTCACAGTGTGTATTTCTATCGTAGTTATAGTAAATCGCCTTAACACCTCCCTAACGACACCCCACACTATGGGGTAGACAAGAAAAAAAACATCCCCACGTTACGTGTAAGGGAGGTACAAAAAAAATTTTTTTTAAAGATTTTGTTGGCGTGGCTAATACGAGTATATAGGTATATTCATGCCAAATTACAGCTTTCTAGTACTAAGAGTCTCTGAGCTAGGCTGTGGACGGACGGACGGACATGGCGAAACTATTAGGGATCCTAGTTTGACTACGGACCTTAAAAAAGGGATCTCGCATACAAAAAGGCGTACTTAACCAGTTTTTAATGTAAATCCATGTACCTATTATGTAAAAGGCACGTTAAATCCAACACAGTTACATTGAATAACGAAAAATACCAATTGGATAGTGACATAATTGCGGTAAAAAAAAATCTTTTTTTTTGGTCAGTCATTGTTCATGCCCATATAGCCGTCATTACCTGAAAGAAACCATTTGAACTTTCACGAGTTCATGACTCACTTGTATCTCCTGGATATGAAGTAGAACACGGGGTTCCCGATCTTGCTGGTGCCGGCCTGGTAGAAGATGTTCAGGCTCTTGATGCTCTTGAACTCCTCCTTCTCGTGCATGTTGTGCTTCACGATGAACTCCTCGAAGTTGGTCGAGGACATGTCGATGGAGGACCAGCGCGCGTACGAGGAGAACAGGAGGCCGGAGGTGCTGGAAGAGGAGGGCATATTTAGATAAAGATAAAGAAAACTCCGTCGGGTCTTTTCGTCGCCTATACCAAAAGTCTTAGGACAAAAGTCTTCTATCAGTGAGTCCTAAATGTGATGCCATACGGAGCCGAGGGTTTATTTGCCGTAGAACTGATGGCCGTTGGGGAAGACGAGTTCTAGAGGGCCCTAAGACTAGGTGGAGCGATGATATTCGCAAGCTGGTGGCAACTGGAGAAGAAGAGCTGAAGATCGAGCTCAGTGGCGTGCTATGGAAGAGGCCTATGTCCAGCAGTGGACTGATGTAGACTGATCATGATGATGAAAGATAAAGAGACATTTACTTGCAAAAATAAAAAAAAACAATACATAGATACAGTAAAAGAACAAGACAGAGAGAAATTGTTGCGAAACGGTCCCAACACAGCATTCGCCGTCCGTAAAGCCAGCACTGGTCTTCCGCTCGGACCGCTTGGTGAAGAGACGGAAAGTGACACACTTAACCCAAAACAACGTAAGAAAAACAACGGATGAAATAAGAATCATCCGTTACGTCCATAAAATTTGCAACCAGTTATAGCTGGCAACATAACAAAAACAAAATAACTTTCTATAGTCTATGGGAGGTTAAGTCAAAGTAAACAAAGCAATACAAATCAAAGAAATTTAATGTATAGCCCATCCTATCCTACTGAGTTATTCATTAAAGTATATATCAACTTACGATTCGACTGGTTTGTGCTCCGGCGGTCCCAAATACGCGAGCAAGGTCGCCATCTTGAAGAAAAATACACATTTAAAATCTTATTCCAATTATGTGACAATGTGTTAGACTGCGTATGAGGGATGCCACACGAACGTTGCCGGTGCGTCGCGTCGGCGCACGCTGTGATTTCAACATAGAGCGACGCACGTGTTTCAACGCATCGTATGGCATGTCATTCTAATTTGTATGTAGAACGACGCAGCGGCGATAACGCAACGCACAGGCAATGCTCGTGTGGCATCCCCCTTAGAAGGTTTCCTATCAACCAATCAACATGATAGTGTAAGTATACAGTATAAAAAGTAGTTCGTCTTCAAACGAAGATATATCGCTTGCATGTATGCGTGCCTTGACCGTACGCAGCGCGAGTCACCACAAGCAAACTCAATAGGGCGGACCAAGCCGGTTTAACCAGGGCCGCGCCGTCACCACGTTTGCTTGCGTGCGTATTAAGTATCGAGCGACGCGCATCGAAGAAACCCTAGCGTCTAAGATGAAATAGGTAACAGAAACTACTAAGGGCCGGGGACGAACTACTTTTCTATTTATAATTTGGCTGATTGATAGAGTAAGGAATGAAAAAGTCAGAGAGAAATGTGGAATAAAAGAAGACGTAGTGAATAAGATTGAAAAGGGCATGCTTCGATGGTTCGGTCATTTGGAAAGGATGGATGAAAGAAGATTGACGAAAGAGATATACAGATCGAAAGTGAGTGGACGGGTCGGAAGGGGCCGCCCTAGGCGTACTTTTTCGAGTCAAATCGGAGAAATACTGGAAAAGGGCCGAAGTTTAAGTACCCGAAACCGACGTGCGTGCATGACTCGATGTATGAATGTGGAAGAAGCGAAAGAAATTTGTCAAGATCGTAGCAAGTGGAGAGAAGTGGCCTATGCCTGCCCCTCTGGGAAACAGGCGTGATTTAATGTATGTATGTAATTTGGCGCAAGATAAAACCAGACCAGGCAGATCTTTTCCTGGAATTATTTACTATATTGTCTCTTCTGCATCCTCTCCCTTATCCTGCTACATGAGTGAAGAGCTCCTGACCTTGTCGAAGGGCCGGCGGCCGACGGCCTTGTGGTCGCGGCTGCAGGACAAGTAGTCCCCGATGCGCTCCTGGTGGCTCCACAGCAGCCGGTGCAGCGCCACCACGTTGGCGTCGCTGATGAACGACAGGTTGTGCGAGGTCTGGTCCACGCTCTCGCAGTCGGATGCTATTTGGATGAAGAATCTGGAAAAATGAATAAATATATTCATTTCGATATTTGTACACTCATCTCATCACTAATTTATCACTTTATCAATCTTACAGGGTTCGCTAAAAGGGATAGTGGTGGTGGATACCACCATCCAGCTAGCGTGCTGCCAAACAGGTATCTTCGCTCTATATTTCGACTGGCGTCACAAGGCTAGGCAAAGCCTCTCTCAGGCCAATCCAGAATTCTCTATCAAGCGACTCCTGAGCTGTTCCAGCTCTAAAACCAGTTTCTTTCTTAGTCTGCCTCTTCTCCTCTTGTGTCACATACACACATACCTTCACGCCTGTCTCCCAATGGAGTTGGCAGAGACTATGAAACGCCAGGTGCACCGGTCTACACATACAACTTTCGCTTCCTCTACATTCATCAACCTCTTCATGCATGTATGCCAGGGTGCTTTTGATTAGGCCCTTATTCAGTACATCGCGAATCTGATCACTGTATGTGCATCTGGGGCGTCCCCTACCGACATCTCCACTCATTCTCGCTCACCATACCTCTGTTGTAACTCTTCTTTCATCCATCCTTTCTAAATGACCAAACCATCTTAGCATACGCTTTACTATCTTTGTCACTTCATCTTCTTTTAATCCACGTCTTTCTCGGATCTCGCTATTTCTAACTCTATCATTTTAACTCCACACATACTTCTCAGAGTGCTTGTTTCAAAAGCGTTCATTCTGCTTTCATTCTTCTTTTTCCATACCCATGAATCCCATGATACACTACCACAAACCAAAGTTGATGTCAATACTCCCTAAACAATGGCAAGGACTTTGCTTCTCTTATGTCTTAGCTTCCAATTCTCTAAAAAAAAATGTACTCACTTGCGTCCAGCCTCAAAGTGCTGCCTCAAGAAGTCGTTGAACGGCAGCATGTGCTGCTCCTTGGAGAACTCCACGTGGTTGGCGATGTTCTGCAGGATCTTGGACATCAGCATCAGCCCCCTCTTGACCGGGGGGGGCACGGGGCGGCTCACGATGCCCATCTCTTGCGGGGATACTTGATCGGACAAGGTTTCATACGTATTAAAGACCTGATAAGTTCTAGGAGAAAAGGGGTAAGATATGACTTACCCTTTCCAGCACTTAAAAATTACTTAAAAAAGTCGTTAATGTCTAAAGCGTATTATAGGGTAGAGGACAATCTATCAGAAAAAAATGCATGGTCTAAACCCGAAACATAGTCAATAATAATTTGATCAATTGCAAAAGCTTTATCTTGTCTAGGGGACACCGTTGATGTAGGAAAACATATCGAAACTTTTATGTGGTCATCTCGCACCGTGTTATAAGTTATAAAGTTATAAGGTTTTAGTCTTTTTTTACTTTATATAATGCTTTATATAATGCTAGATTAAGTAGTACCATTGTAATATGTTTCAAAAATGACTGACTGCTGAGTTTTTTGCGGCGTTTCTTCTCAGCAGTGTCTCCTCTTGGGAAGCGCTGGTAGATTCTTGACGTGTAAAAGTGCCCGTACGGCCTACTTACTGAATAAATGCCTTTTATCTTTATCTTTTTATCTTTATCTTCTACAACAGTTCCTTCCTGAGGCACTTTGTCCCATTGCCGGAGAGAAAGCGATTAGCTATCGAGTATTTTCGCGCTCAAGAAACGAACTCTACTAGATTATTGAAACAAAAGTTATAGATCCCGTGTCGATAAAAGAGACATATACAGGATGGAAAGTTGAGATGGGGCATTAAGGGCAGCTACCAGAACCCTTGCTGCCACGCGAAAATGATCTTAGGAGACCTCACCCAACTTTTTGAGTGATGACAATCGACATTCACAGATTTTTGATAAAAGGAGTCAGCGAGAAAATCGTCAGAAATGAGTTTTTTTTTTAATGCCAATCGATCCCATTTCTCATAAGGATTAAAGCATTCTTTGAGACCAACTGAGGTTAGAGTACTAGAACTCTCGCAAATCAAAGAAAACGTTTTCCATACATTTAGTAGGGCAAAACCAAAGTAGATTATGGCCTATGAAATTCAGGCATAGGTACACGTACCTACGTATGTTTCTTCATTATTACATAATTACAGATTTCTTATTTAAAGTAACGTGGTTCTCAAGACTCTGTTCGATTTGTAGTTGTCTCCATACTTAACATTCTTTAAGTACAAAAGGACCGATATGCGTAAAAAAACAAATGCGAAAAGTGTTCTCAGTTATGAGTTATGACTAGGCATCGGAGTTTTTGTCGCACGGTAAGACTAAAGCAAGCTATGGAGTCGTCATTTGCCATAAATCTAAACTCTTATTCATATTCATACTCATTTATTTAATTTATCTTAAAATGCCTCTATAGCGGTCGGTCGTGTATATTTATCTTAGTCAAGTTAAAAAAAATATCTATTAGATTATAAATTCATAACTTGAACAATACACCTGCGAAAAGGTAATTCGCCACTAGTGTGGACTAAAACATTCACTTCTGCCGTGTTTTAATGTACCTTTTGTTTGTTTATACATTTTCGTAATTAAATCAGTATAAAAATGGTAATTATTTTTTATTGTAATATCTATTTTCCAAATATAACATTAAATAATCGTGTCTAAACTCGTCAACGTTGTCGTCCTTGATTATAGAAAAAAACCTAAATAATTAAATAAAAAAATGAGTATGAATATGAATAAGAGTTTTGATTTATGGCAAATGACGACTACATAGCTTGCTATTAGTCTTACCGTGCGACAAAAACTCCGATGCCTATAGGTAGTTATGACACTACTAAATGTATGAAAAAAATATTTCTAACACTAGCTAGATGGCGACAGTTTTTTTGTTTTGCCGCGAAAATTTCGGTCTCTGATGATGACTCACCGATGGCGGGGTTGATGAACCTCAGGAACAGCACGGTGCCCACGGCGCCCACGCTGGTCTGCGGGAACTGCGCGAACCGCTTGCTGAGCACCTGTCGGCAGAACACCTCCACTTGCTTGAGAACACTTCGAAATTCCTCACCATGGGGAAGGAACTGGCGATTGACACACTCAGGGCTTGGATACCGGTTAAATTTTCAAACCGTTATTTGGGTGAATTGCAAAAATATCGTACAGTCAACCAATTTGATTCCTAGGCCACTATGGACTTTGTCAACGTGACGTTGTAAACCAAATTATAGGGAGTCTCTTACGTTTTGGTTGACAACGTCACATTAACATAGTCCAAAGTGGCCTAGAAATCAAATTGGTTGACTGTACATAGTTAAGGGCTCAATTAGAAAATCCTAAACAATCCTTACCTTTTTCCTTAGTATAACGAAGATTAGTCATATAATCATGTGGATAACGTTCGTTACACAAAGGAAAAACAATACCACCGAGCAAACGTTGAGCGTCCAGTGGCGCCCTCATTACTATTATTGTGTTTCCTAATTAACTAAAGAATTTCCTTGCAATGAGACGATACGTTTTTGTAGCGCAAGTAAAAACACAATTTATGGGATACGTAACAAACTTTAATAACAAATTACCCTTTGAGTAGTCAGATTAACGGGAAAAGGTGGCCACTTTTTTCCGTTAAGTTAATAACTCCAAGGTGAATTGTTATTAAACTATGTGATACACCCTATAAGTTATTTCATTTGTAGTACAAAAACCTACCGACCAATTTCAACAAAATACTTTAGTTAATTAGACAACACAATAATAGTAATGAGGGCGCCACTGGACGCTCGACGTTTGCTCGGTGCAGTCTTAAGCCTACGAACCTGATAAAGGCAGTGGCACATGCTACGGAGCTGTGGCGGGAACTTCTCGGCAGAGTTCACGATCCGGTTGAACACCTCCTTGGTCAGGTCGAGCAGGTTCCGTCTGTTCACGTCGATCAGATCGTCTGGGTCCAGTCTGGAGCATTAAGTATTCGCTCAAGATCACTGTATTAACGCGGGCATAAGTTCATAAACGATTCATGTCAGAGTATGGCAATACTAGCGTCGTGTGTTGTTAGTGAGTAAAGAACTCCAGGCTTATGACCATATGGGCTGGTATCATCTAGTCTAAAACGCAATTGGTCTACGGCCATAGTAGTGGTCCAATTGTAAGTGGTCTAAAATACGATCTAAATGAAAGAGACCCGATGAGCAGTTCAAAACTCACACACACATATTAACTAGGTTAGGCTTGTCAGGTAGCTTCAGATGCCCGAAGGGCAAACCGCTTAAAAATACGAGCTCCGCACAGCGGGGCTCCGTCAACTTATTAATAAAGAGGAGAATTTTGAAAATACATATGGTAGTTGCAGACTGAGACCACATGCTACATAAGACCATCTGCGTTTTAGACCACTTGCTACTTAAACGAACCGTGTTATAGTCCGCTTGCTATATAAGCGAGGTGATACTAACCCGCCATGTTAATATTTAAACCTGTTTGTAACTTCGTGTGGTTATGATGAGAGGGCGACACTTATACTTGAGTATAACACCACATTTATCATGATCAAATCAAATCAAATCAAATAATTTATTTAATGTAACATGACACGTAAACATTATTAAATTTAGATTATTAGGCACAGCCTTAGACAGGCAAGCATTATACTACCATTTAATAATGCTAGTGGGAGCATGCAATCCCGCACAGTGTGACATGATAGCACAGTCAGGCCTATCATTTATCATTCTTAGAATGGTATTCGAAGCGCTGGTAGACTCACCCTATATTACCGACGTGTAAAAGAGCCCTCATGTGGCCTATTTACTGAATAAATATTTTGAATTTTGAACTTTGAATTGGGACTGTCCCGCACCCGGCGCACCAGGGATGCAGCGCGCCCGCGCATGTGTGCATAAAAACATTCAACGCGAGCCTCCGCAAACAACCCGGAAGCGCTACAGAAACGAGGCTGTCCCACTATCACCCGGAACGCGTTATTATATTGGACTCGAAGGTCATATCGAGCAAAGCTCGCCTTGCCATTGTTCAGGGAGTATTGACGCCAACATTTATGTATGGTAGTGAATCTTGGGTATGGCAGAAGAAGAACGAAAGTAGGATTAATGCAGTTGAAATGAGAGCTCTAAGAAGTATGTGTGGAGTTAGAATGATAGATAGAGTAAGAAATAGCGAGATCCGAGAACGATGTGGATTGAAAGAAGATGTAGTGACTAAAATCGAAAAGGGTATGCTAAGGTGGTTTGGTCATTGAGAAAGGATGGATGAAAAAAGAGTTACGAAAGAGATATGGAGTGAGAATGAGCGGAGATGTCCGTAGGGGACGACCTAGACGGACCTACAGTGATCAGATTCGCGATGTACTGATTAAGGGCCAAATCAAAAGCACCCGAAACCGCCGTACGTGCATGAAGAGATTGATGAATGTAGAGGAAGCGAAAATTGTGTGTTTAGATCGGTGCACCTGGCGTTCCATAATCTCTGCCTACCCCATTGGGAGACAGGCGTGAAGGTATGTATGTATGTATGTCGAAGGGCCCTATAGGCCCGTTGCGAATAATGCACCCAGAGGCTACAGGTATACAGTGACGTACAGAAGCCTCTAAACAGGGTAACCTTGACCTCCCTGGAGCACCCCTGTAAACCTCCGAGCTATCATATTCGCTCGCACCGACAGGGCCCTCCGTTCCCTTTGATGCCCTGGTGTTTTTATTTACCTCTACAACTACTATCAACACTAACTTTTAAACCACCCAACCAACATCCAGCAAAGTTTAAAAGTATCCCCAAATCGTCCACTTTACTTGAACTTCATAACTAAAACTCGACTCACCTAGCCGGGTCCGCCTCGAAGCTCAGCTCGGGCTGGTCGGTGGCCTGGTCCAGCAGCGCTGTGATGAGCGGTTCCAGCAACGCCTGGAGGTACCCGTAGCCGTAGATCTTGAAGCAGAACGCCATGATCTTGCTGCCGAGGGAGTTGCCGCGGAACAGGGTCTGCATGCAGTCTGATACCTGGACCGATACAAATATATTTTTTAATTTATTTATTACTTATTTGTAAGCCCAAAGTATCCCACAGCTGGGCAAAGGAGTCCTCGTCGATCCTTTAATTTAGTGGCCCAAAAATTGGTACTTTTTGTAGCTGCATATCGTGCATAAAGTTGAACTTTACATACAAGTTATTTTTAACCCATTTTTTACTGTAAATTGTTCAAATTGCAGTGTTTTTTTATTAGACTGAGCATTAAGTAAAGCTGTCTCTTTTAATTACTGTTTTACGGAATGTATTAAAAAACATCGTTTGAAAGATATACGTCCTGAAATGTGTTAGCACTCGCTTGCGGCTCGGGCCAAGATAACCCGGAACTCGTGTTAAAATGACCTAAGTATGATACTTTACGCATTTGCATTAAAATATACTATTATACAGGGTGACTGGTAACTCGACCTATTCCATAAATGAGGTTATACTAGAGCTAATTTGCTACAATTTTGTCCTAGTCAACTAGGGGTCTAATGCCACTGGTTTTGGAGTTATTTAATTTTTAAGTTTATTTTAAGAAATTCCGTCCTTTGGTGTTAAACTATCAATTGTGAAAAAAGTACCTGGCTTTGGGGACTAAAATTACGTTTTTCGAATAGCTGATGAATTAGGGAATCCTTTAAACAAAAATACTTTGCGAAAACTGCAAGAACCTCAGAAATAAAAGGTCCTTAAATCGCAAGTCCGTTATTTCTTTTAAAAATGTTTACTTTCGGGGGGGGATTACTCCAAAAAAATGTAAGACACTTGGCGTACAAATTACGTAAATAACTTCCTCAATTTATAAGCTTTCCGAAAAGGTGCAAATGTTGTCAATTTTAGTAGGTACAGGTATTAAAAATTAAGCTTATTAAAAGAGCAGAGGGTGCGATGTAAATTTAACTCGGAAAGTTGATATCAAAAACTAGGTAACATTCGTCGGACTATGGTCGCAGCCAATGTGCCTCATGAGTTGGAGCCACGGGGTCTTAATCGCTCGGACCGCTGGTTATGTGGGCTAGGGCAGTCTCATGTGCGAGGCCACGTGCCTCAGAATTTTTCCTTCCTCGCACCTCACAGCCATACAATACGGAGCTCAGGTCGCTGCTGAAAATGGTGCAAGCACCAGCACACCAGATACTCAGAGCTCAAGCGGGCGTATGAGTTTGTTCCAGAGCTGTAGAGCGCAGTTGTTCTTGGTGCGTAGAGGCAAAACCTCTTTTTTAAGGCTTTGGGACAGCGATTGAGGGATAGGGCCTGTGACCTCCGGTCCGGTTTGTAATCTGTTCCATCACATTTCGTTGGCAACACAGCATAGCAATGTTGCCAGCATTGGATACCTTTGAACCAGGCGCTACCCGAGCCGCGGAATAATTTTGCGGAAGATTTATTGATGAAAAATGATACTGATTTAATTTATGTACACTGTTGACGAAGCTTGTTGCTAATTAACTAATCGTAAACTCTTGACGAAACTTGTTGCCGATATTTTTTTGTAATTGGCATAAATAAAGTTTTAGAAAACATTACAAATCTTGTTCAAATTAGGAACTTGAAGTCGCGCGATCTTAAATGCAGACTCCTTATTGGTCATGGGATTGAGCCGCACAACGAATCCAGGTTCAATTTAAAACAAAAAGAAATCAGTTAGTTTCAACCATCTTAGAGATCGCAATTTCCCTTGTTACCTAACATTTCTGTGCTAATACCGCTTCCTTTTCAAATGGCTTTGTACCAAAATGACGAATACGCGGATGTCATGTATTGTTACGGGTTTTGTGATGGTGACGCCGCTGCAGCAAGAAGAGAGTATCAAAGACGGTTCCCTAACCGCCGTTTACCTGATGTCAGTGTGTTTGGTGGGACATATCGGCGCATTCGGGAAACAGGATCGGTTCGACGACACCAAACCGATACTGGAAGAGCTAGTGTTAGAGATCCTAACGTAGAAGAGCAAATCTTGCAACGTTTTCAAGCAGACGGCACTACGTCAACAAGAACTGTGGCTAACCAGTTTGGTGTTTCCCAGTGGAAAGTTTGGTCCGTACAACATCAATCACAAGAGTATCCATACCACTACACGCCAGTACATGCTATTGAGGAGGGCGATCCTGCAAGGAGGATGGATTTCTGTAGATTTTTACTGAATGCAGATAATGAGGACCCAGAATACCTGAAAAAAATTTTGTGGACAGACGAATCCAACTTTGACCGTGATGGTATTACTAACTATCATAATCTGCATTTTTGGGCTCCTAAAGGTCAAAATCCAAGAAAATCCAAAGAAGGTGCACACCAACGTAGATTTTCGCTAAATGTATGGATGGGGATCGTGCACGATAATTTGATTGGACCATTTTTTCTGCCGGCACGACTAACCGGCATCGCCTATGAAAACTTTTCAATGGAAGAATTACCTACGTTGTTGGACGATGTGCCGCTTGCCACAAGAATGGGTTTGATTTACCAGCATGATGGCTGCCCAGCCCACTATCATCGGGGTGTACGACAGTGGATGGACAATAACTATCCACAGAAATGGATTGGTCGAGGTGGACCGATTCCTTGGCCGGCAAGAAGCCCGGATTTAACACCATGTGACTTCTTCATTTGGGGTCACATGAAGTCGTTGGTGTACCATTCACCAATATCCACTCAAGAAGAGTTGAGAGTAAGAATTTTGGCAGCTGCCCAAAAAATGAAAGACACGCTTTCAACACGAGTGACAGTAAGCGAAGTGCGACGCCGACTTCATGCATGCATACGTAATGGAGGGAGGCAGTTTGAACAAGAATTGTAATGTTTTAAAGTCAGAATTCGGTAAAATAAGATACTTTTTTTGCTATTTTTGTTATTGATATCACACCTTCTGCTCTTTTAATAAGCTTAATTTTTCAAACCTGTAATAAAGTTGACAACATGTGCACCTTTTCGGAAAGCTTATGAATTGAGGAAGTTATTTACGTAATTTGTACGCCAAGTGTCTTACATTTTTTTGGAGTAATCCCCCCCCCGAAAGTAAACATTTTTAAAAGAAATAACGGAATTGCGATTTAAGGAGCTTTTATTTCTGAGGTTCTTGCAGTTTTCGCAAAGTGTTTTTGTTTAAAGGATTCCCTAATTTATCAGCTATTCGAAAAACGTCATTTTAGTCCCCAAAGCTAGGTACTTTTTTCACAGTTGATAGTTTAACACCAAAGGACGGAATTTCTTAAAATAAACTTAAAAATTAAATAACTCCAAAACCAGTGGCATTAGACCCCTAGTTGACTAGGACAAAATTATAGCAAATTAGCTCTAGTATAACCTCATTTATGGAATAGGTCGAGTTACCAGTCACCCTATATAACTTGTTTATCCCTCTTCTTTTTAGACTCTGCAACATTGTAAAAGTGAATAAATAAATACCTAGGTAAATCGTCAGTAACTGGCCACCTTCCGGTAACTGGCCACTTTGCAATAAAATGAGTTAAGAAAGATATTTGCTCACATTTTTGCGATTAAACTAGAATACCTAGATCTTGAGTTATTACCCGGAGTACTGTCCAAGTATCTTTACTAACAGCGTCAGTAAGAAATTTGGTGGCTAGTAACTAAACGACACTTTCTAAAGTGGCCAGTTACTGACGATTTACTATTATGGTTTAAATTTGTATTTTAACTTTCGTTAGTTTTTTATGCAACCTTAGAGTTTAACTTACAAGTAGTACTATTTATGGCTACATAATTATTTAAAATGTCCTCGGTCTCGAATTGACTTCGCCTTAACTCAACGTCGGTCTCGACCCACCCTTAGTCTTGACTTGACATTATCTCGACTCGACTCGGCGCACACTTAACCTCAGTCCACTGACCTCAACCTCGCGATAGAAGATGTTCCAAAGCAGCGGCGCCAGAAGGTGCTTAGCGTCGAACAGAGTGACGAACACACGCGCGAGCTCGTCCATCTGGGACGTGCTCACTACGTTGGCGAGGGCCATAGCTATTGGTAGTTCACCCTGGAACAAAAAATAAGTAACTGTTACACGCTTAGAATCCGTAACAACGTTTGTCCTAACACACCGTTTGTCCGAATTTTCATTTGTCCTAAACTGATCAGGAAACTTTTTAAGTTTTTCAATAGGATATTTGACAAGAGTGAAATTAAATTGATTTTTCATTAACAACAGATAAACATTATAAAATACTAGGAAAACATCAATCTTTTATTTATGTTTGCTGTGGCGACATAGCGACATCTAACGGCAAACATGTACCACCAACTCGCCAGCGCCAACAGCGCCACAGCGTCAGACAGCGGAACTGAAGCGGTCTACATCGCGCTAGCGAAATTTCCTCAGTCAGTTGATATTATGTCGCACTTCCAACTTCATCCCAAGGGACTTCGGTCCCCAGGCATACCCACCTGGAGAGAGATCTCTCTATTGCACTCTCATACTACATTTGCTATTGAAAATTTTAAAATTCATAAAATCCAACAATAAGGACGCTGTTTGATTGTGACGTCACAAGATAGTAATCCCTATAATTTCCATAGTAACCGAGCGTTTTTGATGTTTCATAAAAAGAAGCTGATTTGACTCTTGTCAAATACCGTATTATATCTGCGGTTTCGTTAGGTTAGGGTTGTATTAAAACAACACTAAAAAGTTTTAAAGTTTAAGCGCAAACGGCTTCGGGATAAACTAAAATTCGGACAAACGATACATTAGGAGAAATGACGATTAGAGATTCCATAGGGGAACCGTTACACGCGATATAACGGTGACCCCTTCTTCCAGAGCTGATATCTCTTAACCGGCTGAACCGATTGCCATGAAACCTAGATAAGAACCACCGCTAGAAAACCAGCTTTCGAATAAATAAAACCGCATTCAAATCGGTTGAACCTTTTCAGAGCTACGGTGCCACAAACTTATAAAACCCCACTTACAAGCATTGAGACATTCCATCTTAGTCCTCAGGGTTGGTAACCCATTTGCAGTTTTAGAACAGCACTCTTAGGCTGCGGCTCCACTGAGGCGGAGCGGAGCTGTGCCAATATTGACCAATAGAATCTAAACTAACGTGCGCAAGGCGCGCTCGACGTGACCGCATGCGCCTTCTATTGGTTAATATTGGCACAGCTCCGTTCCGCTCCGCTCATCTCCGCCTCAGTGGAGCCGCACCCTTAAGATTGATTAATTGATTAGCCTCTGGCCCTACAACTACTGTGGAAACCACACACACACTTACACGTCAAACTTATAACACCCCTAATTTTTGCGTCGGGGGTTAAAAAATCACGTCAATCAGTCAGATCCTACATTCCTGCATGAAGGACAAACCAATAAATACAATTATAACAATAAGTATTAGTAAAATGTTACCGATGAACTGCTGCCTACCTTGTCAGAAATCATGGTGACCAGCTGCACCAGCTGTTCGAACCGGTCCGCCAGCACGGTCTCAGCGAGCGTGTCGAACTCCGTGCCCTGCTGCAGGATCTTGGTGAGGACCTCCATGAAGGCTGCGCGGGTTTGGAGGTCGCGGTGGTAGCCCAGGTCTGGGGGAAGAGGATGTATTATAGGAACGAGGTATGAGAGACACGTGAGATGTAAATGGAATGATTAAGATAGAGGTCCTAAAATTTTTGAGTCTAAATAGGGAATATGATATGTTGTATACCTATAGTTAAAATGTACTGTTCCGCGTTTTGTTTTCTTTTGGTGTTCAATAAAGAGTATTTGTATTGTATTGTATGCAAGGATTTTTTAAAGGGTCTCTATTGACTGCCATAATTATTTTTAGTCATAATGTGTTTCAAGTCATAATTTTCGCAAGTCATAATGCATTTTTTTCAGGACACGGTTATTTTTTCAGGATTTTTATAAAACTAACCTAACCTAACCTAAATAATCTACACGATATCCGTTTATTAAAAACTGTAACTTCAGCCTGAAAGAAGTTATGACAAAAAAAAGTATGACTAACAATACATTATGACCAACGATATGTATGGCAGTCAAGGGGATCCGTTTTTTAAATCTCATTTCTCTCCAAAACATAAAAATACCGTAAAAGAGATCATTTTAAACTGCTAATTAGACAGCGGTTAGACAGAGAGATCCGATATGCACTGTGACGTCATGTGGTCGGCCATAAAAACTTTATGTTAAATTATTTTTTGCTAGAAAGACTAAGGCTTTGTTGAGTTGAGTAAATCTTGTTGTTTTTTTAATAGCGATTTAAAGAATGATTTTTCTCAACTGTTTGTTACGTGAATCGGCTTTTCTTGGAGCTGTGAAAAAAAGTTATGAACCCTGTGTTTTTCACACGAAATACAAACTTATCTTTGATGTCTTTGCGGGGCATCTTAGATAAAAGTAAATCCCCTTTGCGTAGAATTTGCCATTTCCAATATTTTAGGTAGTTGCCGTCCATGTGATGTCCGTTTCTTTTATATATAAGTGGCGAATTTAGAGACGTTAGAGACAAAAAGCAAGCTTTAAAAACCCCGACTGTTGCTCACCGACTTTAAATCCTTATAAATCCTAAATGATCATTGAAAATGAAAAATGATGCAATTAAACATGATTTTTAAATACCTATTCAACTATTATAATTCGTCAACTATTTTTTTTTTCATTTTTAAAATATGGTGTTTGGTTGCCGCCATATTGAATTTTGATTAATGTCATATCTTTAGTGACACTCACAAGATTAACACAAATCGATACGAATCATCAAAATCGGTCCACGCGTTTAGTTTCCAAAGCGCTACAAAGAAACAAATATACAAACAATTATACAGGGTGAAACCTAAGTCGTGAACAAAATGATCACCTCTGTGTTCTACTCACGAATATGAACAACTTTCACTATGGGACCAACTCTGAAACAAGAAAAAAAAATCAGCTGTTTCATAGAAAAGTTCAATACGTACTCGACCAAAATGTATGAGCAGCTGTATTTTTTTTCGTGATTTCAGAGTTGGTCCCATAGTGAAAGTTGTTCATATTCTTGGGTAGAACACAGAGGTGATCATTTTGTTCACGACTTAGGTTTCACCCTGTATAGGGTGAAAAACACATTACCGTCCTCCTTCAGCAAAAAAAAAAAAAGGGCTCAGGTCAGCATATGCTGCAGCTGCCACAGCGCTGGCTTTCAGCTGAACCCTGACTTTGTGCTATATTTACCGATGCTGTGCATGAGGCCCGAGTCGATGTTGGCGCTGAGCAGGTTGCTCATGGCCTGGATGGTGGCGTTGCGCAGCGTCTCCAGCCGGCCCGGGCCCTCGGCCAGCTCCACCTCGTTGCAGTCGTTCAGCAGGTTCATGAACAGGGTGAAGTACCTGCGCCGTGCGTGATTACATCAATGGGGAGACTTTGTTCAGGTCAAATTGTCACGTGATAATTATACAGAATGAATGAATGAATGATATTTATTTTCCAAAGTAAGTCACAGTATACATTGCATCACCACATCACCACACCATCATCATTGCACCATCTTATCCATTAACCTACCGCCAAACAGCAGTGTACGCATTGTTGTGTTCCGGTTTGGGGTTAAGACAGCCGGTGAAATGACTAGCATAGAGGCATTCCATCATAGCCTCAGGGTTGGCAACGCGTTTGCAGTCTTAGGATTGCATTGCAGTCTTGTGAATGCGAATGTCTATGGGTCACAGTTTCCACTTACCATCAGGTGGCCTGTGTGCTGGTTTGTCTACTCAATGCCATAAAAAAAAAAAAAAATGTTATGTCAAAAGTACAAGAAATTACATTGGAATCATCAACAATATACGTAAATTTTAATATAATCAAAATAGAAACAAGAAGTCTGGATAACAATAACATTACAGAATTAAGAAGTTATCACCGTTAAGGATCGTCTCAAAATAAGTCAAAACATTAAGTACAAATAATAAAAAACAACAATACATATTAAATCAAAACAAATTATAAATCAAGGTCCATAAACTCTTTAACTGAGTATAATGGATTTTCTAATAAAAGGTTTTTCAGCCGGCGTCCAAATGCTTCGTCGGATGGTTCATTTCTGAGATTGGAGGGTAGACGTACGTAAAAGGGTGGAAAGTTAAAATGGGGCAGTAAAGGCAGCTACTAGATCCCTTGCTGCCACGCGAAAATGCTCTTAGGAGACCTTTATTAACTTTTTATGTGATGACAATCGACATTCACAGATTTTTGATAAAATTTATAGTCAGCGAGAAAATCGTCATGAGCGGTTCAAAAAATAATGACAAAGTGTAGCATTTCTGGTCAGATTTGAGGATACAATGGTGTAAATAAATCCGCATAAGCGACCGAATGGATTTGCGTGGAATTTGGTATACAAATAGTCAATTCCCCTGAGTGGTAACCCCACTCCCACACACCACAACCTACTACCGACTTGCTATGATCCAGATAAACATCCATCGCTTCCTCCACACTCATAAGTCTCTTCATACACGTGCGTCGGTCACACAGCGTCCTTTATTCACACATAAAAGGCTGAACGGATTCGCACAAAATGTAGCACCTTGTGCAGGGCCCGTCCGGATCGCTACCACCATCTTATCCATTAACCTACTGCCAAACAGCAGTGTTCGCATTGTTGTGTTCCGGTTTGGGGATAAGACAGCCGGTGAAATGACTAGCATAGAGGCATTCCATCTTAGTCCTCAGGGTTGGCAACGCATTTGCAGTCTTAGGATTGCATCGCAGTCCTGTGAATGCGAATGTCTATGGGTCACAGTTTCCACTTACCATCAGGTGGCCTGTGTGCTCGTTTGTCTTCTCTATGACAAAAAAAAAAAAAAAACACAAATTATCCATTTTCCATCCATCTGGATGAATACAAAGGACACCATTTATCCTCAAGAATCGACAACTTGCTTGGGTTGCTAGTAATTACACTTACTTGAGGAACAGCTGGCTCTTGGCTTCCATCAGATCCCCTCGGTCCGACTCCTCGGGCTGCAGCGGCAGCCCCTTCAGCAGCGCCGCCACGGCCTCCATGCACGCCTGGTCCAGCTCTCTGCAGCGAAAGAGAGAGGGAGGTAAAGAACCCTTTAAATTATAGATTCTATAACAGAAGAGACGCGGACGTAGAGAGAGAGCGACATGGAGGCGCCAGACCCTGTTGCTACCTGGATATGCTCGAGGCATCGTCCGTCACGTACTCTAACCATCTTGTTGCTAGACTCTGTATCATTACCTAGATATGCTGGAAGCTTTGGCGCACACGACACACTCTAATAAGTACAGAGAGAGAGAGAGAGAGAGAGAGAGAGGAGGAGAGACACAGACAGAGAGAGAGATGGGGAGGGGGAGAGAGAGAGAGAGAGAGAGAGATAGAATAGGAGAGGCACAGATAGAGCGACATGAAGCGTCAGACCTCGTCGTTACCTGTATAAGCGGCGGTGCGAACTGGTAGATTGTTGCTACACTCTGTATCATTACCCCACATATTCTGGAAGCATCGGGACACACCACACACTCAAACAAGTAAAGAGAGAGAGAGAGAGAAGGCGAGAGATAGAAGGAGAGAGAAAGGAGAGAAAGAGAGAGAAAAAGGAAGAGAGGAGAGAGGGAGGGAGAGAGAAATAAAGAGTCCGTTGAATTATAGATACTATAACAGGAGAGACAGAGAGCGACGTGGAGGAATCAGACCCTGTCGTTACCTGGATATGCTCGAGGCATCTGCGCGGAGCGGCGGCGCGATCTGGTGGCTGGTGCCGAGCACCCAGTCCGTCACGTACTCCACCATCTTGTTGCTAGACTCTGTATCATTACCTAGATATGTTGGAAGCGGCACACACCACACACTCAAACAAGTAGAGAGAGAGAGAGAGAGGGAGAGAGATACAAGGAGAGAGAGAGAGAGAGAGAGAGAGGAGGGGAAGAGAGAAGGAGAGAGGGAGGGAGAGAGAAATAAAGAGTCCGTTGAATTATGAGACAGAGAGCGACGTGGAGGTGTCAGACCCTGTCGTTACCTGGATATGCTCGAAGCATCGGCGCGGAGCGGCGGCGCGATCTGGTGGCTGGTGCCGAGCACCCAGTCCGTCACGTACTCCACCATCTTGTTGCGGAACTTCATCTCCTGCGAAAATTGTTTATATCACAGCAGTAACGTGTTCCTATAAAACTATAGAAGCTATTTTTGTAAATATTGGAAAAGGGTTCTAGAATGGAGGGGTTTAATAATGAAAGAATAAATTAAACGGCGGGCCATATAAAAGTGCTGAATCTGCACAATTAAAGTTATCAAATTTTACAGTGGAAAAACTACATTTTTTTTTAAATCTGTATGAAAGTTTAGGCTATTCAAGATGGACTCTATTACATTTAAAGTTTATACTAAAATGACTATTTTCTTTTGCGTTTTCCAACCATATAACCTTAAATACGGAACGCACTTGACCGTTTTTTAAATAATACTCCCTAATATTTCCCCAGGCATTATCTTCATTGTAAATATCTCTATTAATAAGTTTTTAGAGTTGTTGGTAATTCTGTAGCTCTGACTACCCCACTCTGGGAATAAAGGCGTGAGTTTATGTATGTATGTATGTATGTAAATATCTCCTGGCACATCAGTTACCTGTCTGAAGGCCAAGTCGTCCCGTCGCCTCATCATGGCCTCCACGACTTGGCAGAGCTTGGTCTTGATGTGGACCGACAGTACCGTCATGTCCAGGTGACGTACGTATCTGGAATTAGTATTACATTTCAAGCCAAGTTAATAATTTAATGTAAAATACTCAAGTCATATTTGCAACAGAAAATAAAATAAAATAAATAAATATCTGGGGGACAATGTCACACCAATTGACCTAGTCAAAAACTAAGCTCTAGGCTTGTACTATGGATACTAGACAACGATATAAACGTTTATATAGAGAAATATAAATATATAGAGAACATCCATGACTCAGGAACAAATATTCGCGCTCATCACACTAATATCTGCCCTTACCGGGATTTGAACCCAGGACCGCTAGCTTCGTAGGCAGGGTCACTACCAACTAGGCCAGCGTGTCGTGAAAAGAAAACGTAACGTGTGAAATAATGAAAACTGTGTTTAAATGTATTTAATATGTTCCTTTACATTGTATGATTAGGGTTCATTCATTTCACCAAAAGTACGTTTGACAAACGTATTATTTAACAAAGTTTATTTTCGAACAAACATATTCGTGCTTAGAGACTTACATATTACACAGGTTACATGGGATTATTAAATAACTTCAAAATAATGACCTCATTTATATTATAGGGGTTGAGATGGGCCTTATGTGCCACCTTGATCATTGCTGATCTATTGTAGTAACCCTTTATAGCTCTCCGCAAACGTTCCGTCCAGGAATTTCCAGATGCTTTAGGCAGTGAGGAGTTGGATCTCTTGTTTTGTTTGTCCATGATATGTAACCCCAGGTAGATACTTCTGTGCTCCGCATGAGGATTTCGAACTTACCTGACTATAGCCAGCATGAGGCCTTCTATCGACGTGGTGCTCAGATGCTCTGCCGGCAGACCACACTTCTTGGTGTCGAGGATGCTCTTCATTATAAAGATCACGTGCTCAACAAACTGCGTGTTGATTTCGGTGAGCATCACCTGCAATAACACCTAATCTATCTGTAGTTGAGTTTTTTGTAATAAGAAATAGGTGCTCCGCGTTGCGGGGTTGAATCGACTTTTTATTTTTAAACAGATATCATCTGTGCTATATACCCAAAGGGCCAACTTCACAAAGTATTGAAAGTGAGTGGTTTGAATATAGTATATCAAACCATAGCTTAGCAGCGACCAGGTACTAAAATTTACAGCTACCTCAAGAGTCTAACAGTACTTAAAAATACTTTTTATTAATTTCGTTATTAATCGTAATTAATAAAAATAAAAAATATATTCTATAAAAATAAACGTCAAAGTCACTTTGTCTGTCTGTTGGATTTTCTATCGCGGCCATTTCGATAAAATTTTGGTACAGTAAAGTGTAAAAAGATCGCGACATCTCAAAATGTTCCAATGCACCTTATTCCAGTGTATTAAGAACTTATACATATTTATGAGAAGATTCCTTTGATACATATTTTTGAGTCACGAAACATAGAATACTTTTGATCCAGAAAAAAATTACGGTACCCGAGGGAACAGCGATAACCGAATTCTACGCGGACGAAGTCGCGGGCAACAGCTAATCTTTATATGAATACATCGAAACGTTCTGACATAGCACAATATCAAAAAGATGTAAGGATATATTTTTTTCTCGTCATTGTTGATGTGTAAAAGGTTAACAAGTGAATACCTGCTGCTGTTGATCGAAGAACTTGTCGATGATGGCTTTGATCTGGTCGAAAAGTATGGGGTAGAGCGCCGGTGAGAGCTCGTGCCCGATCAGCTCCTTGACATGGCTCTGGATTTGTTGACCGAAGCGCTCGTTGGTGCATAGGAGTAGGCGGAGCAGTTGGCCGATGAATCTAGTGAAATAAGAGTTCAGGGATGAATCTGAAAAAAGGCTTTCTAATTTCTGACAAAACAATTTAAATCCTAATTTATTTTGCCATAGCGTCGATTGCATTTTTTTAATAATGTAAAAAAACGATTTCTTACAGGCCGTTTTGGCAATATAAAGTTGAAAATCGTATGTTAGAGTAATGCATCTTGACTAAGCGTCTGCTGTTAACTTCTGCAGGTGTTTGACAAATAAAACATTTGAATTTGTCTATGTAAATACTCACTGAGTGACCGGACAGTATTGGACCTCCTGCGAGCTGTTCGCCAAAACATTGTACTTCCTTGAGTCTGTAAATAAAAGACAAATATTAGAGGTACAGGCAGGCCTTCCACAAGGTGGACCGACGATCTGGCGAAGATCCCGGGAAGCCGATGGATGAGAGTAGCACGAAACCGGCCGTCGTGGAGATTCGTGGGGAAGGCCTATGTCTAGCAGTGGACGTCTTTTAGTTGAAATTATTAGTGCCCGTAATTTTGGGGACGGTTTTTGACAAGTTGTAGGGAGAGAACACCGCTGTTTATCGGTTTTTTCGACAAATCGATAGTTTATTTATGTCTTTATTAAATAAAACCCCAAATGTTCCGATGATACGTGCTCTTTTCGGCGGTGGATGATGAAAATAAGTTCGAAATATCCACCACTAAAATTATCCTACTAATGTTACAACTGCGAAAGTTTGTGTGATTCCTTCACGCTGCAACGGCTGGAAGTTCGAAATGAAGATAGCTTATAAATACCCCTTAACATTGCTACTTTTCATCTCGAATAATTTAAAAGTCATCGAAATCAAAAGATTTAGAAAAATGTCGGAGATGCAGCAAGTGACCAAAACGGGAACCCTGAGGCACACCTGAAGTGATCTTCCGCTAAGTTAACTGCAATTGGGATTGTTCATATTTTTACAATTTCTCCAATTCGAAAACCATTTCGAGGAATAGGGTTTTAAAGCCGTTCTGCATTATTAAGTTCTTGAAATATTTATTTATTTTGGATATTTCGGCAAAAGTATATTTAACCTTTGTTTGACTTTCGTTTTCGGCTTGAAGCCCTCCTAGGTGTATCTTACGGGTTAGACGAAAACAGTTTGAAATAGTATGTTTTAAACACTATTACAATTTTTTTTTTCATTATATATCATTTAATTCTTGTATTTTATAAGAAAATTCCATCCCAAATTTAAAATAATCATGTCATCCATAAAATATCTGCTAAATAAATAAAGATATTGAAACAAAACTATAGGGTCAAATACAAAATTAATGAAATGGGTGTCTTAAAATTTCCTATTCTTTCGAATGACAAAGTAAAAACTGTGAGTAATTTTTTTTGGTCAATCCCAATTGATGTTAGACACGATCAAACGCCTTACAGAAGTTGGTCGATATAATTTATAGAGATTGAGTCCCGCTACGTACCGTGTCCATGCAGGTGCGCCCACATGGTGGTGGAGGGGCGGCGCTGCAGGCACACGCCGCCCAGCGCGCACAGGAACGACGTCACGTTCGCCCACTCCTGGATCTGCATCTGAACAGGACGAGGTCAAGCGCTGGACGGGACATGGTATCACGCGACACATATATGCAAATTACACCTCATTGATACCAATCGGTCTCTTATAATCTTGAACTTGTGACGGCTATAGTCGTTGTGGCTTCAGTAACACCACTTTCAGTGGACGGCCAAAGCCATCTGTGGCGTTCAAACAGATAAATTGTTTAACCTTATGCATTGGTTGGTCTAAAAAAATTGCCTAACATCTTTTTAAGCTGAAATTACAGAATGTTATCATAATAATATTGCGTAGTTAAGTAAGACTACGTTGTTTTATAGTAACAATTAAAAAAACGTTTTAATTAACTTAATATACCTATGTTAGAAGATATATGAAAGAAAAAACTGACTGGCTGATCGATCGATTTAATGTGTGATTTGACAATACTGAAGGCCAAAAACAAAAGTGGTATATTCATAATAATTAGGAAATAGCGACTCCATGGATTAGAATACGATACCACCAAAATTCCTAACCCTATACTCCGTTTGTTTAGGTACTTAAATTATTATAAACAATCCAAACCACGTGGCTCTAACAGCCAATCAAAACTGTTTTATCGCACTTTTACGTATCAGTGTTTCGCTTCTAGTGGCCGACGAACTATATCAACGGGTGGTTTTGTTTACATTTTTTTTAAGTACCTAAACAAACGAAGTATAGTCATACCATAATATTTGTCATGCCAGAGAGTGTAAAAGCGATAGACATCCGAGTACAGTAGAACAAACTTATATGGCGTGTCGTGAATCTTCGTTCGCGCAGACACGAACAACGATTCCGATGATTTCCGAAAGCACGATTAAAACCCACGATCAGACTTGTACGTAATAGTTATAAGGTGCCAATTAATCTCACTCACGCACGTTTGACGGTTGAATGAATGACACGCGCGTCAACATGGCGTCACTAATAACCAATAATAGCACAGAATGCAAACGCGCAACGCGTGGATCATGCCGATTGGTTCCCGTGCTTCGAAAATTCGTCGTCTGCGCTTACATCGGTAAGCCATATCAATTGTGTTTTACTGTACTATGGACACTCGATCTAGTTCGACTTTTTTAAGGTTATCGTATTGTAGGTCTCATCAAGACCTATTTTTAGAGTATTTTTCGAACCCTCTACGACCACGGGAAGTGGGTGCAATTGCGTCAGAAAAAAATTGTGAATTGCAATTTTTTCAATTCAGGCGCAAAAGTCAACTTTGTATGGAAAAGTCCAAATCCGACTCGCACTTGACCATTTTTAGGTTAGGTTAGGTCCTAACTAGACCCCGTTATCTTGTCGCACTGACATTACTTTTCACTAGAGCGTGAATGCTTTTTTTTATCGACTATCTAAATGTCGATAGTGTATGTCACTGATAATTTCAAAGAGGTGTCACTAGGTACTACTTATTAGTTTCTGACCCACTGAAAAGCCTGAACGGGGTGAATAAGTGGCCATACTGAACACCTTTCACTATGCGGCTAACCCTGAAATCTCAAAAACATTTTTGGACTTTTCATACATTACGAGTTTTACGAGAGACAACCAATAAAACTCTAGAGTGTACGTTAGTTAGGATTAATCATATATTCTCCACAATAATTACAATAATTTTAATTGAAATTGAGTATATACACTTAAAAGGCGAAAATTCAATTGCATTATATAAACATCGATATCAAGAAGGTCGATAAAAAAAACATTCACACTCTACTGAAAAACAATATTTATGCGACAAGATAACGGGGTCTTGTCCTAACTTTGGTCCTAGTACGTATGTGTGTTAACCTCGAAATCGTGTTCGCTGCTGCTGTGGTGGCTGACGCGGCGCTTGGCCACCGCGCGGTGCAGCGGCTCGGCCTGGCAGTCGTCCGCCTTGTCGCCCTGACCCTTGGGGTACTTCTGCAGGAGCTTGCACAGGGAGTCCCTGGAGAGGAAGATATAGGACCGCTTGTACTATGAGTCTATTGGAACACTGACCCCATACAACTATGTCACAGTGGCGTTATGTTTGAAGTCGTAAGCAGTGTTAAACAATAGTAGATTATGTATTAAGGGTGGTAAAGAAAGAATTACAAACGAGAGTCTGTTAGAAGCCTGAAGCCGAAGGCTGAGGGCTTTAATGACTCGAGGTTTGTATTTATTTTACCACCCAAGTAACATACAATGTTTTTCATCACAATTGCGAGGAAATTAAATAAAATCAGACAAAAGATCATATTTTTAACTTATTAGCGGCAGACCACAGATTATAGGATATGTCTCGGTAGACTACATCATTGTCTGTGACTTACCACAGATAATGTCAATCGGGTTCGGAGTCCAATTTTAGTGACAGTCGAGATCAATAGTTTATATGCGAGATTTTTAGGAAATTGTATGCAACTGACATTTCATCTCGAATGAAAGTTCATATCGAATGGCACAAGAGTTGGGGTCCTGACGTATTGTGATAGTTTGAGTCCACGTATAATATTTTTCATCACACTTGCTCGTAAATAGTGTCCTAACATGCTAGAAAAATCGACCGTAAATCCAAAATAATACCCGCGGGCCTTTTTTTTACCATTACGTTACTTAAGTGCGTAATAGCTTTTTTTTTAAATATTATACGTGGACTGGAACTATCACAATACGTCAGGACCCCAATTCTTGTGCCATTCGATATGAAGTTTCATTCGAGATGAAATGTCAGTTGAATACTATTTCCTAACAATCTCGCATAATAAACTATTGATCTCATATGTCACTAGAATCGGACTCCGAACACGTTTGACATTATCTGTGGTAAGTCACAGACAATGACGTAGTCTGCCGCTAATAAGTTAAAAATATGATCTTTTGTCTGATTTTATTTCATTTCCTCGCAATTGTGATGAAAAACATTGTATGTTACACGGGTGGTAAAGGAAATACAAAGCTCGAGTCATTAAAGCCCTCAGCCTTCGGCTTCGGGCTTCTAACAGACTCTCGTTTGTAATTCTTTCTTTACCACCCTTAATACACAATGCACTATAAAAAAGAAGCTATTACGCACGATAGGGCGTAATGGTAAAAAAAGGCCCGCGGGTATTATTTTCGATTTACGGTCGATTTTTCTACCATGTTAGGACACTATTTACGAGCAAGTGTGATGAAAATTGTTTTATGATGTCACTATGACACCTATTTAGGGTTTGGTTCAAAGGGGACAACGGGATCCTGTTACTAAGTCTCCGTCTGTCTGTCTCTAAAATCCAAATTCAAAACATTTATTCAGTACATTTTCTACATGGGGCTCATTTACGCGTCGGTAAAATGATTGAATTTATAGTCTATACTTTTAGGTATTTAAAAAAATGTAAACATTCTAAACCACGTGTCATTGTTAAACAGCCAATCAAAACTGTTTCATCGAACTTTGACATATCAGTGTTCTGCTTCTATTGGCTGACGAACAATATCACGTGGTAGTTTTGTTTACATTTTTTTTTATGCCTAAAAGTATAGACTATAGATTCACTCTTCGTCTATCTGTCAATCCGTCTGTCTGTCTGTCACAGTTAATACGGTGACAGTAGATATTTCCACAGTCTATCCACATTTATATTGCCGCTATTGATTGATGAATTATTTATTCGTTAAAAAAAAGAAGATCGAAGGACAAGACAGTTTCATTATGAACTTACCAAGATCGGAAGGACTCTTCCCACACAGGTTGAACGCCGTTCACGCAGTGATCAATTTTTCTTAATAATGCCATGATACGCTTCTGTAGCGCTGCCGAACCTGTGGGGACATAATTGTTGGTTTCATTTTGGCATCTACATATTACGTCACACAAATATCATGACTTTTTAAACCCCCTTTCCCTCGTCCTTGACAAGTGGTCACATTTGTATAACCCCCTCTCCCCTGGAGTGACGTGACGTATTATGCAATTCCAATGTTTACTTGCATTTATTTGAAATAAAATCAACATTAAGACTGCACCGAGCAAACATCGAGCGTCCAGTGGCGCCCTCGTTACTTTTATTGTGTTTTCTAATTATCTAAAGAATTTCCTTGTAATCAGACGATAAGTTTTTGTAGCGCAAGTAAATACACAGTTTATAAATGGGATACGTAACAAACTTTAATAACAATTACCCTTTGAGTAGTCAGCTTAACGGTAAAAGGTGGCCACTTTTTCCCGTTAATTTGATAACTCGAAGGTGAATTGTTATTAAACTATGTGATATACCATATAAGTTGTGTTTTCATTTGTAGTACAAAAACCTACCGACCAATTTCACACAATAATACTAATGAGGGCGCCACTATAGATCCGGCGTACGCTCGGCGCAGTCTTAACACAAACAAAAGACCTATTTTAGTTAAAGTATGCTTTGCCCAATTCAATCATGGTATAGGTAAGAGTAGATAAAAAACCAAACTTATTTTTTACGACAATTTTGACTCTCTCTCTCCCATCTTACACCATGTCAGACTTTGCGGCCCCCCTCCTATCCCCTTAATGTGTGACGCAATATGTGGATGACTTCAAGGTTGATTTTGTAATATCATAGAATACGCTATATCCTCACACAAATATTCCTAGTGAAACATAAGCAATACTTACTATGTATGTTCTTGTATGAACACCCCCTTCCTTTATCCCGACTGGCTGCTTGAAACAACGGAGTTTCATATCATTATCACCTGCTTCATTTATTGAACACACACACACACACAGACACACACTTTCTAAAAAACATGGTATCATGGTATTCAAATCTTGCAAAAAAATTTGAACCAGTTCCCGTTAATGGAGTAGACTTAAATTTGGACGACACATGTAAACCCGGCGACAATGCATAGCAGAGAACAGAGCAATTCGACATTTTAAGTGTAGGTAACGTTCACCCGCGCGACTGGACTCTATTATTTATTTATTTAATGGAGTCTACATAATAATGTCCTGTCGTCGAAGTCTCCCAATCATAATCGTGACCCTTGAAGATGGCGAGTAACCATTTCAATGGCTCGGTGTGATCTTGACCGCTAACTCATTTCAAATCATCTTTTCACTGTTATTTTATTCAATGCAAGTTGTCCCACAAAACTGCCCTGGATTTGCGAACCTAAATCAACGATAAAATAATTTACAAAATAATTAAATAATTGGACAGATGTTTTCAGAATGACACCCAGCCATAGACCCCGACTGGACTCTGTCTAGTTGACAATCCGACTGACAGCTAGTTTTATTAGATGCGCATGCCCACTTGCACTTTACTGTCTGGCAAAGGACCAAAAATATTTTTCGGGTAAGTACTTAATCAATTAATATAATTTAATTTGTTTAATTAAAATCTTTGGAGTCATGTCCACGTTATTGCGAGTAATGACGCCCATTTGTCCGACCTCTGTCTGCAGATATTAGTGTGATGGGCGCGAATATTTGTTCCTGAGTCATGGATGTTTTCTATATATTTAAGTATGTATTTCTCTATATAAGTATTTATATCGTTGTCTAGTACCCATAGTACAAGCCTAGAGCTTAGTTTGTGACTAGGGCAATTGGTGTGACATTGTTCCCTGATATTTATTTACTTACTACATAAGAACATCTGCGTTTTAGACCACTTGCTACTGAAACGAACCGTGTTATAGACCGCTTGCTATATAAGCCTAGCTGCGTTTTAGACCACTTGGACCTTAGATCAGAGTCTCTGATATTTATTATTTATTTATTTATTTATTCCCACAATCCCTTACCAGTAGTAAGCACAGTAGACGTGTGCGCTATCTCCTGCAGCACGGCGTAGTTGGGCAGGAGGCACTGCGTCGTGATCTCGTCGGAGCCGCACCGGATATCCGCCTCCTGGCAGAGCAGGGCGAAGCACGACATGGCCACCAGCACGACGTCGGTGTCGATGGACCAGAGACACATGAAGAATACCACCTGGTGACGATGGAAACAAGGTTACTGGTTTTTTTGGATCTTTATCAGAATAAATAAAATTGTAACCAAAAATAAATAAAATAGAAACCTGTATCTATGATTGTATTTTATTGTTACCATTAAAGTATTGCATGCCATTAAAGTATCGGTTATCAACGTGGTTGCATCGTAATGTTCACATTAAAGTATCGGTGATCGATACTTTAATAAAAACATCACTCCACACACAGTTCACAGTTTCACAGTAACATATTGTAGAAAACTTATGATATGCATGTAGATAAAGTTATGTATGCGACTGTACACATAATTAGGCATTATTCACATTAACTAATATTAAGATTTTTGAAACCAATATTTATAAATTGTACCAAATATTATTAAGACCTGAAGGAAATGTAATTAAGTAGGTCGGACTTGACAAAAGATAACAATACCAATCATTGGAAGATAAACTCTCATGTGGATTCCGACTTTAAAAAAAAGTCTATCGTTACACCGCGTGGTTGCCGGGTTAGAATAGTGCCACTCCATGTCTTCCCGTGGATGTCGTAAGAGGCGACTAAGGGAATAAAGGCGTGTAGTACTGTTAGACGATGGGCTTCCAAAGTTCCAACCTGACACTAATACAATGGTAAACATCTTAGCCTGATTGTGCAAAATGTGGTTACAGAATTATTAACAAATTTTAGAGTTGTTAGTAATTCTGTAGCTCTGCCTACCCCACTCTGGGAATAAAAGCGTGAGCTTATGTATGTATATCCTACTAAAGTAGCAAACCGTTTTGGCTTTGAAATTATATTGAATTTAATATTTATTGCTTTATATAATGCTAGATTAAATAGTACCATTGTAATATGTTTAAAAAATGACTGACTGCTGAGTTTCATGCGGCGTATCTTCTCAGCAGTTTCTTCTCTTGGGAAGCGCTGGTAGATTCTTGAGAGATTGGGAGATTACTGAATAAACGTCTTTTATCTTGTTTTTTTATGGCATAGAGATGACAAACGAGCACACAGGCCACCTGGTGGTAAGTGGAAACTGTGACCCATAGACATTCGCATTCACAAGACTGCAGAGCAATCCTAAGACTGCAAATGCGTTGCCAACCCTGAGGACTAAGATGGAATGCCTCTATGCTAGTCATTTCACCGGCTGTCTTATCCCCAAACCGGAACACAACAATGCGAACACTGCTGTTTGGCGGTAGGTTAATGAGACGGTGGTAGCGATCCGGACGGACCCTGCACAAGGTCCTACCACCCGCAATCTTATCTTTTAAACTAACATCCAAGTCAAAACATGTATTAGCTGGATCTTACCTCTAACTTGATATGCGCCTGCTTGCATATCGGTATCTGGGAGCCGACGTTGGCATACTCCTTATGCTTGGCCAGGAACTCGTTTCGGCAGGTGAGGATGTCCCGCAGCCACCGCAGCACCTCGCGGTAGTTGCCGATCTGACGCTGGATCAGCTTCTGGCTGATGTTGTACAGGATCTGGGAGCTGGGGAGGAAAACGTTACAAGTCTAACAAAGGTGTTTTAAAAATCCAACTGTTTCCAATCAACTTTAAATTGTTATAAACCCTAAATGAACATTTAAAATGAAAAATGACGAAACCTATAGATGTTTTTTCGAATATCTTCGTTCGTCGTTTTTTTTTCTTTGCGTCTGGTAGCCGCCATATTGAATTTTTGTTACTTATTGGAGATGAACAGGTTACAAAACAAGATAGAAATTAAAATGCATAATAAAAATCCAGTTAAAGGTTCTCACAAAGCAAAGCAGAACTTTACGTGGAGTTCGGATCTCTCTAATTAGCGGTATAAAATGCTTGCATCATCCGTATTTCTCGTCCGATTTTAATTTTAATTTCACATTTAGTGATCTCTTTTACGGTATTTTCATAGTTTGCTGACAAATGCGATTTAAAAATCCACGCATATTAGAATGGTTTTAGGATGCTGATGGGACTGCCACGTTTTTGTAGCGCATCTGCCGGTCTGGTGCACCAGCGACACCAGGCCGTGGATCAGCCTCACCTGATGTCCCAGAAGGTGTTGAGCGGCGTCTCCGGGTTCCACATGTGCACGCGGTCGGGCCGGTGCAGCGCCAGCAGCGCGTCCATGGCCTCCTGCGAGATCTCGCCCATGCCGGTCTGGTGCACCAGCGACACCAGGCCGTGGATCAGCCTCACCTGATGTCCCAGAAGGTGTTGAGCGGCGTCTCCGGGTTCCACATGTGCACGCGGTCGGGCCGGTGCAGCGCCAGCAGCGCGTCCATGGCCTCCTGCGAGATCTCGCCCATGCCGGTCTGGTGCACCAGCGACACCAGGCCGTGGATCAGCCTCACCTGATGTCCCAGAAGGTGTTGAGCGGCGTCTCCGGGTTCCACATGTGCACGCGGTCGGGCCGGTGCAGCGCCAGCAGCGCGTCCATGGCCTCCTGCGAGATCTCGCCCATGCCGGTCTGGTGCACCAGCGACACCAGGCCGTTGATCAGCTCCGTGGTCGACGACTGGATCTCCACGCCGGAGCGGCCTGGGTTCTGGAGTGAAAAATAAACAATAAAGACAGTGTCACACAACTTGACCTGGTCCCAAACTGAGCTCCAGGCTTGTACTGTAGGAAGTATAGAACGATAAACTTACTTATATAGAGAAATATATACTTAGATCGCATTTCACCAAACTCTGAAGAAGTCGTCTGTAAAAATTAAGCGTTTAATCTAGGTATAAGACCTTATTTCAGTTGAGTCAACAACTTTAAATATACAGGGTGTCGGGTCACTAAAGATATTGATCATTTTGTTGCGAAAAACTGTTTCGCACTTGTATCAAATTGTATTATTTCCATACATTAGTATATTTATCATTACCTAGTACCCATAGTACAAGTCTAGAGCTTAGTTTGAACTTGGACTATCTATGTTGATGATATTACATTCAATACTTACACTCAGCATCAGCATGGGATCAGCGTGGATCAGCTTGACCATGCACAGCAGGAGGTTCCTGTAGGCCGGCATCTCCTCGGACCGGTTGAATTTGGCCTGCACCTCCTTAGACTTCAGCGAGCGGGAGATCATGCGGAGCGGCGTGTGGACTATGTAACCCTGCGAGCAAAGTTCAGGGGTCATTACGGTCTTAAGCAAAGTTAAAATGTACTTGTTACCTTATTATGAATATATTCCAGCCTTTTTTAATTAAATTGAACTACCATTAAAACTTAGGATGTTAAAAATTAACATGATGTTTGGTATGTTGTCCAAGCCGAAAATTTAGTTTTTAGGTTTTTCAAAAATAACATAAGCCCCAACCCCATGTAGTACCGCATTTTCCCTGATCTATATTTTTCTATTTTCAGGTTAGTTAAGACTGCGCCGACCAAACGCCGAGCGTCCAGTGGCGTCCTCATTACTATTATTGTGTTTTCTAATTAACTAAAGAATTTCCTTGGAATCAGACGATCCGTTTTTGTAGCGCAAGTAAGAATACAATTTATGGGATACATAATAAACTTTAATAACAATTACCCTTTGAGTAGTCAGCTTAACGGGAAAAGGTGGCCACTTTTTCCCGTTAAGTTAATAACTTGAAGGTGAATTGTTATTAAACTATATGATATACCCTATAAGTTGTGTACTACAAATGAAAATTTGTAAAACAGAAACATTTCGTCTGATTTCAAGGAAATTCTTTAGTTATTAGAAAACACAATAATAGTAATGAGGGCGCCACTGTACATCCGGCGTACGCTCGGCGCTGTCTTAAGAAAATGTTAGCTTCACGATTCTCTACACGAATGTATAGTCACGGTAAGATAAAAGTAATATTATACGTAAAAATGATACAGTACAAAGTAAAAAGTAACAATCCAGAAAAATGTACGGTTTCAATAAAAAAGACCATTAGGTATTATGAAATTTTAGGGATTATGATACATTAGGCTTATTAATTTTAGGTGTTCTGATACGTTACCAATATTTCTAAATATACAGTAATATATAGGTAGGTACCTGCGTGGCCTTGTTGAGCGTGTCGGTGAACATGGCTCGCAGCTCGGCCGCGCGCGGGTACAGCAGCTCGATCTGGGGCCACCACGGCAGGCGGGGCTGCTTTATTATCCTACAACAATACACCATTTATTAGAAAAACTGTTTTAAATTGAGTACTGACATACATACATTCATTTAATCACGCCTGTTTCCCAAAGAGGTAGGCAGAAGAAGAAGAAGAAATACATTATTCACCAACCATAAGACACACAAATATACAAATGATTTGAGAAAACATTGAAGGTAACAGACATAGCACGCAAATGTGCAATCGCGGCGGTGAAACGGACACTGACTCAGCCAAATGCTTTGCAGGCTGTGACCACTTCTTTCCACTACGATCCTGACAAATCTCTTTCACTTCTTCCACATTCATACATCGAGTCATGCATGCACCTCGGTTTCGGGTACTTAAAATTCGGCCGGTACCAGTATTTCTCCGGTTTGATGATTAAATGTCCCACTGACCTCAACAGTGAGTTGACGATGACGTAATGATACGAGATGTGCGTGTTGAGGTTGAGGCAGACTTTGAGGGCGTCGTTGCTGTGCGGCATGATGCGGAAGAGAGACACGAAACAGTCCGTCATGAGGTCTAGATCCGAGTAGCCGGAGATCACGCTGCCGCGCATGTAGGCTTTCGAGGGGTTGAAGAGGAGGGACTGGAACAAGAAGCAATATTCAACAGGATAAGGTGGAGAATCTATGGTCTACGGGACGCAGACACAGTATGAAGAGTTCGTCTTCAAACAAAGGTATATCGCTTGGATGCATGTGCGTGCCTCGATTGTAGCCACCACAAACAAACTCGACAGTACACACCAAGCCGATTTAGTCAGGGCCTTACCGTCAATGCGTTTGGTTTCACTAGTGCTCGAGCACCAATAGTACACAGGTTATATATACTAGGTGACACTTAAGACGTAATACAAAATGTCATTTCCCGAATCTACTCATGATTACAATCAACTATTAATATGGGACCAACTTCGAAAACGTAAACACAAAATCGACGTCTCCATACAAATTGTGAAACCAGCTGATTGCTTTTAGTATGGGAGATTAAAAAAAAATCTACCGATTTCGATATTGGTCCCATAGTAAAAGTTGATCGTACTGATGAGTAGATCTAGAAAATAAAATGTTGTATTACGTCTTAGGTGTCACCCTGTATATATATACCAACTTTAGTAAGGCATTTGATCGTTTCTCGTATCAATTACAGTTAACTGAGCGGAAGATCACTTCAGGTGTGCCTCAGGGTTCCCATCTCGGTCACTCACTTCATCGCGACCTTGTCCTAACTCTTTGATCTTGACTAGGGTCAAGAGCGATAAGATCCAATAAAAATATACTTAATGACAACATTTCATTAAGTATAAAAGCTTCACTTTAAAACGGCTACAGCCTTATACTTATCGAATCTAGTATTTTACGAAGTAGTTAATGGATACTAGTCAACTGAGCGCAAGATCACTTGAGTTGTACCTCAGGGTTCTAACCATGGGCCAACACTGTTACATGTCTTTCTTAATGGTATTCCGTATAATGTTAATAATTCCATTTCTGTTTTGCATTGTTTGACATCAAATAACACTAACCTTGAGATCATTGATGACAGATTTGACAAGCACGAACGTCACGTTCCCGCTATCGGCTATGTTCAGGTACGTAGAGGCCTTGCACAGTTTGACGCACGTTACGACCGCGGCTTCCGTCATCTGTTTTGAGTTGTTCTGAGGGCCTGGACAGTGAAATCGTGACAAATAAATATGGGTCTTACACAAATTATGATAATTGAAATGATAAATGACAATAAATAAATAAAAATCGTTGTCTGATGTACAATAACTTACTGAGCCCTCTTTTCACTGAGTCAATAAAAAGTTTTTTCTTCGTATGTCGCGGACTGCAAGGCGCACCACTGTCCGCGTTCACTATTTCTTCGAGTACTTTCTGCAAATAATAAATACTTCAGTCAGTAATTTTTACAATAGTGAGATGACATCATTTAATTTTACTATTGGCACTCGAAAACAACTTCTGAATAGTTACCAAATTCAAAGTATACTCATCAAGTCTTAGCCTCAGGGTTGGCAAAGCATTTGCAGTCTTAGGATTGTATTGCAGTCTTGTGATTGCGAATGTCTATGGGTCACAGTTTCCACTTATCATCAGGTGGCCTGTGTGCTCGTTTGTCTACTCGATGACATAAAAAAAAAAAAAAGTATAGAGGAGTCCCTATACCCACTCTCCGTCTCCATCATCATACAAGCTCGATGGTATATTATTGTGTTGTCATCGGATTTGCCTTAGCCATTATGCTAAATTTCTAGTCAACCATCCAATTAGAACTAAGTTAAAATTGACTTCCAAGATTTGATTATATTTTTAGTTTGTTGGTTACAAGTGAAGTTAACATAGGTTTCTGTCAAAAAAATATTTTTGGGACAAGCTTGAGCTCTGCTTGTCAAGACGAAATTAATGAGTCCCTACACAGTTGGTTTATGTTAAATATAAGGTGCTAAATTAGTCACGGATATTTTTACAGCTGATAGTACTCGGTTCTCGGAGTACATTTAAGTATGCAACATCATAGGGTTTCTTATGTTTTTTTGGAGAAAACTAAGAAACAAATTTGCTACGTTAAAACACCCTGTTAATAAGATAATTAAATGAGACCTCTTTAGACATTCTAGAACCTCTTTAAACTATCATTCAGACGCTAGTATTTAATAACCTACAGTTTTCCCGCCAAATCATAATGATATTTACGAAAAACAACTTTTCACAGTGTTAAACATCTTGACAGGTACATAATAGGAGTGATTATTTTAAAGATTGTTTTTTTTTCTTCGGTAAATTAAAACAATAAAATGATTATACAAAGGTTCCTTAATTACAGTTAAAAGTTAATTGTTTTAATGTAATGTATTATCTCTTAAAATATCCGTGACTAATTTCTTAGCACCTTATATAGCAGAGATCCTGTCGCCACCTTCCAACTCGGAGCTGGCTGAAAATCAGCGCTGCAGGTGTTTAACACCTCAGCATTATGCTGAGCCAGTGTCCGATTCACTGCCGCGAAGACACACTCACTACTGGTTTATTGTTTTCTGTTTTTACCTTTTTCTGTGTGTCTTGTGTGTGTAGTGAATAAATGTATTTTTCTTTTTTCTTTTCTTCCATTTCAACTCCGTCATCAGATCAGCTCTTTGATACCATAACATTACATTACGGTTGACATTTTAGCCTATTGGTTTTCAAATTTAGAAGCGGAAAACTTATTTACATACATACGGACAGTGAAAGTAAGATAAAACCTTTACTAAAGTATTTAATAATAATTGAACTCACAGGATTTAAAACCAGTAGCATGATCTGCAGCGGCCACATCGCCACCCTTGATTTCTTGTTATCGCAAAAAATGTCTTGTAAAATATCGAAGAGGGTATCGCAACATTTGCTTAGCTCATCGTTAGGCCGGCATTGGACTTCCGCAAATTCCTAAAATAGAAACAATAACCAATAAATATAAAAACACTCGATATATTGGAGACTACTTTCGGAGCTGGTCACTCTGGTGTTTTATTACATTACATTACATTAAATCACGCCTGTTTCCCAGAGGGGTAGGCAGAGACCACTTCTTTCCACTTGCTACGATCTTGACAAATTTCTATATATTCGGTGTTTTATTATATATTTATTATTAATAAAGTGTACAGTCGACCTTGCTGCACACTCTGTACCTAATTGCTTTAACACCTTTGACAGTTAGTGCAGCAGGTCAATATGACAAATGAATGAATGAATGAACGAATATTGTTAGAAGACAAAGTGCTAGTATCCACTTATAAGGCCCACCGTACACAGGTATTCGTGACTTCATTCAAATAGGTTCCACTGAAAACCAGCGTCGTGGGTCGTGGTCAAACACGCCACGGCGTCAGGCTAAGTGGCACCATATTTGACACTATTGGATTACTTTGTCATACCATATATTTTGGTTATTTTTAAAGCAAGAGGAAGGCCTAGTAAGAAATGGATGCATTGTGTGAAGAGTGACATGAGAAAGAAGGGAGTGGACGCTAAGCTGACGGTTAATGAAAATGTTTGGGATAAGGGTATGGAGATGATGATGATATTTTGTTTTGTTTTGTGTTATACGTTTTGTGCCAAATTTTGTAAAGACATTTATTTCTATTCTTTTCCTTTATCAAAGCATCACCTGTGGGTATGTATCCATCCAGTTCCATATCGCTTTCTCTAAGGACGTCACTAACACTATGTGCGCAGATTTTCTCAATAATTTAAACTTCTGTATAGATTCTGAAACAAAACGAAAGGTCTTAAGTTGGGATAACTAAACTGTAGGTACCTGAATAAACCGTATAGTACAGCTAGTATCCAAAACCCTGTAAAGTACAAACAAGTTATTGTACTATGAACCTTATAACATAGACCTCAAATCCACATTCCCTTACCTGTGAGCAGCCTTATAAGCCTTAATATATCCACGTTGATGTGCTGTATTAATTCTATGTCTGTATAGTCGGGGTTTTCTTCAGATGTTGAGGCCAGTTCCTGTGAACAAATATTGATTATTGAATCCGCTTCCATATCCTCGTAAGACTCAATACCTATTTTAGTAACATTTAATTGCATCCTTATCGAATTAATTATAGGGTACCATTCATATTTGGCATTATGTCTTTAAGCGAAAACCTGGGCACTGGGAACTCAGAGGACGATTTCTGTAAACTTCAAAAATGGCCACACTCGACACCAACTGATGCCTTCTCCATGCCAAAACTTGACCCTCCATTACACGATAGGGCAATATACATACAAACTTTATTTTATTTACGTTTAACTATATAATTTAGGAGATAAAAGAGATCAATTATTTACAGTAAAAACAATTGAGGTCCCAAAATGCTCCTTGAGGTACGCCCCGAGGTTGAACAATTTGGGGCTCATTCCGAACGGCACCTTGCTCGCGAGCTGGCGTAGCAACGTGTTGCAGCTCGTGTAGCGAGTGTCTGTAACAACACAGATGCAACACTGACCTGTAACCGCGCGCTGATCCTGTTGAATACTGCGTTGAAAAAGTTGAGGCTCAGCGCGAAGAGCACCTTGCTCGCGAGCTGGCGCAGCAACGTGTTGCAGCTTGTGTTTTCGTTGCGCATGTCTGAAATAAAAACACAGTCAAGTGCGAATGAGATTCGAGCACGAGAGCAGGACGATTTCTTCGATCATTGGGGTTTACATTGATGTAAGGACGATAATCGAGACCCCCATTTTCAACGCTGACATATTTTAAACGGCCACAGAATAAAATAAATCTTAGAATAAAAACCCGCATTCAATTCGATCTATCAGTTTGGAAGCTACTATGCCGCAGACAGAAAGACACACTTTAGTATACCTGAATTGAGAACTTACCAATAAACTGGCAGACCTCCCTCAGCAGTATCTTCACGTTCATCGCCTCGTCGAACTTGGTGATGTCCTTGGGTTGGGAGCTGAGGCAGATCTCCAGGGTGTCCAGGACTATCACCAGGCTGTCGCTGTAGCCCTTTTCCATGTCAGGGTTGGGGCGCGTCAGGCCAGGGACGGTCGGTTGGTACTGCGGATTGTTGGTCAGTTTTAAATTCATCAGGGTCAGGGGTAGGGTAGGTCTGAATGAAATCTGATTCTAGCAACTTTGATTAGTTTTGAGCTTTAGGTCTTTGCATTATTTTTTACAGTCATATGGCAAATGAGTATACAGACCATCTGATGGTAAGCAGTCACCGTTTGCCGGTGATGACCAAGGACACGGTGTCGGCTCATCTGCACCCGACCCGCCTTGCACTCCTTAAAAATCGAGTGGTGCCGGGACCAGGAGTCATCTGCTCGTTGACTCGCGGCAGGATCTTGGTGAGCCCGGAGATTACCAGGGACTGCTCGATGATGGAGCGGTCCTGGGACCAGGGATATATACCTGCTCGTTGACTCGCTGCAGGATCGATGACCGATGAAGGCGATGACCAGAAGAAGCGGCGCCGGCTGATCTTCATAAGGTAGACCTTGTACTGTTCGATGATGGAGCGGTCCTGGGACCAGGGATGTATATCTGCTCGTTAACTACGAGTAGCTGCAGGATCTTGGTGATACCGACGATGACGAGGGAGAAGCGGTGCCGGCTGATCTGCACCAGGCATGCCTTGCACTCTTCAAAGGTGGAGTGGACTCGGAACAGGGATGTTTACCTGCTCGTTGACTCGCTGCAGGATCTTGGTGAGCCCGGCGATGACCAGAGAGAAGCGGTGTCTGCTGATCTGCACCAGGCACGCCTTGCACTGCTCCTCGTTGATGCGGGAGTGGAGATTCTGTGCGCCAGTCTTGTAAGGAAGCTGCAAACAATTGAAGACAGGTTAGCCTTGTTGGTACTTGTTGGCGTACAACTTACTACCGGCACATGTAAATAAACACAAGAGAGCGGCGAGCTGTGCGTGACCCGACTTGTCAGGTTCGCTGTCTCAAAGCAAACTCCTATTAGATACAACGTCATCACTGCACGCATCGAAGCAACGTTGCCGTTCCGCTCTCTGCACGCGTGCACGCAGCATGCAGGTGGTAGGACCTTGTGCAGGGTCCGTCCGGATCGCTACCGCCATCTTATCCATTAACCTACCGCCAAACAGCAGTGTTCGCACTGTTGTGTTCCGGTTTGGGGATAAGACAGCCGGTGAAATCACTAGCATAGAGGCATTCCATCTTAGTCCTCAGGGTTGGCAACGCATTTGCAGTCTTAGGATTGCATTGCAGTCTTGTGAATGCGAATGTCTATGGGTCACAGTTTCCACTTACCATCAGGTGGCCTGTGTGCTCGTTTGTCTTCCCAATGCCATAAAAAAAAAACATGCAGCTGGTCATGAGAGCTGCACTGAGTGCGACGCGTTACGTCACGCATGCGGTGTGACATATTGAATGAGGATTCATATTATACAACGCAGTGGAACGCGCACGCGCACATGCACGTCTACGCGCATGCATCCGGTGTGGCTCGGCCTTTTGACTGTACAGTGGTTTAGGTTTTTTGACAGTTAGTATTAAGTTTTATCAAAAAAAAAAAGACATAAAAAAAAGATTCCTAATGAGTGCTTAACTTCCAATCAAGCAGCTATACCCGTAAAATATGCGAGTCATCTTCATCATTATTATTGTTTATTTAAAAGTACAAACAGAAAAATATTCAACAAGAAAAAAGAAAGAGATAAACATCATACAAAAAAGAATGGCAACACAGAAATCAAAATGAAAATAATTAGGAAGGAAAATAAAGATAGTCATAGGATAATGTTGAAATGGGTGATTCTGTGACGTCAAAATTGACGCCGGGGAAAGAATGAGAATTTGATGGTTTTATTCCTAGTCCGGTGAAGACAATCGTTTGGTAAGAGTATTTCTCTAATCGACTAAACAGAAGCACCTGTATCAAGTGTCTCTGCAACATTAAAAATCTTCCTTCTTACTTTTTTTTATTTAACTTCACATCCTGTTGGTAATCTAGAAATGACATAATTATTATTATTGCTATAACGTTTTCTTTGTTCTCCGTTGTTATATGTTTTACTTTTAAACAAAATGAGTCACAATTAATCAGAAACAATTATTTTAGGTACATAAAATATAAATATTATACACGTAACAAAATGGGAAAATTATTTGTGATAACAAGCACACAGGTCACCTGATGGTAACTGGGATCTTAAGACTGCGATCCTAAGATCGCAAATGCATTGTCCACCCTGACCCCGGTTATCTTTTCCTAACATCAGAACACAACCATGTGAACACTGCTGCTTGGTGATGGATGAAGGATAAGATGGTAGTAGCGATCCAGACGAGCTTGTACAACGTCCAAACAACCATCTAATTGCACTTACAAAAAATAAAATAATAAACGTATCTTGAGCCAGCTGACTCAAGAACAATTTATTAATAGGGCTCTTAATTTTGTTACAATAACATGATATAGTGCATTCACAATCATACTCACTCGATGCACAAATATTTTAAATAAACTTTAAACGTACCTACTTAAAACGGAGACAAGATGCATTATGCTGACTATCGATTCTATTTGTTTTGTTTTTAGACCAATCGCATCACTGGCACATCACGTGACTTTTCATATTATGTTATCAACCAGTGACACGATTGGTTTAAATACTAAATGAAGAGAAACGCTAGCTAGCATAGTGCGTCTTGTCTGGGTACTCAGTTCAGAAAAGGAAAAATGATAGCGAGATGGGAGAGATCAATTTGAGTTCTAGTTAAAGCTAGTTATGAATAAAAATGACAAGGAATGTAAGAAACTTGGCTGGTAAATGATTAGGGTACTTAAATTTATTTAAATTAGTCACTTGAATTCAGAGGTAAGTAACTTTTAACAATCTTTTCCCATTGTTAAGTTATATTGTTCATAATATTAACAGTTTTATTATTGAATACGATAAAAGCCGAAGTGGCGAAATAATCAGACTAGAGCCGACCAACATGATTTGAGAAGACAATTATCAGAATATTATCGTGGTCTGATAGTGATATAAAAATAAATAAATAAGCATCCAAAATATTGATCAAAACAACTATCCAAATGAATGTTTTACGGAAAAAAATAACGCGCAATTCCCGAAGACGGATAAGGTCATTAATTCAGAGCTGACGCAGACATACACCCACTGAAAAATCTATATTTTAACCCCTGTATGCGCAAAATATTCCGAAAGGGTGGGTCTTGTTCAGCTACACATTTTAGACTAGTTATTAACTTACCTGCTCTTCGAATCTGGCTATAAGCGAATTGGCCCATTCTGAAGGCTTCTGCGTGCCCATCTTGTGTAAATAATTGTATATTTCTATGTAAATAATTCATAAACACTGTATTTCAAAGGTTTCCATACTCGGTACGAGCTACGATTTTGTATTGAATTTGCCCTGCGGCTGTGACGGCAGGACAGAAGATTTCCGTTTAGTTAGTGGAAATGGTATAGCGATATCTACTTATTGCGGAAATCGGGGTTAACATGTAAAACCTCCTGCATTACCCTAATTTACCCAAAGTATAAATTTGATTTTTCTGAAACTTAAATAGTAAACAGAATGAAAATGGACACACATATGTTTTCCATGTTTTTATTGTTTTAAGTTATAGCTTATTTCTTACAAAGACATAAAATAATAAAGTTTGAAATCAAATCTACCCATTATTATCAATTATTTTACCCTTGCAATACATTTCTGCAGCTGTCAAAATTGCGATCAATAACACCTGTTTACAAAGTTGTCTATCACTATACCCTTGAAAGTACTAAGATTTTACAATGTCACATCATTACTTTATTACCATATTTTTGACATATCGAATGATAATATAATCTACATATCTCTGTTTGGTAATTTTGGTTGGTAAATGATGTCATATGTGCATATCCTTAATAAAGAACTAAATTATTTCTTAAAAGCGTATGAATTAACTAAGGCTGTTTAGGTGTAGCCTGTGCCTAGATTGTCATCCTTCAAACAAACTATTTTTTTTTTAAAGTTACTACAAAAAATAAAAATAAAATACCTATCAATCGTACGTTCGTTCAACTTGTTGTTTTCGTCGAAATTAGTGCATATTAGCGTCCTAATTTAATTACTAGGCCCTCTTCTCGTGGAGATCAAGATGATGGTGAGTTACACGCATGTAGAATTATTTATCAATTGTTTCTCTACTTGTTTTTCTAATAAGAATCAAAGGGGGCGTCGCCGCTTGGTTTTCCTGAAATATTACCTGAAATGCTGCTAAAACTTTATCGGCTACGTTTTGACTATCATGACTCATACTTTTCTATCTTAAGACCCGTACCTGAGGGTTATTTTTCTAGTTTTTGGTCTAGTTTAACCAAAAAAAGTATTTGACGTGGACGCCTGCATTTCCCGAGTTTTTATGATTCCCAAGGTTATTTAGCGTGTTGGCATCATTTAATGCCGTTAACGATTCTCTTGTGCGGTCATTAACACTGTTATTGTCTAATTAGTGAATCAACTCTGCTGAAAAAGTAGGAGGTTCTGCTACAGAGCTGATGAGGTATTTTTATTACTATACCATTATTACTGCGCCAGAGATAGCGGCGTTTCCAACATAGTAATTGTTTTTAAAGTTAAAATGCTTAAGTGTGTTGCATTTAGTGTGCCTTTGGTATGTATTGTAATAATTTAATCTTCATACCATACTTATCATAATACATTCTTTGGTATAATGTTGTAATAATCTAATGCTGTACATATCATAATTACATTATTCATAACATTTATGCCTACTATATTTATTGTTTATAAGTCACTCATTCAATGCAAAACGGACACATTCCAAAATAATTAGCTCTTGCATTAAAAATCTTATACTAATAGCTTCTAATTTTAAAATGCAAAACTGACTCATTTTGGAATGTGTCTGTTTTGTATTCAATAAACAAAGCGGCCCACCAGCGGCTTCGCTCCATTGTTAATTTCTGAGTTACCTGTTGTTTTTTTGTTGTCATACACACCTTGTCCTGATAATGACAAACACAACAAATCAGCCAAATCGGTTCAGCCATCCTCAAGTTATATTGTGACCAGGAGAAATAGGGCTTTACGTTTAATTCTCTGCTTAGAGTACTGTAGGCGTTAATTGTTTAGGGAAAAAATGTGGATACCTACGTAGAGTATTATTTATTTAATCTTAATCAATTAACAGTAAAATTTGTACTTAGATATAAGATACCACTTTGCATGGGTATAATATCAATGTTTTCTAATTCGAAACCTTTTGCAAACTTTCATACAAATACATGCAGTAGAACTTTATTACATCTCGTAAAACGTAATACTTGTTTTGATAATAGGAACTTTGTCAAATAAGCGATAGGGTGCCTTTTATCTTGGTAATACATACTTTATAAGGTATGTGAGGACTTACAACTACGAGGAAAACATGAAGTAGTGACCTTCTTTTTTTTTTTTTTACTGCTACTTTTATTGTATTGTCTAACATTTTTCCAGGACTGCGTGGAGGAGAGCAACCATGATCCCCTGTCAACACCGACAATGTCGATTCCCTCTCCAGCTGGGGGGGACGCAGCTGACAAGAAGAAACCGAGTGAGAATGTGTCGCTAGCTGACAATAGCTTGCTGGTAAGATAATAGATCTCCGGATCCTTCCATAAAAAGTCAAAAAATGTCAACTAAACATTTTTCTATATGTCAAATTGAAAAAAAAAACTGCTAGTTAAAATCAGTAACATTCACAGTTCTATTGTTGTGTGTGAAATAACTAAAAATTTAGGACCAATTTACAAAAAAAAATAGGGTTGAAATTGTTGTATTAGAACATAGTTTGAGTCAGCACATCATACAATACGGTACTCCTAATCCTATAAGCAATATCTCAAATTCAATAAATAACCAAAGCAGTTATAATTCTGTTTTATTAGTACTAATGAGTTGGATTTTTTTTTTCCAGCCTGAGGTCAAGGGCCATTATCATTTTATTGTATTTACACAGTCACTTTTAATTTGTACCCGCAGGTAGACATATCAGACGCCCTCAGCGAGAAGGAGAAAGTAAAGTTTACGGTGCACACCAAGACAACACTGCCGGAGTTCCAGAAGGCAGAGTTTCTGGTGGTGCGGCAGCACGAGGAGTTTGTGTGGCTGCATGATAGATATGAGGAGAACGAGCAGTATGCTGGTTATATCGTGAGTTATCATTATACGAAAAGTGTGATAAGAGAGTACTCTTTATTCATTACAGAACACAAGTTTGTTTTTCTTGTCTAACTATTCGATCAGATACGAGCTTTATAAAGTAAAGGGGCGACATATGGGATTACAAATGGTCCACATGGCACCGGGTGGGCGTTAGTTTCGCGAGAAAAGACTTGTGCAGTGACTAGGATCCTAACTGGACACTGCAAATTGAACAGACACTTGTCCCTAATGGGAAAGAAACAAAAAGCGACATGCAGGTTCTGTCAGGAAACAGAGGAGACAGCTATGCACATCCTCTGTTCTTGCGGACCACTAATGCGTAGTAGAAGTATCTACTTAGGGCGACATATCATGGACCCACAAGAGATACAACTCCTCACTGCCCAAAGCATTTTTTTTTTATGGCATAGAGAAGACAAACGAGCACACAGGCCGCCTGATGGTAAGTGGAAACTGTGACCCATAGACATTCGCATTCACAAGACTGCAATGCAATCCTAAGACTGCAAATGCGTTGCCAACCCTGAGGACTAAGATGGAATGCCTCTATGCTAGTCATTTCACCGGCTGTCTTATCCCCAAACCGGAACACAACAATGCGAACACTGCTGTTTGGCGGTAGGTTAATGGATAAGACGGTGGTAGTGATCCGGACGGACCCTGCACAAGGTCCTACCACCCGCATCTGGAAATTCCTGGACGCAACGGGCCTTTGCGGTGAACTCTAAACAAAGGGCTGTCACAAAAGATCAGCAATGGTCGAAGTGGCACACAAAGCCCATCCCAACCCCCCTCCAATAATAATAATAGTTTTGCGTCGATCAGCGTCGTTCGATACCTAGTACAAACGCAAGTCAACACAGAATATCCGGCGAAGTTCGTCGTGTCGAGTTTGCTTGTGGTGGCTCGCGACTCGTGCTATTTACCTTTATTTGAAGATGAACTGGTGTTAACACTGCGCCTACGTCCTGAACAACCATTGTCTTGTCACGTATCATGATGGTGATAATGTGTGTTATTGTCAGATCCCCCCCGCGCCCCCCCGGCCGGACTTCGACGCGTCTCGAGAAAAGCTGCAGCGGCTCGGGGAGGGCGAGGGCGCGCTCACCAGGGAGGAGTTCCTCAAGATGAAGGAGGAACTTGAGGAGTGAGTGTATCATCAGTAATACCTATAGTTGTTGAGTAGGTTTTATTATTCCCACTATGTGCATTGTGTCGGATCCCTTTGACTGCCATACATATCGTTGGTCATAATGTATTGTTAGTCATACATTTTTTTGTCATAACTTATTTCAGGGTGAAGTTACAGTTTTTAATAAACGCTTATCGTGTAGATTCGTTAGGTTAGGTTAGGTTAGTTTTATAAATGTCCAGAAAAAATAACCGTGTCCTGAGAAAAGTGCATTATGACTTGCGAAAATTATGACTTGAAACAGATTATGACTAAAAATAATTATGGCAGTCAATAGAGACCCGCATTGTGTGCATATTTTTTTTCTTGTTGTATTATTTGTGTGTATAGTCCCTTGTTTCTAACTTATTCATCTGGTTAATTATACTGGATTATAAATAAATAAATTACAACCAGATTTCGTAATCGACTCGAATAAACGTACTAACCTGTTTCAGGAAATCTGTTGTCACTTTCCGTCAGATGCAAATGTCACAATGATAGATAAGGACAAAGCATGTTTTAAGCACATTTTAGTTATTGTGCGTTTGTCAATCAAGTTGATCCAGATTGTCTAATTCCTAAAATGCCTTATCAACATTTTAATCATTAGACTGACTTGATACCAAAACATCTCATTGCAAAATCTCAAAGAAACTATAAAGACAGGATAGTAGAGCAGTCATTGCAGTAAAACGATGAAAATTGAGATTTAGCTTCAAAACATTTAAAACATGACCCAAGTATATCATCAGTGTTGCCAGGTATTCGCTGGGGACAGATGCTGGGATCAAGACTGCACCGAGCAAACGTCGAACGTCCAGTGGCGCCCTCATTACTATTATTGTGTTTTCTAACTAACTAATGAATTTCCTTGCAATCAGACGATGCGTTTTTGTAGCGCAAGTAAGAACACAATTTATGGAATACATAACAAACTTTAACAACAATTACCCTTTGAGTAGTCAGCTTAACGGGAAAAGCTGGCTGCTTTTTTCCGTTAAGTTGATAACTCGAAGGTGAAATGTTATTAAATTATGTGATTATACCCTATAAGTTGTGTTTTCATTTGTAGTACAAAAAGCTACCAACCAATTTCAAGAAAATACTTTAGTTTATTAGAATACAATAATAGTAATGAGGGCGCCACTGTACATCCGGCGTACGCTCGGCGCAGTCTTGATCCCAGCATCTGTCCCCAGCGAATACCTGGCAACATTCAAGAAAACAGTGGCCATGCACGAGGTGTTCCTGCAGCGGCTGGCGGCGCACCCGGTGTTCCGGAACGACTCGCACCTGCGCGTGTTCCTCGAGTACGAGCACGACCTGTGCGCCAAGCCGCGCGGCCGGATGGACCTGATCGGGGGGCTGGTGAGTGGGCCCACCGAGATGATCAGCCAACCGGTGTCATCAGACAAACGCCTTGATCAACGAACCGACTTGATCAATTTACCGACTTGATCAATAAACCACTTGATTAACCAACCGAGTTGATCAATTAACCGACTTGATCAACCAATCGACTTGATCAATCAACCGACTAAATCAACCTATCGCCATTATGAACTAACCGAGTTAATCAACCGACTGACTTGATCAACCACCCGTCGTATTAAGCAACTGACTTGATTAACCAACGGAGTTAATCGACCAACCGACTTGATCAACCAACCGTCTTAATCCACCAACTGACTTAATTAACCAACTGACTTAATCAACTAACTGACTTAATCAACCAACTGACTTAATCAACCAACTGACTTAATCAACCAACTGACTTGATCAACCAACTGACTTGATCAACCAACCGACTTAATCCGACAACTGACTTAATTATTTTAATCCGACATTTTGATTTATTTAATTATTATTACTACTGGGACCTGTACATCCCTGTGACATTTAAATTATGTAGCTTAAGTTTAGTATTGTAATAAGTGATTTATTTTAAAAAAATGGCTTACTGTTGAGTTTCTTGCGGCGCTTCTTCTCAACAGTGGTCTCTTTGGAAGCGCTGGTAGACTCAGACTTGTAAAAGTGCCTACAGGGCCTACTTACAGAATAAATGATTTAAATTTAAATTTAATTTAAAATTAACCAACTGACTTGATTATCCAACCGACCTGACTAACCAACCGTCTTGATTATCCAGCGGACCTGACCATCCAACCGTCTAGAATCTAGAAGGATCTAGACTCTAGATTAATCAACCGACTTAAGCCACCAACTGACTAACCTAACTATCCAACCGCTTTCATTACCCAACCGCCTTGATTATCCAACCGACCTGACCAACCAACCTATTAAATCAATCATCCAACCTGAAACAAGATCAAAAAACCGACTGACGCACCACAAGCTAAGTTTAAGACTGTTAAACACCAGGTGTTCCTCGGCACTAACTTTTCCTTGGTTTATTTGCCACAGATGCGGTCAATGACGACGACGACCGACGAGATCTACTTGGGCGCGACGGTGCGCGACGTCAACGACTTCTTCGAGCAGGAGACCACCTTCCTGCAGGAGTACTACTCGCACCTCAAGGAGGCCGTGGCCAGGGTCGACCGCTGCACCACCAAGCACAAGGGTGAGCCGCTGTGTGCCAGGGAACACTGACGTCACCGACCGACCAACTGACACACCGACCGACCGACCGACCGACCGACCGACCGACCGACCGACCGACCGACCGACCGACCGACCGACGACCGACCGACCGACCGACCGACCGACCGACCGACCGCGACTAAAATGGCAGAAATGGTTTTCTAGTATTAAATCTATTGATCCAATCAATTGTTATCATCTCTTAAAGGAGGTATTCTATTTTATTGACCACCTCAAAAAAGATTACGATATTACTTTTAAGGATTTATGTATTGTGATTTGAAAAATGACCAACTAAAAGTCATTGGTCTTAACCGAAGCGCCGAATGTATATCGAATTGTCACCTGTCACTTGTCATTGTCAAAATGGTGAAATAGGGGGCTGATATTAAAACTGCGCCGAGCAAACGTCGAGTGTCCAGTGGCGCCCTCATTACTATTATTGTGTTTTCTAATTAACTAAAGAATTTCATTGCAATCAGACGATACGTTTTTGTAGCGCAAGTAAAAACTCAATTTATGGGATACGTAACAAACTTTAATAACAATTACCCTTTGAGTAGTCAGCTTAACGGAAAAAGTTGGCCACTTTTTTCCGTTAAGTTGATAACTCAAAGCTGAATTGTTATTAAACTATGTGACATACCCTATAAGTTGTATTTTTATTTGTAGTACACACAACAACACACCTAACTAACCATTAAAGACGGAGCAGAGAGAAAAAGAAAGAGATGTATATATGTGTATTATGTCAACAACATTCGATTCTAGTGCGACTCTCTTTCACGCAATATTTCAGATGTCTGAAGTGTATAGCTAGATGTGTTGCTGTGTGTACAACTACCGACCAATTTCAATAAAATACTTTAAATTATTAGAAAACACAGTAGTAATGAGGGCGCCACTGTACATCCGGCGTACGCTCGGCGCAGTCTTAATATCTATGTTTATTATGATTTGTGTGCAGAGGTGGCGGACGCGCACATCAAGCTGTCCTCGTGCATCACGCAGCTGGCGAGCCGCGAGCAGCCCGCCACCGAGCGGTTCCTCACCAGGGCCGCCGAGACCTTCGACAAGTGCAGGGTAACTCATCATTAGGGCTCGGACAGGTCGTCGCAAAAACAAATATGGATCTATTCAAGACGTAATACAGTAAAACACAATTGATATGGCTTACCGATGTACAGTAGCGGAACGAAAAGGTTGACCAGTTTAAAAAAAAAACATTTACGCGTTGCAAGAACGTGCTACCTTTTTAAACTGTGTAACAGACGACGCAAATAATATTGAACCAATAATAGTGGATGTTGTTTATACGTGACCATAGCAACCCTTTTGTGACGACCAATAAAGACTAAGTTCAGTTAACTAATAGTGGCTGTTGTTTATACGCACAGACCACTTACCCTATAGACTCCGCTTCGGAACAGTTTGTCTAGTATCTGATTAAGCCAAAATGGCGGGGCGCGGGGGGCGGAAAGTGCACCGTGATTGGCTAGTTCAAAGTCAACGAATAATCAAGTGTGCGCGTCGTGGTGCGCGCCAATAGAACCATGGCAACCAATTAGTGTTCTGTGAGCATAAGCATGGCTTACGGGGGCGCCTTTGTATGCGGAGTCTATAGGGTAAGTGGTCTGTGTTTATACGTGACCATAGCAACCCTTTTGTAACGACCAATAAAGACTCGAGTTCAGTTGGAACCAATAGTGGCTGTTGTTTATACGTGACCATGGCAACCATGTATCTGTGGGCCATGTAGTGAAATGACATTCATTATGACGGAATGTGTCATACTCGGTCGATAAGCAGATATTGATAACTTATACTGAGCAAGCAAAAACAGATCTTAAGGTGGTCAACCTTTTCATTCCGCAACTGTACCTGCGCAGATGACAATATTTCAAAGCGCGGGAACCAATCAGCATGATCCACGTCTTGCGCGGTTGTATTCTGTGCTATGATTGGTTATTAGTGACGCCATGTTGACGCGTGTCATTCAGTCAGCCGTCAAACGTGCGTGAGTGAGATGGAAAAAATAGATTCAATTTAATTTGCACCTTATAACTATTACGTACAAATCTGATCGTCAGTAATCGTGCTTTTCGGAAATCATCGGAATCGTTGTTCGTGTCTGCGCGAACGAAGATTCACGACACGCCATATAAATTGTGTTCTACTGTACCTAAATTTCACCTCGATGGGTTGAGAGAATTAAACCTCATATTATTCATTCCATTTCTAATCATTTTTAAAAATCCTGTACGCAACTAACGTTTGTTTCAATAGAACTTGCCAACAATGTAAACAAAACATTCAATGCGATATCCATATTCTAGCACTATTTTATTCTTTTAATGGTTAGGGATAACGATGTGGAAAGAATTGATTAAATAACACATGGATTTAGCAGTATTTGATAATGTAGAATGGAAATCAAAGACATTTTGAGTACAAGGTTTGTTTACATTGTTGGCAAGTTCTATTGAAACAAACCTTATAACCTTTATTACCATTGCAGAAGATCGAGGGTCGCATGGCGTCAGACCAAGACTTGAAGCTGGCGGATACCTTGCGGTACTACATGCGAGATGCGCACGCGGCTAAAGCTGTACTAGTCCGAAGACTGAGGTATAACTTATAACTATATTTTATGTTATACAGCCATTGGAACAAAGATCTATTGCAAAGGAAATTAGAAAATTTACTCTTATTGTATTCACAATAGGCTCATATTCCTTTTAACTAACGTTGTTTGGTCCTGAAGAGGTTATCCTTTAACCTACTGCCAAACAGCAGTGTTCGCATTGTTGTGTTCCGGTGTGGCGATAACACAACCGGTGAAATTACTAGCCTAGAGGCATTCCATCTTAGTCCTCAGGGTTGGCAACGCATTTCCGGTCTTAGGACAGCAGTCTTAAGATTGACATAGATCCCACTTACGATCAGGCCCCTATACCACAAAACTTTACACGCCTACAATTTAACAAATTTGCCAACTTTTTGTATGGAGATCTGTACAAATTTGTCAAATTGTACGCTTGTAAAGTATTGTGGGATAGGGGCCTGGTGTGTGCTTATTTGCCTCATTTCCATAAAAAACTACAGATGTCTTTTTTATATAGAGCTTTTATTTAACTTGCAATGTATGTATGTAAGGGTCAATTCTTGCATGTTAAATTTGACCCTCTTCCTCTTCCCGGTTTCGGCTGAAAATTTGCATACGCCTTTAGTTCTGATGACAATACAATAATATAGTACCATCGAGATGGTCTGATGATGGAGACTCAGGGTGGCCATTGGAATTTTGCGGGTGGTAGGACCTTGTGCAGGGTCCGTCCGGATCGTTACCACCATCTTATCCATTAACCTACCGCCAAACAGCAGTGTTCGCATTGTTGTGTTCCGGTTTGAGGATAAGACAGCCGGTGAAATGACTAGCATAGAGGCATTCCATCTTAGTCCTCAGGGTTGGCAACACATTTGCAGTCTTAGGATTGCATTGCAGTCTTGTGAACGCGAATGTCTATGGGTCACAGTTTCCACTTACCATCAGGTGGCCTGTGTGCTTGTTTGTTTTCTCTATGCCATAAAAAAAAACTACAGGTGTCTTTTTTTTTCTTTACAGGTGCCTGGCGGCCTACGAGGCGGCGAACAGAAATCTCGAAAAGGCGCGCGCTAAAAATAAAGACGTGCACGCTGTAAGTAGACCCAACTAATACCCCTTTCAGACCAAAGTTAACGCCAAAAATTATATTGAACCTTATTGAAGCTTTCCTACTTAACAAATGATAGGTCTATTGTTGCTGGTGACTACACTTGAAACGATATTATGAAATGAAAAGAGATTTTTTTTTATCATCGAAATTTTATCGACTCGGCTGAACATATCTGGGAATCCATCTCTATACCTATTCGTAAGATCCTTATTATTTACCATATGTTCTTGTGAATAAACATTTCATTTCATTTCATTTCATTTCATTTAAAGTACTGAAGCTTTTTCGACTTTTTTGTATCGGAATAATACGTTTCATATTTCTCACTAAAGGCTCCTTTTTTTAACTGCATAACATTTATAACACATTTTTACTTTAGCGTCACGAACTCAAAAATATCTGACACATCTATTTCATATTTTTTCATACAATAAATATGAGTTGATAGTTAAATATCAAACTCCAATAAGTCCTTGAAATTTGGTATACGGATTTAAAACCTTTTTCGAACAAATTAAGTTTTAAATTCGTATACCAAATTTCAAGGACATATTAGGGTTTGATATTTACATTGATATTTGACAACTCATATTTATAGTAAGGTTTAATATTTCGTGTAAAGGACAAGGCTAAACTGAAGTATGGGCGACTGCCCTAGCAATGTTTAAACATTGTAACTAGTAATATGTTATGCTAATGAGCTGAATATTAGTATTCAGCATGAAACAAGTTTCAGGAACTTTTCAAATCGTTACATTCCTGAAAATAAATCGTAACATTTTACATAAATTTTACGCAATATGATTGATGTTATCTCTTATCTGTCAGGTCTCGATGGCGAGAAAAAAATATGAAAAAATAACTAAACAACTTTTAAATACATACATAAATTGAATCACGCCTTTTTCCCAGAGGGGTAGGCAGAGACCACTTCTTTCCATTTGCTACGATCTTGACAAATTTCTTTCGCTTCTTCCACATTCATACATCGAGTCATGCACGCACGTCGGTTTCGGGTACTTAAGATTCGGCCCTTTTCCAGTATTTCTCCGATTTGACTCGAAAAAGTACGCCTAGGGCGGCCCCTTCCGACCCGTCCACTTACTTTCGATCTGTATTACTCTTTCGTCAATCTTCTTTCATCCATCCTTTCCAAATGACCGAACCATCGAAGCATGCCCTTTTCAATCTTAGTCACTACATCTTCTTTTATTCCACATTTCTCTCTGACTTTTTCATTCCTTACTCTATCAATCAGTTTCACACCACTTTTAAATACTTTATTATTATTCGAAAGTTCTAGGAGAATTTGAATTAATTAGCGGATTCTCGAATGTTACGAGCTAGTAAGAAATTTCTATACATGCTTAGGGCAGTTGTTTAGCCATGACCTTTCATTGTAACCCTTATAATTAATTATAAGTACTAATATTCACTTCGCATGTCCGTCTGTTATTTCCGTACTAACGTCCAAACACGTTTTGTTTCGTGCCACCCAGCCGCAGGAGGTCCATGAGGTAATTCACGCTTTTACACCAAATCAAGGTCGAAATTCTAAGCGGTAACAACCATATCGCCTTTGACTTGTTATCGTATCTTATTTATAAGACTAAAGGGGACCGTGTTAAAACTGCGCCGAGCGTACGCCGGATGTACAGTGGCGCCCTCATTACTATTATTGTGTTTTCTAATAAACTAAAGTATTTTCTTGTAATTGGTCGGTAGCTTTTTGTACTGCAAATAAAAACACAACTTATATGGTATATCACATAGTTTAATAATAATTCACCTTCGAGTTATCAAGTTAACGGAAAAAAGTAGCTACGTTTTCCCGTTAAGCTGACTACTCAAAGGGTAATTGTTATTAAAGTTTGTTACGTATCCCATAAATTGTGTTTTTACTTGCGCTACAAAAACGTATCGTCTGATTGCAAGGAAATTCTTTAGTTAATAAGAAAACACAATAATAGTAATGAGGGCGCCACTGGACGCATGACGTTTGGTCGGTGCAGTCTTAAAAACAATACCATCATATACAATATATGTTTTTACCGCGTAAAATAGAGGCTCAGCTTATGTACTAGGGTGAATATTTGAAACGGCGAAAAAGAGTGTCTATTTACTTTGTGCTCCAATAATAACAGAAAGTCTCAATTCATTAATGTGATTTGATTCTACATTAAGTATTCTTGGAGGTGCACTTACTTAAAAGTTTCATTTTATATGTTTAAAAAATACAAAATTTAAAAACTACCCATATCGATACCTTGGGGATCACTTGGCGTAAACGCCATTTTGGGCAAAATGAGTTTTGATTGCAGTTTTACTCAGTTTTTTTTTCTCTATCGATCTGTATATTTGAAATTTCTGAATTCGCAAAAAAATGACAAATACAGCCCTCAAGTTTTGTACGAAAAACCTGTTTAAAAAAGAAAAATTGTCGTAACCGCGACGAGTTTGATTTCATGAGATTACATACGTAGTATAAGATAATTATTGCTAAAACAACAAGTGCGTAAACGTTGTTCCTAATTTAAAATAAAATCATGAAGGGCGTAAAAGTTACAAGTTTAATCTTTTTAAAATTTCTAGGACGTATACGAAACTACCAAAAAATTACCAGTAGCTTATACGTCCCAATCACATTGTTTTCCTCTTACGACCTTAGATTATTCTGAATTTGGAATATAAATGGGTGATACGATCTTAACTGATTATATTTTTGAAATAACTATGCCGTTACCACATTTTTAATATCACAACTAATTTAAATTGAAGCTTTACTTAGATAAATGTAAGTATAGCACGAAGCGCCTGAGCGTAAACGTTTCAATGCGTGTTGACAAATACATATTTTCTCTTTCTAACGCGCAACGGCATAAGTACAGTGTTAATAAGAGATAGTGTAGTTAAGGGAATAGGGAATATTTTTTTCTCGTGGCGCCCGCGCTCAGTGCGTTTGGCCTTCATGAGCCGGACAGGTAAACAAATTACAAATAGTGCGTGTACGTGTCTCTCGGTTTAAACATTAACTTAAATTGTTATAAAAAAAATACATTTAATTTGTACGAAGATGGATAGTGAAAATCGTTTGAATGCACTTTTGAGACGGCGGGGACAGTTGATCTCTTTAGCTGAACGCAGATGGAACATGTTGCGGTAAGTACTTATTCTGATTTATCGCTCTATAGGATTTACCTACTTACCCTATTGTTGTACCAACGATGTCTGATTTATTAGGTCTAGTTTCTAAATAGAATTACGAATGAATTGCATGCCGTCGGTGATAGTTATAAAAACCAAAATACACCTTAACACGTAAGTCGGTAAGGTGCACTATGTAACAGCTTCTTGATGATTTAGTTACGCGGTATTGAACTATCACCGATGATAGAAAACAATTAACGACCTAGGATTTTTAGGGTTCCGTAGTCAAACTAGGAACCCTTATAGTTTCGCCATGTCCGTCCGTCCGTCCGTCCGTCCTTCCGTCCCCAGTCTAGCTCAGAGACTCATAGTACTAGAAAGCTGTAATTTGGCATGAATGTACATATTAGTCACGCCAACAAAGTGGTAAAATAAATTTTTAAAAAATATTTTTTTTTAATGCACCTCCCCTACACGTAACGTGGGGATGTCTTTTTTTTTTCTTGCCTACCCCATAGTGTGGGGTGTCGTTGGATAGGTCTTTCAAAAATATTGCGGGTTTATGAAAACAATTTTTCGATTAAGGGATCCGTTTATGAAATATTAAGCTTTAAAGCGCTATTTTTTGTTAGAGTCAAGTGTCGTCCCCCCCCCCCCCCTACAGCCAAAACTACAAGTACTAAAAATCTGAAAAAAATCTTCAACAAAAGCGCATATAACGAATTTTAAAGGAAAACTATCACGGCTAAGTAGACATGATTAGTTCCTGAGATACAGGTGATTAACGGGTTTATACCTACTACAAATCATCTAAGACAGCGCCAAATAACTTTAAATAGAAAATTGTTTCATACATGTTGATTTTTGAGATAGTTTTTTGTGTTTGTCGTTACGGCTTCGGAACCCTACACTGAGCATGGTCCGACATGCTCTTGCCCGGTTTTTATTCAAAGTGTAATCTAATGAGACGTTTACGGCCTTGAATCCTTTTTTTTTATACATTAACGATGTTTAAGCCCTAATGTTTTACGTAAATTAAAACCCTTAAAGAGATAAGTTCGCTTTGGTACTACTTTGGTAGTTTTAATATTAAGTAATGTAAATAGTGTTGCATACAATATACCTACATACATACAAACTAGGAAAGTTTTCGTAAATTCATGTTACCCACCCACACACTGTGAGCTTACTGTTGGCTTTAATTTAAATTAAATAAGTTGAATTTACTTTAGGTACATTGATCAAATCTTAGGCCTCCGATTACCGTTGATTCTTTATTTTAAAAAATGATAGGTCGTAACCGCCATCTGAAATATCATATGGCGTTAACGACCTAAGATTTTTTTATAAATCTTAGGTCGTAACCGCCACCTGAAATATCATATGGCGGTTACAACCCAAGATTTTTGAAAATAAAAAAACAACTTTGTTTACCACCTTAAATATTAAAGCACGTTTACAATATTGGCACAGTCATAATGTCTAAAACATTTTAATTTAAGAACAAAAAAACTCTTCATCTTTATGACATAGATAATACGGAGTGACATTCCTTGATAATGAGATCTTGACGGATGGTTGGCTAGTAGTTAGTGACCCTGCCCACTGCATACTGCTTAGGGTATACTTACACAAAAATGTATTAAAAAAGAAATTGATTTCAGACTATCGTCGTCTCAACCGCACGTAATAAATACTGAAAGCCTAACTGATGAAAAAATAGAGGATTTGGAACATGATAATCAAACTGAATCAACCTTCAGAAATAATAGTTGTGACATAATAGAGAACAGCACCAATGACATAATAAACACATCTACGGTATCATTACCCCTAACCCACGACTACTTCAACAGTCCAAAGAAGGTACCTTGTATTATTTCCAACATATTGATTCCACAAGTTAAAACTCTACAATCATGATCCTAACCATCTCCTTCCGCAGTGGTTACCAACTGAAACAGCACTGAAAAACCGAATGGGTTGAATTTACTAAATTTTAGGACCTACCTATGAGTTTGGTTGAGTTTTTTTTTTGTTATGGCATCGAGTAGACAAACGAGCACACAGGCCACCTGATAGTAAGTGGAAACTGTGACCCATAGACATTCGCAATCACAAGACTGCAATGCAATCCTAAGACTGCAAATGCGTTGCCAACCCTGAGGCTAAGATGGAATGCCTCTATGCTAGTCACCTGACCTTAGTAAAAACAACACATTGAAAAGGTTGCTTCAACCTTTTTAGTGGTTAACTCAACCAAACTCACGTGTAGGTCCTATTTTAAAAATAAAACTTAGTAAAATCAACCCATTGGTTTTTTCAGTGAGCAAAAAACGACGTGGATATTTCACTCAAAAATGGCAAGAAAAGTGGTACCCATGCTTGCTACGGTTCTTACTTACCTGGAGACTCGGCTAGCACTATTACCATTAGTATAAATAGAAATGAACCTTCTGAAAATCAAGAAAATAATGCCGCATTGCCCCCACCTGATACATCTACTTCACCTAATAATGAAAAGTTGATGACACCAATCTTCGAAGGAGACATTTCTAAAATGCACGACCTACCTGCAAGAGCGCCAACACCTGCCATTCCTGAATATGACGTCACCCCTGTAAGAGATTTAAAGCTGCCAACTCCTGCCATTGGCGATGGTACACCTGGATATGACCATATTTCTGAAATGATGAAACCAGCATTAAACGGGGTTCTTGCTGAAATACAGAACCTGCCTGCAAGAGCGCTAACACCTGCCATCGACGACCATATTCTTGAATATGACGTCGCTCCTGAAAGATATGACGTCACCCCTGAACCTTTACCTATCTCAACAGCAAAATAATGACCTTAAGAGACTTTGCAAAAATGGAACGATTCCAAGAACCTACCATTCAGAGTATCTCTAACTCCCTACAACTGAAAATAAGCCAGTATCTTGCCAGAAACGGACGAAGAAGATGTAGAAGTGGAACTAGAAGAAGAAACAAGCCAAGACAGAGATCATTAAGTTTTATTTTAGTAATTAAAGCATTTTTTAAGGCAGCCTAGCGCAATTTAAAACTTGTACTTAATTAGATCCTACTGTTAATAAATACTTAGTCATGTTAGGGCCGATCGGTTGACGGATTTATTCAGGTATAACGCTTATTCTAGAACTTTTATATAAATTGCCATATTAACATTACAATCCGAAAAAAGGCGCTTTACCCGAAGCCTGTTTTATTATTACTAGAGGCGTTTAATGTAATGCCGTAAGATCTAAATGTTCTTATACTAATTATTTAAAATAATATTATGTAAGTTGCGAAGACAGCAAAAATACCTTTATTCATTTATTCTAGTTTAATAATATTCAAAAATTAGTTAATTAATCAAAGCAGCGATAAGCAGCATCGAAGAAATAATATTTCTAGTTTTCACAGGGAACATTGATTTTTTTTATTAAGTTTAATCGGTATTATTATGTGGGGTGATGTTACCATGACGTACTTACGTTAACACGTTACAATGTGTTAACGTACTGTCTTTTTTTTGTAATTAATTAAAAAACCAAATAAAACTTGTTTTTTATTCAAACCTTAACTTTCATCATTCATAAAAAAAGGAGTAAGGACAATTTTTTCGGAGCACACGATCAATAGCAATAGAAAAGAAGAAAACAAGCTTAGTCTAAGTCTTAATTGAATATAACAGAGATTTGGGTTATTTTAAATGTACAGATTCATTATCTTTAGTTCCAAATAAATAAATAAATATCAGGCGTATATGCATTAAGTATCTTGAAAATAAATTTATTACTCGAATACTACCTATTGCAATTTAAAAACTGTCTTTGACATCCTTTTGATCTCAGAAATTCGATTTGACTTAGCAGATACTACCAATCCTTCAAGAACAGCAGTATTTTTTTTGGATGTACACGCTATAAAGTTTTTTTTTTCGGGCGTATTCGCCAGCTATCTTCTGTTCCTTAAAGATATTATATATAATGTTTAAACCTCGTTAAGCAACGAAGAATTCTACGAACTTTTGTCTTACACGATTTTTTATAGCTTTAGAAACCAAAAATTTATGATTTTTTTTCTAGATTTTATTTAGTTTTTCGGCTCTACTGAAAAATCTAGTTTTGGCGTTTACGCCAATTGATCCCCAAGGTATCGATATTTGCAATATTTCTCGTGTCACAACACGACATAAATTTAAATGAAAAAGATTATACGCTAATTTATGTACTTAAAAACAAAAAAAATATATATAATTATAGTTTAAAGTTTTCAAAATTCCAGTAAAAACAAAGAATACTTAATCACTATTTCATTCAAAACATGAAGCTAAAAAATTGTCACGAATAATTCGTCATTCTTCGCAGCGATGCTTATTTGGCATATTTAGTTAACAAAAATACTTGTAACGGAACGAATATCGTTCCGATCCCCCCCCGCAAACTGCTCCTCAGTCGCCCGTGAACGCTCAACCAAACAACACGTGTCGTTTTAAAAATATTTTAACGTTTGTTCCTCGCTGCTCGAACGTGTCATAGTTTTCGTCATTGGCCTTTTCTATCTTTACTCCGTAAGTATTCACTTGTATTGTAATAAAATTATTTCATTTTGTGACAAATTTGATACGATTTACTTATATTTGAGGCGAGATTTTATTTCAACGTAAACTTGCAGGTTACGACAAGTTTTGTCCCAAAAATCATTCTTCTCAACGTCATTCTCCTCAATAACGCTGCTCAGCGTTAATGAGGAGAATGACTATTGTAAAGAATAATGACTTTGTGATATTGTTAAGAATGATAAATGTTGAGAATAATGATTTTTATCTGCCTACATGATATGAACTCAATATCATGTTGTCGTTTTGTTCTCAGTTTTAATGTCGTAGGATATTTCATTTTTAAACCCCGACGCAAAAACAGGGGTGTTATAAGTTTGATGTGTAAAATGTGTGTGTGTGTGTGTGTGTATGTTTTTTTTAATAAAAATAATATAGTTGACAATAATATTTTGATTACTGAGATACTTAAAACCATATTCGTCTTAAAACTTATGAGCCCATGAGGCATTTTTGTGCCGCTGTGCTTAATTGCCACGATGTCTAAACGCCATACCTATTTTGTTTAAATCAATTGTTGTTGCAGTGATCCTTGGTGATTGATTGCGGCAAAAGTAACAGGTAATTAGTAATTACAGAAACATGGATGCTAAGAAATCGGAATTGATACAAAAAGTAATGAAGTATTATGAAAAGGAGGAACTGCCCAAAACACAGTCATCGGGGTCAATAATAAATACATTTACTGACAAATCGGTTCAAGTCAATGCATCAGAGATAATAGATAATTTTGTATACACTAAAGAAACTGCAGATCAAGATCAAATTATTGTTTCTTGTGATGCAGGTCTCTTATCTGATTTGACATTTGGTGATGGCGAACCCGACCTTCGCAATAAATATTTTGCTCAGTTGGTGGCATTTGAATTAGACAGAGTTCCAGAAGATAACCGCTCTGAATTGTATGCAAATATTATACAACTTATACGAAGCTACAGAGGAGCCGAAAGTCTAAGTGAAATGAATTTACCCAGTCAAGAAGCTCAAGTATCATAGAGATTTTGCAATTTTTGCATAAGAGCATGCTTTCCCTTTTCTCTATCATATTATTATTAGAAACATTTTTGTTTCAACGTATTTTTATTGCATCTGCAAAAAAATTAATAATGACAGTGCTTAAAAAACCTGAATTAGTTGTATACACAATTTTATTTGTTATAGATGAAAAATGCCAAAACCCAAAACCAAAGAACAACGTGCAGCCCAGCAAAGGTTATGTCAAAAACGAAGGTATTACGAATTAAGAAATGATCCTGACTTACTTGCAAAAGAGCAAGAAAAACGAAGAGCTGCGTACCAAAGGAAAAAACAAGAAAAAAAGAGCAAACCTAATTCTGAAAAGACTTTTCGGACACAAAGGGACCAACGTAAAAGATGGAAGGAAAACTCGAAACGCTACAGAGAAAAGAAAAAAAACAGTAATAAAATCGTTACTTTGGAACCTGAGCAGATACAAGCAGTAGAAGACCTTGAAAATATAGCTCCGATTGAGTTAGCTGATCCCTTGCAGGATAAAACTAACATTGTAACAAGAGATAAAATACGAAACATACGTTATAGAGAATTATTAAAAAGGAATGCTCTTATGAAAACCGTGCAAAATTTAAAACGGAACATTAATGCTAAGTGCAAGAAAATATCAAGATTAGAACAGCAGCTGAAAATAGTACGAAATGAAAATATACGCCTAAATGAGTTGCTACAAGATGCCGGTGATAACACTAATAACACCGAAGTTCCATCAACCGATATTGAACCTCCCACGCTAAACAGGATCAAGTATACCATAACTCTTATAAAAGACTTTTTCAATGATGATTTAAACAGCACTATTTGGGCGGGTAAAAAATAATACATCACAAGGAACAAAATCAGAATGCAAAAAAGATTTCTTAAGGCACCATTGTCTGAATCAAACCAACAATTTAAAAAAGAAACTAATATACACATTTCCTATACGTTTTTCTGCAAACAACGACCGTTTTGGGTACTTTTTCCAAAATCGAATATGCGGGAAACGTGCTTGTGCAGTTTGCATCTTAATATGGAGTTGTTGGTAAATGCTTTGTACAAAGCGTCTATACTAAATGAAAAATCCTCGTATGAGGCTATATCAAAAGTATGCTGCGATCCAAAGAACATTGACTGCCTCAAAAGAATTTGTAACCAATGCAACAATACCGAACTGAAGATAAATGAGTCTAATAAACATGGTACAATAACTTATTTCGAATGGCAAAAAGTTAATAAAGAAGTAACCCTAAAGGATGGGAGTAATAAAAAGCAAATTTTGACTGAAAAGACAAAACTCACTGTAGCAGCCGAAGAAGCTGTTACAAAATTCAAACAAAACTTTGATAGTTTTATGTATCACACTTATAAGATAGTTAACCAATATAATGAAATGAAAATGCTTAAAGAAAACCTTAACATATGCGAGGCAGTGTTACATATTGATTTCTCTGAAAACTATTCTCTTAAATATGCATCAGAAGTGCAAAGCTTTCATTTTGGTGGAAGCCGACAGCAAGTGTCACTTCACACGGCCGTTATATATACTCACAATTTTTCAACAGGATCAGTAGCTCCCACATCAATGTGTACAATTAGCCGTTGTCTTCGTCATGATGCTCCAGCTGTTTGGGCTCATTTGATACCACTCATTGATCAAGTAATCCAGCTTAATCCTCTTATTGATACAATCCACATATTGTCAGATTCTCCCACTTCGCAATACCGGAATAAATATGTCTTTTATTTAATCAGTCAGCTTAAGAATGATTTTGCTCAACTTGAAAAGATCACGTGGAACTACTCGGAAGCAGGTCACGGAAAAGGTGCCCCGGACGGTGTTGGGGCGGTTTTAAAAAGGACTGCAGATCGCATCGTCAATTTAGGTCAAGACGTGGGAACCTTTGAGCAGTTTTTTGATACGTTGAGTACAAAATTAGAAAACGTCCTTATCAAATGTGTGCAGGATGAAGATATCACACAAAGAGAAAAAATGATTCCAAGTCAATTAAAAACATTCCGAGGCACCTTTTCCACCTACCAAGTTCTGTGGGGTAAAGACAATTCCAGGATCACAATGCGGAACATGAGTTGTTTTCTCTGCTCTGTTTCAGAAATTTGTGTTCACAATAAGCATCTTGGCTTCTTGGATATTATTGATCATATGCCAAATTATGATAAAAATGTTGATCGCAAAATGGTTGTGACTCTTTCACAAACAAAAGAAAAACTTAAAAACACGGGAGTAAAGATAATTTCTAATGTGTTATTAAACCGTGAGCGGCCATCAACATCAACAGACTTTCATCAAAATTAATTGTTATTTTAAAAGGGTTTTTGTATTTATCTCATCATGTTTGATTTGTTTCTTCGGAACAAATATTTAACGTATGTTTATTATGTTGAAAAATATAAGTATTAGGTACAGTCGCCATCAGATATATTGGAGCGGCCGAGGTACTCAAATATTTCTGAGCAGCAATAAATTTCAATAAATTCTTTACGGTAAATAAGGTCAATAACATCTGAACATCCAATTCGCCACAAATATATGAGCAGTGGTTTTTCAATTAAATCTGAACACACAACGAGACAATAATATCTGAAAGCACAACTCGTCAAAGTTATCTGCACAGACAGGGTGATCATAAATATCTGAACATTTAAGGAAAATATACCTTAAAGCACTAGGCATACAGTTTAAAAGTAATCGTACAGATGTAATGAATTTTCCTTTTACAAAATAAGTAGGTATACAAAATATAAATCTGCGAAAAGGAACTTCACGGTCTTGTTACAAGAGACACATTTGAATAAAATATTTGGCAATTCACAAAAACGGTAACATAACTATCATTGCATATAATTCACTGCGTGTCTTTATTAAATGTAAATACATAGTATGTAATATTGAAGCTGCCAAATGAAAATAGGTACGAATGCTTTGCAATATTTCATCCACTATTGTGTCAGTCGCCATGGCCTAGCGGTTTAGTAATTAGAAAATATAATTATAATACCGTTGCGTCAGGGTTCAAATCCTCAATTGTGCTTTTTTTTTTGTATTTTATTAAGAATTCATGTTTTTTTTTTCTAATTTATTATTTGTATTTAATGAAAACTGTAAACAAACTTAATATCAACATTTATAGAAACTCGTTAGTTTTCAAAACTACAAAAAAAAAACATAGTGAGTTCAAGCCTCCGTACCGCTCAATTTTCTTGATGATTCCGAATAGTTTTTTTTTTACAAAATGATGGTCTTGGATTTTGTATAAACGGCCATACATTGCTACTTTAAGGGGTAAAATTGTAATGACTAATATATAGCAAGTAATAAACACTTCATTACACACGTGCAAACTCTTTAGAAGAGTTTCACACTTCAAACTAATACTAGATAATACTCGTACTTTTTTGATTCCGTCGAAGTTGACAACTATCTAGCAATTGTTATCGTCTTGTCATATTGTCATGCATGAATCAATTGGATCGCATTGGATGTAAATTGCTACCTAACTATACCTATTAAGTGTTAAAAAGTCTTTTAAAATGATTACCTATCGCATTGATAGTGAAATAAAAAGAAAAATCATACAACTAAAGAACGATGGTGTGTCCGTAACAGAGATCGCCAATGAAGTCGGAGTAGCGGTGAGTATATTTTATGACATTCAAAGCGGGGAAAAAGAGAACGTTGATGAAGTTAGTATTTTTAATTTAACACAATGAAAAGTAAAAATAAGTTTTTTATTTCAGAGAAACACTGTATATTTATGGCTGGAAAGATGGCAGCAAGAAGGAAACTTAAATAACCATGTTTCGTATGGACGTCCGCGTTGTACTACAAGAGGGCAAGACGTTGCAATTGTGAATAAAGCTCGCGATGACAGATTTATTAACACAACACAAGTTGCAAATATACACCAAGTGTCCAGCAGCACGATACGAAGACGTTTAAATGAAGTTGGCTTGCAAAATAGAGTGCCGGCAAGGAAGCCGGCTCTCACTGCCCGACACAAAGCTGAGCGGTTACAATTCGCAGCGACTTATTTGAACTACAATTTTGAAAACGTCATTTTTATGGACGAAAAGGTTTTCTGCTCATCTGATAACGGAAGAATGAGTCTATGGAGACCAGATAATACACGGTATCTCGAGCCAAATGTGGTGCCTAATCGTCATAGCGGGCGTATCACGATTGGTTTCTGGGGCTGGATGAGTAAGAGTGGTCCGGGGGAGTTGGTAGAGATAACAGGACGAATGAACGCAAACGATTACAAAGAGATACTGGAAAACTCATTGCTACCAACTGCCAACGTTGTTTATCCGAATGAACACATTACGTTCATGCAAGATAATAGCTCCGTGCATAATGCTAGGTTAGTACAAGCATGGATTCATGAAAACAGAGATGTGTTGACTAGAATCAAAATGCCGGCTAAGAGCCCCGACCTCAATCCAATAGAGAACTTGTGGGGGAAAATGGTCCAAGAATGGGACGAAAGCCGGTGTCGCACAAAGGAAAACTTAAGACTTCATGCTTTCAACGTGTGGGAGTCGTTTAGAGGCCGCACTACCTGCGAGCATCTAGTCGATTCGATGAGAAGAAGGCTGCAAGCGGTACTTAATGCAGAAGGAGGTTACACGAAATACTAACTTTTGTTACCCATGTATTAGTGTTTAAGTTTTTATTATTTCAAACTAAGGTATATTTTCGTTTTATTGCTTACTTTTATTTGCCCTACTATTAATATTTCTAATGATATCATTCTATATAAAGAAATAGGATCATGGACTTATTTGCCGTGCATTTAGCTTTTAACCGTATTTTGTTACTTTACGAACTGAAAATGAGAAGGCACTTGTCCCACCGCAGACGGTTAGCGAGATGCGAGCAGCGTGAAGCAAATGTGTAGTTCCGATAGTATTTTCAGTGGCCTATAAGAGGGTGTTCGATCGTGGCGGGCGTACATTCGCTCCACGACTAAGCTTGCGGCCCTGCACAAATCCGCACACAGGACGCATGTGTTCAGCGGTATTAAAAGAAATTAAATTATCATTGTTGTGTAAACTAGATCCCAACAAAAACATAAATGTGTACAAAAAGGCCATATTTCTAAATTCTGCCAATTGTTGTATCTGAAAGAGTCACAGAGTCCGGCCGACACATGCATACCGCACGTTTCGCACAGTACGAGTAAGATAAGGACGCCATTAGTATCACGATGACGTCACGCTCTATCTCAGGCAGTGTATACACCCTACATCCAGCAGAAAACTCTTTTTAGTCTTGACATTGATAAAACCGAATGGTGGTTGTGTAGAAAATGTATTCCAGCGTAGTACGTTAAAGAATTTTAAACTGTATGCCTAGTGCTTTAAGGTATATTTTCCTTAAATGTTCAGATATTTATGATCACCCTGTCTGTGCAGATAACTTTGACGAGTTGTGCTTTCAGATATTATTGTCTCGTTGTGTGTTCAGATTTAATTGAAAAACCACTGCTCATATATTTGTGGCGAATTGGATGTTCAGATGTTATTGACCTTATTTACCGTAAAGAATTTATTGAAATTTATTGCTGCTCAGAAATATTTGAGTACCTCGGCCGCTCCAATATATCTGATGGCGACTGTATGTGATCTCAAAAGTTAAATGTGATTAATCACATTATTGTTAAATTTCTCAAACAAAAAAAATAATTGCAAAATCAAAAATTGTTGATGCCTATCTACCTATATTAGTTAATGAATAATAAGTTTATTTTGTTAAAAGTGAGATTTTTAAAGAGTTACAATTAACAATTCAGAAGTGTTTTCTTTGTTATAATTATAATAGTTATTAATCTAATTGATTAAATGTACCTTAACTAATATGTATGTTTTATAGGTTTATTAAAACAGTTTAATTTGTAAAAGTTGAAAGTGAGATTTAGTTAAGTTAATTAAAAAAGAAATTTGAGTATATTTTCTAAGTCATTATGCAAAGAATTAGTTCATGTTTAATTTGTTACAGTGTGGAGAAAGGGCAACGATTTTATATATTATGTGCAATTCAATAAATAAATAAATGTTATTTTTATTATGATACAAAATAATTATATTTTCGCAGGTACACTATGTACTTAGTCAGACTTCAATGAACACGTAAAAAATTGTTCCCTTTTTTTGCATGATTGATTTCATTAATATTAAGATAATTTTGTCAAGCTTAGCCTACACTAAGCCTTTAAATAATGTAACTACAGTTACCAATAAATACAATCATTTTTCTATGTCTCTTCCTTTAATTTATGCCAAAGAAATTGACAAGTGTCATTCTTCTCATCAAAGCATCATAGAAATCTCAACAATTGTCATTCTCCTCACACTTTGTCATTATACTCAACACCTCTGTTTAAATTTTTTCCGATTTTGGACAAAATAAACTTTAGCGACACGTGCCTCTTTTACAATTCGTTATTTTAGTCTGTAGTCTAGATAATATGATTACTTGAGTTGCGGTAACACGATATTTATCACAAAGACAAATGTTTCTAACAAAATAAATCATTCTCAAATATTCACCCACTAATTTTACTTATATATAATAAATAAACTTTTATAGTATTAATACCTGTAGGGGACACGAAAAAATTATACAACGAGTAAAAGAGAAGCAGAAAGTTGCGCCCACACCGGAGCTTAACGGTGCGTATATTACGGTGACGTTGCGTAAACAAAAGACGGGGCCATAGTAATAACATGGCGCCGTTTTTGACGCACCGTACTATACGCACCGTTAAGCAGCGATATATAAATAGACATATAAACATATAAATAAAGAAGACGGCATTTTTACTCACTATCTCACTCTGCGTATAGATTTTTCAACGCCGATTTTGTTTGTTACCAGAATTGGTGGTATAGAATGGAGTGAATTGTTACTTTTAATTATTTTACTATTGTTTATGTGTGTTTTTGTAGGTTTTGTAGATATCTGTGATGGATTTTTTGTAGTTTAGGCTGTAAAAGCCAACGTTCGAAAAGATAACCTTTCACCAGTAATAATTCAAGGTAGGCTCTCAGTGCTAGAAACTTCTCTGTAAAATATTTTATTGGTAGTTTAAGAATTGATCATTGCACCCAACATTGTATTAGATTTTGAATTTAAAACAAATTCGTCCAGCACTAAACTATAAATTAGTCATTCCTTGAATGGAACGTAAAAAACAGTTCTAAATTTAAATTTGACGTTTGCCGCACTATTCCGCGGCAGACGACAAAGTGTGCGATCCAGTTTGACATACGAAAGGTTAACAAACTCACACATTACTTGTTTAGGTCATGTTTAGTATCTCATAAATCATAAGCCGACATAAGAATCCTGGGGGCAAAATAGCATATTTGACAAGAGTGAAATTAAAATTGCTTTTTCATTGACAACAGATAAACATTATAAAAATACTAGGAAAACATCAATCTTTTATTTATGTTTGCTATTTTATAGATTTTTAAATTCATAAAATCCAACAATAAGGACGCTGTTTGATTGTGACGTCACAAGATAGTAATCCCTATAAATTCCATAGTAACGGAGCGTTTTTGATGTTTCATAAAAAGAAGCTGATTTGAGCTGAGTGATTGCCCCCAGCACTGTATGTATTTTTTTGTAAGTATTGTTCTGAAGACAAGTGTGAAGTTTACACAGCATAAAAAAAAACTCACAAGTATCCCCCCCCCCAGGCGGAGCAGGCGCAGGCGGAGGCGTGCGCGCGCTTCGAGCAGCTGTCGGCGCGCGCGCGCGAGGAGCTCATCGACTTCCGGAACCGCCGCGTCACCGCCTTTAAGAAGAGGTACCCACCATACCTTACCACTTTAGCCTACATACTTACTTTCTAAATAAAAATGACATGTGCAATTTGATAGTCACAGAAGTTGTAATCCGGAATTTAATAAAAATTTAATAATTATTTTACCCGGTTGTAACCACTCTATATTGTGTCCTTTGGCAAACTTTATCAGCTCCGAAAGTAGGCATTTAATTTTATCTTTTTATTCTATGCCGCTTTGTGTGTGTGTGTGTGTCTGTGGCACCGTAGCTTTTAAGATTGCGTCGAGCGTACGCCGGATGTACAGTGGCGCCCTCATTACTATTATTGTGTTTTCTAATAAACTAAAGCATTTTCTTGAAATTGGTTGGTAGGTTTTGGTACTACAAATCAAAACACAACTTTTAGGGTATATCACATAGTTTAATAACAATTCACCTTCGAGTTATCAACTTAACGGAAAAAAGTGGCCACCATTTCCCGTTAAGCTGACTAATCAAAGGGTAATTTGTTATTAAAGTTTGTTACGTATCCCATAAATTGTGTTTTTACTTGCGCTACAAAAACGTATCGTCTGATTGCAAGGAAATTCTTTAGTTAATTAGAAAACACAATAATAGTAATGAGGGCGCCACTGGACGCTCGGCGTTTGCTCGGTGCAGTCTTAAAAGACACATCAACTCTGAAATAATGGACTCTATTATATCGAGTGTTTTATCTATAAGTAGTTATCTCTTAATGTTTCAGCCTCGTAGATCTGGCCGAGCTGGAGATCAAACACGCGCGAGCGCAGCAAGAGTTGTTCAGGAAATCCCTGCAAGTGCTGAAGGAGTGCCAGTAGGTATATATCGCGGGCGACGGCGGCAGTGAGGTACCCCTGCCACGAGTTACTTAATCATCCAGTATTTAGTGCAGTGAGTTTTACACAGCGGTGTAGCGTATGGGGGGGGGAGGGTCGCAACATACGGAATATATGCAAACTTTAAATTACTAATAATTTAAATAGGGGGCGGTTAATTTCCGGTCGGCCCCAGGCGGCGAAATCTCACGCTACGCCACTTTTCACACTATATTTTCGAGACAGAATTTTCGGCGAAGTAAAACATCCTATGGAATGTGTGTCCGCGATAAAAGTGTAAACCGAATGGTATGTTTTTGTTTTTTTTTGCAAATTTGATTATTTAATAATGTTTGTAACGAAATTATAATATACATATTTATAGTACTTTATGAAATTGTTGCATAATGAGGGGTATTAAAACACGAGTGTGTGTTTAAGAACCGAGCCGCCAGGCGAGGTTTTTAATAGTATCACACGAGTGTTTTAATACCTAGTTATGTGTAGTTTCATACACTACTTATCTACTCTCATACATTACAACAAAACGTATTCAATGAATGGCGCCAAAACCTAGCACATCACCGCGCATGCGTTAAAGCGGGCGCTGTCACAGACAAGTAGAAATTGGAATGATTTTTTTTTGTAATGCTGTAAAAATTACTCGAACCGCATGTGCGTTCCATTATAAAACAATAATTGATATGGAACCTCGTTGGTGACATTAACTTTTTGGATTAACTTGTATCGTAATGGTAAAAAAAATACTTTATAACATTATTTTCTTAGAGAAATAACGTTATACAGTGTTTTTTTTCATTTCGGTATTGTGTTTATAAAGTATACCTATATAAATTCGTTTTGATGTTTATAATTCGAACTTTACGATATGAGAGTAGATAAAATATACTGTAGTATCTCGTGGTAGGAGTACTAGGTACCGTCGAAGGGTATTGACCAATTGAGTTTATCAATATGTAACAATCAAAACGTTGGTGATGCTGCTAAAACCATGTAACTAACAAATTAATGATAGAGCAAAATAAACCTTACAGTCGTATTAAAAAGGTGCTTTTTGCTGCTTATCAAAAATACGTGGTTTTGAAGTTCACCGACGAAAAGGTATTTTTTATTATAATGTCAATATAAATACAATTTAAAACTGTCTACCTATTACAGTTTATGATATAACCCGCTGACAGACAGACGGACACACGCACAGCTTGGTTATAGGGGCGTACTGAACTCCTTTTATGAACACCACGACTGTATGTCGACTTAATTTTAATGGGTATAAAAAAACCAATGGGTAATTTTAGTCATATAATTGTATTAAACGTATGAACGACTGGTTCTTATTAGACAGCTGATTTGAAGTAGCGATTACTAGTTTAATATGGATATGACTAGTGCAATTGTTGACAGGAATTATCAAAAAGACATACATACATTAAATCACGCCTGTTTCCCAGAGGGGTAGGCAGAGACCACGTCTTTCCACTTGCTACGATCTTGACAAATTTATTTCGCTTGTTCCACATTCATACATCGATGAGTTATGATTGAGCTGTATAAAACTCTTTTAATTAGAATAAAATATGTTTCTTTACATAAAGTATGTTGCAAGAATAACATTTATTGAATTTAATCTATACTAATATTATAAAGCTGAAGAGTTTGTTTGTTTGCTTGAACGCGCTAATCTCAGGAACTACTGGTCCGATTTGAAAAAATATTTCAGTGTTAGATAGCTCATTTATCGAGGATGGCTATATATCATACTGACATAAACCGAAGCGAAGCGAAGGCGGGTTGCTAGTTATCTATAAAATTGCATTGCGGTAAGTAATAATAAGATAACTGTAAGACAAATAAACACCATTATATCTAATAAATAAATTATCTATCTAACCAATGCACTAGTCGTATCCATATTAAACTTGTAATCGCTACTTCAAATCCGCTCTCTATTTATTATAATGTAATCCTTTATTATTTGGGGGTTAGCTCACCCCAAACTATTACGTTTAAGTTTTTTTTTGTTAACTTCTTAAGGCCCAGTGTGCAATAATTTGAACTGTATTTCAATAGTAATAAAGTTCATTTTCCTATGTTCATAAAGTGAAATGGCATTATCGAACAAACGTAATTGAAGTTTGTTACCTAGCTGGTAGATTCAAAGTACCACTGTTTAACCTCTCCAAACTATGTTTGGAGTATGGCGGGCCTTAAGAGGTAGTGGAAGGTTTTTAAGACTGCACCGAGCAAACGCCGAGCGTCCAGTGGCGCCTTCATTACTATTATTGTGTTTTCTAATTAACTAAAGAATTTCCTTGCAATCAGACGATACGTTTTTGTAGCGCGAGTAAAAACACAATTTATGGGATACGTAACAAACTTGAATAACAATTACCCTTTGAGTAGTCAGCTTAACGGGAAAAGGTGGCCACTTTTTTCCGTTAAGTTGATAACTCGAAGGTGAATTGTTATTAAACTATGTGATATACCCTATAAGTTGTGTTTTCATTTGTAGTACAAAAACCTACCGACCAATTTCAAGAAAATACTTTAGTTTATTAGAAAGCACAAAAATAGTAATGAGGGCGCCACTGTACATCCGGCGTACGCTCGGCGCAGTCTTAACGGAACCCTGGTGAGATGTAGAGATTTTTTGAGATTCAATGTTACTTGTGCTAGATATTTAAATTTTTAATTGACGGTGCTGGTTCTACAGTTGTCATGAAATAGATAACTTGATTTTTTTAACTGTGGCTCTAGTGTAAAAGTTTGTAACTAAAGTCGAGTCCAGAATTGGGCGAACTAACTTGACAGTTCATTGTACACTAATGTTGCGACAGTTTGGCTAGTGCTGTTAATATCGATAGCTAATCGAACACAACGGATTAGGAATTATCATCGACGATATATAGCGTTAGACTGTATCGCACTTACATATTTGCCAGAAAGAAAGGGATGAATGCTATATGTATGGTACATGAAAATTACTGTACTAGCCCAACAGAAGCCACCTAAAAGGATCACAATGGCCTGTTGTAATAACAGCATTATTTTTGTATTTTATTCCTAATTTTAGGAGTAAGTATCGTAAATATCGGCTTTAAACCTTACATCGTTCAGATCATAGTACATGATAAAAAATGCTGTAGTTCGTCCGTATTTGGCAAGTATATATGAGTGTGAAAGTTTCGACAAGAATTACTTGATAAAATATAAATATAATCAAATTTATAGAAGGCACAAGGTTGTATCGACATAAACCTATCACTGTTTATTTTTTCCTATGTCCGGCAACATTTTCGGCTGTCAAGTTAGTTCGCCTAATTCTGGACTCGACTTTATACTCCGCTTGTTTAGGTAATTAATTAATGTAAACAAAGCAAGCCAATCACAACTGTTTCGTCGAGCTTTGACGTGTCAGTGGTCCGCTACTATTGGCTGGCCAACTAAGTCACGTGATTTGTTTGTTTACATATAAATACCTAAACAAAAGAAGTAGAAAGCTTCTGAGGTTCACTTGGTTTTTTTATCACAAGGGGAAGGTTTATAAGCACACAGCGCGAGCAATAGCGCTTGAAGTTATTGTCTTAACCACTGATTTTTTTATATACAGTGGTTTTATATCACGAAAGCGTGTGGGCTATACTTGTGTGTGAAGATGCACGTGCACGTTGTCTCTGTGTGCGTAGCGGTCGTCGCTAAGCGACGCCGTAGTGTGCGTGTCTATATCTGCCCTGCTGCATCTCAAATATAACTCACAACCTTATTACTAATAGTAGAGGATAGTATCTACTTTGGCAATAGGGTATTTGACAAGAGTGAAATGAAATTGGTTTTTCATTAACAACAGATAAACATTGTAAAAATACTAGGAATACATGAATCTTATATTTTATTTTGCAATTTTAAGATTTTTTAACTCATAAAATCCAACAATAAGGACGCTGTTTGATTGTGACGTCACAAGTAATAATCCCTACAAATTCCACAGTAGCGGAGCGTTTTTGATGTTTCATAAAAAGAAGCTGATTTGACTTTTGTCAAATACCGTATTTAAGGGCAGATATATTGTGTTATAACTACAAGTATAGCTCGCCCGGTGTCGTGACAAAAACGACTGTATAGTCAACAACTTAATCATTGAGCACCTATAGGTATAGATAGTCATAATGACAGCGTGGAGTATAAAGAGATAAATTATGTCAAAATTATCGATTGTCTTTCTGCGACAGGGTTCTATAGGTGTTCAACAGTTAAAGTTGTTCACCGTACATATTTATTTTTATAATTGCAAGGACATTCTAAAAATGTCTGGTTTAGATATAACAGATAGAAGAAGCACTGATGTTCCCTAAAGAATAAAGACTACTTTCCTATCTAACTGTTCGATCTGATACGAGATTGATGAAGTAAAGGGACGATATTTGACCATTTTGTTATTTTAATTTCGCAGAGTATTTGGAATGATTGTTATAAAACACTTGTTTTTAAGCAAAAATTGTATAGATCGGAATGTATGGTAAGCGTATACCTAAGTATCTCCTATATTGTTTATAGATAAATATATGAAATTAAATCAATATTTGTTTTATTGGTAGCCTGTTGTATGCAATATGTTGGGATCATTTCCCGAAATCATTACTTCTAAGTAGAATTTCCGAGTCTTTTTTCCCAAATTTTCATAATAGTACGGTCGGTCAAAAAAGTGGGCTACCTGTTTTGACAAAAGTTTCTGTGAGATCTAATTATCGCTAAGGTTGACACTTGCCACTGTCATAACATTATTGCAAGGGGAAATCGAACTTGTTGTTTCATGACGTGCAAATGAACTTCAACCTTAGGGTGGTAGACCACATTTTTGGCCAATTGTACATTAATTTTCCTGCCGCAGCTCTACAGCATGATTTCCACCAATGATTTTACAACGAGAAAACGATATTAAATCATGTAGGTACAGTCACGAGATTAAAATTTGGTATCCACCTTAGGCTTTTTTTTTTATGGCATAGAGAAGACAAACGAGCACACAGGCCGCCTGATGGTAAGTGGAAACTGTGACCCATAGACATTCGCATTCACAGGACTGCGATGCAATCCTAAGACTGCAAATGCGTTGCCAACCCTGAGGACTAAGATGGAATGCCTCTATGCTAGTCATTTCACCGGCTGTCTTATCCCCAAACCAGAACACAACAATGCGAACACTGCTTTTTGGCGGTAGGTTAATGGATAAGACGGTGGTAGCGATCCGGACGGACCCTGCACAAGTCCAGGTCCAAAGCCAATCTGACATTCTACAACAATAAGGTTGAGTTTCCTAACAGTTACAAATGACTTGACATCTGTAATGATATTGACGACTTCAAGCATTTTTTTACTGAAATGGGTCCCAAATTAACGCAGGCGTCTTCCGCGACATGCGATCGGCTCCGTCATAAATAGACAATAATAATTCTAATCGACGTGATGAGAGTAACCTTTTTTCCACATGTTAGCACTCGTAACTAGTGGAATTAAAAAAAAACCCTCATGATTAGGTGGTAACTAATGGGAATGTTTGTTTTGGATAGTAAAAATCATTCACAGTAGTAACCATCACTTTCTTTTTAATTTGAATGCCAAAGATAAATTATAAATAGGTATCCCTACTTAATAAATACATTAAAAGATAAATGGAAACCAATGGTAACAGGGGGAAAAGAACTCCCAACGTTGTTACCAGTTGGTGGTAACACGTGGGAAATGAGTGGTAAAAGGACAAATGGCGGACTTAATGTCTATCGGCATTCTCTACCAGTCAACCACATGGTTAATAGAGAGGTTTAAATATATGTCAGAGGCTTTTATCGACGTAACAGTTACTAATAATATATTTTAAACATACAAAAATGTATTTTCGTTTGTAACAAAAAAACTCGTTAACTACCTAATGAACCGTTTAAAAAAAAACCGAAGGAATGAATAACGTAGGCTCTTTTTGTTGTAAGCATTTATAAAGCATGTATACACGTGACTTAGAGGGTGTTCCCATATTTTGGCCCCATCAATATCTGGGGACAATGACACAAATTAAAAAAACACATTCTAGACTTGTACTATGGGTACTATATAGGCTACGACATGCATCTATATAGAGAACTACGTACTTAAATACATAGAAAACATCCAAGACTCAGGAACAAATACTACCGTTCATCACAAATATTTATCCAAACCGCGAATCGAACGCGGGACCGCTAGCTCCGTGGGCAGGGTAACTATCAGGCTAACTTGTCGTCATAAATATATATATATATATTTTTTTAGGCTATCTGTTCTTATTAGTCTATGCAATATGTTATTTGTATATTAGAAGACTAAATTGAAAATAATGATCTACAATTGCCAGTTATAGTGGGAAATAATTACCCCATAACGATATTACTTATTACTTTAAAATGAACGTATCCAGCAAAAACGTTGTCATAGCAACGATCAATCCACAACAAGTGATATTTCAAAACAACACCGCATCGATTGAATAAGGCCTTGTTGTAAAACATTTGCGTTTAACATGGATGTACCACTAATATTATCTTTGGTTTCGTTTACACGTTAATGATACAGTTTCCTCAAGACATGCTTGGGTGATCGAATCTCCGGGAACGTAAGTGTTTGATAGCGACCTAGTTATTCTATAAATATTGGGTCCTTACCTGTGAAATGAGCGTTTTTTTACGTGTTTTATTTCGTATTCAATTTATTCATATCAATTTTAACTTCCAAATTATTTTTAAAATTCATTAATACACTATGTTACAAAGGTTTTTGATACAAATAATATGTGTGAGTTCAAGTGTTTCAATTACCTACGCAGGGTTTTATGAAGCTAACTATTTTTAAGCAGGTTATTAACATACAACATTCCAATATTCCTGACAGAATTTAGTTCAGTTTGCATTTGACGTTACTAAATAATCCGCAAAATTAAATGTAGTTATGAAAATCAGCGTTTTCATAGAATTCTCCATATAAAACGCCAACTTCATAGGTGACATACAAAATGCAGCCTAAAACTAATAAACATAGCTACTTGAAATTTGGAGCAAGTATTCTTTAGGTACCATAGGGGTGTACTAAAAAAGGATTTTTCCACATTTTACCTCTAACGGAAAGAAAAGGGGGGGTAGAGGAAAAGTAATTCTACATGTATTTCTGTAAAAATAATTAGTTATTAACTTATGCTACCGTAAAACTACACAACTATGGTCCTAGCCTGTAACAATGGTAAAATTTTCCTCATTGCATTATTCTGTAGTATGATACCTTACGGCTATTATTGCTGGGTATATGTACTTTTTAGCCTAAAATCGATTGCTCTAAACTCAAGCTAGAGCTAAAGCTATCATATTTTTAGAATAATGTGATAAGTAAAATTGGACCCATTAGGTATGTGTCGGAAGGGGCCGCCCTAGGCGTACTTTTTCGAGTCAAATCGGTGAAATACTGGAAAAGGGCCGAATCTTAAGTACCCGAAACCGACGTGCGTGCATGACTCGATGTATGAATGTGGAAGAAGCGAAAGAAATTTGTCAAGATCGTAGCAAGTGGAAAGAAGTGGTCTCTGCCTACCCCTCTGGGAAACAGGCGTGATTTAATGTGTGTGTGTGTGTAGGTATGTGTAGTTTTACGGTACTTTAATTCTGTGCCCTATTTTTCTTGCTTAGACTTGGTTATAATAATTCAGTATCTTCATTATGTTAATAAATTCCTGCCAATACTATACAGGGTGACTGTGGGGTCGTGACCCTTAATTTTCCTAACTCTGTAAATGATTGAGATTCTATTAGTATAGTGGTTTGAGAACCAATTAAAGTTTACCATTTTACTAAAATAATATTGTTTCCCTACTTAATACTAAAATCATGGTCATCACCAGACATAGGAATCTTTGGGGCAAATTTTCTTGATAGGTATAGGTAGGGACTTCCTGTGTCGATAAACTGAATCATCGATAGTAGTTCTATATACTAGTGATCACTCAAAGGTGTGCGTGTAAAAATATGTTTTTATTAAAAGTGTAAAAATCCTATGTCTGGTCATCACATGTTATTTAAAACTAATTTAAATATCAACCAATCTGAGAAGGAAGGAATTTAGTATGTAGGGTGGCCATGATTGTTACAATAAAAAGTTAAATCTATTACTTTATGTTCCTAATGGTGTCGTGAGTTTTACTTTATTTTGTTGCTACACGTTCTTCTTCACGTTTAATAGAAGGTATCAACAGATTTTATTTAAGAGTGCAGTGTAGTCATTAAATAATATTAACTTCTGAAAAATCATCGAAGACATAAAATAAACCGGTTACTTAGAGAAAAACAGGCTTAAAGTACTAATTTTTTTTAGAAAAAAATGCCTGTATTTTTCTATTATTATGTAGGTACTGTACCTATGATGTTATGATTTTTAAATTATTTGGCGCCACCCTGTATACGCCCGGCGTTAAAAGGGTTGCAGTATAAAGACAACACTCCCCATTCCCCAGGGATACGGGCGGTATAATCGATATGTTGCGCGCTTGCTGGCTGCTGTGGCCACTGCTGGGCAGTGTCCAAGGGAAGTGGGTAGAGGGGAGCATCGATACCAAAGACGTACGTATACTGTGTATCATCACCCTGTGTATTTAATAGGTAGTGATCCATCGCGATAAAAGCGTGAATCAACTTTTAAGGTACCGGTAAACTGGGGTTACTTTGATTTACGGGGTAACATTGCTCACCCTTAAAACGACAATAATTTTAGTGGTAATCTTCTTAAATTATTTAAATAATTGTATAACTATAAAAGTAGCTTGCTCCTGATGAAACATTTAATAGAATAATTGAATATTAAAACTAGTTTTTGGGGTGGGCAATGTTACCCCATAAATCAAATTAACCCCAGTTGACGGTACTCATTTTCTTTTACGGTATCTATACTTTCCAGGGTAGTGATTCTCTGAACAACGATGTGAATGTCCAAGTATTGTGTATTGTGTGTATAAAAATCTTTTTCATCACACTTCCTCGTAAATAGTGTCCTAACATGCTAGAAAAATCGACCGTAAATCCAAAATAATACCCGCGGGCCTTTTTTTACCATTACGCTTCTAACGTGCGTAATAGCTTTTTTTTTAAATATTATACGTGGACTCAAACTATCACAATACGTCAGGACCCCAATTCTTGTGCCATTCGATATGAAGTTTCATTCGAGATGAAATGTCAGTTGAATACTATTTCCTAAAAATCTCGCATAATAAACTATTGATCTCATATGTCACTAGAATCGTACTCCGAACACGTTTGACATTATCTGTGGTAAGTCACAGACAATGATGTAGTCTGCCGCTAATAAGTTAAAAATATGATCTTTTATCTGATTTTATTTCATTTCCTCGCAATTGTGATGAAAAACATTGTATGTTACACGGGTGGTAAAGGAAATACAAAGCTCGAGTCATTAAAGCCTCTAAAGTTACTAACAGACTCTCGTTTGTAATTCTTGCTTTACCACCCTTAATACACAATGTACTATAATAAAAAGCTATTACGCACGATAGGGCGTAATGGTAAAAAAAGGCCCGGGGGTATTATTTTGGATTTACGGTCGATTTTTCTAGCATGTTAGGACACTATTTACGAGCAAGTGTGATGAAAAATTTTTTTCCATACAATTACTATTTTCAGAACTGGGCGTTCCTGGCCAGATTTTGTTTCCTCTCATTGGAGGGCCAGTTCGAGTACCTGGTCGAATACGACCGCGACATGGGCACGCCAAACCTGCTGCTGTACTATGACGACGAGAGCCAGTGGCCTGCCGTGTACCACAGTAGCAAGGTATTAGAAATACTTGACACACAAATATTAATACAATTACTTTGTTGAAAAACATTTTTTTTGGTACACACTTTTGTTGCCGGCTGTACTTTTTTCACAGTCGTCATCTACTCGTCAATACAATTCTCAATGTAGTTTTAAGTGATTTTGTAAGTTCTTTTGTTTGTTTTCTGATTAATTATTCTAAATACATACATACATAAACTCACGCATTCCCAGAGTGGTGTAGGCAGAGCTACAGAATTACCAAAAACTCTAAAAACTTGTTGATAATTCTGTAACCACATTTTGCACACTTAGGCTAAGATGTTTACCAGTGTATTAGTGACAGGTTGCATGCCCATCGCCTAACAGTACTATTTTTTTTTTTTTTTTTTTTTTTTTATGTTATAGAGAAGACAAACGAGCACACAGGCCACCTGATGGTAAGTGGAAACTGTGACCCATAGACATTCGCATTCACAGGACTGCGATGCAATCCTAAGACTGCAAATGCGTTGCCAACCCTGAGGACTAAGATGGAATGCCTCTATGCTAGTCATTTCACCGGCTGTCTTATCCCCAAACCGGAACACAACAATGCGAACACTGCTGTTTGGCGGTAGGTTAATGGATAAGATGGTGGTAGCGATCCGGACGGGCCCTGCACAAGGTCCTACCACCCGCAAAACTATACGCCTTTATTCCCTTAGCCGTCTCTTACGACATCCACGGGAAGACACGGAGTGGCACTATTCTAACCCGGCAACCATACGGGGGATACTTAACACACTAATATCATATTAATACAATTACATTCTTTAAAAATTTTTTTTTGGAACAATCTTTTGTTGCCGGCTGTACTTTATTTTACAATCGTCATCTACTCGTCAATACAATTCTAATATCCACTAACACGACGGGTTTATCACGTGTAAGTAATTTAGGAGTTCCTATGGCCACCCTGAGACCTGCTACATGATACTAAGGGCCGTATTAATAAACTAATCTCAACTCCAATGCTCGTCTCGAGATGGATCAAAAATGACAGTGTTCTATGGTTTGACGTTTACTTTGACGTATCTTGTGACGCTCATCTCAGCTATGATGAGTTTATTAATACGGTCCTAAGTACAGGTCGATTCACAAGAGCTGGCACGAATGGATTGAATGATCGAATGAAAGTATACTAGTGTGTAAAATAGTAACAGGTTTTCGGTTTGAAATTCGAACATCGGTTCAAAGGACGGCACTCACACAATGACAGGTGACATTACTTTCGTTCAATCCATTCGTGCCAACTCTTGTGAATCGACCTGTATATCATTGTATTGGCATCTGAACTAAAAGCGTATGCAAATTTTCAGCTTTATCGGAAACTGGGAAGTGATCAAATGTAACTTGCAAGATTTGACCCTTACATACATACATACATTGAAGTTAAATAAAAGCTTGTAAAAACCACTTAGTTGGGTTTTTAGTACCAACTACTCAAGTAAAAGTAGGTACTTAGATTATTTATGACACTTACGTTAAAAAAAATCTTTGGTTTCCAAAATGGCAAAAAAGGAATCGGAACGTCCGTATGTCACCGGCATTTCTTTTTCTTTAGATTTAAGAAATGATCGGTTTAACTATTAGTAAAATAAAGCTTTCCGTTTTGTTACCGAAAAATGTATTGAATTTTAGTAACACAACGGACAACTAGGAACAATTTTTTAGGTACCTCCCTGGGTTTTTATTTATCATTCAGAATTTTCATTCTGGCCAACCTACCAATTATTTTCAGTAACTTTGGTTACTTATTGAAGGCCTGTTTTGAAAAAGTACTCAAGCATTCTTGATGATATTGTACTTTATTTCAGACGTGTAAGGAGCGCGAGGCGATCCTCAATAGAGGGCAGAACCAGATGATAAAGCTCTCTCATTGGTACCCGGACACTGAGTCTTCCGGGTGTGTCGTTACTAAGGAGAACAAGGAAGTACCCGCTGAGAAAAGGTAACATAACACATATTCTGCCCTAACTTTTAAAGCACTTTTAATTTTACTCATTAGTACCTAATAGGGTTGATATTGGTACAGGGGTTTTATTTGAGATATGTCTGCCTATTGGCAATTTGGCATGCCATTTCATCGAACAATCTTTTTTTAGTAAAGCCATGATGTTTTCAGGATATCAATTTAATTACGTAGATTGCGACAGTCTTTTGTTTTGCCGCGAAAAATCCGGGCTCTGGTTCATGAGTGACTTTCTCTGACACGATACCAAAGCTGTACCCATTTGTGTTCCAGCTCATCAACAACTCCTCGACCTACAATCTCCACACAAAAGCCCAAAAACTCGACCAACATCACAAGCGAGCCTCAGGACCCTTCCTACTACGACCAATTCCTCAAAACTACCACGACGCCAAAAACTACCATTTCCGATACTAATTCTACCATGTGGTACGAGTTGCTGCCTACGGACGAATTTTCTACCACCACTGAGGTTGTAGAAGATGAGTTATGGGAGAATATCGGGCCGGAGAATAATAGTAGCAAACTAGAGAAGCTTAACGATGTCGAAATGATGTTTGACGATAATAGTAAAAGAACGGTAAGCTACTACTAGCGGGTGGTAGGATCTTGTGCAGGGTCCGTCCGGATCGCTACCACCATCTTATCCATTAACCTACCGCCAAACAGCAGTGTTTGCATTGTTGTGTTCCGGTTCGGGGATAAGACAGTCGGTGAAATGACTAGCATAGAGGCATTCCATCTTAGTCCTCAGGGTTGGCAACGCATTTGCAGTCTTAGGATTGCATTGCAGTCCTGTAAATGCGAATGTCTATGGGTCACGGTTTCCACTTACCATCAGGTGGCCTGTGTGCTCGTTTGTCTTCACAATGCTATAAAAGAGAGGAAAAAAAAACATCTCGTACCCGAAGGGTGTCAAACAGAACCCTATGACTAAGCCTATGCTGTGTTTGCCCGTCCGTCTGTCTTAACCTTAAACAGTTTTATTTTATACCATGTCTTATTACAACGGATTTACTCGTACTAACAAAAAAAGAGAGTTAAAAAATAAAGGTATTATTTTCATTGTATCGTAAAAACGGTAAAATTACACAAGCAAACCCTAAAAAACATAAGAAATACTAAAAACCAGTCCACGATTTTTTGAAATCTTAAAAAAAAAAGTCCCGTATTGTTACCCGTGTAATATTTCTTCCCTTTTCGAAACTGGTAACAAAATATGGTAACGTAACCAAGACAACTTATTCCCAGCTTAAGATCAAGCGCTCAACGTTCGAGCTGCTCGAGCGTTTCCGCCAGCGCCGGCTGAAGTCCGAGTCCAGTGGGGGGGGCCGCAGCGGCCAGCGCGACGTGGAACGGATGCTGGTGACCTGCCGCAACTCCAGGAGGTTCCGGTCGGCGCGGGTGCGGTGGTGGTTCGTAGCCATCAGCAACTGCGATAGTCCCAAGGTATTCATATTCATCATGGAGCTGCCGCTGGCGGCTCCTCGACGTTGGGAAATATGGAGCTGAGACACTGACCGTGATGGCTTCTTTATTCGTAGATTTCCGGAGATTTAGGCTTGCTGCCGGATCGGCGCGGCGCGGTTAGCGCGGCAACGCGCGTCTCCAACGGCGTTAAAGCGCTTCTTCCTTTTCACTACACTAAGTCACTGGGTCGGTGCACTGGAAATAGAGTCTGATGGTGGTCTAGGTACCTAGATATCTCGGTTTTAAGGCGAATATGGGCGGAGAACGGTGATGCGCGCGCGGCTCGCTCATTTAACTTGACAAAACTCGTTTGCAGTGTGTAGTTCCGCTTCTATCCGCGGCGCGGCGCCAGCATCGCCGTCAAAGAGCCGACACGTCCCGGTTTACGCGGGAACATCTATACCTTTCACTCTTTTCAATCTAGGGTTAGCTGGAAGAGGTGGGATACGCTCGCCTTTGAACATATTTTTATATCAATTGTATTGTTCTGGTTTTTCTTTTGTACAGTAAAGTGTTTACATAGGTACGTACATATTTGTGCCTGACCGAAACTAGTTTTTTGCGGCCAAATCCAAAACAGAAAATTCCTAAATTTCCTAATATGGTTATGTCTAGAGAAAAAACACATCAATAATTTCAGTCACGGTCTCTCTGACATTTAAAGTAGTTATCTTTATCAAGTATCACGAATTTCGAAATAACGGGTGAAAATTATTATATTCACACCTTATTTCAAAAATCATGCTTTTAACATGCTCGAAATCTCCCGAACGTAGTTCGAAACCACATGAAAATTATGGACGTCAACTGCTTGAAATTAAGCTTTTTCTAAAGCTTTTACTGCTGTAGTATTACTATTTTGGCCTATATCACTTCTATATCGCCATCATATTGATAGCAAACGACATGAACATGTTTAACCAATAAACTTGAAATACGCTGCCGTTAAGCTGTACCTACTACAGCCCTGTCTAAACGCAATGAATGTTACAGGGCTTAGATGTGCGATACAAGTTCCTGATGACCAACGGCCCTGACGGAGACTTCTGGCACGAGCACTTCTCCGCTGACGAATTTTGTAAGTTCATAAAATCACTTTGTGCATAAAATACACGCTTAGAACACGTTAGAACAACTTTGATATCGTGTTCAAACTACAAGTTGTAACCAATTTCGAAATGGGAATTTATAAAGCAAGAAAGTAGCGTCTATAAATATAAAAATATAAAAAAAAAAAGATAAAAAAACGGAGAAGAAATGTCGATTTCAAATACTTAGTTTTTTTCCCATTTCGAAATTACATTCCAATCTCATTTACCATATTTATGGGACCAACAAAGTTCCATTTCGTTACTTGTTACCAACAAGAAAAAATATCCCATTCTTGTAACTCATTACTGATTAGGTACGTTCTCGATTGCTATTTACTATTCTTACATAAACAATTCAATACCTCGCACTTCTCGCACTAACTATATTTATGTCCAAATTGCATTCTTACTTTCCAGATGTGTTACCAATCCTCCTGGCCTACACGTTTGCTTATATCTTAGTGATAATAGCCGTGGTGATGTGCAGCGTAGAGCTCAAGGCGCGCCACCTCCTGCACTCCACGTACAAGCTGTTCCTGATGTCGGTGGTGGCTCAGCATTCCGGTGTGCTCATACAGAGTCTGGGGTACATCAGATTTGCAACCAACGGGTTTGGGGGGGAGGGGGCTAAGACTGTGGGTAAGTTGACGTAGATAGTTTCATTTTTCGTAATATTTTATTTGATTTAAATCATTTTATGCTGTACAGTAGAAAACAACCGATAATGGCGTATTGTGAATCTTCGTTCGCGCAGACACGAAAAACGAATCCGATGATTTCCGAAAGCAGGATTAAAGCCCACGATCAGACTTGTACGTAATAGTTATAAATAAGGTGCAAATTAAATTGCATCTACTTTTTCCATCTCACTCACGCACGTTTGACGGCTGACTGAATGACACGCGGGCGCGCGTCAACATGGCGTCACTAATAACCAATAATAGCACAGAATACAACCGCGCAACGCGTGGATCATGCTGATTGGTTCCCACGCTTCAAAAAAATGACAGGTACCTACATCGGTCAGCCATATCGTTGTGTTATACTGTAATAATGTTAATAATAAAGTGACATCGTGCAAATTAACCTTTCACAATTTTTTGAAACACTTAAAATCATAGAAAAGATACAAGACTTAGGTAAATAACTCGTGCTATACACAGGAATAATCGTGCTCGCAAGTGCAAGCGCGATAGCGATAGCCAGCCGAAAGCTATCAAGAAGCTGGTAATACTGTAGTTTTGTAGCTATCCAAAAACTTCACCTGGTCAATACGATGAAATTTCCAGGCCAGTTCCTCTGCGGCCTGTCCGAGACGGCGTTCATGCTGCTCCTGGTCCTCATGGCGAAAGGCTACACCATCACCCGAGGCCGGCTGAAGGTCGGGTTCACCGTGAGGGTCACCGTCTTCATGTGCTGCTATATCGTCACGTATATAGTGCTGTTCGTGTATCAGGCAAAGGTAATGTAGGTTTTATACATACATACAGTCAAGGGCAAAGATATGTATACACTTTAGTACCTTGTCTAATTGTCGTCATATTTGAACTGCCATATATGAACTGTCACAGTGGTTAAAGTGACAAGGTACTAAAGTGTATACATATTATTGCCCTTGACTGTACATAAAATAAAATAAAAAATAAAAATCATTTATTTCAGGCGTTGCCCATATAGTGTTAATAACATTGGTCTTATAATTATGCTAGTTACATAAACTCACGCCTTTATTCCCAGAGTGGGGTAGGCAGAGCTACAGAATTTCCAACGACTATAATTTTTTTTTGATAATTCTGTAACCACATTTTGCACACTTAGGCGAAGATGTTTACCAGTGTATTAGTGACAGGTTGCAAGCCCATCGCCTAACAGTACTACACGCCTTTATTACCTTAGTCGGCTTTTACGACATCCACGGGAAGACTTGGAGTGGCACTATTCTAACCCGGCAACCACACGGAACGGAGGTTTTATTTCTGCCTATTAATTGGAAAGAACCAAAGTCATGATAGGTCTCCACCACACTTGATACAAAAGTAATAGCTTCGGTAACGAAACGGACGGTAAACATTTTTTCGGGGACAAATTATAGTGCTAAGTTACGATCAATATAAGTATTATTATGTGTGTGAGTTACTATGTTTGTTACATTTTCATTATAAAACGGCTGAACGGATTTAGATGAAATTTGTAACGTACCTACCACTACGCAGCAGTTTTTGCGTTATTGTATGGGCGTTAGCTGTGAAATTACTCGTATGGAGATTTTCAATCTTAGTCCTCAGGGTTGGCAGCGCATTTGGAGTCTTGAGATTGTACTCTTGACAATTTATATATCATCATGTGGCCTGTGTCCTCGTGTGCCTCCACCTTAGCTATAAAACATGGGTGGGATACGTTGTAAACCCGAAAAATTATCAGTTTCCGAGGGAAAGCGACGGCTTCTACGCGGCTACAATTGGCAGAGTGCAAAGCGGGTGGAGGGGGTAGCCTAAACGATCACAGCGCTCGCTACGGCTAAAATTGTCATTTTTGTCGCTGACTTGAGCTGTCAAATCCATATTGCAGTAAATATTTTCTAATGGTTTTTGAGATAAAAATATGGTCCTGGTAAGATGTGTTGTTGTGAATTGTAATAACACCGAGAAGAATAGCGACTGTAAATTTTACCAATTTCCAAGACCATGGTGGAAACGAGACCAAAGAAATAAGTGGATATTTGCCGTAAACGAAACCCCGTTTTAGTCACGAGTAGGCTCATTTCCCACTGAAAACAACAATTTTAATGTTATTGGCAATAATGTTACTGGCTACCATTGTCCAAAATTGTGTAATATAGTAAAATAACACAAGATTTCGTTAATATTTTTCACAATATTTACTTGCATCTTGTTTGACAGCGGTGACAATATGGTCCATAATGGCCGCCTGTCACGTGGCGCTGTCGTCGCGCTCGGTCCCAATAAGGCTTATTGCTAAAGACTTTGTTTTGTCGTCAGGCCTTCGACCCCGGCGAAGTCCTCTACCTGTACGAGAGCCCGGCCGGCTACGGGCTGATTGTACTGCGAGTGAGTGCCTCCTGCGTCTTCGCTTACTCCACCTTCTTCACCGTCAGGAAATACCCGGAGAAGGTGGTTATCGCTTCTGAACTTACTATCTTATCTTATAGATACACTATACATACGTACATTAAATCACGCCTGTTTCCCAGAGGGGTAGGCAGTGACCACTTCTTTCCACTTGCTACGATCTTGACAAATTTCTTTCGCTTCTTCCACATTCATACATCGAGTCATGCACGCACGTCGGTTTCGGGTACTTAAGATTGGGCCCTTTTCCAGTATATCTCCGATTTGACTCGAAACAGTACGCCTAGGGCGGCCCCTTCCAACCCGTCCACTCACTTTCGATCTGTATATCTCGTAATAGAGTAAAGATTTAAAGCTCGTCATAAAAATTAGCACTTATAGGTATACTATTATATTTCCCCTAAATATTTATTGCCTACTTTCCAACATCTGCAACGATACTATAAAAGACCAGTAACATTTGAGATTCATTTTCAGAACGCGTTCTACTGCCCGTTCTTTATCTGTGGCACGCTGTGGTTCTATGCGGGTCCCCTTTTCATCCTCACTGCAAATGCTTACATAGGCAAGTATTACCTACATAACATAATATAATAATTAAATAGATAAAATTGTACCGACGAGGCGACCTACTTTCAGAGATGATGAACATTTCTAAAAAAGTTTGTACTGTAACATCGTGCTTAATTCCGTTGTATAATTTTCTTTTTACGTTACCAAACTTGTCAGACATCAAAAGTATTTTTTGTAATTAAAGATTTGTTAAGCGTGTATTTTCTTAATACCTAATCAGAAATATTGTGATATTTTAATTGGTAACAAAATAGGAAAAAGTAATGACGGCTAAAAATTTGCATCGAACCTAGCTAAAACTCAAAATTGTATACACTCAGTAATATCTCTAGATTTCAGATTAAATTGGCAGGTAAGTAGGAACCCGAACCCGTTTAATAAGTAATCAAATAATATCCCAATGTGCCCTAAAGTATTTGTATGAAAACTTCCTTTTGTGTTACCTACCAAAAATGTATGACGTTCGGTAACAAAAAAGAAATTTCCCATTCGAATATTCTAAAACACAAGGGTGTTATTCAATTATTGCATAATTTTAAGTATCTGGCATTTTTTTTATTCGGAAGAAATTCTCGAAAGTAAAAACATAGTAAATTAAAAAAAATATCTTTTTACAGACAAATGGGTGAGAGAGAGCGTAGTAACCGCTGTGTTACTTTTCATATCGTTCAACGGCCACATTATGTTTTTGGTGAGTAAAAGTATTCGGTTCTAAACCACCAAATAGCAGCATCTCAGATAGGGTAAAGTCACCAGTGTCAGCCAGAAACCAGTGGTCAACATTACATGAGTGCGAAGAGTGTCAAATATATCTTTCGTACTCTTCATACAAAGTTTAAGACTTCAGGTCTCTGGCTGACGACTGGTGAATTTACCCTAGAACTGTAGCAATTACAACCTTATCACTAACGAGGATTGAATCTAGTTTGGCAATTTAATCTGGGATACCACTTATTGGCGTAGGAGGGTATTACCGCTTGCTTGCCGTTCGACAAACTACTACAGGCGATAGTGTGGACGCTCACAAGATGATCGTGCCGATTATAGATGATCGATCGATAGTGCGGAGGGGCGATAAGAAGTTTTGATATGAACAGGTCGATTCACAAGAGTTGGCACGAATGGATTGAACGAAAGTACCTAATGTCACCTATCATCGTGTGAGTGCCGTCCTTTGAACCGATGTTCGAATTTCAAATTGAATGAAAGTACACTAGTGTGTAAAATAGTAACAGATTTTCGGTTTACTCACACAATGACAGGTGACATTACTTTCGTTCAATCCATTCGTGCCAACTCTTGTGAATCGACCTGTACTATCAGACCATTGGAACCTTGACCCACCATAGAACTGTGTCACAGAGACGTTATAATTCAAGTCATTAGAAGTGTCAAACAAATTGTTTTATAATGTCACTGTGACACCGTTCTATGGTGGGTCAGGGTTCCATTGGGCTGATAGTACCTAATGCAACGGAAAGTCTGACTGCACCTTTATCAATGTTGACTCTCCATAGTATTTTTCTACATAATCAGGTGCCTATTGTAAAGATTCCATAATTTTATTTTGTGGTTTTAGCTTTTATAAGTTAATAAATGTGTATTTTACAGCTGTTAACACTTCCCGTGTTCGCCAATAAGAACTTCCCATACCATGTGCGCACAACGCAAATTGGTGTCATGGAGGTATTGTTTTTTTTAATCCTTTGAAAGAATTATCATTAGGTATATAAAAATTGCTCACGCGTTAGTCGAATTCGCGCACTTAGGGTAAAGCCACACGAGCGTAATTTCTGTTTCATACAAAAGTCCTGTTAGGCTCACACGGCGACGCAAAATCAGCTGGACTTTTACATGCAGCAGAAATTACGTGACTGAAAATACAAAATTACGCTCGTGTGGCTTCACCCTTCTTATGGTTCCATAGTGCCAGACTTGCACTTGGCCAATTTGTATTAGTTTTTTTTTTAGTTTGCACTATTTTCGAGCGATCCGGTTTGCAATAGGATTCGCATGATCAAGGCAATTTAATTTAAAATATGTTGTAACGGTGATAAAATTAATTTGTCTTCGTTTCCAAATTGCATAAGTGGCATCTTTGAGCACATGTAATTGAACTTTATTTCTTTGGTAGGACATTCAAATTCCCACTTACTAAAATCTCCGTTTTTAGTCTGGCGGGCTTCACGATTCGAGGCTCTAATTATACTTACCAAATTTGTCGCTGGTTTGCATTACCGTTTTTAATACAGAAAACAAAGAAAATGAGTAAAGAACGCTTTCATTTATTGAAAACACTATGTAGTCCTCTAGACATACTTTCTACTACTTTTTTTTAGGTGACGGGAAGTTCAGGTCTGGATAGTTTTGGACATAATGCGTATCACCCCGGAAACGGGGCGGCGCAAACCGTCATTATACCGCTAACCAGGTAAAAAATAATACAGGTTTTAATTGATATCAATACATACACATATTATTACCGTCACTATACACGTGAATGCGTTGATGACCTTATGCAATTCCGAGACCACTGAGGGGTAGATACTTCTGCTTCACATGGTCATTCATAATAGACAGTTATAGATACCCATCACAGTTGACAGCGTAGAAATAATCTACAAAATTTTCCTCTAAAACTGGCAACACTGATAAAAATAACATATTAAGTGAAGGCAAATGTCACCACTTAAAATTACTACCTTCAACATTATTTTATTTATTTGTTTTTCTTTCCAGACGAACAGAAGAACTAATAGGCAACATGTACAGTCAGTACATGGCTTCTGCCCCTCCCGTAGATAATGGCACTCCTTGCCTCAACGGGGTAAAACGAATAAACTCTCTTTCCCCCAAAAACCAAATGGTGCATCAAGACAGTACCGATACAAATGCATCTGATGACATCAAACCAGTTCTAACCAACGAAATATTCACAGTGGAAAATCAAATGTCAAAATTAGAGTTGCCAGATGATAAAAATAATCTACCAAAATCTGTGTTGCCGCACGAAAGTTTGAATAAACTGCCAAAGCCAGTGTTGCCTCATGAAAGTACTGAAAATGTACCAATTGAAAATGGTGTGAATACTAGAAGTGAATTGCCTAGTGTGTTAAGATCTCGAAGGAATATGTTAGAGCCTTTGAAGATTCCTGATGTACCGTCGTGGTCGCTGGCAAAGGGACCTTCCGTCATCAGCATGCAAAAGAAATTGGATAGTAATGTTAAGGACGGTGAGTTCCTTTTGCTTTGTAGTATAGGAACGGCAAAGTTTGAACGTCGTAACTATAAAGCATTACTTAGTAATATAGGGTGACGGAACCAGTAACGGACAAGGACCAATGATGGACACTTGTCTTGATCCTTATTTTACAAACGATAAGGGTTATTCATTTGTTTTGCAACAATCACTTTAGACCGTATGAAATTTGAATTGAGAGTGAAGTGTCCATTACTGGTGCCTGTCAGCTAAAAGTGTCCATCATTGGTGCCGTCACTCCACCAATTGTTACATGTTCCATTAGCGGAATTTTCGGGTTCCCGCATAACATTTTTTTTTTCACCTTTCGAACATCGGTTACAATAAAAGGTACCCCTAAGCTACCACAGAATAAGTAATAGTACAAGTACAGAAGCGACTCTCTGTAACAGCAAACATGCGAATTTAAACCTATTCAGATCGCGGGAACGATGATAATACAAGTGCATGCACGGAAGTGACCTTGGTTACATTTTTGCGATCAATAGTGGGGGCGCCCCTAACGAGGCAAAATGCACCTTAAATCTGCGCAGCGAGAGTCTGTATTATTTCGCCCGTCATGAGCTTTACTGACTCCGCCCACCTCCCAGGGCGGCACCTACTTGTACTATTACTTTTCCGTGGCCGTTGTAAGAAAATAAATTGAATTTATGATACATTGTAGTTTTCTTATGTAGTTCTTACTTTAATGACGAGAAAAAATAGTTCATGCCTGGAGGGCTAGCAAAAGTTGTCCGCGACTTGTTTGTTGTTTGCTCGGATCTCCCTTTCTATTTACGTAATAAGACGTTTTTTACTAGTAAGTATTAAACTTCAAAATATACTTTTTACCTTTTTGATTAGTCATATTCGTATAAGTGCGTATTCAAACAAAAACTTTGGCAGCGCACGGCGGCGCGCGTCGAGACGAGTGCTCGCGTGACACTCAACTGATTCGCCCCTTGCAAGGGGCAGCACATTTCGTAGGCGATAGCGCGGAGTGTCACCGGCCTGGCAATACGCTACAGTAAAAGGTATATTTTAAGTTAGGTAAAGTAGTTGTTGCCGAATTCTGAATCCACCCTTGGCAGCTGGCGGTTAACCTTAGGTTGCGATCACGAGTCTATTTCATCTGTCATTTTAATTCTAATTAATAGATCGTTTATGGGTAGGTACGAGTGCATACGCAAAAAACTTTTTTATTGTTTTTTTTTTCAGATACCCCAGAAGTTCCAATAAACGGTAAGAAAGTGCCTCCCGTGCGAAATGGGTTGAAGCACAGTTCTGGTGAAATTTCCACCATCGTGGAGGGTCGCGAACAGTCCTACCCGGGCCGCGCTACGGCAGACTTGTTCAGTGCTGCCAGCGCGAAAAATGGATGACAGTTGTAGTAGTTTTCACTCCTCATCCCAATTAATGATATTGGCAACAAAACCAAAACAAATTATAACTGTGTATAAAATAAACTCTTGCTCAGTCAGATATTATACGTGCCTTGTTTTGGGCAATATGTGTTCTGTGCAAAACGAATAGGGAATAGTCACTGACCTCTATGGACTGGTTTTTTTTTTATGCAACAGCCTGTCCAGCGTTCTTGTGAAGTATATCGCGGTGTGTATGGTATAGCTTGACAGAAAAGAGGTTGGAAAAAAGGCGCTGTTCGGAACGAAATTGGCAACATGATCCAATTTCCACTCAAAATCTGGTCTTCAGTGTAGTTTACGTCAAATTATTTTTTGTCTATCTTTTTTTTTTAATAAACTCAAAACTAAGAAAATAATTTACAAGTGCAATAGTTCTTAAAGACCTTTTGGTGTGTGTACAACTCTATAATTCGCTCTCTTTTGTACGTGTTAATACTTTTCAATGACCTTATGCGCTGTATCACAACATTTTAACAGTAAGTAAACTTATTCAAGCGATTGGGTGCTGCAAATCTAAATTTTTAAAAATGATTAACTTTTAATATTATTAATATAGTTTATAGGTATTTATACTTCATTCGGATAGGTATTTAACTAAATGTAAACAAAAAACCACGTGACATAGTTGGCCAGCCAATAGGACCAGAACGCTGATACGTCAAAGCTCGATCAAACAGCTTTGATTGGCTGTTGAACGGTGCCACGTGGTTTGGTTTGTTTACATTTAGTTAAATACCTATCCAAATGAATAATAGGTAGTAAAATGAATGATGACCAAAAATTTGGACCACAGTTAAGCGCAGTTAACCATACAAACGACGAATACGAAAAAAGGTCCGTTGTGCGACGAAAAGTATCCCAATTGTATGGCTAATTTTTGTGTCACAACGGAAAAGTTTCATAGAAAATTTAATTGATTGAGATAGAGTGGACAACTTCTTGGTCCTTACCCATAGACGGTTCTAATATTTCGTGCTGATGCAACTTTTGGGACCAATTACTTAGAATAAGTTAATTTATTTTAGCATTAAGTTTGTTATGTTTTTATTATTTTTCTGTTTCTTTGTTAGCAATAAAAACTAAATTACCATAATATCAACTATACTCTTCTTTTCCATTAATGGTCAAAGATTTAATCTCGCGTGACGTGTGGCTTCTCCGCTACTACAAAAATTGTATCATAATATTATAAAGTTGGTCCCAGGTGAACAGAATAATGTGAAACGTAAAAGCAATATTAACCCTTACGTAGATGTAATAAGTTCGTCGACGTGTGCCTTTAGATTGTAGTTTTTTATAAAAACTTGTCACAAATACTAGAAAAAATATGTTATAGTGGTATTTTTCTTTTTCTAAGAATGGTCATAAAACTCATAAATCATAAAGAACTTATCTTTAGCAGTTTAGAACGAAAGGAAATATGTAAAATGATAATCCGCTCAAATACTTACCTTCAGTTCAAAGCTATAGAAATGTATGTATAATTATGTATAATAATGTGTTATTGTTTTTATTTCATAATTTACTTGATATTTTTAGTTTTATATGATGTTTTTATACTATATTGTTAAATATGTTTAAATGTTTAAAAGTAAGTAGGTAGTTAATATTTGCAATTGTAAAATGCGTTAATGCCCTGTAAAGGCAGGGTTTGGTGAGATGCATGATTTTGAACGCAAATTCCATTATGCAATAAAAAAAATCATTTAATTTCATAAGGTTCAAGTTGTAAAGGCAACCCCATGTATTAATATGTCGGGACAGGAGCTTACCCAGGTAGTCGGCCAGCGATGCTTGTGGCAAAACAGCTTCTGTTTTTAATGTCAAGCCATTACTTGAGCCTTATAGCTTATCATAGGAGGTAGCTTTTTGAGCGGATTGTCTCTTTACATATTTACTTTCGTTGACAAAGATAAACTCTTTATACCATTCGGACATCTTAAAAAAATACTACTATATTTACGGTCAAGAGATTTAATTTGATGGTACCCACCTTAGGTCCAAAGTCAATTTGACATTCTACAACAATAACGTTGAGTTTCCTAAAAGTTACAAATGACTTGACATCTCTAATGACATTGACGACTTCAAGCATATTTTTCTTTAAATGGGTCCCAAATTAACGCTCGTGACCATACAGTCAATGTGCATTGTTATACACAATCCCAATGCCACCTTATATAATACTACTAGCGACCCGCCCTCGCTTCGCTTCGGTTTATGTGAGTTTTCTGTAACACCCGTACATAAACCAGAATCTATTATACACATAAACCTTCCTCTTGAATCACTCTATCTATTAAAAAAACCCGCATCAAAATCCGTTGCGTTGTTTTAAAGATCTAAGCATACATAGGGACAGACAGCGAGAAGCGACTTTGTTTTATACTATGTAGTGATGATGTATGATGTGACATGTCGCTTTTTTTTATTGAGATGTAAGCTCTGGTTTCCTAGGATAGCGGTGCCGTATTATTTGAGATTACGGTGTCAATCAACCGCCCTCTAGGAAACCGCGCCATTTTGTTTACATAGACAACGTTCTATGTGACGTCATTCACCGCTGTATTACGGCCGCTATATGACGGCACCGCTATCCTAGGAAACTAGAGCTTAACAGACAACCATTTTTTTAAATTAATTATTTATTCAATTAGGTAGGTAGGTATCGTAATCTTAATTATGAAGCGTAATAATGAGCGGGTTGGGAATGTGTCAAATGTAAGTGTCTCTCACTGATTTGTTAAGACTGCGCCGAGCAAACGCCGAGCGTCCAGTGGCGCCCTCATTACTATTATTGTGTTTTCTAATTAACGAAAGAATTTCCTTGCAATCAGACGATACGTTTTTGTAGTGCAAGTAAAAACACAATTTATGGGATACGTGACAAATTTGAATCACATTTACCCGTTGAGAAGTCAGCTTAACGGGAAAAGGTGGCCACTTTTTACCGTTAAGTTGATAACTCGAAGGTGAATTGTTATTGAACTATGTTATATACCCTATAAGTTGTGTTTTTATTTGTAGTACAAAAACCTGCCGACCAATTTTAAGGAAATACTTTAATTTAATAGAAAACACAATAATAGTAAGGAGGGCGCCACTGTACATCCGGCGTACGCTCGGCGTAGTCTTAACACGTTCGCCCCCGGTGAAACAACCGTGTGTCCAGAAAAATCTTACTCCTATGCCAGAGACACACGTGTGTTCTCGTCAATTTCGGCCGGCATAGCGCAAGTGCTTAATGAAACTGCACCTGGGGCGGACGTGTTAAGTTAGACAAGGACACGAGTCATAAGTAATTTATGTAAGCAATAACCATGGAGGTACAATATAAAGAGGACGGAGCTATTGTTCTCATAGGTACAGTCAGCATCAATAGTAGCTAAGCAGAATATGCTCATAATGATCTAGACACGACGTATTCTCTTGACAATAGAGTCGAGTACAGATCATTTTGAGAATACATGGGGTCGTGTGTGCGCGTGGATGTGGATGTCGTAAAAGCCGACTAAGGTAATAAAGGCTTGTAGTACTGTTAGGCGATGGGCTTGCAACCTGTCACTAATACATTGGTAAACATCGTCGCCTAAGTGTGCAAAATGTGGTTACAGAATAATCAAAAAGTTTTTATAGTTGTTGGAAATTCTGTAGCTCTGCCTACCCCGCTTTGGGAATAAAGGCGTGAATTTATGTATGTATGTATGTGTGTGCGCGTGAGTCGAACGACAAACGCGGACGTCTCCCGCAGCTTGTTTCGGACGCGGCCAGACGCTCAGTTGCGCCGATGCCATATAAAATGTAAGAAAAATCTCGTCTACAACTTGTGGCGGCCACAAGTGCCTTCGCTGTGGTCGCCACTAGTGGCCTAATGTGCGGCAGGTCACAGGTCAAATACGGTTTGGATTTTTCTGCCTCGAATAGAGGCCTAGAATGAAGGCATTCGAAGGATGTGATTAGACTTATTATTTCTCACTGATAACTCTGAATAATTACTATTATTTTAACCTTTTCCAGGCATACATGCAAGAAATGGAATAGAGCCACGAATTCGTAACTTCCTGAAGGATCCATGAAGTCATATTTTAGGAAAGTTCAAGGGGTTTGGGTAAAAGTGTTGTCATTTGCAAAAGTCATACATTTTCAAGGTGAGCGGCTATTAGTAAAAGTGGTAAATTATGATAGAATAATTAAAAATAAGGGTCATACACAGATTTAGGTTCGCGTCTTTCCTGTGGACATACCCAAAGTTAACGTGTTTAAGGCCTAATTTTCTGGCTGAACCCACATCCGCATGAACGGCGTCAGGTCTACTTTAGTCCTATCAAATAAAAACATAACTTATATGCACACAAGCCCTTAACTATTGCCCACAGGAGAGACAACTTTTGTTTTTGTGATTGTGTATGACCCATAAATGTTTTGTTATGTAATGTAATACTCTTAAGTGCATCGGAGCCGAGATATTCAATATTAATACACTTAAATCTTAAATATCTCGGCTCCGATATTATTAAACGCCATAAATTATATATATCTATGTGTGTTTCGAGGTCCTCTAAATAACTATGTAAAAATCATCCGCAGCCGCTGAAAAAAAAAGACAATATTCTTCAAACAAATTTACCCAATGCCCTTTGAGTCTTAAAATTTAGATATTCGAGTTAAATTTTGAGCGACATGAATCTGGTCGATGAAATGTACTATGCCTGGAAAAGGGTTAAGAGAGCTCTTTCTTCTTTGTATTATACCTACTGTGTATAACTCACTAGACTTTAAGAATATGTAGTAAAGTTTGTAGCAATATTTTTACGTGTTTCTAGTCATTTAAATACACATTTAACTCACAAAACTTTTTTTTCTTTACCTAAAATATCATTACCCGTTCGTACAGACACCAGTAATAATATATTACACTATTCAACTAAAAAAAAAACCGGGCAAGAGCATGTCGGACCATGCGCAGTGTAGGGTTCCGAAGCCGTAACGACAAACACAAAAAACTATCTCAAAAATCAACATGTATGAACCAGTTTTCTATTTAAAATTATTTGGCACTGTCTTAGATGATTTTTAGTAGGTATAAACCCGTTAGTCGCCTGTATCTCAGGAACTAATCTTGTCTACTTAGCCGTGATAGTTTTCCTTTAAAATTCGTTATATGCGCTTTCGTTGAAGATATTTTTCAGATTTTTAGTATTTGTAGTTTTGGCTGTAGGTGGGGGGGGGGGGGGACACTTGACTCTAACAAAAAATAGCGCTTTAAAGCTTAATATTTCATAAACGGATCCCTTAATCGAAAAATTGTTATATTTTTGAATAATGAATAAACCCGCAATATTTTTGAAAGACCTATCCAACGACACCCCACACTATGTGGTAGACAAGAAAAAAAAAATGCATCCCCACGTTACGTGTAGGGGAGGTGCATTAAAAGAATATATTTTTCAAATTTTTATTTTACCACTTTGTTGGCGTGACTAATATGTATATTCATGCCAAATTACAGCTTTCTAGTACTACGAGTCTCTGAGCTAGACTGGGGACGGACGGACGGACGGACATGGCGAAACTATAAGGGTTCCTAGTTTGACTACGGAACCCTAAAAATGGATAATATAATTATTAATGGTGACTGCACCATGTCCTAAGCATCACGCATCATATATGGCTATTGCCTAACGCACTCGAAACCCCAAAGCTTGTCTGCATAAGTACTAATTGAAAAAAAAAACTGTTCCGCTTTGAAGTCGATTGCGATTGCGAGCACGAAGGCAATAGGTCTGGTTTTATACGATTATATCATGGATCAGATGTGATGAAAATTGGATATAATCTTTATATGGTAAAGTTTTGCATCCCCATGGATTTTTTCTGGAAAGGCTATATTTTTAATATGGTCACAAATATCTAACATTAGATCCAAAAATATGTGACACATCTCTATTACTAGAGCCCTAAGAGCGAGATATTTTTAACTTAATGTTATTTGTTGTTGTTAGTACGTTAATATAATAAAACCAAACCACATAGAAATAATTCAATCTTTAATCTCTTTCTCCGTTAAAAAGAAAACAATTCACTTAATTATAAAATTAAGAAGAAACTAAATGCTCAGCCAGTATTGAAATAAGGGGCCAATACTATGAAAATATTCCAAAAGCTAAGTCGAAATAAGAATAAGCTAGCTTTACGTGTATTTCTAGTAACTGTGGCTTCTTTTGAGATATGTTTTTTCATACAAAACATACAACACATTTTTTTATTATCGTCGGCTAAAGTGTCAAACCTCGTAACTCCATTTTTTTTCAAAATTACATTTTGATACCATTTTATTACTAATTTCTGAATGCTTCCAATGGCAAAACTGCTAAATCCTTTAAAAAAGCAGTTTCAGTTTAAAATGTGAAACAGAAATCCACGTAACTCCGGGCCGCCATGTTTGGTGGTGAAGTTTTTTGTGTCTCCTGTAAACTTTGGTCTGAAGGAGTTACGAGGTTTGACACTTTAGCCGACGTTATACAACACATACAATAGCTATTTTTGGGCCGGGAACGTTATTTTAGTACCTCAAACTCTATATAAGGGTCAAACAACTTTTCTTTGTAGCTCGTTGCCATGGTGACGTCTCCTGGGTCACTTTAAAACGATATAAGCTAATGTCAACCTTACGTCACAAATACTCGGGTCTATTTTGCATTGTATCTGTGACCACTATATGGGTCGATGGCGTCGTAGGCACGACAGTATACGACCACTTTAGTTTCTTGGCGTTCAAAGGGTTAAGGCATTTCTCCTGAGTGTGCTACAAATATATATTATAACGTTTTTTTTCTAAGGAACTCCTGTCCTGTAAGAAACTGTTGTCTCCTGGGTAACGGGACAGAATAACAACAAAAAAAGTTGAGCCACCCATTAAGTGCATTTGCTTTACGTTAATATAGCAAATCTATAATTTCATCTTTACATACTATATTTGTTGGACAGACGACCCATTTGTGTATTTTGTATACATCTTCAATGTCAAAGCAGTTAAAGCTGAGCAAAAATAAAGTTCATTGGAAAATTATACAATTAGAATGCAAAATGAACAGTGATTGGAATACGCAGTTTCTGTACCTATACTCACATCAGTAACCAGAGTGCTTTATAAAAAATATAAAATTGATAAGCGAGAAAAAAATAACATTATGCAACTGTCACATACGAGGGCTGCCTTTTAAGTTCTGTCGTTTGCAAACTTCCCGTGATTCCATAAAAAAGAACTAGTGTCATCTTAAAATATTTGAATTTAGAATTCGAAAACAAAAGAATGACTCGAAATCGGCCCAACCGTTTTAGTACAGCGTTCGTTCAAAGTTGACAAGTCAGTTGTGAAAATGGAAATTTCGAAGGAAAATTTACGTGCGATAATTTTTTACAACTTCAAAAGGGGCTTAACGCGACTTCAGTGCTTCGAAGAGTTGACTACGGTTTCCAATGATAAAGCACCATGCCTCCGGACTGTGGAACGCTGGTATTTAGAATTTCAACGTGGTTGCTCTAGTCTTGGTGATAGACATCGTGAAGGTCGACCAAAAACAGCCGTAACCCAGGAGAACATTGATGCTGTACGGCAACTGATCGTCGAAGATCGCCATGCGACATACCGTGAGATAGAAGCTTCCTTAAGTATTTCAGGGACCAGTGTTCACAGTATTTTGCATGATCACTTAGGCGTAAAACAGTTGATCTCACGCTGGATACCACATTTACTCAGTGAAGACCAAAAAACGGCTCGCGTTCGATGGTGTCGCAAAACTCTGCGGCAATTCAACCGAGGAAACTCGAAACATGTTTACGACATTATCAGTGGTGACGAATCTTGGATATATGCCTACGATCCCGATTCTAAACAGCAGTCGACTGTTTGGGTGTTCCAAGATGAGCCAAAACCGACCAAAGTAATACGCTCACGGAGCACTTCGAAAAAAATGGTCGCCACGTTTGTGGCGAAAAGTGGCCACGTTGCCACTATCGTGCTCGAGGATCGTAAAACGTTTAATGCTGACTGGTATACCACTGTCTGTTTACCAGAAGTCATCGGCGAGTTTCAAAAAAATAGCCCAAGACGTCGTAAAAGACTGCACCACGATAATGCGTGCTCGCACACCACCCGGCAAACAATTGCGTTTTTAAAAGAGCAAAACGTCGAAATTCTGGAACACCCGCCGTACAGTCCAGACTTAAGCCCTAACGATTTTTTTACTTTTCCAAAAATTAAGCAACGACTTCGTGGTCAACAGTACCAGACGCCTGAAGAAGCCGTTGAGGCATACAAAACGGCCATTTTGGAGACCCCGACTTCGGACTGGAATAAGTGTTTCGAAAACTGGTTCGATCGAATGAAAAAGTGTATTACATATCACGGTGATTACTTTGAAAAGCAATAAATACCATTTAACACTTAAATTGTCTTTAGTTTTTCCAAACGACACAACTTAAAAGGCAGCCCTCGTAATAAAGGTACTTATGATACGAGCGGCGTAGCAGGCACGAGTGTCACAATAGCTACTTATGAACTGTTACTAATATAACTTATACCAGCAATAGTATGTAATATAGGTTTGCCCTGACCACACTGGAACCGTAAATGAGAAATTATTGTATTTGGTCACAAGTGTCAAGAAAACTTTAATCTCTCGTAATCTACGTAAAGTTCAAGTCCAAGTAAGTCTCATGGTGTGTTCCGATAGTGGCTGGTAAACATCTTAGCCTGTTTGTGGAAAATGTGGCTACAGAATTTATCAACCAGTTTTTAGAGTTGTTGTTAATTCTGTAGCTCTGCCTACCCCACTCTGGGAACGACCGGGAGATTATGTATGTATGTAGGTAGAGAAACTAGATATACCAAACACTGTATTGAGCCTCAATAAAATTCTACTGGATAAAACAATATCGCTTTTAACTTGTTTTGGTATTGTTTTGATCAAATAAAATGGGCCATTCTACTTTTCGTTGCACATAATTTTTTAGCCACGTTCTCACTAACCTTTTAATATTCCCAAAAACGGTAAAGCGTTACGTTTTCTAACTTGAAACTCGAAAAGGGACGTAAATAAGCTTATATTAAGAATTAACCTAATTCATAAAAAGTTATTTGTAATTACTATAAAGTGAGTAACGCAGTGGACGTTGATGTCCCCGCCTTTTCTATGAAAAACTACAATTTACCACTGACTTACCAAGAATTTTCAACGATAATAGTTTTTTGAAAACCGTTAAACTTAAACATTCTAAGTTCATATTATTTATTTATTCGCGGAGTCTTATTTTATTTTCTTTTTATCGGACGATAACAAAAGTGTACACTGAAAAGTAGAATGGCCCGGGTGTCTTTCTTCCATACATATTTTTGCACATGACTGTACTATAACACGTCGAAAGCAATATCATTTTAACGCGTAGACTACCCTGCTTAGAAAAAAAGCAGTATCTCAGACAAAACTCCTGCAGCAAACGCAACCTTATTACGGGAGAGAATTGAATCTGCTTAGGCAATTGAATTTGAGATACTACCTAATGCCTTGAGGGTAGAATAGAGGCGTTCGACTCAAGCGTCACTATACGTTAGTGTCTGTAGAGGCGTGTTTATATATCCCACTTCTTAAACTCCAGGCCGTCTGGAGCCTTCACTTCCACTTTGTCTTTGGCCACCTGGTCCCAGTTAGTGCTGAGTACGGTGCCACCGGATTCCACCTGAAAAAAAAAAGAATAAAATCTACACTAATATTATAAAGAGGAAAGATTTGTGTGTGTGTGTGTGTATGTTTGTAATGAACAGGAGTCGGACAAAAAGTGCGGATGACGTGAAACGACTAATAGGTGATTTCAAATAGTATTTTTGATGTTCATAATCAATTATTATTACATGTGTGGTCACCAGGTTGGAATAGTGCCACTCCATGTCTTCTTGTGGATATCGTAAGAGGTGACTAATGCCCGGTTCCTATATTCAAGAAACGAATAGTTTTCCTTACGTCTCGTTAAAATTTGACACATTTTGTACGTAGCAAATGTCAAATTTTAACGAGACGTAAGGAAAACGATTCGTTTCTTGAATATAGGAACCGGGCATAAGGGAATAATAAGGGCTTCTAGTACTGTTAGGCGATGGGCTTGCAACCTGTCACTAATACACTGGTAAACATCTTACGTGGTTACAGAATTATCAACAACTTATTTAAAGAGTGCTTGGTAATTCTGTAGCTCTGGCGATTTCAAAAATTCTTTCACCATTGGAAAGCTACATTAACCCTGAGTGACATAGGCTATGTTATTTTTTCAGCGTGGACGGAGTCGCGTGCAATAGCTAGTAATATTATAAAGAGGAAAGATTTGTATTTATGTGTGTGTGTATGTTTGTAATGAATAAACTACTGTACCGATTTCAAAAATTCTTTCACCATTGGAAAGCTATATTCACCCTGAGTGACATAGGCAATGTTTTATGTTTCTGCGTGGACGGAGTCGCGTGCAACAGCTAGTAATATTATAAAGAGGAAAGATTTGTATTTTTGTGTGTGTGTATGTTTGTAATGACCGCCATGTTAAATGTTCATGGTCAGCTTTGTACCACAGCAAGCATCGGCGCTGGTTTTCAGAGGGACCCTGAATTAATAAGCTATATATAAGTACACATTAAAATCCACTCTACCCCGTTAAGGATTTGAATGTACAAAAAGTCCTCTTGACCCCTTTAATGGTTCCCATCAATGGATCCTAGTTAGGGCATCCTCCCGGGAAATCCCGGTTCTGTCATTCCCGGGAATTTCATAGTGGCTAAAGAACCGGTACTTAAGATTACATCCCGGTTCTCCCGGTTTTTTCCATGAACACATAAAATATATCGTGGCGCGTGTCACAAATATCAAAATTCACACCTGAGCGACGACGCCGGCCCGGGACGAGCAAGCTGCAACATCGCATCAACGTCCATCATATTTTGTAGCATATTTGCAATATATAGACTTGTAAAAAAAAATATCAAAGGAAGAACAAACAACTTTCTAGTAAGTGTTTTACTGGGCACGTATCATAATCCCGAAAGTTCATAATATCGAATGGTTATATTTTCTGAAACCATAAACTTTTCAGGATTGTTATAAAACAAACCTAACCTAACCTAATGGGTTCTATACAATGGCCTTTTAAAAAATCCTGAAAAGTTTATGGTTTCAGAAAAAAGAACCATTCGATTTTATGAACTTTCGGGATTATGATACGTGCCCCTTAAGTTTAGAAGAATAGCTAAACTTAAGTGGCAGTGGGCGGGGCACATTGCTCGCAGGACTGATGGCCGATGGGGTCAGAAGGTTCTTGAGTGGCGTCCGCGGACCGGGAGACGAGCTGTAGGTAGGCCTCCAACAAGATGGAGTGACGACCTTGTGAAGATCGCGGGAACGCAGTGGATGCGAAAAGCACAAGACCGGTCTGAGTGGAGAGCCTTGGGGGAGGCCTGTGTCCAGCAGTGGACGTTTTTCGGCTGACATGATGATGATGATGATGAAGTTTCATAAAGTTTTTTAATCGTTTTATTTCTCAAATGTTAATGATTGGTAGTGTTTTTAGGTAAAAAAAAAAAGAACCGGGAGTCCCGGTATCGTCCCTGCCTAGAACCGGGAAATGGAATGCTCAGAACCGTCCGGTACTGCATGCCCTAATCCTAGTGGACGGAGGAGTTTAACTACAACAATACAGGGTGAAATCTAAGTCGTGAATCAAATGATCACCTCTGTGTTTACCCACGAATATGAACAACTTTCACTATGACCAACTCTGAAATCACGAAAAAAAAATCAGCTGTTTCATAGAAAAGTTCAATATGTACTCGACCAAAATGTATGAAGCAGCTGATTTTTTTTTCGTGATTTCAGAGTTGGTCCCATAGTGAAAGTTGTTCATATTCGTGGGTAGAACACAGAGGTGATCATTTGATTCACGACTTAGATTTCACCCTGTATAAAGATGGCGAGCATGACAGCGTGGACTTACGAAGCTCTTGTTCATGGCGCGGCGCACCTCGTCGGAGCCCTCGCCGTAGATCTTCTGGAAGAGCGCGTTGAGGGCCGCGTCGCCCTCCGGCTTCTCCTCTTCCTCCTACACACATACATACAACTTATTTTACCGACTGTATGGTTCTTAGTAGTGTACGGTCGGCCAAGAAAGCGGTCTACCATTATTATTTGAATTATTACAAATCAGTAAAGTTTTTAAACGCATTTCCCCGTTTTTGAATAATCACATAAAGTTTGTTTCTCCATACTAGGTGTTCCCGTGATTGTTTTCCACTTAGTCACGCATCACACTTATCATCCATGAACCAATCTTACCATTTTCTTTATTTCCTTTTCTATTTTGTTCCAGTCTTTTTTGTAAATCTGCGGTGGCCGCTGAGGTCCCGACGCGTCTATAACAGCTGAAAAATACAAATATAATGTTAAAACAGTTTCTGTCAAAGGGGATTTTTGAGATTTTGGTTGTAAGAGTTGTACTGTTTTTATTTCATTAATAAGCAAATTGCATCGCCATAAAAAGAAAATCGAATCAACATACAATATGCATATCATTTCTGTACTAGTATGTTTATAAGACATTCAGCGGTATAAGATATGTAGATTAAAAATAAGCATTTTGTTTAAAATTTAATTTTCCGCAGCACATCTGAGGGCCCAGACAAGATGCATTGCGCTAACTATCGTTTCTATCCATTTAGTTTTTAAACCAATCGCGTCACTGGCAGATCACGTGACTTTTCGTACCTCGTCATCTACTAGTGACGCGATTGGTTTAAAAACTAAACAAAAAGATACGCTAGCCAGCGTAGATAAACTAAGAAAGCAAGATTATTACAAACTTGAAGGTGTATAATGCGCTACCATTTGAAATTAAGTCCTTACAGAATACTAAATTCCTGGTTTCCTTGAAAAGGTACCTTATTAAATTAAGTCCATATAGTTTAAGCGAATTTTATAACGCACAACATTATGGTTGAAATTGCATTAGTTAGTATAATATTGTTTTCTTTTAAGTATAACCTTAACTTGCTACACCGAACTGGTAAAATTGTATTGAGTCTATTTTATATCAAAAATTATACCACCTCTTGTATGTACATACAATTTAAGGCAAATAAATAAATAAAATAAATAACTTATTGGAGTCCAGTGAGCCTTATAAAAACAGCTGCATACTTTTGTACCTTGTCACTGTAACACCTTTGACAGATTAATGCAGCAGTTCAAACATGATGTTAAACTGATATAGCACTAAAATTTGCTGATTGATTGACGATGATTATACACCCTTTATGATCCATAATGTATCAAATTACTATTCTACATCTGCCCTCACCTTGTGGTATCGCCTTGACCTCCTCCTCGGCCCCCTCTCCCTCCAGCAAGGTCCACCGGATCCCCTCCTTCTTCCGCAGCTTCACCTCCACCTTGGAAGGGGACACGACGTGGGAGCACATGGAGGGCACGATCTCGTGAGCCAGCTCGAGCTCCAGGCTGTATTCCGTGTCGGATGAGGGTAGAGGGGAGGAGAGGGAGAGCTGGAAGAACGGTTATAAATTTGTAGACATGTTAAAAAAATCTATATAATTTATATTTATTCTAGAATGAATCCCTGTTCCCTTGGTTACATCATATCTCGAGAATGGCTTGACTGATTTGATTAATTCTTTTCTGTTGTTGTCGTAATTATCAGGACAAGAATTGGGGTTGACAACACGTTTGCAGTCTTATTATTACAGTCTTAATATTGATCTTAAGAATGCAATTGTCTATGGGTCTCAGATCCCACTTACCATCAGTAGTTTGAGTGACAATTACCGTCCTCGCTAGCGTGTCAAATGCTCTGTTTCTCGCAGACCTTGCAGTATTCTTATAGAGTGCGAGGGACAGAGCATTTGACTCGTTAGTGAGTACGGTAATTGTAACTCATGGTGTCGCGAATGTGCTCATTATTCTAAAAAAAAAAACTCTGTCGTCTTCCCACATTCTACAGGTTTCCCTATTCTGACCAGCCTCTGGCGGGTGCAACAAATGAAACCAAATCATCCCGCTAAAACCGACACTGTATGTATAGCACCGTAGAACCATGTCTCAAAAAACAGAACTTTAATATTTTTAATCATTATAAAGTAAAGACTTACACTACGGTCACCATAATGCACCTTCACCTTGTCAGGGGGTGCATTCTTGATTAGCACAGTAACTACCACTTGCGCATCTGTCTGGTACCAATCGTGCTTGATTTTAGGCTTGGTCTGGAACAAGTAAAATGTTGCATGTAATAAAAAAACAACTGACTGCATTGTTTTTATGCCCAGGCATTGCTTCTCTGCTCAATGTAAGGCATAATGTTGACAGTAGTCAAACTAATAAGAAGTTTGAAGAGGAAATTATAATACCCTCTAGTACTAAAAGAGAAAGTTAAAGTGGACATTTGATAAGTGTCAAACGTAGACCTTGCAATTATGGTTTTTAAAGACCCTGTGCCAAGGACATCTGTGACGATGTTGATAAAAGTATTGTATGAGTTGTGTCCAAACAGGTCCAGATGAAAAACAGAGCTGGGTAAGGCCACGGGGCGTTCGAACCGCCCTGTCTCGTGTGTTACCAAAATAGACAAAGATTTATGTCTGTGGCATTCATTTTTAATTACAATAGGTAGTTATGATTAGGTTCTTACATAATACCTGGAAAATAAATGCTTTTTGTAATGATACATGTATTGTTTTGGTAACACTCTCGCGGGGGCGGTTCGAACGCTCCGTGGCCTTACCCAGCTATGACTTTTAGACTCGATATAAATATTAATAGCAATAGTATACCATCCTACATTGGGTGCAAAAATAACTAACACACTCCTATGCCTCTAGTAATAGGCATGTGAAATATATTTGTGCCCAATTTTGGATAATATATTGTGTACAGTTCTGTTGTGTAGGTAAATGTCCACATAATCAGGCAGTGGTCCATGACATAGTAGATTGATACTAGTATACAAAAATAAAGACAGAAAGGGTTACGGATCTGTTAAATCGTTTATTTCATGTAACATTATTATTATTAGACAGAAAGTAACTACAAAACAATATAAAAAGCATTTTACAATAGTTTCAACACACAGCTGATCTTAGTATTATTTCTTTCATCTAAGGAACAAAACAAATAAATTCGGTTTTTAAATTTCCAGTACAGTTATTTACAGAAACGCGCAATCATGATAGCAGTTATTGACCAAACAAAGCCCCATGACAAAACAAAATAAGACGCGAAGAATATAATTTCACTCATATTCCATTACTTAGTTTTTTAATTAGTGCTTATAAATAGATTTCTCAAGATCCGTCACAGAAATAGAACAAAACAAGAAAACTTCTTAAACAAATTTCTTCTAACGGAAGATACTTCCATTATTAACAGAAGAAAAAACATGATTTAGAGTCATTGTGTACCTATTGTGGTAATACTCACATCTGCGCTTTTATTTTCCACTGAATCACCCATTTTCGGAATCTTCTATTAAGTCTTCGGGTCGCTAGGATGCCTCGAAAATTCTAGCACCGTCGTTTCCACAAAAATAGTTTTCACTATCATTGACACTGCAGTGCATGTCAATGCATGACATAACTGTCAATTTTTTGACATTGACAGTTCATAGTTGCCAGTTTTAATAAATCTGAAGCGTTTCTCGCGAGTAAAGATTGACCAAGATTGACATACAATACAAGTTTCTATATGTTTTCTTTACAAAACTGACGAAAACCTTTTTTTAGTTACGAAAAAATCCTTAAGTATTTTTTAGGACGTCGGACCTACCCTTTATGCAGTATTGTGACTGTAGATATTTAGATTGGAAAAAAATAATTTGACGCTGTGACAGGGAGAAATACAATTAATCTCCAATGGCAACTCCACAATGACCATCAAACTTCGGGTAAAAATTGGTTCATGTTGCCAATTCAACACCGAACAGCGCCCTAACTCTTTTTTATGGCATGCAATAGTAAAGTTAGTTTTTAGAAATCAAGTACATATTCACGACGAGTCTAGAAAGTCAACAGAAATAAGCTTTATAGTTGTTAAAATATTAGTTAATAATTACTATTTAGGCACTCACCGCACTTGTTTCAGAACTTGATTTTCGAAGTCAACTTAAAACTTAATCCGTTACTCGAAATATTAACTTCGTTAATTAACGGTTAGCGGATTAACGAGTTAATGCACGCCTTTTGCTCTCATCATAACCTTGACGATAAGAGTGACGCCTTCACGCTGCTCGCTTCTCCTTGACTTCAATGACTAAAGTACTGTTTTGTCGCTAAACTCAATGGTCCAGTATTTTTCGGAGCGCCTTAGGCCAGTATTAATAAACTCATCTTGGCCGAGATGCGCGTCACAAGATACGTCAAATCAAACGTCAAACCATAGAACACTGTCATTTTTGACACATCTCGAGACGAGCATTAGAGTAGAGATCAGTTTATTAATACGGGCCTTAGAGTTAAAAGGAACTCTAGCGTCGGTGGCCTAGTGGTTCAGAGGGTCGACTCGCGATCGTAAGGTACCGAGTTCAAACCCCCGCGGTCACCATTGCCCTAATTAGTTTTTCTAGCTCAAGTGCATTACCCGATGCTCTTACGGTGAAGGAATAACATCGTGAGAACACCTGCGCACTCGAACAGCTGAGTGTGTAAGAGGGTAATTGCACAAAAGATCCTAAAGGGGTTGAATTGTATTAGATTGGGCCCATCTGTAAGATAAGGTAAGGTAAGAAGAACCTCTTGCTATGTTAAAGAATTTTCGCCAGGTATTTTTTTTTACTGGCATCTCCTAAACTTTAATTTTTCTTTATTTTTTAGTTACAATCTGGCAAGTAAATTTTGAAGCAAGGGGCTTTAACTCTTAAAAGCCATTTATTGGTTTTTATATGTTATCTTATCGTATACACGTACCTACCTAGAACAGCCGAGTTCATAACAATACGATAACAATGTCAAAGCAATGCTTTTTTATCAAGAAGAATAAGAGCCCTGGTTAAAAACGACCCGAATTTGAACTAAACATTGAATTGACCACCAATAAAAAGTGCTTAACCAGTTATATTGAAAAGGCACAGGCATTCCTAATTAATTCCTAATTATATCGTCACCACTGTGAATGTATCTGTGACAGTTAAATACGTAAGACCGGAAACATAAACAACATCTGACAGGTCTAGATATGCCCGGAAGTGCATCATAAAGTTGCGAAAGTCCGTTTATATATTTGTATGACTTTATAAGTTCTTTCCTCAATAAGGACTAGTTATATAAAGCTTAGGTTTTAAAGATAGTCGTTCTTGGCCAACTTAGTTTATGGTTTTTTACTGTTTTTCTGCGGGAAACTGCTGGATGACAGCAGCAGTGGACCGATCGTTGTGGGAAACCTTGGGGAAGACCGCTGTCCAGCAGTGGACGCTTTGCGGCTGATGATGATGACTGTCGTTTAAAATGCAAGATAGGGTAAATCAAAATCGTACAACGTGGTTGGCATAGGTATTAGAGACCCCGCCTACGAAGCTAGCGGTCCTAGGTACGATATCCGGTCAGGGCTAAGCTAACATTTGTGTGACAAAGTTTAGGGTGCGTAGCGTCCCACTCGCAAAACGTACCTACACCAAAATTACGTTTCATTCACAAAACGTCTTCTACGCAAATGGTCCCTTATGTAAAATACCCCATTCACAAAACGTCCCTTTCTCTAAAGGGAATTCACATATCCACTCACCTTTGATTTGCGTTAGGCTATGCTATAGCCCCTCTGGTCATTTTGCGAAAGAGACGTTTTGCGAACAGATAATTTTGCAAAAGGGACGTTTTGCGAACGGGACTTTATTAATGTAAAGGGACGTTTTGCGAACAGGACCTTTTGCCGAATGGTCGTTTGGCGTAAAGGACATTTAGGAAAGGGACATTTCGCGAAAGGGACATAGGGACCTTCTGCGCCTCCTTTTCAAATTTCAAATCTGTCCAGCTGATGCAACGTGAAGATTTAACAAAAAATACAGACTTTCGCATTTAAAATATTAGTAGGATCTGTGGCCAGATGGCCAGTACGATCGTTTACCTTCTACAAGCCATAAAAACAAAAACAGACCCTTTCACAACACTTCCCTGTATAACTTATCGTTCACCCCATTTCGTGACGTATCAATGACGCAAGCGCTTCTGCATCTGATGCGACCTTTACGGAATATTCCCATACTTTCTACCTCTGAGTCACGTGGGGCCACTACAACAGCGAACAACGTGGCTCTTAAAACTATTCAATAGATAAAAAACCATCAGTCAATTGGTCTAAGGGCTGATTTTTCAATCTCCAGATAACACTATATCTGTCAGGTAAATTGTAGCCCTGTCCTTATCTTTCTTACGGTAAAGAAAAGGACTGAGCTACAATTAACCTGACCAATAGTGTTATCTGGAGATTGAAAAATCAGCCCTAAGATAGTTATGTACGGTCCCAATACCGTGCATTTATTTTATGCTTACTCGTGACTTGCCTTAGGCATAGAGACGCGTAAATATAATAATTATAAGTAGGTAGGTATATTAGTCATAACATAACAGACAGTCTGTCACTAACTTTCGTGCAATTAACGTCAAGAAAAAGCATTAACCAAACTTTCTATTGTGTAATCAACTTGAAAAACTACTTCAAACTAACTCAGGATTTCTCTCTCTCTACACTCTTGGAACCAGTGGCGGCGCAAGACCTAAACTTAATATGGGCAAGGTATATCGCGAGGCACTCTAATGTTTTAATTATAAGAAAATCCTTGTGCCGTGTACTTTTGAATTTTCATTACCTTTTCAAATTTATTTTCGTCTGCCAATTTTACCACCGCCGACGGCCTAGCGGTGCAAAGGGCCTTACGCCGCCTCTGCTTGGAACTACCAGAATTAACTGTCATCACTCATCATCATCAAATACAAGTGTACAGATCTAATTGCACTGTACAAGTTGGTATTAATTAATTAATTTGTAACCTACAATAACTAATAAGCCACAAAAAATATTTCTATTCGAGGCATTTAATCTTAAAAGACTTATTAAAATTAAATAAATAGCTTTATAACGATCGCTGTTTCTCTGGCCACACTTTACTCAGTTGCAGACGCGTCTCGCTGTGGCGGACGGAGCTATTACACGCGTATTTTATGGGCTTATGGCTCGCGTGGGTTGCCAGTGACACCCGTATAGCACTTACAACTTAAGTAACTCGCGTTATAACGCGTTAACAGACCCTAAAGGAAACGTTTCGACCGCTTTGACAACCTGCATAGTGGAGATTTCTAAAACAAAGCTGACTAATCAAAGGGTAATTGTTATTAAAGTTTGTTAGGTATCCCGTAAATTGTGTTTATACTTGCACTACAAAAACATTTCGTCTGATTCCAACGATATTCTTTAGTTAATTAGAAAACACAATCATAGTAAAGAGAGCGCCACTGGACGCTCGGAGTTTGCTCGGTGCAGTCTTAAAGTTTTTCCAGTGGCTAATTAATTACAAAACATTTTACTCGTTCAAAGTTTTAATTAATGATTTGGGTTATTACAAATTTTGTGGTTCAGACACACCGTTAATTTGAGTGCCAAATGTAGTTGGTATTAAAATGTCTTACCAAAAGCCGACTTCAAACGACTGACCTATTATCGTTCGAAGTTTTTTTTTACTTTTTTAGAGGCGGTGAATTGCTTTTTGCGTGCAAGTCATACCTTCAAATATTTTACGTATAAGGACAACTGATGCAAGAATGACCAAAATTGCATTGTGCGTTTTACCTAAAAGTCATCTCCATATAAACTTGATTATTTATCTGATAAATATGACGTTACTCTCCAAACATGTTGCTTAAAAAGTCTATTTCCTTGAAAATTATACAATCAGGCTCAACCTTTTGAAATTACTTCGCATACTTCTTGCGTCAAGAATCGAAGCATATACAGATGTAGTGAATTAATCCTTTCCCATCGTTTTTGGTCGGATAACTTCGTATTTATCTTGCTTTCTCAGTTGGCTTATTGATGGGTACTGAAGCTAATTGAGAAAGCTAGATAAATACGAACTAATCCGAGAAAAAACGATGGGAAAGGATTATTCACGACATCTGTACTTACGTGTTAATTTACAAGTTTCAAGAATAAAATATTTAATTACGATGTGTTCTTCTTAGAACATTAATAATAAATTTTCATAAAAAAGCTTTACAGCATGACGTTAAGATACTAAGGCCTAATTAGGGTTAAATAAACATATTGAGTTTAATTTATTAACACGCAATACTTATTACTAAAGGATGGATGAAAGAAGATTGACGAAAGAGATATACAGATCGAAAGAGTGGACGGGTCGGAAGGGGCCGCCCTAGGCGTACTTTTTCGAGTCAAATCGGAGAAATACTAGAAAAGGGCCGAATCTTAAGTACCCGAAACCGACGTGCGTGCATGACTCGATGTATGAATGTGGAAGAAGCGAAAGAAATTTGTCAAGATCGTAGCAAGTGGAAAGAAGTGGTCTCTGCCTACCCCTCTGGGAAACAGGCGTGATTTAATGTATGTATATAATTTCACAATGCACTTTATCTATCCACATACCAAAAATAAAATCTTTTAGAAATCTTATAACTTATAACTTTTTTATGAATTTTAATGTCCCACATCGCGGCTACTTCTGTCTTCTAATGTGGTTGCGCGCTTGGTCGATCAAACGCGTGCGCAACTGTTTTTGAATATTCATGGGATGCTGTAACGGTTATATACTTACTAAGTTACACAAAACCTTAATTGAATCAGACGCAAACGATATGGCTTATTAGTTTAAGTATTTAATTCATACATACATTCATACCTTCACGCTTGTATCCCAATCGGGTAGGCAGTGACTATGCAACACCAGCCCCAGTCTAAAGATACAACTATACAACACAACAACAATAACAACAACAACAACAACTGTTGTATTGTTCTGGTTTTTCTTTTATACTTACATACATACACATATACAGGTTTCGCTTCCTGTACATCCATCACCCTCACCATGCACGTACGTCAGTCTCGGGTGCTTTTGATTTGGTCCTTTGAAAGATCTGTATTTTCGTATGTTTGTAATGAATAAACTCAAAAACTACTGAACCGATTTCAACAATTCTTTCAATACTTTTACGGGTGGTAGGACCTTGTGCAGGGTCCGTCCGGATCGCTACCATCATCTTATCCATTAACCTACCGCCAAACAGCAGTGTTAACATTGTTGTGTTCCGGTTTGGGGATAAGACAGCCGGTGAAATGACTAGCATAGAGGCATTCTATCTTAGTCCTCAGGGTTGGCAACGCATTTGCAGTCTTAGGATTGCATTGCAGTCTTGTGAATGCGAATGTCTATGGGTCACAGTTTCCACTTACCATCAGGTGGCCTGTGCGCTCGTTTACATTACCGCTGAGTAACATAGGCTATGTTATATTTTTCGGGACGGAGCCGCGGGCAACAGCTAGTCTATTTACAAATCGGTTGAGTGTCGCGTACCATACATAAGACATAATCAGACCTAGGAATATTCGGGGCAAAACTAAATGACAGCTAGGGATTGCCTATATCGATAAACTTAATTATCGATGCTTTTCCCATATGGGTAAAAATCAAAATAATATATAAAGACGCTATTTAAATGTCACTTAAATGATGTCTAACTTACAATTTCACTAGCGACCCGCCCTCGCTTCGCTTCGGTTTGTGTGAGTTTTCTGTAGCACCCGTACATAAAACATAATTTATTATACATAAAAACATTCCTCTTGAATCGTTATATATATTAAAAAAAACCGCATCAAAATCCGTTGCGTAATTTTTAAGATTTAAGCATACATATGGACAGACAGCGCGAAGGGACTTTGTTTTATACTATGTAGTGATTACAAAATGACGTATGTTTGACGTTAACCAACAGTTTCGTTACGGTGAAAAAACTCTCTTTAACTGGCCATTTATTTTGATTTTTACCCATATATCCGTGGTCGCTCCAAGTTTTGATTGTAAAAATAGTTTATTTTTTAAAGTATGCAAATTAAACAAAATAGCAACATAATTCTGATCATTCTTTATTTTAAAAGGATTTATAACCTTCACTCATCATCGTCATATTGTTTTTACTCCTAACATTTTTTATTCTAGTCGTTTATTTTAACAACAGTAAATGGGACAGTCATTCTGAAATTCACAATACGGAAAAAATATATTATGATGACGAGTGAAGGTTAAAAAATCCTTTTAAAATAAAGAATAACCAGAATTATTTTTCTATTTTGTTTCATTGCATACTTTCAATAAAATTTTATTTTTACAAACTAAACTTGGACCGATCACTAATTATAAGTATGGGAAAAGCATCGATAATTGAGTTTATCGATATAGGCAATCCCTAGCTGTCATTTAATTTTGCCCCAATATTCCTAGGTCTGCACATAATGCATAATAATGTATTACAATCGCAATAATTAGTCGTTTGATTTGGTCACACGACTTCAAACAATACTGTAGATTTTTTTAACATTTTGCACAATGGCTAACAAATGGCTATGATTTCAGTGTTGAAATATTTCATTGTTTACGGAAATACAAGAGAATTAATACGTTTTTTTGCCATTGGAGCTGTGTATACGTGTCTTACTTCACCAAGGTCTCAGTTTATTTAAGTCTGTAAGCACTTAGAAGGTTAAGCACTTTAGTGCACTGTCATAATAAATTTTAAACTGAACATCAAATGACAAGTATGACAATTACCAATGACAGTCACAATGACAAGGTTCTAAGTATGCTTAATTTTTTTATTAGGTGACTGTACTTCGGCTGTATACTTCTCTCTCACTTGCTCTTAATAAGAGCGTATGAGAGCGAGTGGGAGACAAGTACAAACCCGAAGCACCTTCTAAGCTATCACACGGAACACTGTTTTGTATCGATCTGGAGATCCATTCTGCTCGTTAAAACCATATTGCTTTTTACTTGGCCGCCATTATTGTTAGCATAGAGGCATTCCATCTTAAGGTAACGGCGCCTATTACCGTGGTACTTAAGGAAGTTTTCAAAAGAGTCCAAAAAATTAAGGTTATCAAAGCTCCAAAGCGACCCAAAAAAATTTTTTTATTTAAGAGTGTTTATTGAACTTTTAGCGTCGTAACTTTTTGGACTCATTTAACTTTATTATATATTGTAAAATAATTATTGAAACCAAAATACCCAAGTATTCTATTACCGTGGTAATACACAGGTTGTGATTCTATTACCGCGAATTCAGCTTCCATTACCGAGGGTATAAAAAGCAGCAATTTTCTACCATCGGTAATAGGCGCCAGACTCACGATTTGGAACTTAATACCGTGGGTTAAAAAATAAATAATGGCTTGGTTCCGTATATTATTTTGTACATCACAATTTTTAAGGAAGACTAAATAAAACGGTAAAAATATGATTGTACTTAGGATTTGTATTTCGTTTTTAAAAGTTGTTACAATTGTATATAGATACTTGGACCTTTTATTTTTTAGGGATTTAAAATCTTACTGCAGACGCGTCCATACAAAATTTTACGACTTTGTATGAACGGCAAAACATTTTTTTCTCAAATCGTTATAAAATGAAATAGTATATTATGCAATTAGTGAATAAAAGACGGATTTAATGCGAGGGCCATAGATGACTCTCGAGCAAGTGAAGGATACTAACGACTGAATCACGACCGCAGGGAGTGATTCAGGATGATTGAATCACGAGCGTAGCGAGTGATTCAAGTGTTAGAATCCTGAGCGACGCGAGTGATCCATGGCCCTCGATATAAATCCGTTTTATTCAAGAGTTGCATACTAAACTTTATACCATGACTACGAGAAAAAGAAAAATTTAAGCGAAAATATATATTTAATGACGAAAAATGGAAGGTAAAATTAATTTAAATGCACATTAAAATTGGAACAAATGTTTTATTTATTAAGAAACACTAAATTTTATGTTCGTACAACTTTCAGTATTCAAAATGGCGCCAATTTATTTTTCCTTGTATTTTTCACAGAGAGAAAGGCAAAAGACATCGATCCATACAGCCTATGGCGCCAATTTACCTACTAATGACAGCAAATAACACAAAACTTTTTTAATGCTAAACTCTTTGTGGTTAATGACGACCAATCAAATCTCGAGGAGGAGTTTGTATCGCGTATTTTATGTTCTAAATTCAAACACCAAAATAGTGAGTAAAAGTGCTTTTTATTCACTGTTTTGAGTGAATAAAATAAGCCTTTAATAGGGGGAATGGTATAAGATTCATTTTTGACGTTGATAAATTGTACATACATTTTAAACCTTTGTTTATTAGTTAACGATAGTTTAAATATTCAGATCTTTTTGATTGGTTGTCAAAATTGAAAAGTTATATTTATAGGCCACGACTATAAAGGTAATAAACGAATATAAACTAGTATAATTTATAATTAAATACATAAATAAATATAATATACCTAAGTATGAAAAGGAAATGATTTATGATCACTACATATGCAGTAAACACGGAAATTTCTTACTGATGAGTAAATTTCTCAACTTTATCAAAGAAATCTGTACTTACGGTACCCTAAATGTGATAAATTTAATAGAAGACTAAAATGTCACTCGGTAATAGACACTTCTTTAGGAACCTATTACCGATCCAAACAAATATTGAATGGGTCGGTAATAGACTCCCATACATTCTATTACCGAGGGTTATCTGATCATACCATCGGTAATAGACTCAATATGGAGTGTTTGAAAAATCTAATTCCGACCCATAAAAACAAACGGATACAGTTTTATTTTCATTACAAATCAAAAGTATATAATACAACCTTGGTATAAAACCAAAATTACATAACTGGTCTGTAAATACACGATTTTATCTCAATATTTAAACCACTTGACAATTTAAGGTTCCCATACAAACTACAAATTCAGTACTGAAGTTTTCGTTAAAAAATAAGGGTTTGTTGAATACTTTCCATACCACGGAAATAGTTCTTTGAAAGCGTGAATAGATCAAGATTGCAATAACCGTAAGAGAGTATGTATAACCGATCGCATTTACCAAAAATAAAGATAAATAACCCAAATCAAAAAAATCTATTACCGGGGTATACCACGGTATTAGTATCCACAGCAAAAAATGGCGTCTATTACCGCTGTATTTTATTTTCCATTTTAAACATATTTCCAGGCCAAAAAATGTATCAAAAACACTCGTAAGTCGTGCAGAAAACAATAAACAACCATTTAAATACCATAACATTAGTTCAATTGTCATAAATATTACGTAAAACACTAAATAAGATTCGAGTTCACTTACGTGTGGCGTCACGCGTTAGTATGGCACGACCTCTTTCTGCGCTGCCGTCGCGGAAACTGACGAATTGCAAGCACTTTGATTTATTCATACACACTAGCGCTAACAGGTCCGTAAGTCAACTAAATAAGCTTCGTTCGTGTAAAATTTGTTTTTTAGAAAATCGAACGGTTTGTTTATAAAAAGCGTATTTAAAAATACCGCGGTGATGGACGCCGATTTTGATACCCCCGGTAATAGGCGCCGTTACCTTAGTCCTCAGGGTTGGCACCGCATTTGCAGTCTTAGGATTGCATTGCAGTCTTGTGAATGCGAATGTCTATGGGTCACAGTTTCCACTTACCATCAGGTGGCCCGTGTGCTCGTTTGTCTTCTCTATGCCATAAAAAAAAGTAAATGTGAGCTATCAAACGTTGACAATACGATAACAATTCAAAGGCGATATGGTGTTTACCGCTTAGAATACCGGCCCTGCAATTCTACGTCGGGTTAGCAAATTTCCTGTTTCAATCTCTAGGAAATGAAATTTTATAGCTCTCTCAGTCACCCTTTAACCTGTGCCGCTAAGTCAAGGTTAGCCAAAGGGCAAAAGAAAGCGCTGATTGAAGATTCACTGAGAGAAATTATGAGGTCCCAGTAAAAATCGACATGGTAACCAATAACTTACCTACGTTCCTCTTTTTTTGCTGTTCGAATCATTATTTGGGCGTTTGTTCCGCATCACTTTCGTGGTCATATTTTTGTATAAATGGCTGCAGATTTCGATTTCGTTTCTGGTTAGGTATCTAAGTTTACCGGACATCTAACAAATGTCCGAAAACGGCGTCAAAATATAGATACTTACGCCCAATTCTTCAAAAATATGTCCACAACAGTGAGGCGGTTGAAACGATCGAATAATGACCCATTTCCCAAAGTCAAATTTTAATTTTATTACATACTCGTACATACATACATTAAATCACGCCTGTTTCCCAGAGGGGTACGCAGAGACCACTTCTTTCCACTTGCTACGATCTTGACAAATTTCTTTCGCTTCTTCCACATTCATACATCGAGAAATGCACGCACGTTGGTTTCGGGTACTTAAGATTCGGCCCTTTTCCAGTATTTCTCCGATTTGACTCGAATAAGTATTAATGATAATTTAATGCATAATGTAATGATTAGTGCAGGGTAGTGATTCTCAGAACAACGGACGGGCGGACGAACGAGCGAAATCGCAGCGGCGAGTTTAGGTAGTCCCGTCAGAGCGAACAAAACACATTTTAGCGCGTGCATTTTCAATTAAGCAGCCTGATACGTTCGATCCATCGGCAGAAACCATGCTGCTAAATTGAAAATGTAGGCGCTAAAATATGTTTTGTTCGCACTGACGGGACTAGTTAAACTCGCAGCTTGGACATTCACTCGTTCGTCCGTTCGACCGTCGTTGTTCAGAGAATCACTACCCTACACTAATGATTATGCATTAAATTATCATTAATATTAGAGTAACAAGGAAGACGTTAAAACAATTCTGCAAATAGTTTTAATGTAAGATGCGAATCTTCGGGATAAAGCGACGGAAACGATCAACATTATTTTCCACTTACTTTAAGGAAGCTTGTAATAATAGCTAGCTTATTATATTTTTTGTGCATTCAAATGATATTGTAAAGGAAATGAAAATATACGGATGTGAACCGCGGACGTGACCGCTACTAGTTTTTTTTAAATGGGATTATAATAATAATAAAATTTTATAAAATGTGTAGCAAACTCTTCTACACGCCCAACGCGCCGAACACGCGTGCCCGACCGTTTTTCGGATTTCGCGCGTTAATAGCATGCGAGAGCGAGACGGATGCCTCTTATCGAATCGGCGCAACAGCGCCCGCGGCAACCACTCGCCAGTTAAACCGACGCGCCCCGCTCACTCGGCACGCACAGCCTAAGTTTTCGTGTTTTGTTTAGTTATTTATACGAGTATAAGAGTTATTGTGTTATTTTGGGCATTATTATTCGTCGAATATACTTTTAATTTGTTTAACTCAAAGGTGGTTGTTTTCTGTGATTAATATCCACCATAAAATGGCGCCCAACGTGGGGCACAAGAAATGTCTTTATTCAGACAACTAAATCGACAATTTGTTAGTGTTTTTCTAACAACTAAGTTAGTATATATACTCGTAGCTAGCGGCAATGTAGATATTCTTAATTCAGTGTTACATCATTGAGCACGGATTTTTTAAGTGAAACTGATTAGTAAAATAGAGGGGTGTGATTCTCTTAAAAACACGGTCGGTCGAACGAACCAGTGAATGTCGCAACGGCGAGTTTAAGTAGTCCCGTCAGAGCGAACCAAACACATTTTAGCGCGTGCATTCTCAATTAGGCCGCCTTATAGGTTCGATCTCATCGACAGAATCCATGCTGCCAAATTGAATTTTGATTAATGTCATATATTAAGTGACACTCATTAGATTAAGGTAAATCGATTGACATTATCAAAATCGATCCATGCATTTAGTTTCTAGAGCGCCGCATAGGAACAAACCTACACCTAGATCTACATACATACAATATATGTACAAGCTGATAAACACATTACCCTCCTTCAGCAATCGGGTAAATAGCGCAGCGCGCCCGTCCGTAACCACCATCCGTATGTTTCCCCAACAAAGGCGCTATACGTGGTCCATTATAGCCGCCGCTGACCCTACGGTAAGGTCAGCGCATTGTGTTCACGCGCCTGCGCTTTTGTTGACCGTATTGTTCTTTTAATTATGTATGACTAATTATGTGACTGTTACCTTAATGGGTCTTTTTTTGTAAATTGGTAATTTTATTCGACGATAAAACGAATTGAAGGATATTTTTACACTACTGCCCAAAAATAGGAGTGTGTTTTCGAGATTCATAATATGTAGTGAATAATCCTTTCCCATCGTTTTTTGTCGGATTAGTTCGTATTTATCTAGCTTTCTCAATTAGTTTTAGTACCCATCAATAAGCCAATTGAGAAAGCAAGATAAATACGAAGTTATCCGACATAAAACGATGGGAAAGGATTATTCACTACTTCTGTATGTATGTATCTTACGATTTTTAATTGCACCATAACTTCTAAACGCTTGAGCCGATTTAAAAGTGTGTGGTATCGTTACAATCCTTTCACCATCCCGGTTGACATAGGATAACTAAACTGTTAAAATTGAAATAAACTCGCTTCGTTTCAATTAATGTAAGTATGATAAATAGCGTACCTACAGCCTTCCTCGATAAATGGACTATCTAAAACTGAAAGAATTTTTCAAATCGTACCAGTAGGTTCCTGAGATTAGCGCGTTCAAGCAAACAAATAAACTCTACAGCTTTATAATATTAGTATAGGGTATATGTATCATTTTAAAGGTCTTAATGTCAAAATCTCAATTATAAACTAATAAGTTAGCATTCATAAACTGGTTTAATAACAATATAGGCAACTATAGGTGACATATACAGGGTGGAAAGTTGAGATAAGGCATTAAGGGCATATTAAGGGCAGCTACCAGAACCCTTGCTGCCAGGCGAAAATTATCTTAGGAGACCTCAACCAACTTTTGGAGTGATGACAATCAACATTCACAGATTTTTGATAAAAAAAAGATAAAAAAAAATAAAAAAAAATCATAAAAGGTACCTACAGTCAGCGAGAAAATCGACAGAAATTAGTTTTTTTTTAAATGCCAATCGATCCCATTTCTCATATGATTAAACCACTAACAAGTCAAAAAAAACGTTTTCCATACATTTAGTAGGGTAATAACTGAGAACTAACTGAGAAATAACTGAGAACGACTGGTGTCAAAGAATGTTTGTTGCATCGAGACAAACCAAATTGTGCTTTAACGGTGCAGTTTTTAATAATTTGTAAATGTTTGTTTGATTTATTTTAATAATAAAAAAAAAAAAAAAATCCTTTTATCAAAAATCTGTGAATGTCGATTGTCATCACTCAAAAAGTTGTGTGAGGTCTCCTAAGATCATTTTCGCGTGGCAGCAAGGGTTCTGGTAGCTGCCCTTAATGCCCCATCTCAACTTTCCCCCCTGTATAGGGAACAGAAATACATTATCTGTGAAGTTTTCAACCGTCTAGCTAGCACGGTTCATGAGATACAGCCTGGTGACAGACAGACGGACGGACAGTGGAGTCTTAGTACGAGTAATAGGGTCCCGTTTTTACCCTTTGGGTACGGAACCCTAATAAACCAAAACAATGGAGACCCACGCGGAAGCGGTTCCACGATGTCCTAGCGGTGAACCAGAAAGGTTTTGTTAAAAGATCAGCATTGTTCCAATTATCACTCTACACAATTAGTCATACACGGTCATACACGGTTCATACAAACATTGAAGGGTCAAAAACCCGGGTACAATGATTTAAAAACAAAGATTTAATTGAATATGAGGATGTTGTATTGTATACTCCTCGAATTTAAAAGTACCTATTTTTAAAATATCGGTACACCCTTAATTTGCCAATGTATGTCACAGTGAACATACCATAATGTCCACTTTTTTCGTTTGGATTTGCTGATTTAAAATCAAAAAGCGTTTCAATTCCCATTTTTTATTTTTGCCAAATTAAGGGTTTAACGGTTTATTTAGAAGAACGTATATAAACTTTTAACGTGGTTGGACGACATATTTATGTAGTTAAGTTTTGTTATCGTATTGTCAACGTTTTGATAGTTCATTTTACTTGACAGTAATGGCGGTAGAGTTAAAAACAATACAATAACACGTCAAAGACGATATGGTTTTTACAGTCTAGAACAGAGCCCATGCATAGCAACTCTAGCAGTGTCCTGATGAGGGGATAAAACCACCCGTGACCCTCCTCAGGGTTGGCAACCCATTGGGCGATGTACTGTTAGGCGATGGGCTTGCAACCTGTCGCTAATACACTGGTAAACATCTTAGCCTAATTGTGCAGTGTGGCGACAGTCTTTTTTTTGAGTTGGTAATTCTGTAGCTTTGCCCACCGCTCTCTGGGAATGAAGGCGTGAGTTTATGTATGTGTATGTATGTGAGATTTAACTTGTGTATGATCGTCACAACTTACTATTCAGTAGGCAGTCAGCTTGTTAGCCTGTTCCGCGTCATAAAAAAAAACTCTATTAGTATCAAAGTCAGCGAGCGTGGTAAAAAAGGTTTCATATTACGCCAAAAAACGGTAATATAATCACGTACTTCAAGGACACGCCAAATTAGTGTATGAAGGCTTGAAAAGTGGTTAAAGTTGAGGTTTGCTATTTTAAATAAGAGGGTTCCGTGTAGATGGTTATATGAGTTAAACTTCAAACTCGGGTATGTCCTTGAAATTTAGTAGGTACCTATACGAATTTAAAACTTAATTTGTTAGGAAAAAGACGCAAATTCCGTTGTCCTTTTGAATGGACTTATCCTAGTTTGATAGTTAGAAGCTAATAGATATTGTTGTTAATATCTGTTTTTCAATCATGTTAAAAACATCTGACAAGTGAATTTGGGTAAGAATGCCAAAACTGACGTTTGTTTAACCGATAATTCTTAAAATCATTACCCTGCCTTTGCTTCGCTGTAGTCGGCTAAAAATCAAAGTTCAACAATATTATCTCTGTGAATTCAAGCACGAACGACTTCGAGGAAAAATTGCCAAGAAATATTTTAAACATTTACGGAACCCTAAAAATTAAGGCCCCGTACCATCCGCTAAGTGATTACCTCATTGCCCTAGTTTTGGCCGTTCATGGTAGAAAAACTAGCAATTTGGTATCACTCCATAACACGCAAACACCATAACTTCAAGCATTGCACGATTTCAATTGCAACTTTAACACTATTTGTTTAGATCTAATATGGCGTGGATTTGTTTTTGGTTTAATACATTTTAAGCTGCGTGTTGCGGTTGGTCGGTGATATTGTAATAACTTAATTAATGTGTTTATTTCACATTAAACCATGGAAGTGGAAAATTATACTTTAACAATGAACCAGTGATACTTTTTACTTTTAAATGTAGCTAGGGGGCGCCACAGATAAAAAAAACCCGGTAAAATGTGCACTGAGGGTGGCGTGTTGTGGAACACAATTGATATGGCGTGTCGTGAATCTTCGTTCGCGCAGACACGAACAACGATTCCGATGATTTACGAAAGCACGAAGCATTACCACTATATACTTCTAAATATATTTTAATCTAGAGTTACAGACGACCAAAGTGTCTATACCCTAAAAATAAAGCATAATTATGTTACTACTTAATTATAAGACTGAAATTATTTCTAATAGACGTAACGTTATTGTCCATTCAATATTTGCTCTTATTTGTATAAAGTTATGACTTATTTTCCCGACTCACCCCGTTTTACCAACTGAAAATCGTCTGAGATAACATTAAAGTTACTTTCAATAGAAATTTAGTTCTTTATGTTTGTTTATACTAAGGGCGATCGAACCCTACTGACCTTCAGGCATGCTCTTGTCCGGTTTTTTACTGTTTTGATACGGCACCCTAAGTACAAGATTTTGTTCAGTTTCGCGGGTGGTAGGACCTTGTGCGGGGTCCGTCCGGATCGCTACCGCTATCTTATCCATTAATCTACCGCCAAACAGCAGTGTTCGCATTGTTGTGTTCCAGTTTGGGGATAAGACAGCCGGTGAAATGACTAGCATAGAGGCATTCCGTCTTAGTCCTCAGGGATGGCAACGCATTTGCAGTCTTAGGATTGCATTGCAGTCTTGTGAATGCGAATGTCTATGGGTCACAGTTTCCACTTACCATCAGGTGGCCTGGGTGCTCGTTTGTCTACTCATTGCCATAAAAAAAAAGTTTCTCTTGTATTCAATTTTAAAACAATACCTACCTAAATAAATTTTAAATTGTTCCAAAAAATAAATGACAGTCCCAATAAACAAAAAAAAAACAGTTGACAATCTTATACAAATTGGTCAGTCCCAAACTAAGCTCTAAGCTTGTATGTCGTCTATACTATAAACCTGAGGAAGTGACAAAAAGGCTGAATATCTATGATAATAGAAATATCGACAGCATGGTATAAAGAATGAATCACTAACAATGGTGACATTATTTGAAGCACAATGGCCGATTGACGAGTGAATGGATTGAATGAATGGCTGAATGAATGGTTCACGGTTCGTCACTTAAGCGGGTCGCGAGCTCCTTTTGTGGATTTCCACGAAAAAATTGGTGCATTTTTTACGTATGTTTTGGTAGTGGGAGAATTCATAAGATAGTAGATTTATGGTATAATAAGGTAGGTGCTTACTTTAGGGCCTTTGAGATAATTATATTATATTACCAGCGACCTGTCCTCGCTTTGCTTCGGTTTATGTGAGTTTTCTGTAACAGCTGAATCTACACTAATGTAATAAAGAATAAATAAATAATAAATGTTTGTAATTGGCCCAAAAATTTACAACGCCTTACCTGACAGCATCATAAAGTTGTCAAACGAAAATTCTTTTAAAAATGAATTAAAAAAAATACTAATTAATAATGCATTTTACGACATAAAAGAATTCTTCAGTAAATTTACCAGCAAGACATTGTAATATTGCACCGGATAAATAAATTAATTTTGTACCTTAACTTTAAATGTAATTTTTGTAATTATTATAACGTGACATGTAATATTCTAATAATATTATGAATAAATGAGTATATGAGTATATGAGTATGAGTACTTATAATGAATAATTTGTTTGTAATGAATAAACTCAAAAACTACTGTGCCGATTTAAAAAAATATTTCATCATTGGAAAGCTACATTCACCCTGAGTGACGTAAATTATTAATGTTTTATTTTTCTACGTGGACGTAGTCACGCGCAACAGCTAGTTTATTATAAAATAAAACCTCCTTGAATCGCTCTATCAAGTCATGAAAACCGCATTAAAATCCGTTGCGTAGTTTGAAAGATTTAAACGTACCTACAGGGACAGACAGCGGGAACTTGACTTTCTTTTATAATATGTAAAAATATAGATTGGAAACTAGCTAACTTTAAGTCCAATAAAAATACAAAACATTATATTGAATTGTTATATTGATTGTTTTTTTTTTATGCTCTGTCTGCTGGCCCTAATCTAATAATTTGAGTTCCCACTGTACGTATAGGACCTTGTGCAGGGTCCATCTGGATCGCTACCACCATCTTATCCATTAAACTGCCGCCAAACAGCAGTGTTCGCATTGTTGTGTTCCGGTTTGGGGATAAGACAGCCGGTGAAATGACTAGCATAGAGGCATTCCATCTTAGTCCTCAGGGTTGGCAACGCATTTGCAGTCTTAGGATTGCATTGCAGTCTTGTGAATGCGAATGTCTATGGGTCACAGTTTCCACTTACCATCAGGTGGCCTGTGTGCTCGTTTGTCTTCTCTATGCCATAAAAAAAAACCTTTGAGTTAAGTATCAAGATTAATACTTTGTCTAGTGGTGGTAGTACCTTTGTACAAGGTCCGTCCGGGTCGCGACCACCATCTTGTCCTTGGTCCTGCCGCCAGCAGCATTCTCATTGTGTTGTTCCAGTGTTTGGGGATAAGACAGCCGGTGAAATGACTAGCATAGAGGCATTCCATCTTAGTCCTCAGGGATGGCAACGTTTGCAGTCTCAGGATTCCAAGTGTTTTTGTTTTCAGTTTCCACTTACCTGTGGTACTCGTATGTATGTTTAAGACAAGAATTCTGGATTATAAAACTTATTTTAGATCTTTATCAGACTTATCTACAAGTTATGCTCTGAATGCATTTTAAAATATTTATGTTCTTTGATTGTATAAACTTAATGTATAACTGTTAAGTAATTATTAACTAATCTGTGTTCGTTAACGTTCGTAATCTGAACTTGTACGGATTGTGAGCAGCTGACATAATGTTTATGTAATTATTATAATAATTAATTTTATTAATTAGGTGAATAAAAAATATAACCTTGATGTAATACTGACGAAAGAAAAAAAGGAATGAAGGGAATAAAGGCTTGTAGTACCTAGTACCTACTGTTAGGCGATGGGCTTGCACCTGTCACTAATACGCCGGTAAACATTTTAGCCTGTTTGTGCAAAATGTGGTTACAGAATCATACATTATTGTATTTATTTGTATATGTATGTATATGTTACCTGTCTTTCTTTTTCTGTGCACCACTTTTGTTAGTTTCTGTATGATTATGTGGTTGACTGGTAGAGAATGCCATTAGGCATTAAGTTCGCCATTTGTACTTTTTTTTTGTGCAATAAAGATTATATATATATATTAAATAAATATATCTACGTGATGTTTTTCTTCAACTATAGAAGCTATCAACATGAAATTTAGCAGTGATGTATAACTTGCTTGCTTGCCCGTATCTGATTTTTATAAAAACAATATGAAATATTTTTTCAAATTAAAAAAAAGGTAATTGAACAATGAAAATGGAAGTAGCTCAATCTGCAAATTTCAAACCATTTTTTATAATTTTTCGTGACGTACTTTTAGATTTATAGCCACAAATATGACAAATTTTACAGATTTGGAAAAACTTTAAAACACTATATTAAAATTTTGAAAAGTAAAAAAAGGACCTTTTTGCATATAAAAAAAAGTCGATAGCCAAATGAGTATTTCCTTTTGCGTTTTCCAACCACATTATCTTAAATGCAGAACTCTCGATGCGCAAATCCGACTGGGTAGTTTTTTTTTTATCACGTTCTTTCACTTACTTTCTAAGGAATAGAAATGCTATTTTCATATGCCTCCATTCCACAGGACGATACAAAATAATGTGCAAACTATTCTATCGAATTTAAAATTAAATCTTTACCATTTTGTCGAGGTAAATGAATTTTACATCTTACCACGCGCACGTTTTTACTGTAACCGATACTATCGTGCGGCGCTAGCTAGCAATTAGCTAATGATTCAACAATAACTATAGTAACGACGGAACTATATATATATTATAAATTATAATTATGTTATAATAAATTATATTATTAACTAGCTTCTGCCCACGACTTCGTCTGCGTAGATTTCCATTATTTCCCTCGGGAAGTTTTCGGGGATAAAAAAGGCTATAAGTATGTTAATCCAGTGTATGAATTATATTAATTTTCCAAAGTAAGTCACAGTATACATTGCATGTTATGTCAAAAGTACAAGAAATTACATTGGAATCGTCAACAATATACATCAATTTTAATATAATCAAAATAGAAATAAGAAGTCGTATCACCGTTAAGGACCGTCTCAAAATAAGTCAAAACATTAAGTACAAATAATAAAAAACAACAATACATATTAAATCAAAACAAATTATAAATCGAGGTCCATAAACTCTTTAACTGAGTATAATGGATTTTTCAATAAAAAGCAATAATAAGCTATCTCCATTCGAAATTTCATACAAATACGTCCAGACGTTGCATCGTGAGGAAGTAACAAATACACACGCAAACTATCGCATTTTAATTATTAAGTAGTATTATAAACCACGACATTAGATATCGCTCATTGAATACAAAACGGACACATTCCAAAATAATTTGCTCTTCCATTAAAAGTCGTATTGCAACCGCTTTTAATTTTAGAAAGCAACACTGACTTTTTTCGGATTGTGACCGTTTTGTATTCAATTAACGATATTATGTTGATTTGTTGATTTTGTTGTGTTGTCACGCTACATTTTTTTTATAACCGTCGGATGCAGCCCTGGTTATCTCTCACTGATGTAATAATAAAAGATAAAGCACTTGTGCTTTAAAACGTTTATTAACGCACTCGTGCTTTGTTACCTTTGATTATAAAATCTGTCAATAGATCAATACTGAACTGGCTCTTTATGCAACAAAATGTGAATAAAACATCTGTCACGTTTGAACGTATAAGTACGAGAGTGACGGATGCTTTATCCACATTTTGTCACGGGATAAACCCAGCCCTACTAGGCCCGCAGAGGTCCCCAAACTTTTTTGTTTCATATACCACTAAGGATTTTTTTCGGGTTTGGGTGGACCTCCAGCTTATCTAACATCAAAAAAATCTTCGGGGGCTTTTGCACGCATAAAACGGGAGGTCTATCCATCTAAAACATGACACAGGCTAAAATCAAAAAATAAATTTTAATAATAAATAATAAAAATGTTTTTTTTTATAGAAGGATACGTCGCATCTTTAGAATTATAGTGACCCAATTAGCAAATTTTGGATTTCGAGTTAGGTCTCTACAGTAATAAATTTATGACTCGAAGTCGAACGCAGAAAATGTTGAATTAGGTCACTATAATTCTAAAGGAGCGACGTGTTTATTTATATATTTATAAGAAAGTTTTACGTAAGTAAGTAGGTATCTACTATCTGAGTATGAATATGGATTATTCCATTAATGGAAAGCGAAAATTAAACTCACCACCTGCTTAAAATAGGATTCACCATCGCGGACCCCCATTTTCATTTCATGGACCCCCATTTTCATCTCATGGACCCCCCATTTTTATCTCATGGACCCTCAGTTTCATCTCATGGACCCCCATTTTCATCTCATGGTCCCCCATTTTCATCTCATGGACCCCCATATTGTTCCCGCTAACATGGACCCCTTGCTGTCTATATAAAGGTCGATATAGTCCACTTTGGGGGTCACTGTTCTAGACTTTATATAAGTATAACGTTGTATATTATAAATATGTACGGAAACCTTTGGGTGTGAGTCCGACTCGAACTTGGCCGGTTTTATTACAACTGTCCCGCCCTGCCCTGTATCCTACTTTGTAATATTGAAAGCCATATTGCTTTTGTAACAATATGGCCGCCTTTATTTTCAATTAGCTAAATCTGTTGTAATCGAGCTATATAAAAGAAAAAGAAAGAAAAATATATTTATTCACTACAGGCACAAGACACACAGAAAAAAAAACAGAAAACAGCAATAAAAAAGTAGTTACTTATTTAGTGTGCCTTCGCGGCAGTGAATCGGACACTGGCTCAGCATAATGCTGAGGTGTTAAGATAAAAGATTAAAAATATTTAAAAAAAGCAGCTCCGAGAGTGACAGATGGACGCGATACGACAATACGATAGCGATATGCTAAACCTAATAGAGGTACGGCTCTTTCATAGAAACGAACTTACTTAACAAGAATCTCTTGACAAATTTACAACTTGAAATTTCCTTGTTCTCGAAATTTCGCAGAACCGAGACTAGGCCTAAGCAAAAACGGAGTAAGTAAGATAAACCTCCTGTAGTAATATCAACCTTATTATTAATAGAATAGAATTGAATCTGCGTTGGTTCTTAAATTTAAGATACTGCTTATTGACGTAGGTGTCCTTGTTCATAGTAAACAAAACAGAACACCGTATTATGAAACGTTAAACAAGTTCCTACAAATAAATAACCAAGTTAACTGCATACGTTTGATTTTTTATAATAGATACGAAATCTTTTTTAGGGTTCCGTAGTCAAACTAGGAACCCTTATAGTTTCGCCATGTCCGTCCGTCCGTCCGTCCGTCCGTCCGTCCGTCCGTCCGTCCCCAGTCTAGCTCAGAGACTCATAGTACTAGAAAGCTGTCATTTGGCATGAATGTACATATTAGTCACGCCAACAAAGTGGAAAAATAAAATTTTGAAATATATATTTTTTTAATGCACCTCCCCTACACGTAACGTGGGGATGTCTTTTTTTTTTCTTGCCTACCCCATAGTGTGTGGTGTCGTTGAATAGGTCTTTCAAAAATATTGCGGTGTATTGTATTGTCCCCCCCCCCTATAGCCAAAACTACAAGTACTAAAAATTCTGAAAAAAATCTTCAACGAAAGCGCATATAACGAATTGTAAAGGAAAACTATCACGGCTAAGTAGACATGATTAGTGCCTGAGATACAGGCGATTAACGGGTTTATACCTACTAAAAATCATCTAAGACAGCGCCATATAACTTTAAATAGAAAATTGTTTCATACATGTTGATTTTTGAGATAGTTTTTTGTGTTTGTCGTTACGGCTTCGGAACCCTACACTGAGCATGGTCCGACATGCTCTTGCCCGGTTTTTTTTTATCGCATTTCTCAACAAAATATAAAAATACCGTAAAAACGGCCACCAAAAGTGAAATTAAAATTAAAATCGCCCAAGAAATACGGACGATACAAGCATTTTAAACTGCTAATAGAAAGCGAATAGAGAAAGATCCGATATGCACTGTGACGTCATGTAACACGTCGGCCATATAAACTCCATGTTAAAATTCTGCTTTACTAGAAAGAGATACGAACACGTTATTTAAATAGCTGTTCAAGAAATGTTTTTCCTCAATTGTTGTTGATTTGAATTGTTTTTGTTAGAGCAGCTTTTATTGAATCTGTAAAAAAATATTATGAATATTCCCTATTAAGAGTTCTTTCTTATCATCATCATCATCATGAGCCTTTACTAGTCCACTGATGGACGTAGGCCTCTCAAAGCCACCGGTGGTCAGCCAGACACCCTAGTCGGCCTCTGCCTATAGGTACTTTTTTTTTTGTTTTCCTCAATCGCCTAATCCATTAACCTACCGCCAAATAGCAGTGTTCGCATTGTTGTGTTCCGGTTTGAGGATAAGAGAGCCGGTGAAATGACTAGCATAGAGGCATTCCATCTTAGTCCTCAGGGTTGGCAACGCATTTGCAGTCTTAGGATTGCACTGCATTCTTGCGAATGCGAGTGTCTATGGGTCGCAGCTTCCGCTTACCATCAGGTGGCCTGTGTGCTCGTTTGTCTACTCTATGCCATAAAAAAAAAAAAAAAAAGTTTAGCTGGAAGAGATCCCTTAAAGGGATAAGTTCGCCTTTGTACATTCTAATTCTGTAAATATTGTATTTTCTTTTGTGTTTTTTGTACAATAAAGTGTTTATATACATACATACATACTTTGAATGAGTGCAAAGAGTATGAAATATATAGTTCCCACTCTTCGTAACCATATAAGGTCAACTACCGCAGCTTCGGTAGGACAAGGGCACAATGCTGCCGTCCTAAGCAAAAACGCAGTAACTAAGATAAACTTTCTGTAGTAATATCAACCTTATTATTAATGACATAGAATTGAATCTGCTTTGGGAATTGATTTTAAGACACTGCTTATTGGCTTGGGAGGGCAGAATTGCTCCTATAATCATATAGTACATTGTGCCTTTGTTCTACCAAAGGTGCGTAACTGGTCTCGGTTGACTACTGGTAACTTCACCTTACCTTGCATAGGAAGTACGTAGTACGTAGTCGTGAATCAAATGATCACCTCTGTGTTCCACCCACGAATATGAACAACTTTCACTATGGGACCAAGTGTGTAATCACGAAAAACAATCAGCTGTTTCATAGAAAAATTTAATACGTAGTCGACCACAATATATGAAGCAGCATATTTTTTTTTCGTGATTTCAGAGTTAGTCCCACAGTGATAGTTGTTCATACTCGTGGGTAGAACACAGAGGTGATCATTTGATTCACGACTTAGATTACACCCTGTACCTACATATCTACACACATACAGGTCTAAGCATCCTTTTTAGCTGTAGGTAAAAGAAAAACTGCCTGTTGAGTTTCTTTCGTCGTTTTTTAACATAATGGTCTCCATTTTAGAAGCGATGGAAGACTGATCTATTTGTTTTAAAATAAACATCTTTATTCTTTAAAAACGATATATTTTATAAACAAATATCCGTCTCTTACGCAGTGCTAATAATGTCTTACGGTACGCATGATAAAAATAACAATTAACAATAGATTATACTTACTAAAAATAATAAACAGCATATGCAGAGGAATTGTTAGTTCTCCGTCCAAAGTTTTGTTCCCCAAATGTTTCAATTGTCCGAAAATTCCTAAGTTAGGTTAGGTTAAATGATTTTTTTCTAAATAAATAAAATAAAATAAATATCAGGGGACAATGTCACACCAATTGACCTAGTCCCAAACTAAGCTCAAGGCTTGTATTATGGGTAGTAGACAACGATATAAATACTTATATAGAGAAATATGTACTTAAATATATCGAAAACATCCATGACTCAGGAACAAAATATTCGCGCTCATCACACTAATATCTGCCCTTACTGGGATTTGAACCCAGGACCGCTAGCTTCGTAGGCAGGGTCACTACCAACTAGGGCAGGTCGTTCTGAACCCATTAACTTTTCAAAATGTTTAAAAGGATATCTCCCTGAAGAACCGATATAACCTATAAGCTGTAAGTAAGGTTAGGTTGTATTGTATTCAGGAAATTTAGGTAAACGGTTTCAGAGAAAAAACGTTTTTCTAACTTATGACAATTCGTGGTTAGCTACTCATGTCCGGTTTTATAGTTCCAGGGGCGTCATTCTCTCAAAAACAACGGACGGTCGGACGGACGAGCGAAATCGTAGCGGAAAGTTAAGTAGTCCCGTCAGAGCGAACAAAATATATTTTAGCGCGTGCATTTTCATTTAAGCAGCCTTATACGTTCGATCCATCGGCATCGAAACCATGTTGCTTAATTGAAAATGCACGTGCTAAAATATGTTTTTGTCGCACTGACGGGACTACTTAAACTCGCCGCTTGGACATTCCGTTCGACCGTCGTTGTTGAGAGATCCACTACCCTGGTACCAGTTAAAACTAAAAAGCATTTCAAAGATCTTGCGTACCGAAAGCTTTTTAAGAGCAAACTGTGCTTACCTTAGTAAGTAAGTATATATATGGATAGGTAGGTAAAGTTTTTGAAATGCTTTTATGCTTTCAAGGAGCATGGTTTAAATAAAAATAAATAAATTTCAGGGGAAAATGTCACACCAATCGACCTATTTCCAAACTAAGCTCTAGGCTTGTACTATGGGTACTAGACAACGATATAAATACTTATATAGAGAAATATATACTTAAATACATAGAAAACATCCATGACTGGAGAACAAATATTTTGCGCTCATCACACAAATATCTGCCCTTACTGGGATTTAAACCCAGGACCTCTAGCTTCGTAGGCAGGGTCACTACCCACTAGGCTATCGCGTTGTCTAGGGCCTTATCCTTTATTTCTAGCTATACCCTTTTTATGACCCAAAACCACGGGTCTTAGCATAATTAACACGGCTAATTAAAACTTGCAATATAAAACTGGCGTTGAGGTAATGTTTCTACTCGTATCTTTACACCTTCAAGGAACTGTTGGCGTATATTTGATATTAGTTTTCACTTGATACCTCTCGTTCTTGAGAAAGTCAAGATACACAGACAGACAGATGGACTACAAAGTAATCCATCTAGGGTTTCCTTTTAGGGGTTTTGAAAATCGATCTCTAAATTATTATTTTATATTATAAATGAATCACTGTATCCTGGTCACGCCTTAGCTCGAGAATGGCTCGACCGATTTGTTTTTTTTTAGGGTTCCCTACAAAAAATGAAATTCGGAACCTTTACATGATCACTCGTGCGTGTCTGTCCGTCCGTCTATCTGTCACAGCCAATTTGCTTCGAATCTACTGGAGTAAATCAGGTGAAATTTGGTCAAATGGTGTAATCCTATGACCCGAACACTTGTGTGCAAAGTAAATATTTTCATGTTCTGGGGAAAAATTAGGAAAGTAAAAAAAAAGTTTTGCAAACCTCAAACCGCAAACCAAACCTCGTTATGAGGATCTCAAATATAGTTTTTTCATTATGGTAAAATAGTTCAATGCTAGAGATTAGGTACAGGAAAACCTAAAATAATTCCATCAAAGAAAAATACTCAAGTACGGAGTTCAACTCACACTTGGCTGTTTTTTTTTGCTGTGTTCTTTATTATCAGGACAAGGTTTGTATGAAAAAAGATTACAACCGGGCGGCGTCAGTTCGAAAACTTTAGGTAAGTACCTACATAGTAAGTTTATACAGAAATTTAATGTAAACAATCGAATTAATTAACCTTCTTTACTTATCTCTTTCTTAGATATTACTTAAACTCAAGGATACACAATTTATTTCGTCTCGTTCCACCCACGTAGGATGTTATAATACTTATAATCTCCACATGTCCACATCGATATGTCAGTTTAATTTCTTGTTTTGTCCAGATCGCACAACAATAAAACGTTTCAACACCCAACCCTGAAAGTCGTCCATCTTGATTCAACATTCACTCCCGCCATTTGCCGGCGATCACATAAAACGGCGGGAATTTCAAACTCCGAACTCAGTCGACTCGCGTAACTATCGCGGAGCTGTCAAATCGAAGAGCGCGCGTTTTGTTTTTTTTACGCACTCGTAAGGTGTTGTTCGAAATTTAAAATGAAGGTCTTAGTTATTTTTGCCGTTTTCGCACTGGCGTTTGCCGTCGAGGAAAAAGAGGAGGAAAGGCCGAAGACTTTCAGAAGGCTGATACCGGCTGATGTTTTAAGAGGTCAGTGCCTTTTAAAAAAAGGAGTGAACGGAATGAGTGAATGGTTTGTGTAGAATGCTTTCGCTTTTATTATAGTGGAATAAATATTATAAAAAATGGGAAATGAAAGTCTAGACCAAGTGAAACATCGCGAGCTATTGGGTGGTTAGTGTAGTAATAGTGTTGATCTTGTAATAGGTACGTAACGGAGCCGGTTTCGATCAAAGGAACTGTAAAGTCAAACCCCTTAGGGATTAAGTCATTTTGAATTAGGAAGTATTATACTGTGTCATGCATTACTGCTTATACATACGAATATGTAACTTAAATTAAAACGTTTCCTATTTTATTAAGCAAAAAAGTTCTAGTAGACTTTTTATGCAGCTCACCACAACAAAAGCGACAAAAGCATTGTGTTATTGCTAAAATTTTGGTTGTATTTCTTTTGTTGTACCACGTAACTCGTGCGTTTACTTTTTGGTCCTTCGAACCGGATTTTCGAGTCGATTGTCTAAAAGAAAGTTTGGTAACTAGTTATATCACAAATTAACATAATTGCAGAGCAATAGCCTCTATTACATAGCTCGCGTGCTGTTCGAGTCTATTCGCATATCAAACGGTTCGCTGTTAATCACTTCTTGTTTCGATGATAGCCATTTTTTTTATTAGTTTACAATTAATGCATTTTATATACGCTAGTGATTAAGTAATTTAGAAAGTTAAAAAGTAGGGAGATGGTGAGAAAGTAGATTATTTGTGTCTATGTTGTCTCGGTGGTGACACTGCCTAGCGGGTTCCGGTTCGATTCCCGGTATGAGCAAATATTTGTGTGATGAGCATGAGTATTTGTTTTTGAGATGTTTTCTATGTATTTATGTATATATTTCTCTATATAAGTATGTTAGCCGTAGTAAAAGTCTAGAGCTAAGATAGGGCTAGGTCAATTTGTGGAGATTGTTCTCAAATATGTATTTATTTATTATATTAAATGTATAAAGACATTACATAAAACACAGTTATTTAAGGGTTTGAGGGATATCTTCTAATTAGCATTTAGGTAAAGATGAAAAATACATAAGTGTTAGACAAGCTGATAGGTTTTTATTAGACTTTTAGCGTCAAAAGTATAAGTTATGTAATAGATTAAAAAAAAGATTGTGCTTGATCATTGAAAGTTTTTATAATTGCTCGAAGTAGGTACCTAATAAAAAATCTAATACTGGATCAAAATATGGCAGGAAAAATCAATAAATGTATGGGCACTTGCTTTGTGAGTCAGATCAAAGGACAGGTACCCGTGCAAATAAAAATGCGTCTCTATTCAATTCTACAATATTGCTTTTGACGTGTTTCCGTATTGTCCACGTTACGATAGCTTTTATTTCCTTGACAGTAATGGCGGCGAGCTGAAAACAATACCATAGAGCTTTAAAGGCGATATTGTTTTACTGAGTAGAATAAGGCCATTATAAACATTTCTTGATCTACATAAATACATTAAATCACGCCTGTTTCCCAGAGGGGTAGGCAGAGACCACTTCTTTCCACTTGCTACGATCTTGACAAATTTCTTTCGCGTCTTCCACATTCATACATCGAGTCATGCACGCACGAATAACTACTATCTGTAAGTTGACATGTCTTCTGGTTTACTTTATGTTTACGTATATGTTAAATGTAATTATTCAAGAATTGACGAATAAACTATTCTATTCTATTCTATTCTATTCACGTCGGTTTCGGGTACTTAAGATTCGGCCCTTTTCCAGTATTTCACCGATTTGACTCGAAAAAGTACGGCCCCTTCCGACCCGTCCACTCACTTTCGATCTGTATTATCTCTTTCGTCAATCTTCTTTCATCCATCCTTTCCAAATGACCGAACCATCGAAGCATGCCCTTTTCAATCTTAGTCAATCTTTTTGATCTTTCCCTATAAATTGATTTTGCTACTTGTACAAAGTTATTATTGAAAAATAAATTTCGTGTAGAAATTAGTAGTAAATTTATTTAGATTATGCCATAAATCAAACTGGTTGTAACTGGGACGAACTACTAAAATTGCAGAGTAACCTCGACTGACTTGTCGTAACAAGTCTTTTATATACGTCACATTGACCATATGGCTCTCTTAACAAGTTTTTACTTAAACTTACCTACATGTGCCTAACCAATAAGTATTATACATGCGATTGAATAAGTAATTCAAAGATGGCGAACTCTATTTCATTAGTCTAACTAATCAATAATTGTGATATATATATTATAAATTCATAATCTCACACCCTCATTCCCAGAGTGGGGCAGAAGAGTTACAGAATTACACACACAAAAACTCTAAATCTCTAACGACATTTGTTTGTTGTACTTATTTGGCTATTCATTGTAATTAATTATTTCTCAATCGCTCAAAGATTAACTGGAAGAGATCCTTTAAAGAGATAAGTTCGCCTTTGTACATCCCTGTAATATGTTTGTCTATTTTATAATTGTTATCTCTTTCACAATCAGGCCATGTTTACCAGCGTATTAGTGACAGGTTGCAAGTCCTAACAGTACTTTCAAGTTTCGGTCTTTATTCCCTTAGTTACCTCTTACGACTTCCACGGGAAGACAGTGGCACTATAAAAGTTTGTTGTCACTACATAGTATAAAACAAAGTCGCTTCCCGCTGTCTGTCCCTATGTATGCTTAGATCTTTAAAACTACGCAACGGATTTTGATGCGGTTTTTTTGTAATAGATAGAGTGATTCGAGAGGGAGGTTTTTATGTATAATAAATCTCTGTTTTATGTACGGGGTTACAGAAAACTCACATAAACCGAAGCGAAGCGAGGGCGGGTCGCTAGTTAGTAATAAATTAAACGCTTTACTCCACGTGTATAGACAAGTATTTCTTCTGCTACTAGATTAACCAATAATAATCCATCTTTGATCTAATTGCACTGGTTTTCCCCCATAACCTGTATTTTTACGGTTGCACTGACGTCAACGTAGTGCGATTATACAATACTTTAGCATGTAAAGGTTTAGACGGTTGTTATTAATACCAAGGTGTTGCAGGCTGTGACTCATATGAACCAAGTATGGTCATTCTGTACTAATTATATATTCTTCATTTTGTTTAATAAGCATTGAGTAGATATGCTTGAAATAATTCCGACCGCTAAAGGAGAATAATAATAATAATAATAATAATAAATATCAGGGTACAATTGTAACACCAATTGACCTAGTCCCAAACTAAGCTCAAGATTTGTATTATGGGTACTAGGCAACGATATAAATACTTATATAGTGAAATATATACTTAAATATTTAGAAAACATCCATGACTCAGGAACAAATATTCGCGCTCATCACACTAATATCTGCCCTTACCGGGATTTGAACCCAGGACCGCTAGCTTCGTAGGCAGGGTCACTACCAACTAGGCCAGCGCGTCGTCAAAGAATGGGCTGAAATGTATGAAATTGGCCTAGAAACCAAGAATAATAAGCATCATAACATCGGATATCCTTTTTAATTCTACAACGATTTTGTGTCGCGGGAAACCTCAGATAACTGTGAGAAATATTTGAAAAATCTGGAACATCGGGACGCCTACATAGACGACGTTACAATAATTACTTTGAAAAACCGCTGTCTTCGCATGGCGATAACTTTTTTCACACAAAGATTTCGAACCACCTGCAACTAGTTTTACAACTTAAAATTACCTATTCGGGGACATATGCATACAGCGTGTCCTTATTGGTCGTTAGGCCAACTAAACCCACCCTCCTTTCATGATATCTCTTACAGCCCAAACGATTTTCATAATAGCTAAAAACCACCGTTCATGACACATAGCTTGGACAGATAGACGGACGCATAGATAGAAAGCGGAGGCTTATAATATCGTTATCATCGGAACGCTTAAAATATGCTGTTTTAAAAACACTATTTTTGATTGAAATATTACTGACAAATGAAAAAAATGAAATATGACAATTGAAAAGGTAGAATATGCTATTTTAAAAATATTATATTGTCTTTTAACTATACCTAAATTCTACACAATATATAATTTGAATTGATTCGATTTGAATTATTCAATGTTAATTTAATTCGTAATTTCTATTAACCGATTTCTAAACGGATGGTTCTATTAATTACCTCGGAAATAACGGTTTCGCTAAACTTCGTCAAAATTCAAATTTAAGGTGAATATTCATAAAAATCTGAACGAATCTTCCTGCAATTACTGTTTTATTCATTTAATTCAATAATTACAGTTAATTTAAGCTATAACTAGGTTTTTCCTACGGCTACTATTTCATCATATCATTTATTTATACACGTACTCATCATGTTATTGTTTATTTTGAGAATAATCTCTATTTAATCTTGTAATTTTTTATGAAAAGTACTTTCGCTGACATACAATTTTTTTTTAAATATATTTGACATGAAAAAGTACGTTTTGATAGATTTCATTGATTTATTAAACGAAAGAGGTTTTCGTCTCTGTCGCACCCAGCATATAATACGATGATGATGAAGAATATTATATTTAACCTTTTAATTTTCTAATTAGAGGCAATATTAGCTTCTTACCTATGAAATACGGTGGTTTTCATACATTTAATTTTGCAGATTACTTAGTAACGTCAAATGCAAAGCAAAAAAAAATCTGTTACGAATATTGGACACTTCTAAGCTATATTATACGTCATATCTTATTTACTCAAAAATAGTTAGCTTCATAAAACTCTGCGTAAATGAAACACTTGAACCCGCAGCACATGAAAAGAGTTGAGTTCACTCTTTAATTTTAATCGTTAAGTAAGAAATTTTACGTAACACCTGGCCATAATGTGAGTTTTATCGCACGCTGCGCGCACGGTAAAACTCGCATTGTGGCCAGGTGAAGACGTAAAATTGTGTACTCATCACGGGCAGTAAAAAAGAAAGCCCTCTATCGCATATTTACAACCCTCGCCTACGGCTCGGGTCTCAAATACCTGCGATTTCGGGCTTTCTTTCTTTTACAGCCCTTGTTAAGTAATGTACTATAACCATATTATTTGTATCTAAAACCTTTGTAACATAGTATATTAATGAAATTTAAAAACAATTTGGAAGCTTAAATTGAAATTAATAAATTCTGTACGAAATAAAACACGTAAGACGATGACATACATACATACATAAACTCACGCCTTTATTCCCAGAGTGGGGTAGGCAGAGCTACAGAATCACCAACAACTCTAAAAACTTGTTGATAATTCTGTTACCACATTTTGCACACTTAGGCTAAGATTTACTAGTGTATTAGTGACAGGTTGCAAGCCCATCACTAACAGTACTATACGCCTTTATTCCCTTAGCCGTCTCTTACGACATCCACAGGAAGATAATGGAGTGGCACTATTCTAACCCGGCAACCACAACTAAGACTAAGGGAATAAAGGCTGTGTAGTAGAGTAGTTAGAGAGTAGTTAGGCGATGGGCTTGCAACCTGTCACTAATACACTGGTAAACATCTTAGTGTGCTAATTGTGCAAAATTTGGTTACAGAATGATTAACAAGTTTTTGGAATAAAGGAGAATAAATGTATGTATGTATGTATAAAACACGTACAAAAAGGACCCAATATTATTCTAATTACAATAGTATTTCATGCTCTATCTAAAGACAATTTACAGTCAGGTATACTTATTATTGTCATTCCCATTCTGAATAGGACAGTTTATACTGGACGGTGAAGTGTCATGTAGGGACGGAAACCTCCAAGCCATTAAATTTGCAACTGGCCACATCGTCGGTTGCTAAACAATGTTGCCACAACGTCCGCTGTTGCGACAGGACTATGAAGGCGGGTTGCGACTGCGGCGCTTCCTGTTTTAACAATGGCAACGTCCGGTACCAAAACAATTTGGCAATCAAAATTATGTTTGACATTGAAAATTACATCGGTATTTAATTGTTTTTTTTCTATGGCAACATTAAATTCTTAGACCTAATGTCTTTATAGATGAATCTTTAATGGTGTGAAAACGCGCTAAGAGCATTACGAAAAAAATTGTTTCCCGCTACTACGTTACGCTACGCCGCTATAGCCGCTATAATATATTAACCCCTTAAGGGATGAATAATTTCCAAAAAAACTTTCTTAGTGCACCCCTAGGCCTCATAAGGAACCTACGTGCTACATTTGGCATCTCTAGACCCAGCGGTTCGGGCTGTGCGTTGATATATAAGTCAATGAGTCAGGTTTGTCTTTTATATATATATAGATGACCAACAAACAAAAGTGAGCTTAAGAGTTGTCAAAACTCATTTGAATTTCTATAAAAACGTACTTTGCTTTTAATTCGCAAATGTCGCGACAGATTAGAAATAAATTTTGGTAATAAAAAAAAATTGCTAAATATTTGCTTTGGTTCAAAAAAAAATGAAATAAAAACCATTTCAAGTTTTTATATACCTAAACTTAACAGAGTAAACGGTAGCAAAACATGCAATTGAAATTGATAAAATATACCATAAACTACTACTGTTATCTTTATTTATATCGCTACGTTAATGCAATTTGTTACAACACTGCATCCGCCATTGATAAAAATACGGTTGACTGCCCCTACAATATTGAAATCTTTGTTTCACACGAACAGATAGCTATTAAAAAAACTAATCAAGTGCGAGTCTTACTCGCGCACTGAGGGTTCCGTCCCGCCACCAATTTAAATTTGATTCCGAATCGAATCGGCGCGAGCCCAACTAACACGACCATTTTTTTTATAATTTTTGTATTTTTCCGGGCTTGTAAAATATATATACTTACCAAATTGGACGCTTTTGCTTTTATCGATTTAACGATACCACAGAAATAAAAATACGTTGAGTTTTTTTTTCGCCGCAGGTACAAACAAAAACTCTAAAAAAAAACTAGTTATCCATTACGGTTTAAAAGATACAGGCTGTTTAAAGTTAGGACGGATGGACGGACCCCCTAGGCATATAGTAGGGTCCCGTTGGGCTCGCTTCGGGCACGGAACCCTAACAAACAATAGACATATATACACTCGAAAAACTTAAACCTCCTTTTGACGCAGTCAGGAAACAAGGCTAGCGTTAGCTCGCTAACAGTTAAAGTGGTTATTCCAGATTCACGGCATATTTCAACTAAAACCGGTTTTTAATACGGTATAAAATTGCAATGCTAATTAACCGGTTCTAATGCAGTTCGATAGTTAATTGATTTATTGCAATTCCGATTAGTTTTTAATTTGAATAACGGGTGTCGATGATGGAGGATGAATAAAATAACACGTATGTTCACTTAATAATACATCGATTAGCACAGTTGATTAGACGTAAAAATTAACTGCCAAATTAAGTAGCCAAGACACCTATTTAGCGGCCTTTACTCACGGACGGACACGGACTGCGAACCGAACTGTGTTCTTACAAGGAGCAAACGTCGAGCGTCCAGTGGCGCCCTCATTACTATTATTGTGTTTTCTAATTAACTAAAGTATTTTCTTGTAATCAGACGATACGTTTTTGTAACGCAAGTAAAGACACAATTTATGGGATATGTAACAAACTTTAAAAACAATTACCCTATGAGTAGTCAGCTTAACGGGAAAAGGTGGCCACTTTTTTCCGTTAAGTTGATAAGTCGAAGGTGAATTGTTATTAAACTATGGTGATATACCCTATAAGTTGTATTTTTATTTGTAGTACAAAAAAACAACGTCCAATTTAAAGAAAATACTTTAGTTTACTCGTATTAGAAAACATAATAATAGTAATGAGGGTACTAGTACTGTACATCCGGCGTACGCTCGGCGCAGTATACAGTATGTGAGCACTTAGAAGGTGCCTCGGGTTTCTACATCTCTCTCACTCGCTCTTAATAACAGCGTATGAGAGCAAGTGAGAGACAGATACAAACCCGAAGCACTTTCTCAGAGCTATCACACTGTACTAGTTTTGGTGTAAAATGCCGATGACATTCGGACGGACGGACAAGACGGACGGGTTTTTTGTTATTTTAGTTCTGGAAACCTAAAAACGCTACATACCGAACAAAGCTTAAATTCATCAGAATTAATACATTATTATGATAGCCCTAAACTAGCCGTAGATCTCTTTTTTAGTACAAATGATAATTCGAACTCGCGATACATTATGAGAAAATATGAAGCGGCCTACGAAGTAAACGGTCCTGGGTTTGATTCCCGGTATGAGTGTTTGCTTCTAAGTCTTGGATGTTTTCTATGTGTTTAAGTATTTATTCCTCTCTGTAAGTATGTTTATCGTTGTCTTGTATCCATAGTACAAGCCTAGAGCTTAGTTTGAGATTATGTCATTTTGTGTAAGATTGTCCCCTTAAATAATGAGCTCTTTAAAATTCCGCTATTTATAGCATGTTCTTGAATTATTTCCTCGTACATATTAACTCTTTTTTAAGTGGCCTCAAATTGCCGAATGTCATAACGACCTTTGCCTTTTTCGGCGCAAAAAAAAAATTTACCATCAACGATCGTTTATGGTCAAAATAAAAACTGAGGTCATCGGTTTCAGCCAACCCGTTCGTTGACTTCCAAAAATGGTTCCAACAAACCTGATTCGTCGTTGAGGTTGATGTAATTATAATTATGTTCTGTGTACAAAATACAGTTACAAATTAATTGGCTTTGTCACTACGAGTCTCTGAGTAAAACTGGAGATGGACGGACGGACGGACAACTATAATTAAATGCATTGTTGACTACGGAATCTTAAAAAGACAAGACCTTGACATTATATCGACAATAAAAGCACTATAAATTGCCTGATCTATATTCTAAATCGTAAAACTAGTCTTAGCATTCAATTGACATTTTCTAGCCGTATTAAATCAGCGTGAAATGGACCATTTGCTTCCTGGTGACCTTCATAAAAGTAAAGTGACAAGAAATGAATGAGTCATCGTTCTGTCAGTGCATTCTTGTGACTCAGAGCCTGTTTGATCAGTAGTTAAACTAAATAACTGTTAAACTTTGAAAAATAAATCGAAAATTTGAAGGAATCTCAAGGAAATGTGTCAAATTTTCAATTCCTTTTTCGAATTTTAACAGATAGTTAGTAAAATTCTGTCCGTTCCTTCATATAGTACCAATGTTGGTAGGCACTCTCCGTTGCATCGTGTTTGTAATGCATTCAATGGCGTGAATGCAATTCTTCCTTTCTCGGTTTTTGATTCAGTTAACAAATTTAAAACTAAAATCTTGGCCGGTTTGTTGAGTACTGAGGGGTTATTATGACATAACTATGCAGTTCATTTTACGGTGAGTGTAAGGGACAGAGCTATGGCAGTTATATAGCTCTGTCCTTTTCACTCAGCGTAAACAGAATTGCATAACTATGTCATAATAACCCCCCTGATGTTTAATGTAACCTACTCTTTGAATTTGGTCCGCTAAGTTATCTGGAAATGCTGTGTACAGATGTAGTGAATAATCCTTTCCCATCGTTTTTTGTCGGATATGTTCGTATTTATCTAGCTTTCTCAATTAGCTTCAGTACCCATCAATAAGCCAACTGAGAAAACAAGATAAATACGAAGTTATCCGACCAAAAACGATGGGAAAGGATTATTCACTATATCTGTACTTATACTTGTAATTGGCTTGATTTAATGTACCTTAACCTGTTACTTTGATATAAATGCTCTCTGTACATACTGTAAGTGTACCATTCAATAAAAAAAAAATAGTTTAACTACTGGGGGGTTATTATGACATAACTATACAGTTCATTTTACGGTGAGTGTAAGGGACAGAGCTATGGCAATTATATAGCTCTGTCCTTTTCTCTCAGCGTAAACAGAATTGCATAACAATGTCATAATAACCCCCCTGATCAAACAACAGACCCTAAGTGTACGTATATGTACGAGAGCCGATCCGAAAGTTTTTAGTGTGTCGACATTTATTGAAATATCTTTATATTGTTGATGGATATTTAAGGCAAATTCCAATATAAACATTGTGTCCAAAAATCATAGACAACAGCTAGTATATTATGAAAAACTAGGATTGTACAGTACCCCAACGCACATGTTAAGCACTTTAGTGCATTGTCATAGTAAACTTCAAACGGAAAATCAAATGACACACATGACAATGACATTCACAATGACAAGGTTCTAAGTATATTCAAAAAATTACAGGGAATAGTTCAGTTTTTTATATACTCCTGCTCATCACACCATAAATTTACAGAATTCGAAGCCTATCCTAGCCTAGCTTCGCTAAGCGTAGTTAGGGTCTATCAACTAGACTGTTATAACCAACTAGATCGCATATTTCTTCATCAATAAGGAACAAAGCTGAGCTAAATACTGCCTTAATAAGCGATATCTGAAATTCAACAGTCAAAGCAGATTCAAACCTCTTCTCATAGTTATGAGGTTGCGATTGCTTCAACTTTTGTCTCAGTTGTCCCTTAAGCAGAATAGCAATTGCCCACTCGTTTTTACTCGTTGAAGTGAATGTGCAGGCCTTGGATTGTTCTAGAATGGCGCTCTACATGCATTATTTATTTTAATTATAATAGCATTAGGGTTATTACTGCCTATCGTTTAAATAACACTTATAACGCGGACCACGGCATACATAATCAGCCTCTATAAGGTCAACTAAAGGGTACGAAATGGATACTAAGATAAGTGATTCATTTTTTTTTATGGGACAATATCACACCAATTGACCTAGACTTTAATTTTTCGTTTCCTCGTGTTTTTAGTGAACACATCGACAGAAAGAGATGAAGCTAATGTAACTTTAAATTTAAATTTTCACAGTAACATGTCAAGATTAGTTCTTCCGTTTTCCTTAAATTATTATAACACCTCTAATATGGTCGTGTTTATTGATATGGATAAAACAACTGTCACTTTCTAAACAGAATGTAAGTGCGAAAGTGACAGATGTTTTATCCACAGCGATAGAGGCAACCATGATACTGAACAGGCACATCCGATTTTTGCTTACAAAGACACAGCATTTTGGATTCATTATTACCAATCCCATGAAACACACGAAAATATCAAGTTTTTTGTTAAATGATCGGCTTGAGTTTTTATTATGATGACCACACGCATAACGTCGTCAATGTAATTAGTTCATAATAATATATCTCCACATCCACACCAGGTAATGTCTTGACACTTAATCAGTAGTTAATTTGACCTACTGGGTTATACCATATTACCTTTATTGTGTCATGGTGTTGTTTTTTATCCCGCCACCATTACTGTCGTAACGTTGACAATACGATAACACGGGCTAAGGCATCCGTCACCTTCTGACACGTAAATAAGTACGAGAGTGACGGATGCTTTATACACATTTGACACGCGATATAGACGCAGCCATACTAGGGCCGCATAGTTTTGTCCAATACAATAGAGGTCCCGTCAGTGCGATACCGTACTTAGACTATTATTCTCTTTGACAAATTCAAATGTCGACATTCTTTAAAAATCCCTAACCTATTGTTCTTTATGAATAGGATCACTCTAAACAGTAGCCTATGTCACGCTCGAGCAGCAAAAGATCGAAAGTGAAAACGCCAGGAAGCGGTAAAGCACGGTGAAAGTAGCGCCCGCGCTGCGTCTAGATCAGCTGGGTATCTGGGGCAGCCATTTTGTAATGCTTACGTCATCCCCTTAAAGGTTATCGATCTAATTTATGGATTGTTTCATGATGTCACAATGCTTGCTTAAAATACAGGCGTTAAGTAACGGATTAACGCATAATTGGAAGATTATAAATTGACTGATACATCATAAGTATTCAATTAAACAGCCCCCCATAAAATGGTGACACCTATCAGACCTATGATCCTAGCCAAGGTCCAAACTATTTTCGTTTTTTGTTTTTGTATCACTCAAAATATATGGGATGACAGTTGACCACGTGATTTAGCGCTACGGACGAGAATGTCATCCTATGGCATCGCGTTTGCATCTTGGTTAGGGCCTCTAATATCTCTTAAACGTAGCTAAGAACCATCCTGATTAAAATAGCTTTCTTTAAAAAAAAACGCATCCAAATCAGTTCATCCGTTTGGCAGATACCATGTAGTAAAGAGACACAGATACACACGTTTAACTTGTTTTTACACCATGTTTATAGGTGGTTGAAAATTAATTATGAATCTTCTCTCCAACATTGGTTGATCTTCATAATACATATATGGCTTACTTTAAACAATTCCCCGTGTGGTTGCCGGATTAGAATAGTGCCACTCCAAGTCTTCCCGTGGATGTCGTTAAAGCCGACTAAGGTAATAAAGGCGTGTAGTACTGTTAGGCGATGGGCTTGCAATCTGTCACTAATACACTGGTAAACATCTTCGCCCAAGTGTGCAAAATGTGGTTACAGAATTATCAAAAAGGTTTTATAGTTGTTGGAAATTCTATAGCTCTGCCTACCCCACTCTGGGAATAAAGGCGTGAGTTTATGTGTGTGTGTGTGTGTAAACAATTCGTTTCTCAGTATTGAAGTGAAATAACGAACTTTTTAGAACAAACATTGGCTAGGATATAGTATAAAGAGTTAAAATTATGAGAGCATAACGATGGAATCGTTTGTGTCATTAGCTTGATGTCAAGTTGTATGTAGGTCATCAGAACAATGGTTGAAATATTATATTCGACAAGGTTATATGTAGCCTTGCAACATTATCTTTCCATAGTGTAAAACAAAGCCTGACTGTCTCTCTGTATGTACGCTTAGATCTTTTAAGCTACATATTATGTACGGGTGTTCGTGAAAAATTACATAAACCGAAGCAAAGCGAGGGCGGGTTGTTAGTTTTAAGTAAATGAAAAAATACGTCTGGAGACAATCTCACACAGATTATGTCCTAGCCCTAAATGAAGCTTTAAGCTTGAACTATGGGTTCTAACTAGACAACGAAAAATATATAGATAAATCTAGACAGAGAAATAGGTACATCCTAATATATACTATTATACAGACGTGTGTATCTGTGTGTTTAGGGTTTAACCTAAAATGTATGAAACATCACAATAACTAACCCTCACGGTCTCCAGACTTCCCCCGAATAAACAAGTCTAAAGTACGCAAAGTACAAGCGTGAGATAAGGTTCGTTGATATTTATTTCCTATAACTGTGTTAAAACCCTCGTTAAACATGATGTTAAGAAACTAAACTAGGCAAGTGTACACCAGCCTTTTTGTACCCATTGTCCATAAGCTGGCTTAGATTCGGCTCAGGGGCGCGCGTGTCTAGACTACGAGTGTGTTGCAAATGTTGCAGCGTGTGTCGTAAGCGTAGCGTTCGATTAGCACGGTTCGGTGCTAAGCTGATTAATAGGTAACTGAGGCTGTGTAATTACTAATGAGTCTGGTTTATATATCAGTAGGTTAACCACTTTAATCGATGCTATGGAACCCTGCCGATGGATGCCGTGTGGTTGCCGGCAGAATAGAATAGTACCACTCCATACCTTCCTGTGGAAGTCGTAAGAGACGACTAAGGGATTAAAGGCTTGTAGTATTTTTAGGCGATGGGCTTGCAACCTGTCACTAATATACACATGATAAACATCTTAGCCTGTTTGTGCAAAATGTGGTTACAGAATTAACAACTGGCTGTTAAAGTTGTTGGTAATTCTGTAGCTCTGCCTACCCCACTCTGGGATGAAGGCGTGACGGTATGTATGTATGTATGGAACCCTGTCGATGAAAGTTAATCATTAATTTTAACGAGTTTTTTAACTCCCGACGCATAAGTGTTGTATCGTAGCTCCTAAGCGGGTGAACCGGGTAATAATTTGATAGCAGGTTTTTTAAAAAAGTTTAATGAAAATCGGTTCGATGATAAAATGGCAGGTGAGAATTCGTTATACATTACAAAGTTATTAAGGTTTCACATCAGTGGGATTTATATGAATGGCGCCATGTACACTGTAATGTCACCTGTCACCTGGCCTGTAGGTACTGTTAAAAGAGTTGTATTTTCAACTAGGCCCAATAGATTTTTTATCAAGTCTAAATAAGAACCAACTTTTTATCGAAAAAATAAGCGTCCGAATTGGTTCGTATGTAAACTACGATGCCTCCGTTTTTTATACATTGACAAAATGTTCCGGAAGTTATATAAAACTAGCGACCCGCCCTCGCTTCGCTTCGGTTTATGTGAGTTTTCGGTAACACCCGTACATAAAACAAAGTTTATTATACATGAAAACCTTCCTTTTGAATCACTCTATCTATTAATAAAAACCGCATTAAAATCCGTTGCGTAGTTTTAAAGATCTAAGCATACATAGGGACAGACAGCGGGAAGCGACTTTGTTTTATAATATGTAGTGATAACTCGACACAGCCGTGAGAATGTTTGTTTGACAATTAGAAACGTACAGGAGCTGGAATAGAAAGCTGGTGGGAAAGGTGAGAACTGTGGTCAGATAGACATTTCGCGGATGAAATATCAACGTATACATGTAGCGGGATCGCTTTGGTATAGCTTGAGAATCGCTGACATTCGATCTCACACTGATCAATAGTGAACCGTGTTGTAAGATGACACGATTTACAAATGGTCAGTTAACTGAGTTGCTAGATGTTAATACTTTGGCGCTAAAAACAAAATGAACAATGTTTACAAATAAAAGGATGTATATAGGTTCTTTAAGTACATATAATGTCTTCCATTTATCCAGGGAACAATCTCATACAAATTGACCTAACCTCAAACTAAGGCAGCTTGTACGGTCACAATCGTTAATTTGGGACCCATTTCAAGAAAAATGTACTTGAAGTCGTCAATGTCATTAGAGATGTCATTTGTAACTTATAGGAAACTCAACCTTATTATTGTCGAATGTCAGATTGACTTTGGATCTAAGATGGGTACCAAATTAAATCTCGTGAATGTACTATTGGTACTAGGCAACTATAAACAAACGGTAATAGCTCTTAAAATTACATTCGGGTTCGTCGAACTTGTCTTCTCTTTCCTTCGCTCGCATAAGCTCTCAAGTTAGTCTACATGACTTTACCGAAATCCCAAAAACTTCTTGAGAGCCATAGCACTGTATCTTATCTGTAGTTTGTTAATTATGTTATAATAAATAAATAAATTATAATAATAATAATAAAAATCTACTCATTTAGAGAAATAAAAAATACAAAGAAATGTTCTTAGCCTTGAGAACAACCCGCTTTTCTCTTGGTAGACAGGGTCACTACCTACTAAGCTAAACGCATCGTTAAATCGATTAAGAATTAAATTAATCCACTCCTGTCAGACATCTATTATCCAGATGTGTGTATCTGTGTTTATTTAAGGCTTACACATCAAAATGTATGAAACATCTTAAAAACTAACCATCCCGCTCTCCAGACTTCCCCGGAATGTGCTTCGCATCGACCCGCTGCGCCACCGTAGAGCCCGGCAACACCTGGGACCTGGCGCCGTTCTGCGGCCGCAGCACCTGCGTGGTCAGCGAGGACACCCCCCCCAGACTCCTGGAGCTGGTGGAGGACTGCGGGCCCCTGCCGCTTGCCAACCCCAAGTGCAAGCTGGATACTGGTCAGTATTGATATTGATACCATTCAGGGCGTGTTGGATCTATCCAGTTACCGCTTCATAGTAACTAAGCCAAATAGTGTAATGTCATCAACACCAGCTGTAACATAATCTCACGATGTTTTTCATTCACCAAGAGCATCGGGTACTATATCGGGTGACCGCGGAGGTTCAAACTTGGTCCCCCCTGGTCGATCCCATAAGCCACTAGACCATCGACTCTCTGCTGGAAGATGATCAATGCTGGTCCTTTTTATAGAATGGCGTTGAGAGCCATGGACATTTGCAATATGTAAAAGGTTAAGATGGAATGCCTCTATGCTAGTTACTCCGTTTGAATATTACCTACTACCGCCTAGTGTTCGTATCGTGTTCCAATGTGGGGATAGGGCTGCCTGTCCAATGGAGAGGAGCGAGATGGCAACGCATTTGTTATCTTAAAATTGAAAATGTCCTTAGCCCTCAGCTTGGCCGTCTTAAGATAGCAACATCTAGATAACGCACAAGTTGTGTGCTTAAATAAGTTAATTTTGCATTTCGGAACCTACTTATATTTATATACTTACTCATATCTTTATTTTCAGACAAGACCAACAAGACCGCTCCCTTCCCTGGCTGCTGCCCGATCTTCACGTGTGAGGATGGAGCCAAGCTGGAGTACCCTGAGCTCCCCACCCCCGCCCCTGAGGAGGCCCCTGAGAAGCCTAAAGCGGAGGAGGAGAAACCTAAAGCCTAAGCTTACATAAAAAACGCACAAAAAAAATAATGTGACAATAACAAAAGAAAACTGGCTGGAAATTTTTGAACAGCCCTAAAGAAAAAAGGTTCAGAAATTGGCAACCGTAAAAAAAAAATCTTTTTAAATTAGGCAATTTGTTGCGGTTTTTAATTACTTATCAAAGATCTAATTGGAAAAACAAAGTTTAAATGCAAAATTGACACTTTTATTTTTGATGTGCGTTACATAATTCCTAAAAAAGGAAGAATTGGTCTCAAAATTGTATACCAAAATTATTTTTATATTTCGACGAAGTTCCAAAATTGAACGCAAAAAAACACACAGATCAGATACTTATTTTCGTGCGTGTAATTATTTTTTACTAAAAATAGACAAGTATTAATGTTCTATGATAATACAGATAAAAAAACAAAGGGATCATCTAAAACATACCATTGTGTGGTTTTTTGAGAATGTGAGTCATTCGTTAACTGTTAAAACTTTTAACAAAAGTGACAATGAACGTAAAAATTCACTTCCTTCTCTCACATCCTGTCTTTTGTATTTGATAAATCAAACTGTGACGAATCTGTTCACGGATGGGAATGAACATTTATTAACAAAGAATACGGTTTTTTTATGTTTTAGAAGTTTATTGTTTATTTGAATACCTGACTATGTGATATTGACTCTTAACAAAATAATAGAAAAGTTATTCAATAAAAAATACAAAATTTCTAGTGTGTTGTTTTTATTTGGCTCATTGTAATTCCTTTTCCTTTTTGATGCTTGTGTGTTATTACGAATGTGTGTTTGCTTTTTTGTATTTTCGAAGGGGTATACCTTAATCCTTAAGTTCTCAAAATTTGTCTATTCAGAAAAACTTAAAGGGCTGAACAACTTTCTTTTTAGATGACTTCAAAAAAAAAGAAGTTCTCAATTCGTCGGTTTTTTTTTGTTTTATGGATGTTCCCCGTTAACTCAAAATAAATAAATAAATAAACTCAAGGAACGATTTGAAAAAAAATAATGGTTTGAAAGTGTACACTTTCTAATGTAGTATCAGCTCAATAAAACCTCGACCAACCATGGAACTATGTCACAGTTGTGATTCAAGTCGTAAGAAGTGTCATATAAATTGTTTTATAATGTCACTATGACACCTTTCAATGATGGGTTAGGGTTCCATTGGGCTGATAGAGCATAATTCGTCGAAGAAGTATTAACCAGTAAACTTATGTGCCCCGTGCCCTCGTAAGCAAGTCTTTAATTTAGAGCTACCTATATCTTTCGGTAAGCTGCTTAGTCGACAAATACACGCACTTACATACATACCTACTTACCTTCACGTCTGTCTCCCAATGGGGTAGGCAGAGCTTATGGAACGCCAGGTGCACCGGTCTACACATACAACTTTCACTTCCTTTTCTTTAATCAATCTTCATGCACGTACGTCGTTTTCGGGTGCTTTTAATATGACTCTTACTCAGTACATCGCAAATTTGATTACTGTGTGCGGCTAGAGCGTCCCCTCCGACATCTCCACTCACTCCAATACAAATGCACTTAAATATCAATAATGCTCTGATTGGACTACATGGCTCACAGCTCATAGTCTATTGATTCGTCAACGAATTGTAAAGAGAGTGGTCCTAAACAATCACTTACTGCAAGCTTAGTATTTTGATTAGAATGAGGACTTGTTAGATTAATATTTTGATTGTGATGGTGCGAGTATATGACTTCTGATAAACTAAAACCACCGGACTTTTAATGTATTTTAATAGGATATAAATAAAAGCAGTTAATTTCTACTGGTAACCCTTTGAAAGCCTTTGTCTTGATACAAACGTCGTCTTCAGACGCCAATGATAGCTGAAAACCACAGCTAATGTCAACCTTACGTCACAAATACTCGGGTCTATTTTGCACTGTATCTGTGACTAAAAGGCCCGATGGCGTGGTAGGCACGACAGTACACGACAACTTTAGTGGTTCTTGACGTTCAAAGGGTTAACGACGTCGATAAGTCAACACGACCATAATTAATAATAAGTCAATAATAATAAATTTCAAGTATTTTGTGGTGAGAGAACCTACCAAAGATCTGCCTACCTCTTTAAATGAGGAATTCTGGCCGAGGGGTGTGGGGCTGACACCGCCAAAGTGTATAAATAGTCGTTTTAATTTTATGTCATATATTGTTATGTATATTAGTCTGTAACGTATTTGTAAGTTTCTTCTATTATATTATATTCTAATAGGCCCGCTGACGACGCGAGTACAACACTGATTGAAAGACACTGAGAATCATAACGTGATTTAATAGTTATACGCAAGATCGTCACGCTATATTTTTCTACTGATTTTTCTTCTGTGTGCTTTGAATAAATATTTTCTATTCTATTCTATTTAAGAACATTTAAATTGGGTCACTCCACGTACAAATTGCTACGAGTTGCTGTTTGACGACGAGTTAGCCTAGTTAGTAGTGATCCTGCATACGAACCTAGTTTCTGGGTATAAATATATTTCTCATTATCTAGTATCTGTTATACAACTGGCCAGATTTTTTTTTAAATTATTTATGAACATTATATCATCATCTTACAACTTTTTATTTTTTATTCATACTCGTAGCACACAACAGTAAATCTGCATGAGATAAAAACTACTGCTTCTTTGGTCTTATATAAAAGTCAGGTAATGAGAAAATATTATGCATCATACGCGAAGGAAATGACATCTATACCAATATCTTTTGATGTGATAAAATATCACAAAGAAAGACATACTGTATGAGTTTTGAGAGGGGACATTAACCTAACATGCAAATAAAAACGCAATTATAACTCAATACTTTATATTGGAGTAATTAATCTCAATAAATACGGTACGATTTTCAACATTTTATAATGGGTGTACCATACAGCTAGTTTTATTAAAAATAACTAATAAAATTCGTGATACAACATATACTGTGTTCCATCGAAGACGTTACGTTTCATTGATCAACAGATAAAAAAACATACATATTAGTAAAACGTAACAATCTATAAATACTTTTTAACTTCTATGTCTAAACATCGACTTCTTACCGTTATGATATTACATATTTTAAAAAGTTATTATTTTTTATCTATACGATAAATTAATCAACTATATTGTTAAAATCACAATTGTCCTAATTATTAACATTTAATATAATTATTAATATTGCACAAAATAGACATCGACCGCGATTATTATGATTGAGCCGAATTTGGTGGTTCTACATATTTTTTAATTTATTCATTACCTTCCAAGATTAAAATTTAACCCTCCTATTCACATTAACTCCAAATACAATTTAACGCATAAATTAATCAATTTAAATTATGTCCCTTTATTACGGTTTCTTTCCTGTCATGTTAACGATATAATTAAAACCTGAAACAACTTCAATGGAAGGTAATGAATTAATTGAAAAATATCAAACTTAAATCAACCATGACTCAAGCTGTTTAAATTTCAATGACTTTAGCCCTTTTTTAAATTCGGCAGAAGCGTGACCAATGATGAAACGGTTACATTGACTTTGGTCGTGCGGTTGCATCACAGCGATGACATCGTTGAGTAATCCCGGTCATAGCTAAAGTTGCTGTTATTTTCTTACAAAACAGGTTTATTAGTCATTCATTTTGAAAACGTTTTAAAGAATATATACTGATTACTTTAAAGGCGATAAAATTATTTCGTAAGTTTAATTTCCATCTTATTTTTCATGTTATTCCTTTTTTTTGATTGCAGATGGAATTAAATTATTCTTGGTGTTAATTACTAGGTTTGCTGAGGTCAAAGAAGTGTTCTTAGGACATATTTTTACGAAGTACATTCAGATTAAATTGTGACAACGTAACTTTTTTTTGTGGTTTTTTCTTTTGCAGATACAATCTTTAAAACGTAACCTTTTATTTTAATCAACTGAATTAAAAGTGAAAATATTTGCCAACTTTTTGGTTTTAAAAATTAAATTCTATGGCGTTTTCACATTTTTTGTTTATTTAAACGATGCTTCGTAAAAAAAAACAGCAACAGCTCTATATGCCTTAGCCACACAAGTAGGACTTTCGCGTGTTGTCATGTTTGTAGAAGAGCGTATTTGTTTGCTTCTTAAGTTGTTTTGTTTCCAGAAACAAAGAGCTAGCTTTGACTTGCTACGTCTGGTACTCGAGGGCTTACATACCATTTAAGATTTAACATTTTAGGAAATTTATCCAGTGAAATACAGGGTGAAATCTAATACGTGATACCAATGATCACCTCTGTGTTCTACCCACGAGTATGAACAACTTTCACTATGGGACCAACTCTGAAATATCGAAAAAAAAATCAGCTGTTTCATAGAAAAGTCCAATACGCACTCGACCAAAATGTATGAAGCAGCTGATTTTTTTTTCGATATTTCAGAGTTGGTCCCATAGTGAAAGTTGTTCATACTCGTGGGTAGAACACAGAGGTGATCATTGGTATCACGTATTAGATTTCACCCTGTATTTCCAGAACTGGACATAATTTCCTGCAATAGCCCATCTCTCCGTGTTGTCCTTAAATTAATTCAACCCCTGCCCGTGTGGCTTACACATTACTAAAACACTGCCTATAACAATCCAGTGATAAACTAGTGAATTATATATTATAAAGCAACACCGACATTGCCATAAACAAATTTATATAGTGCGCGAAAATATATATCATTTTCTTACATTGAAATAACATCCAGAAAATATGTCTATGTGAAACTTTTATCAGAAATTAATTTATTGATATGTCCTAAATGTTGTACATTATGCGTCTGAAAAGCCTTTACTGTTTTTTTTCATAGTTTTTGTTTAGATTGTTGAGTCATTAAAAATAAAGAGGTAGTACAATCGGAAGAGAAAAATATGTATCTTGTTTTTTTTTTACGTTAGTTCCTAACTATGAAAACACTTCATGATGAGCCAACTTCGATACGCGATGCACTGCACTGTATTATTGTCACATTTTAAAATATCTTGATATACCTAAGCTCTAGTATTTTTTATCTGTATTCACTAAAACATTTATTCAAAAGCACCAAAAGCTTTACTATAGATGAATGGAAGTGGGAAATTTAGCGTAATGTTTAATTGCTCTTAAGTGTAATATTTATTGCTTGACATTGTAATGATGACCATCGAATAACTTGATGTATTAAGTATATCAAAATAATTTAAAATATTACAAAGATATTGCACTGCGCTCATCTATTTTTATGTACATTTATAGAATAGTTCCTCTCATTTTGACCTTTCTTTTATACTTACATTTAAAAACTTTACTCCCCTATCATAACCAGGATATGCCAAAAAGAAATTGTATCATTTAAGGAGCTAAGCGTAGCGTGACACTAAATAATACTTACTATAAAATGCTTAGCAAAAATAATTAAAAAGCTATAGATGGTATTTAAGAGTTTCAAATATACCTACACGATAAATATGACAGTAAAAAATATATAGATATAATAGCTAATATTTGATATATATGTATCCGACTTTAAACACTGGTGATTTTTAAATTTAAATTTACATCGGGGATTGACTACATTTTCAATTAGCGTTGACATATTTTTAAATACATATATAGCCGACGAGTATTAGAAATCATGTACAAGTTTTAAACGTTAGTCCTAAGAATTTAATATGTTGCGCAAATACTGGATTCCCTTGCGAAACTTAAAGTTGCGTGAAAACACCAAATAAGTACGAATTATGACGCTGAGAAAACGTGTTCCAAGCTAGTCCGCGACTGTTGTAACGATTGCAAATCGTATAACAAATGGAATAAAATATAATTTTGATTGCAAATTGACACCTACCCAATATGAAATTTGGATGCAACTTTACGATTGAAAATGGATTCCGATGTAAAATTAAAATGTGACATTGACATCTGCAACTCTGTCACCATGTTACATTCTGGTGACATTGAATAATTTATTCTAAACTATTTTATCTTAACAGACATACTACTGACTTTATCCTAACCAGATTGGCATTTGTTCTAAAATCGGATTTCGAAGCTCAGTTAAGGACTTAAAATATAAAAAAATGGGTTCTATATACTGAAATGTTTTGGAATTTGTAACAGACATTGCAACTAATGCACAAACATCCAACTGACTATATCTATGACAACAATCTACTATAGTGCCATACAGTCCTGGGCTAGCGACAGTAGCGACATATTGTCGAGTAACTAGTCAATGACAAGTGACAACTAACAAGCCTATATTTCATGAACGCTGACACTCGCTAAGTAGTATTAAGTAGGTAGTAGTAGTAAGTAAGTAACTAGATATGGGTGAAGAAAAATACATGATATACCATCCGGGGGTAAATACTTGAAATACTACCTAGTACTTGGGTATGAATCCAATGTAGGTACAAGGTTCTTATGTCCTAGGCGTACGATGTCTTTATGGATTTCGACTCAGGAATTCTGAGACACAAAGTTAACTTTTATATTTTCACTTCCTCTTTGCAATAAGTTTTGAATTAAATAACAAACAGATGATAATCAAGCTTACTCAGAGATTTTGATAGTAGAACTCATATTGGAATAAGAGACGTGCACTTCTCTCAATGTAGAAATATTTGAAAATTCTTTAATGTATCAAGACTGTGTCTGCAAGATTTTCGATAATTTGTTGACAGTGAAATATCTGGATAGATTTTAAATGTAAAACAACAATTTACCTGTTCACTTGCACGCCTTATGCAAACTACTAAGCAACTTTATTCAAAGAAGACTTTGCAATCCAAAACTGACCAGTGTGCACTTTATTTTCACCCAGGACTGTCTGTTACCATCCACAGTATTTGGGTACAACTATATAAGCTACGTTTTCTATAAAATCCATTATAAATGTATACAATATCTTGAATTTTGATGACGCTTACGTCCTTTTAACACCGATGAACTACAGAATGTATAAGCTTTTAACATGTAACAACAAGCATTTTAATTCTAATTTTTAATCTTTAAATACAATTATTTTATGTAACAGAAGTTTCTCATCTTTATAATTAATGTAATTACCGAAAGTAAATAAAATTTAAACCTGACTAGTCCTTGACATTTGCGAAAAACCTTCCTAAGATTGTAATCACAAAATATTGGCTATGACAGAGAAACTTTACACGGTAAGTACTATGCATTTACCCAACTTTAAGGTAAATGCCAGGTAAAATATCCGTCAAATAGCCAGTTTTAGGTATTTCACCAAAGTTGTCAAACTCTTCTGTTTTTCCTCGTCCTCATAGATTTGATTTACCTTCACAAATCATCTTTGGACGTAGTCAGGTTGTGTGTCAATTTTCCTTTTAACATTACATCTCACCTAAAATTGACCAACTTTACACGCTCGTCCTATTTGTTAATTCTATTATATAATTTAGAATTTCGGTTACAAAAGCATTATCCGAATTAAAACCATATTAAGCGAACGCCTAACACACTTTCCTAAAAATATTACAATTTTGCGATGTTACTTTATTGTTCTTTGTAATTTGGCAGTAAATTCAAAGTTGTTAAATTAATAAAGTAAAATTGGATTTAAAACTATAATTATTAAAACATGTTATAATTTTAAATTTTGACTCTAAAGGCTTTATATTTTTGAGCAATAAAAAATCTAAGTTTTTAAACGCACGTTGTTAAAACTGACGCAATTTAAAGTTAAAATTTTTAATAATGTTCTTAAAATATGTAAAATAAAAGCGTAATTAAAAAAAATACTACTTCTCTTTGTGCGATGCGAACTCGACATTTTTCGTATATTTACTACCGTTTAACAATTAATTCATATTTCTAACAATTTATTCAATTCTTAACTTCAACTTTTAATTACTATAGAGAAACACGATACCAAGTTGGTATGAGAAGGACAATTATTAAAAAAAATCTTATTTTTTAAAGAAAGATGAGACAGACATGGTTGTGCGAAAAAAAAATTCGAAGAAGTAATTTCAAAAAGCACAGATAACAGAAATAAACGTGCTTAAGCGTCAATACAGATTTTAGAACGGATTTTTCCGTTATTTTTAAACCGCTCAGTCTTATGACGTTTGTTTAAACTGCCGACGTGACTCTTGAATGACGGAACTGACGAAAAATATCGATATTATATGTCATATTGACGATTGTAATTTAGGGGTAAAACTCATTGTCGAATTTGTAAACAATATGTCAGTTTTCAATTAATAGTCATAGCTACATTAAAAATTGATAATATTTTCTGGGAGGGTAATGAAAATTCAAAAATAAATTTCATGAAATGAATCTCAATCTTATTTTACCAAAGTAAATATTTAAAATCAATACAAAATTAATATTTATAAATTAGTTCGCTATTTACGTCGTTGTAGAAAATTATAATCTTGCATGTAATTGGGGAAAAAGGTTTTTATTTACTTTACCGTTGTAACGAAGTACTAGGACTACGGTTTGACTTTCCTTAACATCGTTATTTCTATTTTTCACACAAATCGTTCTTTTAGATTTTGAATACATCCATTGATGAAAAACTAACTTATTTGTATCTGTCACAATTACAATTATGTAACTAAGATTTTGTTTCGACACGTGAACTGTAATAAGCGCATAATACCAGCGACTTGGGTCTATTTTACATTGCCTAAACAATACTATAGGCAATCAAAAGTAGGAAAGAAAGAAACGGACAAATCATAATAATATCGTTTAGGCAATGTTATAACGAGATACATTATAAAACCAAAGGTTGACGATGAACATTTCACCATTTCCACATATACTCGTATTTCGAGGTTAGGTTTCTCTTACCTAACACTTAACATCAAAGCAAAATCTACAAACAAATATCCACAACTTATTATATATTACTTGAAACACTTTCACCAATACAATTTTTAAAGGTTTTTCAAACGCTTTTTTAACTAGAATTAAAAACCAAATCTATTCCCATAAAACAATCAGCAGGACTTGAATCATAACACTTCTTATTCCAGTCGTTGCAATCGACCAATCACAAGCGAATGTTTCGGCCCGAAAAATATATCAACCAATCACGCAGCGGGGGTAAGCCATGGACTTAGAATTAAACGCGTACTGGCGTCTCCCCCTTCTTCCAGAATACCTAAGGTGACAAATAGGTTTGTCTAGTTACTATGATTATTCCTCGCACATGAATGTGATTGCCTTTTTCTTTTTAAACTTCATCTGATACCTATATTATGATCTATTAATGTTCAAGTCCACGCTTTAATGTTGACAGTTGGTATAGTAAATGACTGTGGTGTCAGTTTGATCTTCTCGAGTCTCGTCGGCCAGGGTCCAAGTTACTCTGGCTTGAGGCGGTGCCACTGCACGATGGTCTGCCGCGGCTTGGTGATCATGTCCTGCCAGTGCTTGGTTTCAGTGGCACCAGAGCCATTCTTGCCTGGAACGTGAAAATCAATGGTTGAAAGCAAGGCCGTCTATACTATGATGATGCCTTTGGGGACAAAAGCATTTGAGGCCCTTTTAAAAAGTGAAGAAAGTAATTTTTTCTGACTCGTGGGAGAAATGTTGGGTCCTACAGGCTTCCCTGAGAGACGCCCTGAGCATGGGTCCGTGTGCCCATATCCTTCTGACACCCGACGATTTAATGAGGGCACTTGTCACTAAGCCCGAATGTACTTTACAAAGCACTACATAGTTTTTGTTGCAAATGCCGAGGCACTACTTTTCCCCCAAACGCCTGGCATTGTTATATTTGTATTCAATACATAATTAGCTTAAATATCACACCAAACACAGAGCTCTATAAATTGCACACCTTCAATTGCCTTAACAACCCCTTTGTTGCTCAACCAATGTCACACCCACCGCTGAACAGCTGCCAGGCGCCAGGATTAGTTAATGATGATAGTATAGCACAACGAAATTTCCTTTAGTTAGTACTAAAGGAAATTTCGTTGCTCTATAAATTGCAAACCTATTTCTGTAGCTAGCTCTTAGACCATTATGTCAAAGGTCGTTGTAGATACAAGAACTTTCTCTGTAAAGTTTTATGTTCATAATCCCCCGTATTAAGCGTTTTCTATTTTTATCTCCTCTCTATTGGCTGTTACTGTTTTGTGTTTTATTTTTTATATTGCCTGACGTTTAAAATAAAATTGTATTATTTGTGTCACCTTCCGTGGTCTCAGCAAGCGGTTCTAACGTAAAACCAGCGCTGACTTCAAAGCCAGCATATGTTGAGTTAGAACCGTTTGGCAACAACAGGTTCAGAAATCATTTTATTGTTTTTTATCTTTACCTCCTCGTTAATAACCTTTGTACTCGTTACGTTTTTCATAAAAAGAACATGGATGTATAACTCACCAGCCAGCAGTATCCGACCGATCAGCTCGTTCCTCCCGATGTTATCGAAGTCCATGACCTGGACGTCCAGGGAGCACTCCCTGATCTTCTCCCAGGGCACGTTGAAGGAGAACGCATCGTTGAAGACGGGGTTGAGCGTACACTTAAAGATGGCCGTCTTGCGTTTCTCTATGCGCTTGTCGCCGAACTGCAGCCATACCTTCACGTACGGATCTGGAAAAGAGAGAGTTGGTAAATTATGATTTAATTGTTACAATAGGTTTTTTTTCAGCTTTAACAATATTTTTGAATAGTTATAACAATAAACAAGGTACAGCCAGACAACAAAGATTTTTTCTTATCTCTTTCTAGCAAAACAGAATTTCACAGTGCATATCGGATCTCCTAACAACTAACAATACTACAAGCCTTTAATCCCTTAGTCGTCTCTTACGAAGAAATGAATTGGCACTATTCTAAGCCGGCAACCCACAGCAACAATGACTTATAACTCTTCAATTAAGGTCCATTCTAATTTTTAGTAACAAACCTTCCCCTTTCTTCAACTCTTGACAAATTTCCCGTAATAATTCAAGAACAAAAACCTACCAAATAAATTAGGCCGTAATGATTCCGAGAAAATTGCAAAGACAAATTATTCGCAAAAAAATTCAAGATGAAATTCAGGTGCCGTGAAAAGATTTTGGGAACAATTGAAACTTTTTATATTGTTGATTTATGATCTTGAATTTTACCGACTTGTTTTACTTTTTTGTCCTTCAAATTTAATAATAATGACTTATTAAAACTATTTCATCGGGCTGATTTGCTTGTTAAGACTGCGCCGAGCGAACGCCGGATGTACAGTGGCGCCCTCATTACTATTATTGTCTTTTCTAAAGTATTTTCTTGAAATTGGTCGGTAGGTGTCTGTACTACCAATAAAAACACAACTTAAAGGGTTATCACATAGTTTAATAACAGTTCACCTTTGAGTTATCAACTTAACGGAAAAAAGTGGTCCTTATAAAAACTCATTCGAAACCCCTTGAATGGGATAACGGGCCCTGGCCCCATCTGTTACAAAATAAGTAGACGTTTTTCTAAAATGTTTCTCAAAAAAGCGATTAAATTTTGAGAATTTCTCTCCGCGGACACCGATTAATTTTCAAAGTGTTAATTCTAATAAATATCGTTTTGATAGACGCTTCCGCGAAACTCGACCGTCGGCTGTTAATTAGAGACTTCCGCTTGATTTACGACCTTCGAGATAATAGAAAGGACTTGACGGGAGCCTGTAAGAAGACATGGAGAAGGTACTATTTATACCGGACTAACAAAATTAAATAACTAAGTAAAAATGAAGTCTGCATTTTCGACACTATCGTCGATATAAATGTTATAGGTAGTAGATTGTTCAACAAGGGACTAAAACAAGTCATAGCGACACGAGATGCGATATAGTTCGAGTGTCATTATGGTTGTTTAGTCTCGCGTTAAACACTCTACTTTTCATTTTAAATGCGAGGAAAAAAACTACGTTCTACATATACAAAATTACAATATTGATTATAACAAAGTTTCTTACAAAATTGTTCCGCGTTCTTTTTTTGTTGTAAAGTGACGCTTTAAATGCTTGCTTATTTAGCCAACACATTAAAACTTGAAAACTATTTTATAACTAATTGGACCATGCATAATAAAATTAATTATCCTTAATATAATTAAATAGATTCATGTTCGTAATCATTAGTGTTTCACGAAATTAAATCGTTATTTTTTATATTTTTGCACAGTTATCATTTTGAGGTTATTTCCACGCTCAAAAAATGGTCCATACACAATCACTGAAAATGGCGCTAATCTTCCATTCACAAACACCATGATTGGCTGCTTAGGAATTTCCAAAATAAATTAAAAAAATATTACTTTAGTCCCATAAGAGATTAATAAAGAGTTTTAGTCCCGATGTGCAGAGACTAAAGTAACATTTTAAGAGCATGAGAAGTGAAAATAAAATTAAGTCGCAAAAACAGGAAGTCTTAATACGTTCGATCTCATCAACCGAAGCCAAGCTGCCAAATTGAAAATGCACGCGCTAAAAAGTGTTTTGTTCGCTCTGACGGGACTACTTAGACTCGCCGCTGCGACTTTCACTCGTTCGCTCATCTGACTGCGTTTTTGAGAGAATTCCACCCCTATTATACCTACAGTATGTAAACTTACTAAAACCATCTCTTTCAACCAGTTGCTAGGCTAGTTGAGTTAAGTGTTTTACCACATTTTTTGCTAGTGTGTGTCGAATATTTTTAATTTTATCATTGCACAAAAATTACAACATCTCACCTTTTTCAAAGTCGGTTAACCCTAAAAGTATCAGTAAAGTAGTGTAATGTTTACATCGTCGTTCAGTGCCCATTATAAGACCCGTATGTAATGTTTTCATCGTAACAGATTATTGAACTTTCGTTCAGTGCATTCTTTATTTAAATTTGAAAAAGTGTTAAGATTTCAATAATTTATATACCGCAACCTTATCTATCGCCTAGACATGCTCGGGTTCAAATAAATGGTTTTAGTAAGTTTACATACTGTATATATTATTTGTTCCTGATTCATGGATGTTTTCTATATATTTAAGTATACATTTCTCTATATAAGTATTTATATCGTTGTCTAGTACCCATAAATACAAGCCTTGAGCTTAGTTTGGGACTAGGTAAATTGGTGTGACATTGTCCCCTGATAATAATATATGCTATATTATTATGGTATGATTTTTTCTCAAACATGCTATGGAATATTGACATTGTGTGCCTTACAATAGGCTGCGAAGTATGACGTTTCAGGTGCGGCTGGGACAGGAGGTCGTTAAGGGAATTTCATACAAATCGTGCAGGCCTAGGCCTGCAAAGTCCTCTTTTTTAATTTCCATTCCACATAAATTTGTGGCACAGACATCATGACATTCTGCCCCTATGCGTATTAAAAAAATAATATTTTTAAAATTTTTGAGAAAATGTTATAACGTCAAGTACTAGGATTGCATAAACGTTTGGGAGACATCCGCGCCGTGTCGTGTGCGCCCGCCGCCCGCCCGCCGGCTGCCCGCACCGCCTGAGATCTAAGTTGCGCTATGCCTGATAGGTATACCTCCTAATTACCGCTGCGCTCCTGGTACTTTATTTTAACACCCAATTACTTTTCCGTGGACATTTATCAATTTACTTTTTTGAGTGATGTATTTTTTATTTAATTGCAATTATGTTTGAGAAAAGCACTATACATACCTCGGCGGGAAATATGGGGTTGCCCGCCTCAGACCTATCCGGCCTCGCTTGGCGCTCGGCCGTCTATATGTCTTCGGCCGGCAACCCCTTTTGTCCCGGCCTCTGTAGTAATGTACTATTAACTCAGCGGCCATTACTGTCAAGTAAATAAGAGCCATCAAAACGTAGACCATACGATAACGTCGATAACAGATCAAAGTTGCTATGGTGTTTTTACGGCTTAGAATCTCGGCCTAGAAGTTCTAGAACATAATAACATACATACATACATACAGTCAAGGAAATTGATTCCTAGACCATTTTGGACCTTGTCAAAGTGACACTGTAAATAAAATCATAAGAAGTCACTTACGTTTTGATTGATTACGTCACTATGACATAGTACAAAATGATTTATGAATCAATTTCCTTTACTGTACTACGAGTATCAGCCCATTGGAACCTTGACCCACCATAGAACGGTCTCACATTGACATTATAAAACCATTTGTTTGACACTTCTTACGGCTTGAATCATAAAATCACTGTGACACAGTTCTATGGTGGGTCAGGGTTCCAATGGGCTGATAGTACATACATAAACTCACGCCTTTATTCCCAGAGTGGGGTAGGCAGAGCTACAGAATTACCAACAACTCTAAAAACTTGTTGATATTTCTGTAACCACATTTTGCACACTTAGGCTAAGATGTTTAGACATAATAACAAACTTTGACATACGGAATGTTTTCGAAAAGTATTCTCGATCTATTTAAATACATCGTGGATTTCCGAGTGTTCGCTGAAGCCTTCCAGTTTATTACAAACTCGATACTATTTGTTGCTGCCGTTAGAAATATCTTCATAATTAAAGTTGCCTTTTTTCAGAACTTGATCAATTTAGAGTTAAAGTTTATTCAATTTTATTCAATCCATCAAGTCTTTGATTCATTTATTCACAGACGTACGTATTTGAGTATCAAAAATAACAATACTGAAGTACAAAATACACGTACATACATACATACATTAAATCACGCCTGTTGCCCAGAGGGGTAGGCAGAGACCACTTCTTTCCACTTGCTACGATCTTGATAAATTTCTTTCGCTTCTTCCACATTCATACATCGAGTCATGCACGCACGTTGGTTTCGGGTACTTAAGGTTTGGCCCTTTACCAGTATTTCTCCGATTTGACTCGAAAAAGTACCCCTAGGCGTACCTATGCAATTCTGTTTACGCTGAGAGAAAAGGATAGAGCTATATAACTGCTATAGCTCTGTCCGTTACGCTTACCGTAATACAACTGCATAGCGATGTCATAATAACCCCCCTGATAGTATTATCGAACTAGGTTTAGTGTCGTGAGGTTTTAGAATAAAATAATATGTTACCTACCAAATGCCTAACACACTGCGGAAACGAAATGTGGAAATTGGTGTTTCAATTGGTTTTCATTATAAAAAGAAGTTGTCTGTCTGTGGCATTGTAGCTCCGACAGCGGCGGGCTAGCGGGTGAACTGATTTGGATGCGGTTTTGTGTATTTGGAAGCGGGTTTTCTAGCGGTAGTTTTTAGCTAGGTTTCATATATCGGTTGTGCTGTTTAACAGGTATTACTTAACTCTGAAAGTGGGGGTCGAAATTATTTCCGGTTTTTTTATTAATTTAACAGTTATTTGACGATAGTTCTACCCTTTTATTCATAAACGCGCAATGGCTAAAGTTTTCTTGAAATATGGTCTGTCCGTTTTTGTCATCATGATATTTGAATTTGACAGAAAGGAACAAAGAATACTTTCACTAAAATAGGTTTATTATACGGTTTATGATGCGTAAAGATATAATAAATAATCCTAGCACCTTTGTTTTTGTTTTGTGTTGGTGTACATAGTTAAATATAAAATTGTAACTAACCAATTTTTACGTAACGTGTAAGTAACCAATGTTATGGGCAATAGCCTGAAATAAATGATTCTATTATATTCCCTTCTAATAGGATCCCGTTTGCTTCTTTTAGATAATACAAAAACCTAAAAAAACATTATTTTTTTTCTGGCAATGAGAAGACAAACGAGCACCCAGACCACCTGATGGTAAGTGGAAACTGTGACCCATAGACATTCGCAATCACAAGACTGCAATGCAATCCTAAGACTGCAAATGCGTTGCCAACCCTGAGGCTAAGATGGAATATGCTATGCTAGTCATTTCACCGGCTGTCTTATCCTCAAACCGGAACACAACAATGCGAACACTGCTGTTTGGCGGTAGGTTAATGGATAAGATGGTGGTAGCGATCCGGACGGACCCTGCACAAGGTCCTACCACCCGCAAAATATGATCACCTGAATAAGCTCACCTGATTTCCCGTTAATATCCTTGGCCTTCAGGTTGCGAGCCTTCAGCAGCGTCAGCGTGAGGACGCTGTTGCTGGGGTGGTAGCAGAGAGACGTGAGCAGCTCCCCGCACTTGTCCTTGGCTGGGGGCTTCAAGGCCTTCCAGAAGGAGGGCTTCTCGCTGAGGTCCACCTGGAAGGTTGGCAGGTTATGGGTGAATGCGATGACATAGACCAGGTGAATGAGGAAGATGGAGTCGTTGGATTTGTCCTGAATTTATTGAAATATAAGAGTATTATAATTAAGTATGTATTTAAGTATATATTTCTGTATATAAGTATTTATATCGTTGTCTAGTACCCATAGTACAAGCCTAGAGCTTAGTTTGGGTCTAGGTCAATTGGTGTGACATATTCCCTTGATATTATTATTAGGTATTATTGTGGTGTGAAACTGATTGATAGAGTAAGGAATGAAAAAGTCAGACAGAAATGTGGAATAAAAGAAGATGTAGTGACTAAGATTGAAAAGGGCATGCTTCGATGGTTCGGTCATTTGGAAAGGATGGATGAAAGAAGATAGACGAAAGAGATATACAGATCGAAAGTAAGTGGAAGGGTCGGAAGGGGCCGCCCTAGGCGTACTTTTTCGAGTCAAATCGGAGAAATACTGCTAAAGGGCCGAATCTTAAGTACCCGAAACCGACGTGCGTGCATGACTCGATGTATGAATGTGGAAGAAGCGAAATAAATTTGTCAAGATCATAGCCAGTGGAAAGAAGTGGTCTCTGCCTACTTCTCTGGGAAACAGGCGTGATTTAATGTATGTACTATGTATGTATTATTATTTAAATATGATTTTTACCTGGCAAAGCGGTAGGAACACCTCCCCGATGGAGTCATCCCGGGAGAAGCGATCGTAATCAAACACGTGGAGATGCAATACCTGAAAAATACAACATTTATTACTGTCCATACCAAAATGGTAAAAAGGAACCCTTCACAGCAGGTTTTCTCGGTTAACTGCCGATTTCTTATCTGGCTTCTTCCGGTCACAGTTGGACTATATCGCAGCATATGGGTGATAATTACCTAGGAGTAAGAACGGTTGCTCTACAGAATCTGACATTTGCAAAAGAACATACTAGCAAAACATCATAATACGCATAACATCATACTAGCAAAACACGATATTCGCAAAACATTATATTTACAAATAGTCGGGTTTTGTTATAAAATCATTAGGTAGGTTTAGGTTATGTTAGATTTATATCAGGCCCGGAGGGCCAAACTACCCAGAAATTGGAGCTCCGCCCACTGTCTAATTCATGTCTTAATAACAGTTATGTTTTGCTAATGTGATGTCTTGCTACTATGATGATTTGCGAATATCATGTTTTGCGAATATGGTATCCAACGACGGAAGGAGTAAGCGACAATTAAGTAAATAAAAGCCAGGTACCATACCGTTAAAACCATTTTAACGATATTTTAAACAAAGTGGAATATGTTCGCCTTTGTACATACCTTTTTTTGTTTTTGTTTATTTTTGATTTGTTATTTTCTGTTTGTACAATAAAGAGTTTACATACATACATACATACATACATAAACCTGCGTATCTTAACTCCCTTACCCGGCTCTGCAGCTTCTGAATGGGGAACCCCTCGAAGTAGAAGGTCTCGTTCCACCGCGGGTTGAGCGTGCGCCGCTTGATCTTCGTCTCCAGGCGGTGCTTCTTGTCCGGGAGCAGCGTCACGCGCACGTAGGGGTCCGAGGTGCCGCTGAGGTCCTTGGCCGGGAGCTCCTTGCCCTGGAGTCAGAAGAACAGGTCACCAATGTGCCTAGAGCTCGACCAGCGAGTGACAAGCATTTTTCTCAAATCATAGACACAGTATAAAACAAAGTCGCTTCCCGCTGTCTGCCCCTATGTATCGCTCATTGAAAACAAAACGGACACATTCCAAAATAATTTGCTTATTTATTTATTTTTATTTATAAACTCACGCCTTTATTCCCAGAGTGGGGTAGGCAGAGTTACAGAATTACCAACAACTCTAAAAATTTGTTAATAATTCTGTAACCACTTTTTGCACTTTTAGGCTAAGATGTTACCAGTGTATTAGTGACAGGTTGCAAGCCCATCGCCTAACAGTACTACACAGCCAATTAACAAAACATTCAATGCGATATCCATATTCTAGCACTATTTTATTCTTTTAATGGTTTAGGATAATGATGTGGAAAGAATTGATTAAATAACACATGGATTTAGCAGTATTAGATGATGTAGAATGGTAATTAAAGACATTTTGAATACAATGTTCGTTAACATTGTTGGCAAGTTCTATTGAAATAAACCTTAGTAACTCAGATAAGTATAAATATGTTTTGGTAAAGTATTCGCATGTAGTTTTTGTATTTATTCTGTCACGAACTATTAAGTATTTGTGAATAGTAGGTATATATTTTTTTTTATCACACTACTTATTAGTTTAGCGTACCGTCCGTCTGTCACTCTCGGAGCTGGCTGTAAATCAGCGCTGCAGGTGTCTAACACCTCAGCAGCATGGAGTGGCACTATTCTAACCCGGCAACCACACGGGTAAATAATTTGCTCTTCCATTAAAAATCGTATTCTAACAGCTTCTAATTTTAAAATGCAAGTCTGACTCATTTTGGATTGTGTCCGTTTTGTATTCAATGAACGGTATGCTTAGATCTTTAAAACTACGTGCGTAGTTTTAAAGAGCCCACGATAATGTAACGAAAGTTACCATTTCAACGAGTGTTTTTCGAAACTTTGAATGCTCATATTTTTCTAGATTTAAACACGTATATAGAGAAAAATGATCCTTCTATTTTGAAATATAACTAAAAAAACAAGCAGAATGCAAGAAATTGGTAACTTGAGTTACTCTCTGACATGGAATTGCCCCAACGGATATTGATGCAGTTTTTTATAATAGATAGAGTGTTGCAAGAGGAAGGTTTTTATGTATAATAAACTCTGTTTTATGTACGGGTGTTACAGAAAACTGACATAAACCGAAGCCAAGCGAGGGTGGGTCACTCGTCTAAATATATAAAACAAGTAACTGACTGTCATATCAACGTACAGCCCATACCGCTGGGTCTAGAGATTTCAGATTTTACACGCAAACCCTCACGAATTTCCTCATCAGTTTGAGATTTGGTGACAATGGCACCACACCAAAACTACGCTATCAAACCAAAAAGAAAGTTACGCGTGATCATACACGAAAAATAATAATGTACGGCTTGACTTAAATTGAGAACCTCCTCCGTTTTTTATCATCAGTTATAAAGTAAGTTTTTTAAGTCGTTAAATAAAATGTTACGTTTATATCGGTATCCTTTTTTTGTTTTTCATAGTCTTAGCCAATATAAAAAAAAGCTTCTAACGTTTCTGTTACATATCGACTCGAAATGTACGGAGTTCTCCGCGATTAGTGTTTATCGCGGGATACATTTTGAATAAGACATCCGTTACCTTCTGACACGTAAATAAGTACACGTGTCAAAAGGTGACGGATGCTTTATCCACAGTTGACACGCGATATAGACGCAGATATACTAGGTCCGCTTCTTACGTCAATCCTATACATATTATCGAACTTCGAAAAATCAGTTTAACAATCGGAAGATATGTATATCCCTATGCAATTTAACTAGTTACGTTCCCAAGAAACATATAAATAAACATTAGGTCAAATTGTATAGGATACATAGTACTGTGGTACCCGTGTGGTTGCCGGGTTAGAATAATGCCACTCCATATCTTCCCGTGGATGTCGTAAGAGACGGCTAAGGGAATAAAGGCGTACAGTACTGTTAGGCGATGGGCTAGCAACCTGTCACTAATACACTGGTGAACATCTTGGCCTGAAAGTGCAAAGTGTGGTTACAGAATTATTAACAAGTTTTTAGAGTTGTTGGTAATTCTGTAGCTCTGCCTACCCCACTCTGGGAATAAAGGCGTGAGTTTATGTATGTATGTACATAGTTTAAATATCATCAAATCAAAATAAAGCATTCCTTTTCTTTTACTAATTCAAGGTATTTTCTTTAATAGTTTTGAACTAAAAGTTTTATACGTTCGACAAAACGACATGTCGCGACGTTGTTATTGCAATTTTATTTCAGCTTAAAGCTTGTCATGACATGGTCAAGAAATTGCTGAAGGAAAACTTTTTATAACTAAAGGTAAAGGGAAATAGATTCAAACAAACCTAAATAAATAGCTGCTTTAAAACAGTATCAATATAGCGAAACGATCCTTAAAATGAAGTTTGGCAGATAATTACATACATACATACACTCACGCCTTTACTCCCAGAGTGGTGAGAATTACCTAAACTCCAACCACATTTTGCAAAATTAGGCTAAGATGTTCACCAGTGTATTAGTGGCAGGTTGCCAGCCCATCGCCTCACAGTAATACAAGCCTTTATGTTTATACGTACTAAAATCATCTAAGACAGCTGAAAGATAGTTTTTGGCTTCGGAACCCTACACTGAGCATGGTCAGACATGCACTTGCCCAGTTTTTCCACTATCTGCACATTCTAATAAAGAACTGTGGGGCTAGACAAGTTGCCATCGTTCACGAACGCTAGCGTTAGATGATCACTGGTGACATGTGTTGTTATTGAAAAATGTATGGGAATGACGTAAGTCACGTGATATATCACTCGTTACAACTGACATGCTGAAAACTGATTGTCTAGCCTATTTAATTTTGACAGCGCCAAGTGACAGTGATCAGCAAAGTGATCGCCTAACGCTAGCGTTCGTGAACGATGGCAACTTGTCTAGCCCCACTGTATTTTCACCGCCACGTTGGTTAAAAAGAATAGTTCACATCAATAGATTTCCTTCCAATTTATTCTGTTTTTAAATTTTGTTTCAAATTGAAGCTCCATTCTGTTTGCGCGTGGAATCTGTTTGTTTTTTAAATCAACACTCGTTCGCGGGTGTTGTGGCAGAACGTGTTTGCTTTCGCCTTTAACAATAGCAATAAAATGAATAAACATATGCCACAAACGAACGTTGGCTGTGGTAAATCATATAAGGGATTTTATTCTTCTTTGTCAGGTATATTTAATCGATTGATATCGAAAGATCAGCATTATTTGTAAGGATTGGAAAGCATTTACTTTTTTTTCATGTGATTTCCAAAAATATATCCATTATTACATACATACATACATTAAATCACGCCTGTTTTCCAGAGGGGTAGGCAGAGACCACTTCTTTCCACTTGTTACGATCTTGACAAATTTCTTTCGCTTCTTCCACATTCATACATCGAGTCATGCACGCACGTCGGTTTCGGGTACTTAAGATCCATTATTATAAAGTGTAATATGTTGTTTTACGCTACTATCTGATATGATGATCACAACTTATAGTATATTTTCAATGTTGTCAAATAGACTATTGCTACAGTCTAAAACACCAATGAGTTTGAACTTCTCTCTTACATACGCGGTTAAAATCCTAGTCTCAACGACTTTATACGAACTTGAAAATCTTTTTTTTTATATTATATCATGGGGACAATGTCACACCAATTGACCTAGTCCCAAACTAAGCTCTAGGCTAGTACTATGGGTACTAGACAACGATATAAATACTAATATAGAGAAATATATACTTAAATATATAGAAAACATCCATGACTCAGGAACAAATATTCGTGCTAATCACACTAATATCTGCCGTTACCGGGATTTGAACCCAGGACCGCTAGCTTCGTAGGCAGGGTCACTACCAACTAGGCCAGCGCGTCGTCGACTTTAAAAGAGCTTGCACAGTATAATAAAGAAATTTGCTGTCTTAGGATTCATTGCTCTGCAGTCTTGTGAATGCGAATGTCTATGGGTCACAGTTTCCACTTACCATCAGGTGGCCTGTGTGCTCGTTTGTCATCTCTATGGCATACAAAAAAAAAAATCTAAAATATTTCACTTACTTGAATGATCCTCAGTATAAGGGTGGTATTCTGGAAGTCGTACTCGAGTGAGAAGTGAATTTGCCCGACGTTCTCCGATGGCTCCGAGTTGTCGATGTACATGTCCACGAGCGAGATAGACCGGTTCTGAAGGAACGCCATCTGTCAGCCGAGAGTAACACGCTTAAAGCGAGGCGTCGGGGAAGCGACGCCGTCCGTCGGCCGACTAACTTGTGGCGCAAACGTTGAAAATTTGATTGACTTTTGACTAGGATTTAATAGTGAAGCTATTTTTGCTGTTTTGAAAAGTGATACATTGTGGAAAGAAAAACAATCAACACTGCAATATGTAATTATGTGTCTAGTCCAGCTAACAGGCTAGAGAGTGAGATATATCGTTATTACTTTAGAAAAAACTCGTATCTTACATTTTGAGTTTAAGTTTAAAGTCGTATGTCACGAAATATGAGACGAGGTTTTTCAAAGCAATGATGATATACGAAGCACTAACTTTAGATGTAAAACCTATCCTAAGAAAAAAGTCAATCAAATTTGCGATATTCGTCACATTTGTGGCACAAATTAGAATAGGCATTCAGGTTATCCAGCATTTTCTAAATGGCCTGTAATTTCTAGCAGTCTTGCTATTGCTAACTTTGTACGAGCCCATTCAATTGCATTTAATTTATATTACTAAATATCCAACCAAATGCGGTTATAAAGTACATAGTTTTATAAAGAACCTCTAAAGCAATTTAATTTCCACCCACTGTAAGCATCTTAACTCAATTAAAACTTTACCAAAGGCCAGTAATAAGAGACGAAAGTGTACACGTAAAGTTGAAAATGCTGGTCCCTGCGATGGACAGTCGTCGACATAGTAATGTCGACACCGGGCCGTGCCTTGACCGTTATAGGACCGTTTTGTTATAAAAGCATCCAAACTTTGGAAAATCAGTATGGTTTCTATATATTCTACTCTCTTTAAGACCTTTTGCAAAGGCACACAAACTACTTATACTACTTACCAATTTACCTACCTACTAACTTTTGCGAAAGCATCGATAACTATCTTGAAATGACGTAATTCTCATAATTTTCTACGATTTTGCAAAAGCGTCGAAAACTACTCTGCGAAATGAGATTGATTTAATTTACTCTGATATTTAGGCTGATGAATATAACATTAACTAAATCAGATGTATTAATGAGATACTAAGATATTCTGTAAATACACTTCGGTGATGAATTAAAGTTATAGATTTATGTATAAAAAACGTAGCTTATTTCTAACGTTACTAAAATTATATAAAAATTATTTATTACCTAAATGGCTTCAATTATTATATTTTTCATTAGCATTTATTTTGTACTATAACGAGCATACTACGGTCATATTACGGTCATAAGTCGGTTCGTTGTGGACATTTATAGTAAAAATTGCAATTATTTTAAAGCTATGCACACCACTGCTTTAAAAATATAATAAATCGTGAATCTGAAATTACAATGTTTAATGTTTATATTTATATTCATGCCTAATTTTTATTAACTTACATGCAAAGGTTTTATTTATTAAGGAGGTGTTATTTATCCTAAGTATACTGCAAACCATGTCCAAGGCTATTTTTACTGGATGCCTAGCGCTTTTAATTATTTGTGAAATTAATTAAAATAATACTAAAATTCTTAGCTAGTTTAAGAACCTTCAAGCATAGTCAATATCGCCCAAATAATAATTTTAAACTCATCAAATTTCACAATTAATTAAAAGTAAACAAAACGCCTGCCAAAAGTGATTAGCATTATTATAATTACATATGCACGAGTCTTGTTGCTCGTGAGCGCTGTAGGCGTAACTATTAACTAGTTTGGGCTATTTAAAAGATTAAACAACTTCGACAGGCTATATCACAAATCTAATCTAGACTAACAAGTTTAGGAATGAAAATGTAAACAGTTGAGTCAGGTACAGGTTAAGAAAGAAAGATATGTTTTGGGACGGGCAAATGCCAGTAGAGTTTTATTATTAACTTACCTAGGTGAAGAAAAAGTTAAGGATAAAAAAGTTTAACATTTTAAGCTTATTTTTTGGTCTATAAAGTTTAAAGACAGACCTATAATATCTCTATTTTTCAAGATAAATATATATTTTTAACTATGTTTCAGGACGTACAGGTACTTCAAGTAAGATGTATAATAAATCCAAGTGGTTCAGCAATCTCAATATGCAATAAGTATTTGAAATTAATCAGAGTTCCTAAGGATTCATCTTGATCAATTTAATCATCTATGTCTCATCTCTGAATACATTTTCATTCGTTTCTTTCATATTAGGTACTTGTGGACATTACATTGATTACTTTTCTTACACGATTATGATAATCTGTGGGATTAGGTACTATAATTATATGAACATAATTATATTTATGTCTATTCCTCGCATAAGCTCAGGTGTATTTTAACAACAAGAATAACTTATTGTTGTGTTATTTGTAATAAAAAAAATAGTAATAACATAATGTTCACGTTTCAAAAACAAGTAGTTAACAAAGTTGATCATGAGTGATTAATTTAATTATCAAAACTAATTTTGTTGATGGAATTACGAGCTTATACCGGTTTATACGAGCTTATACGAAGTGATGGGTTGACACAAACTGAACTAATAATTGTTTTCTACTTAGTTTATTTTGTTACCTATGGAAAAGACCTCATAATATTTTTATACAGTCCATCTACAAGGAAGAACGTTGTATCTCAGATTTCGAACTGAGATACGTTGTTCTTACACGTTTTGATTTATTTTTGAACGTTTACCGAACCCTTATTAATAAATCTTCCAAAAGCACATAAATAAAGAATTTGAACGGATTCTGAAACTTTCCGAGGCGTTGTATTATTCAGGAATTAATTCACTGAATATATAATTGTGGATCGATTGGGCTCGTATCGCGTACAAGTTAAAGAAAGGCTTAAACTTTAGATACTCGTATGTATGTACTCACTTACTTTACTCTTTAAGAATATATTATTCCGAAACTAAGTTGTTCTTCTCTGAATCCAGTATTGATAATATAAGTACATCACGTGTATTTCGTTTGCAGGAATATTTACCGATATCCATAATTGAGTAAAATAGAGTATGTACGGTCGGCCTTATAAGTCGCTGCACACTTTACTGTTTTGTCACTTTAACACCATGTTTGAACTGCTCCACTCATCTTTAAAAGGCGTTAAAGCGATAAGGTACTGAAGTGTCCAGATACTTACACAGCCAACTGGACTAAATAAGTATGAATTATTACTTTGCGCATTATTTTATAGTATAGTTACTATTAATAACCATTGGGTGCTTAGATCTTCTTATATAAACGTTATTTTTTTCCGTCAGTATATAAAATTCGAAAACGTTATTTTTAAATATGGCATATTAAAAAGGCAGAGATAAAAAAAACTTTTTTTTTTCTGTTTTTATGAAAGTTACAGATACACTGAATAAACGTACCTACACATTTTAGTCGCAAAACCACGTATGTATTTGGCTATCTCAGTCGGTTGTACCTTTGATAAGGGAATTAAAAAAACATTTATTTACACTGCAGCATAAGATGGGATAAAAATTAAGTCGTTAGTGAAAAATTGAGATAGAAAATTAGGAATGTTGGATTTATCCTGACAAAAATGTGTTGCATTTTTAACGCCTAATTTTAAAACATTATCGGGGACGTATTGAATAAGAAAAGTAATCAATGTAACAATATCATAATTTACGCTCTATAACTTCTATTGTTGCACTATGCTATATTTTTGGAATAAATTCACTAAATTGATTGTTATTTTATTTAGTTTTATGAAGTATGGAGTCTTATTTTAACTACTAGGTATGTATGGATCGATTTGCTTTCATTATGAACTTTTATTTATTTTTAATTTTAAAAAGATGTCATGAAACAAGTATCAATTCCTTTATTTGAATTATCAGGCAAAATCAATTCTCAAATGCCATTATTTTAAAGTCATTTACTTGTCTTCGTAAAATATAGAAAATAATAATAATTGAATTGCTACTTCCTCATTGCATCGTTATATTATCTTTATTTAAATTTAAACTATATTTCACCATGGTCAAGCTATCATCTAAAAACCTAGCGTGATCTATTTACTAAAACTATGGATAGCCTAATAAAAATCGTGAAAAAATCAGTGAAAAACCCATGAAAATATCAAAATTGCACCGAAAATCGTGAATCGTGATCAACACCAGTTTTAAAATGGCGATTTAAAACTTTTTTATTTGAAGCGTCGGATGTGCTACTATTTCAGTTATTTTACTATTTAAAGCCTGTGAACTATTAAAAGCGAAGTCACTAAATCGTAAATCAAAGCGATTATTTGTAATCTCATACAAACATTGTTGGTAATTTTTCAACATACGTACGTTTTCATTTCTTTGTAATATTGCATACTGGTTGGTATCTTTTTTTTGATTTATGGCTAAATACATACATTTATCAGATTGTTATGGCCTTTTCAGGATAATTTTTGGTACTGACTGTGCAATTTTTAGTTACTAGGTTCTTATATAATGTATTTAGTTCGTTTTGCTATCTTATTTTTTTTTTTAATTTCTTTTGAATAATGGCATCAAATTATTGCTGCGAGACAGTTTCCATTACCTACTATCGTAAATATTATACATAATACGATGCAGTCCTCTCCAAAAATCGCCAAAATTCACAAACAAAATGACACCGAACCAATACGCAATATTAAAAAAGCCTGTATGTAAAAAAAACAAACAATTAATTTAGTATTAAAACATTTCAAGGCTTTGCCATGAAGAATCCAGTAGTTTATAAGCATTTAAAAATCACAAGCGTTTTGCTAAAGACAATTCTTGTCCATTCATGTCTTATACAACCTCCTCTACCTACCATATGCGAAGGAGAGAGCATGGAAAAAGAATCCATAGTTAAGAAAAAGTCCCAGAAGAAAAGAAAAACACAGAAGAAATTCTAAATTTGAAAGTTTCACTGCACTGGTTTTTGTTTTTCAATGTTGTCACTGTTTTTTTTTAATGTTTTTAAAGAGGTTAGGTTTTGCTAAAGTCATACACGATACTGAAATCATGGATGACCTTTGTAAGCCGTTAATGTTTGTTTTTCATGATTGTCCAATGATATTGTGTGCATTTGCGTTTCACACTTTGTGTTTAACTTACGTTTAACATGTACCATTGACGTTTCGGTATTGTTTTTTTTAGTTTGATTTTTCCTGTTTAAATGTGTTTAGAACGTATAATGTCTACTAATAATTTTATTTAATTTGGAAACGAACACAAAAGGATCTGTTGAAACCAACAGACATTTGCATTCTCAAGATAACAATCTTAAGACTGCAATCCTAAGACTCCAAATATATTTGGACACACATGGACTAATTTGCAATGCCTCTATCCTAGTAATTTCAGTTTTATCGCCACATCGGAACACAACAATGCGAACGCTGCTGTATGGCGGACGTTACTAGTACATGGGTGAGGACCAAAAAGTTAGACAACAGTTAAAGGCGCAGTTGACCATACAAACAACGATGATGAAAAAAGTTTCGTTGTGCGACGAAAAGTATCCCTACAATTGTATGGCTAATTGCTCCTTACCCACATTAATTTTTTATAGCTTGGAGTATGTACTCGTAAGTGGGTACAGACCGCAAATGCGTTGCCAACCCTGAGGACTAAGATGGAATGCCTCTATGCTAGTGAGTAATTTCACCGGCTGTCTTATCCCCACACCGGAACACAACAATGCGGACACAGTTCAGTGGTGAGATAAAGGGTAAGATAAAGGCATCGATCCCTATAATCTGTTTCATCTAGGATGATTCATCTGTATTTCGTAATTTCAATCACGTAAGTCATCGGCAAGGTCCTTAAAAATAGGCGATATACTTAAATTCCTAAACGGCATCGCTAGGAGTGTACCAATGTGGTATTTATGTAAAGTTAAACAAACAGTGTAATACATGTTCATAATTATGAGCTGTCAAAGGAATCATTTCAGATGAAACAGAGTATAGTTACCGATCGTTTATAAAACCATTAGTACGTTTAATGTCTTTTTGATCGCAGAATTCATTTGACGACCCTTGAAAGGTGAATTTTTCCTGAAGTTATTTCTGTTCGCCATCTCCTGAACTATCCATAATTCATCAGATTCAATAAAAGGGTTAAATGGATAGAAACGTCGCCTTTTTCATCACAATGCGTTGACGTTGGAGGTGTCGCAGTATACTGTTAGAAACAGTAGGAAACTATTAATTAGAACTTTGAGCATAATCCACCGCCTCCACCATCCGCTATCCACCTCTGGGCAGAACCGACTCGGATAGAAGTTCGCCTTAGCCTTTGCGGTATTTTTTTTTCACATCTATTGAAAATCTGCCACGCATAGTGGCACATTAAATTAACTATTATGCGAAACAATTTTCAGCGAAACTAATATTCAATCACATTACTATTACTCTTAATAATATTCTGTGAAAACAACATTCTGCCTTTGAAAAGTATGCTTAATGAATGTATTGCTTACAAATTAAATTATGCAATATCATATTTCGGCCAAACGTTAGTATGCGATATGCGATACTTCTGCGAGACAACGGTGATGCAAAAAGATAAAACATAATTATTCAGTAAGTAGGCCGCACGGGCACTTTTACACGTCAAGAATCTACCAGCGCTTCCCAAGAGGAGACCACTGCCGAGAAGAAACGCCGCAAGAAACTCAGCAGTCAGTCGTTTTTTAACCATGAACCGCTAGAGCTACTGTTTCTCCGCTACTAACTGTGCCGCCTGTCACCACCATATAGGCCGCCTATCCGCAAACAGGGTCGCACTATTGTTGGAAAAGACCTGAAATAGAACTTAAAGAGCAGCGAGATGACAGGCCCTAGGCGAATGCCTTTTGATATGTACTTTATATCGTTTGTATATGTTGCAAAGTGGATTAACATTTTATGAAAAGGATGAGTATAAGTTCCAAAGTAGAGTTAAGACTGCGCCGAGCAAACGCCGAGCGTCCAGTGGTGCCCTCATTACTTTTATTGTGTTTTCTAATTAACTAAAAAAAAACCTTGCAATCAGACGATACGTTTTTGTAGCGCAAGTAAAAACACAATATATGGGATACGTAACAAACTTTAATTACAATAACCCTTTGAGTAGTCAGCTTAACGGGAAAGGGTGGCCACTTTTTTCCGTTAAGTTGATAACTCGAAGGTGAATTGTTATTAAACTATGTGATATACCCCATAAGTTGTGTTTTCATTTGTAGTACAAAAACGTTTCGTCCAATTTTAAGAAAATACTTTAGTTTATTAGAAAACACAATAAAAGTAATGAGGGCGCCACTGTACATCCGGCGTACGCTCGGCGCAGTCTTAAAAGAAGATAAGAAGTAAAAAATGGCAGCTACAAGTTATAACGTATTCTTAGGTTTGAGGTTATATATTTGTTACTAGAATAGTTGTAATTGTAATGTCTATGAGTGGTTTAGTTTATGCATAAAGTCGTTAACTCTTCATAATTAATTGTTACACAACAGTAACGAATGTCTTTACTTTTTCTTATGAGATGAGGCACATTTTGGACATTATGTAATATCCGTAAAACACCAAATTACAGAAGAATTTGCATTTAAAAAAAGCGTCCAAGTACTTTTCAGTTGGTGGTCGAATTCGATAAGTGATATTTGTAGGCAATTGACGGTATGACGGTATGAATTGCAATCGACTTCAAAGTGGAACAATTGTTTTCATTTTGTACTAGCAACTCGCTTCGCTTCGGTTTATGTGAGTTTTCTGTAACACCCGTTCATAAAAAAAAACATTTATTATACATATAAACCCTCCTCTTGAATCACTCTATCTATTAAAAAAAACTACATCAAAATCCGATGCGTAGTTTCAAAGATCTAAGCATACATAGGGACAGACAGACAGCGGGAAGCGACTTTGTTTTATACTATGTAGTGATGATGTAGACAAGCCTTCGATTTTCAAAATGAAAACCATTGCGATTGCGAGTACGTTAGCCAATAGCCCCGCAGTACCCTTACCATGAGTTACAATACCGCACCCGCTAGCGAGTCGAATGCTCTGTCCCTCGCACTCATTGATTTAGTATATACTAGATACACAATCAGCACGAAAAAATGGCAAGTCAAAACTACTGCCGAATCGACTTGGGCAGTAGTTTTGCTATTAGTCTTGTTCCGACCACAGACAGTGGCAGTTGTCAATCATGACAAAATGTGTGGTGAAAAACTGCAAAAATAATAACAAAAAAACAAATAAAAAGGATGGAATGTCTTATTTTACGTAAGTTCTATTTATTTATAAACGTTTCTAGCTAAAATAATAATGTTTTCATGATTTTTAGGAATTTATTTTGTGCACACAAATTATGACTTACCAAGGAACAAAATTATTATGGAGTAGCTATTACTTTTTTAAATTTTAATATTTTTTATTTTTAAATTTAAGCTTTCCTCGAAATCCTTTACGACGTGCAAAATGGGTCGCAATATTAGCACGAGATAGGGGTGAAACTATTCAAGGCAAATAAGTCGTCTGTTGTGTGCTTGACCCATTTTCGTACAATTATATAATAAATTAAACTTATTTCAAGGAAATTAGGTTAGGTTGGGATCGCATCATAATACGTATATAATAAGTTCAAAATACATAACGGGTCATATTACATAATGGTCATAATAAGTAAACTTTTCAATATTTTTAAAAGCCCATTGTATAGAACCCATTAGGTTAGGTTAGGTTTGTTGCATAACAATCTTGAAAAGTTCAGGGTTTCAAAAAAAACCATTATATATTATGACCATTATGAATTATGACCCATTATGTATTTTGAACTTTATGTACATATTATGATACGTAACCGGTTAGGCTAGGTTGGTTATGATAGGATAAGATCTTGTCTTGTCTGGAGTAAAGTGTAATGTTTTAATGGTTCATTTATGTATGTATGTATAATTCTTTATTCCAACATAACTTTGAACACCTGAGCCAATTTATATGTGTGTGGTATCGTTAGAATCATTTCACCATTCCAGGTGACAAAGGATACCTAAACGTTAAAATTTGAATAAAAACAATCGACGGGACGGGTTTTTAAACCTTGCTTTACATTAATTTATTCATTATTATTATTGTATATATACAGTGTGTAAAAGGTATACGGGCGTTTATTAAAACTGGACATAGATTAAGACTCTACTAATCATTAACAGAAATAATTATTTTGATTACGCTAACGTATACACCGTTATTAATTTTTGAACATACTATCGACCCGCAATGTATATCGAAGTCCATCTGTCAGGTAAATACGTAATGGTTAATTAATTGCATTTTTCGTTATACATTGCGTGTTAAATTATTTTGTATGGTTTTTTTTTTAATTTAATTTTAACAAGAGCTGCCTAAATGTGCTCAGTAGGGGTTATACTAACCACAGTTAAAAGGAACGCCCGTATACCATTTACACACTGTATAGCTTAAGTTGTGTAATACAATGACAGCATTTATAAAACATGTCAAAAGTTTTTTTGTGTAATTTGTTATTTCGTTAAAACTAATACAATATAAATAGAGAAATTCGTCTCCATTCATTCGATGTCCACTTTTGTCATAAATAGTATGATAATGGCGATTTCACTAAAGAGTTTTAAATATTTTACAACACTAGTTTGCAAATTTGACACTTGACTGCTAGTATAATGAGTTCTTTTTTGCATGAACGTTTAAGGTAAAAAATAGCGATGTTAGCATGTATCTGAATGCAGCTATCAATGTCATTTGGGACAGTTTATAATAAAGTTTTGTGCGGGATTGTGTATCTTGTATATACTAAATCAATGCTCGCACTCTATAAGACTACTCCAAGGTCTGCGAGGGACAGAGCATTCGACTCGCTAGCGAGTACGTTAATGGTAACTCATGGTAAGGGTACTGTGGGGTTATTATGACGTATCTGTGCAATTCATTTTACGCTGTGAGAAAAGGACAGACTTATGTAACTGCTATAGCCCCGTCCTTTTTGCTCACCGTAAAATGAACTGTATAGCCATGTCATAATAACCCCCCTGGTTATATTATTATCGTATAGTTTTTAACTTAACTCATCACATCTCAGATCTCAAGGTTAATAACTCATTTTGCATCTTGATTGTGAAGTCCAAGAGTGTCAGAGGTCAGGTCACTTACTATCAAGTGGCGTATGAGATCCATGACCTTCGTGCCATAGAGAAGTGCAGCGGTGTAGTAGGCATAAAACTAGTAAGTGGTTCAAAGATAAAGTTTTTTTATTGCCTAAAGTATGCTTTTAGAGTCTTAGCAGTCACAATTTTGAAAATGTTAGCAACGTCAGATTTTGGCAAAAAATGGGAACACCTTACTATTCTGTTTTTTACAATATTTAGTTTCATTTATTTCGAAAAAATCGCGCTCATATTGGTTTTGTCACTTGTCACTTTGTTTTAACTAATTTATTATGTGTGGTTTTTATTTATGTGTTTTCTCGTAGGTTTCATAGAGTTCTGTGATCTACATTGTTGTATTTGAGGCTGCAAAAGCCACCTTGCTCGATAAATGAATACTGTAAAACTACACAACTATGGTCCTGGCCTACAATAATAGTCCAATTTTACTTATCACATTATTCTAAAAATATGATAGCTTTAGCTCTAGCTTGAGTTTAGAGCAATCGATTTTAGGACAAACATTACATATACCCAGCAATAATAGCCGTATCATACTTTAGAATAATGTAATGAGGAAAATTGGACTATTGTTACAGGCTAGGACCAAAGTTGTGTAGTTTTACGGTAACCTTTTATCGGTAACTAGCGACCTATAACCTTTCTTAATAAATGGGTTATCTAACACTGAAAGAATTTTTCAAATCGGACCAGTAGTTCCTGAGATTAGCGCGTTCAAGCAAACAAACAAACTCTTCAGCTTTATTAGTATAGATTATTTCTCAAGATTAACCGGCTTAATAAGGTGGGCATTCAATGACAGAAACTTTGTCTGCTAAAAGTGATATGTGAAGTGGTTGGGTTGTCTGTATGTCCTATTTGTAAGGAGTATACGCGAGTACCTTGTCTAGGTTATACCCTGACTTCTGTCAAAACGAAAATAAATACCACTGTAAGGTTGAAATTTGCGCTGTTTATAGCTGTCAATGGATTTTAATGGGTTCTTACGCTCTTTGCTTTTGGATTGCTCCAAACCTTCCTTCACTAACGGCGAAATTTATGAATAATTCAAACTTTCACCCTGGACCTCGTATTAATAATATCGTTCAAGAAACTCACCCTTAACGCGTTACAAATAAGATTTAATATCCCGCAACACCTCCGAAAAATACTTCAAACTCAACTTTAAAGCGATAAGAATAAGGTTTAAATCGCTCTGTTGCACAGTGGTTCGGGCAAATGTTTATATAAGGACAGTTAGATAATTCGAGGGACATCAAGACAAAAATAAACCTTACATCCTTATTGAAAAGGCGCAATTTGCTCCTTACCTATTAAAAAAATTACTTACGCGACAGTTTTACCGACAGTAAGTTTGTTAATAAATTCGGAATAAGTTAGTGTAATTTTGATGGTTAAGTACTTTAGCAATAGCCAAGCACTTTGGTAGGAATATTGTAAAAAACTAGTATCGAAGTAGTTTACAACTGTATGACGTCATGTTCTTATAGAAATCGTTAAGTTTTTTACGTTTTTTTTTATGGCATATAGAAGACAAACGAGCACACAGGCCACCTGATGGTAAGTGGAAACTGTGACCCATAGACATTCGCATTCACACTGCAATGCAATCCTAAGACTGCAAATGCGTTGCCAACCCTGAGGACTAAGATGGAATGCCTCTATGCTAGTCATTTCACCGGCTGTCTTATCCCCAAACCGGAACACAACAATGCGAACACTGCTGTTTGGCGGTACGTGAATCGTTTCACACAAGCAAGCGAGTCATCTGGGGTGTTATTCTGTCAAAAACCACATACTTTGCTGGTTATTACGAATGTAAGGCGACGCTTGAAGTAGCTAATTAGCTATAAAAAAGGGGTCTCTATTGACTGCCATAATTATTTTTAGTCATAATCTGTTTCAAGTCATAATTTTCGCAAGTCATAATGCATTTTTCTCAGGACACGGTTATATTTTCTGGACATTTATAAAACTAACCTAACCTAACCTGACGAATCTACACGATAAACGTTTATTAAAAACTGTAACTTCAGCCTGAAAGAAGTTATGACAAAAAAATGTATGACTAAGAATACATAATGACCAACGATATGTATGGCAGTCAAAGGGATCCATATAAATCGTAGCGGTGACGTTTCTCATCTAACTCCTAAATCAAGTCTAATTACACGTTTACACGTTTTAATTACACGTTTTTTGATAGTTATTAATTACAAAGCGTTTTCTGCTTCGCCGTAGTCAGGTAGGTAATAAGTTTGTTTTTTTAATCGTTTCTTTCTAAGAAATATTTTCTTGAAAAGGAAAACGTATCCAAGTTAACTAACATAATTAAAATGAAATTTTTGGGAGTAGCCCCGGTTTTTTTTGCGAAGTTATCTGTTTATCAAAACCAAACTAAATAAGTCCCACAAAGTCTTGTCGCCACCTTTCGATTCAATCATCAGATCAGCTCGTTGATGCCAGAATATTGCATTGTCATCGGGTTTACATACGTGATCCAAAGGGCATTAGGTAAATAAATTTGTTTGAAGAATATTGTCTTTTTTTTTACAGCGGCCACAGATGATTTTTACATAGTTATTTAGAGCACCTCGAAATACATATAGATACATATAATTTATGGCGTTTAATAATATCGGAGCCGAGATATTTAAGATTCAAGTGTTCAGTTTTTGTACTAAAAGTACGCCCAGGTAAAAATATTAAATATCTCGTCTCCGATGCACTTAAGAGTATTATATGAACAACATTGTCTACTTAGCAAGATTTGAAGTGAACAACTTACATGTTTTTAGAGTTGTTGGCAATTCATCCACTATGGGAATGAAGGCGTGAGTTCATGTATGTATGTAACTTACATACATACGAACAGTGCAAGTTAAATAAAAGCTTGTAAAAACAGCTGTTGAAGCAAGTAGCATTCAGGTATTCCATCACCTAGTGAATTATTCATAGATGGCTTCGGTATCGCTAGCTCTTGGGATTTCATGTCGACACTTTTCTCATTTTATCGGCAAATCCTTATAATATTGTGTTGGATTTGTGAATTTATCTTGTGTACAAAACGAGATTAAAAGATAAAGATAAAGATAAAGAGACATTTATTCGCAACAATACAAAACAACATTAGGTATCTACATAGATACAAAAAATAAGACACACAGAAACAGTTGCGAAACGGTCCCAACTCAGCATTCGCCAGCATTATGAGGATGTACTGAGATAGCCTTATGGGCTTTGCGTTTTTGGGTGAGGACCAAAAAGTTGGACCACATTTAAGCGCAGTTAACCATACAAACGATGAAGACGAAAAAAGTTCCGTTGTGCGACGAAAAGTATCCCTAAAATTGTATGGCTAATTTTCGTGTCACAACGGAAAAGTTTCATAGAAAATTGAATTGATTGAGTTAGCGTGGACAACTTTTTGGTCCTTACCCTTTTGCTGTTTTAAACCACAGATAAAAAAGGGGGGCGTTTAACGTGTGTATCTTTTGACGACGCGCTGGCCTAGTAGACCAGGGTAGAAGCCTTTAAAAATAATAAAAAGTGAAAAAAAATAATAGTAGGATGAAACCCATTGGAAAAGGAGGAGAATATTATAAAAATAAAAGGAAAAATAATTTACGGGCGATCTGAGGTCGGGAAGGGGGTGGGGGTGAGTTTTTAAGGGTAAAAAACGGTTTTTCTCGATTTCCGGCAAAACTAAAAGTCCTATCGAAAAAAGTCTAATGGCAAAGTTGTAGGTAATAAAAAGATCTAAAACTTTTGTATTTACACTTTTTTCACATAACCTCAAAATTTATGTGAAAAATCCAAAAAACCTAGTTTTTGGTTTTTTATTTTTATCTTTTACAAACATTATTTTTTTTTAACGAAATTTGGTAAAAACTTACCTCTTTATGTCCCAAATACGCTGTAATTTATTTGATTAAAAATATTTATTTTTTCACCTTATTTTGAATTAATATCGAAAAAACACCCTAATTTTCAATCGAAAATTCACCCGTCAAAATATCAGCTTTTTTCAAAAAGTTGGTATGGTTTCTGTTCGTTGAAATCTCTACTTTCCGATGGTGAAAAAAAATATATATGTTACTACAGTAAATCTTCTCAGAAAATGCAATCATCCATACTGATAATCTGAAAAGACAAAATCGAATTAATGAAAAATAAAAAATTAAAGAAATAAATGTCAAAATGTATAAAAAATATATTATTATTATAAATCTATTAAAAATGTATAAAATATATATGGAAATCGGCCAAAAGTTTGTAATTAAAAATATATCGAATACTGGTTAGGCTAACGGTTGTAACAGCTGCTACGAAATATATAGTATATAATAGTAGGTATGTATGTAGTACGACCCAGACCCGCCTAGCCTCTTCCCCACTTCTCCACGAAATACCTTTTGATGGGCTACAATTTTTCGTAGGTCACTCAGGTATATCTACTCAGGTATATATAATTTATCTTAAAATAGTTATAAATAGGCATCTACGCATATAATATATTTATTATTATATATATATACACGGTATTTCGTGGAGAAGTGGGGAAGGGGCTAGGCGGGTCTGGGTCTTACTACATACATACCTACTATTATACCTATACTATATATTTCGTAGCAGCTGTTACAACCGTTAGCCTAACCAGTATTCGATATATTTTTAATAACAAACTTTTGGCCGATTTCCATATATATTTTATACATTTTTAATAGATTTATAATAATAATATATTTTTTATACATTTTGACATTTATTTCTTTAATATTTTTTTTTTCATGGGAGTTTATTCACGATAAAATAGTGAAGGCATTATTAATTCGATTTTGTCTTTTCAGATTATCAGTATGGATGATTGCATTTTCTGAGAAGATTTACTGTAGTAACATATATATTTTTTTTCACCATCGTAAAGTAGAGATTTCAACGAACAGAAACCATACCAACTTTTTGAAAAAAGCTGATATTTTGACGGGTGAATTTTCGATTGAAAATTAGGGTGTTTTTTCGATATTAATTCAAAATAAGGTGAAAAAATTAATATTTTTAATCAAATAAATTACAGTGTATTTGGGACATAAAAAGGTAAGTTTTCACCAAATTTCGTTAAAAAAAAAATAATGTTTGTAAAAGATAAAAATAAAAAACCAAAAACTTGGTTTTTTGGATTTTTCACATAAATTTTGAGGTTATGTGAAAAAAGTGTAAATACAAAAGTTTTAGATCTTTTTATTACCTACAACTTTGCCATTTGAATTTTTTCGATAGAACTTTTAGTTTTGCCGGAAATCGAGAAAAACCGTTTTTTACCCTTAAAAACTCACCCCCACCCCCTTCCCGACCTCAGATCGCCCGTAAATTATTTTTCCTTTTATTTTTATAATATTCTCCTCCTTTTCCAATGGGTTTCATCCTACTATTATTTTTTTTGGTTTTAAAAATTATCGACCCTGGTCTATAGTTGGTAGTGACCCTGCCTACGAAGCTAGCGGTCCTGGGTTCGAATCCCGGTAAGGGCAGATATTAGTGTGATGAGCGCGAATACTTGTTCCTGAGTCATGGATGTTTTCTATATATTTAATTATATATTTCTTTATATAAGTATTTATATCGTTGTCTAGAACCCATAATACAAGCCTTGAGCTTAGTTTGGGACTAGGTCAATTGGTGTGACATTGTCCCCAGATATTTATTTATATAAAAATCTAGAGAAATATCTGATACTGATACTTATAATATACCCATTTTTCGAGCTTTTTCACATTTCCAATTTGTTTCTGGTGAAATAAACTGTTTTATCACTCACACCGAAGCCTGCCGCTAACTCCGACGTAGTTTGCGATGGATCCGCTTCAATCACTTATAATTCTTCGTTATTAACTTGGGTCTCCGGCCGTCCACGGGGCTTGTTTTGTAGGTTAAAATTTCCAGAACGAAAACGTTGAAACCAAAAACGTACCGTGTTTTCTTTTACAGTAGCTGCTTCATGCACACCATTAATCCTTCGAGCCGTTTCTGCAGCCCTGGTGCCACGGTGGAACTCGTATTCGTAAATAACGCAATATTTTAAGTTCTCCATATTATTATTGTGAACAGAATGATGTCAAAGAAAGAACAAATGAATCGCTAAATTCGAAGCACAAATACATGAGGTAAAATTTAAAATAAATTTGAATTTAGAATTCTTAGCCGAAAACCAGAAATTTTCAACCAAAGTGGCCAGTTCAACAAAACGCTTGTGTCTTAATGGAATTCCTCTCTACTAATCGAGTACTCTATTCTTTATTTTTATAATCTTTATTATATTTTATCAATACGGGCAGCGACCCCTGAATAGCTTCAGCACCCTCCTTTTTTGTCCGCCCCTCCCCCCCAGATACCTTCAGCAACCACTAGGGGCAGAAGGGACCACTTTGGGAACCTATGCTATACAAAATTAGCCTGATTGTGCAAAATGTGGTTACACAGTTGTCAACCGGTTTTTGGAGTGGTTGGTAATCTGTAGCTCTGCCTACCCCACTCTGGGAATAAAGGCGTGAGCTTGTGTGTGTGTGTGCTGTACAAAATTCATAAGACTTAAAAACTCAAGACTCCAATCATAAGATTGCAAATGTGTTGCCAACCCTGAGTTCATACTATTTTAATGAAAATTTTATTGAAAGTGTGATAGGGTAAATCGCCTATAGGCAATATATCAGGGTAATATAATTCTCAGGATCTAGGTATTCTAGTTTAATCGCAAAAATGTGAGCAAATCTCTTGCTTTACACATTTAAGCGGCCAGTAATATATTACCCGTAGTACTGTCCAAGTATCTTTACTAACATCGACAGTAAGAAATTTGATGGCTAGTAACTAAGTGGCCAGTTATTGATGATTTACCCTACTTAGTTTTACGGGCCATGTAGAACAAAAACAGCGCTGAAATAAAAGACAGTGGTACCATAAAGCTTCGGAACCGTTGAAAACTAAATTGCCTGAATTGTTTAAGTTTTACAACGTAACAATATGCGTACCGTATTTTATTTCTTCCCCCAAGTAAGTTTACTCGTTGCAAACTTTCTCTATTCTTGAGTGGCGAGCGGTTAGCGCAATCGGAACGAGCTAGTTCGAAAAGTTTTAACACAATTCTTCCATATTGTCGCAGAAACAAGTCACAATGTAAGATACGAGTATAACTTCTACTGGTTTTTTTATTGCGAGTATCGAGTGAAGTAAAAGTAGAGGATCCGATTATGAGACGACCTTCACCGGTCTGTTTATTCGATAAAAAGTATTTTATATCAAAAGGGTTTGGGTAAAAGTATTGTCATTTGTAAAAGTCATACATTTTCAAGGTGAGTAAAAGTGGTAGATTACTTATGATATAATAATTCAAAAGAAACATGTTTTGTTATGCTATGTAAGACTCTTAATTGCATCGGAGCCGAGATATTTAATATTCTTACCTGGGCGTACTTTTAGTACCAAAAACTAAAACACTTCAATTTTAAATATCTCGGCTCCGATATTATTAAACGCCATAAATTATATATATCTATGTGTATTTCGAGGTCCTCTAAATAACAATTTTCTTCAAACATTACCCAATGCCTTTTTATTTAAGTAATATATGGCGAATAGGTAGGCTGAAAAATTTCAGTTTTGTACTTATAATTATTATTAAGTAGAAAATAGTTTTTTTTAATTGCAAATTGCTTGTTTAATAGACAAATTACATACTTATAGAAAATAACAGTAAACACACACAGTACAGTTGGTATGACCATATAAAATAAATCTGTAATAAAAAAAAATGTTTATCTGTCTGCCCGTCTGTCTGGCCTAGTTGATAGTGACCCTGCCTACGAAGCTAGCGGTCCAAGGTTCAAATCCCAGTAAGGGCAGATATTTGTGTGACGAGCGTGAATATTAATTCCCGAGTCATGGATGTTTTTACATACATAAACTCACGCCTTTATTCCCAGTGGGGTAGGCAGAGTTACAGAATTTCCAACAACTATAAAAACTTTTTGATAATTCTGTAACCACATTTTGCACACTTAGGCTAAGATGTTTACCAGTGTATTAATCAATGGATGTTTTTGTTTTCTATCTATTTAAGTGTGTATGTTTCTGTTAGTATTTATCGTTGTCTAGTACCCATAGTACAAGTTTAGACCTCAGTTAGGGACTATGTCAATGGATATGACATTGTCACGTGTTTTTTTTTTGCCTTGTCTAGACCTTGATAAACTAAGGTCAAAGTTATCAACGCCTGTTATCACAAAGTTATTAGCACCACTCTACAATTACTTCGTTAGAAATGTTGTCCTGAAGTCAGATATGAATAATTCATTTGGCCAGACTTCATTGAAAGGCAGTCTGCAAATTGGAAGGGAGACTAGACGCTAGCTCAAATCAACTGTCTCACTCAGGCTATAGTTATCTCTGATAATTACTGACGCATCCGACGAAGGTTGTGACGCTGTACTTTATAAGATTCAATAGAGATTATGCATGGATTCAACAAGATAACGAAAGATGGCGCCAGCATGCCCTCCGAGTATGGAGATGAAAGTGGTCACTAATTTCGTGGATCTTAAGTAGGGTCTTGGTGGCACAAGCTAATATCATAGCTCGTAGCCTGGGGTAATATGATAGCTCGTAGCCTGGGGTAATATGATAGCTCGTAGCCTGGGGTAATATGATAGCTCGTAGCTAGGGCTAATATGATAGCTCGTAGCTAGGGCTAAATATGATAGCTCGTAGCCTGGGTAATATGATAGCTCGTAGCCTGGGGTAATATGATAGCTCGTAGCTAGGGCTAATATGATAGCTCGTAGCCTGGGGTAATATGATAGCTCGTAGCCTGGGGTAATATGATAGCTCGTAGCCTGGGGTAATATCATAGCTCGTAGCCTGGGGTAATATGATAGCTCGTAGCCTGGGGTAATATGATAGCTCGTAGCCTGGGGTAATATGATAGCTCGTAGCTAGGGCTAATATGATAGCTCGTAGCTAGGGCTAAATATGATAGCTCGTAGCCTGGGTAATATGATAGCTCGTAGCCTGGGGTAATATGATAGCTCGTAGCCAGGGCTAATATGATAGCTCGTAGCCTGGGGTAATATGATAGGTCGTAGCTAGGGCTAATATGATAGCTCGTAGCCTGGGGTAATATGATAGGTCGTAGCTAGGGCTAATATGATAGCTCGTAGCCTGGGGTAATATGATAGCTCGTAGGTAGGGCTAATATGATAGCTCGTAGCCTGGGGTAATATGATAGCTCGTAGCCTGGGGTAATATGATAGGTCGTAGGTAGGGCTAATATGATAGCTCGTAGCTAGGGCTAATATGATAGCTCGTAGCCTGGGGTAATATGATAGCTCGTAGGTAGGGCTAATATGATAGCTCGTAGCTAGGGCTAATATGATAGCTCGTAGCCTGGGGTAATATGATAGCTCGTAGCCTGGGGTAACATGATAGCTCGTAGCTAGGGCTAATATGATAGCTCGCAGCCTGGGGTAATATGATAGCTCGTAGCTAGGGCTAATATGATAGCTCGTAGCCTGGGGTAATATGATAGCTCGTAGCTAGGGCTAATATGATAGCTCGTAGCTAGGGCTAATATGATAGCTCGTAGCTAGGGCTAATATGATAACTCGTAGCTAGGGCTAATATGATAGCTCTTAGCCTGGGCTAATATGATAGCTCGTAGCCTGGGGTAATATGATAGCTCGTAGCCAGGGCTAATATGATAGCTCTTAGCCTGGGCTAATATGATAGCTCGTAGCCAGGGCTAATATGATAGCTCTTAGCCTGGGCTAATATGATAGCTCGTAGCTAGGGCTAATATGATAGCTCGTAGCCTGGGCTAATATGATAGCTCGTACCTAGGGCTAATATGATAGCTCGTAGCCTGGGCTAATATGATAGCTCGTAGCTAGGGATAATATGATAGCTCGTAGCTAGGGATAATATGATAGCTCATAGCTAGGGCTAATATGATAGCTCATAGCTAGGGCTAATATGATAGCTCGTAGCCTGGGGTAATATGATAGCTCGTAGCTAGCGCTAATATGATAGCTCGTAAGTTTGCGCACTGTACAAGGGTGGTAAAAGTTACGTTGTTTAGAGCATTCTGTACATCCTTTTACACGTGCAGACTATGGATGCAACACACGCAACGGGCCTTTGGAGCCCTCCGTGTCCAGTAAAATGCGTTTCGGGTGATAGTGGGGCTGCCTCGCTTCTGTAGCGCGTCAGGGATGTTCGCGGCCGCCGGGGTCGACTGCTTTCACACCACCATGCGCAAGCGGGCGTCCCTGGTGCGCCGCGTGCGGGCCAGCCCCAATATCATCCTCAGCATGATAGGGAGCAGAGTAGACTGCCCTGCCCTTACATGCGTCATTGTTGTTGGCTACATGCTCCTTACAATTAGTGTAATTTGTAATTTGTTACTAACAATTAGGATTAAGGAACTACTAACAATATATGAGTGTAAATTTACTTGAAATAAATGACTCCATTCTATTTATTCTATTCTATATAAGCGATATTGCGCCTACATCGACCCGGAGAGTCAGAGGATATGTAGGTTCAAATCCTATCTAAGACAGACGATTTTTTTTTCGCTGTAATATAGTTTATGAAATCGTAATGAAGATCACAAAAGTGAAATTAAAATGAAAGTCTTTTAAGAATTACGGATGATACTATCAACTTAAACTGCTAATTAGACAGTAATGAGAGTCAAACTGCCGCACTCAGAGACGTCAATTAAATTGAATGCTTGTTTAGTGACGTGTTGTCTTATCCTATTGCTAGGGCAAAGAATGTGACAGCAGCAACTTTAATCCATCATTATTGCACGTTTATGAATAAGGGTTTTAGAAACAAAAGTTTTTGTTTAAATCTTAATACAAACTAAGCATTTCTAGAAATCGAGTGGCATAGCAACTTCGGGGTCCCGGGAATTTTCACACCTTTCCAAGCTGCTTTGTACTCGGGATGAATAATACATTTTGTACGTGATCGGGACATGTTTAGGGTTCCGCGGGAATACGTGGTTTGGAGGTTTGGTTGCTCTGTTATAGGAATTGAATCGTTGATTTCATATTGTAAAGTTTTCAAATGTACTTATTTGATTTTATAAGAATGAACTGATATTAGTTTATACAACGACTAGCGACCCGCCCTCGCTTCGCTTCGGTTTATATGAGTTTTCTGTAACACCCGTACATAAAAAAAGATTTTATTATACATATAAACCTTCCTCTTGATTCACTCTATCTATTAAAAAAAACCGCATCAAAATCCGTTGCGTAGTTCTAAAGATCTAAGCATACATAGGGACAGACAACGGGAAGCGACTTTGTTTTATACTATGTAGTGATATCGCTATTAAGAGGTCTCATACAGTTTTATATGTCAAAGGGTGACTAGGAAATTTATGAGCGTTCGTGGCCTAGTGTCTTTAGGGGTCGATTCGTGATCGTAAGGTACCCAGTTCGAACCCCCGCGGTCACCGTGTACCAATGAGTGTTTCTAACTTAAGTGCATTATCCGATGCTCTGACGGTGAAGGAAAAACATCGTGAGGAAACCTGGCACATTGGAACAGCTGAGTGTGTAAGAGGGTAATTGCACAAAAGATCGTAAAGGGTCGAAGTTTATCCGAAAGGGCCCATCTGTAAGATAAGATAAGATAAGACAAGACAAGGAAACTTAACATGATTATGTATATAATACACAAAAAATTGTATAAAAATACTATGTAATTTGACTTGCAGATGCCAACAGTAAAACAAAAATAAGTACTTATATTTAATTAAATTATAACACAAACCAAATGTTTTTTTTATGAATTAACAAAAATCTAGCAATTCCACTGAATCTCAATGAATCAGTAATTAAAAACAGTTGTTAATAACAACCGACATGACGACAATCCTTCCTCTTAATTTCAAACCTGTTTCTTTTAATAACTCATTATAATTAATTAGTTTCGCATAATTAAAAGAACCCTCCAAAATAAATGAGCCTCCTTAATTTGAATTTCAGGATCCGTGGCGAGAATACAATTATCTCTGTCGGGTTAACGTTTGGCTTATTTTCTTGATAAACAGACAAACATATTGCTTAGGACTTAATTTACCTCTTACCCGAACTGTGTAAAACAAAAGCGATTATTTTAAAAGGGAAAATTAAGTACTTGAAGACCTAAATTCATTACTTACTGAGCCTAAAAAATAAAATTGAAATAAGTGTCAGAGTTAACCTCTGTATTATATGTATGAAATTACTAGCATACGCATTCTATCACTTGCCCCCCCTGACCTTACTCCCTGCCGCATCGAAACCACTCGCTGGCACATTTATATTAATTAAAAGTGTTAGTCCTCAAGGTTGGCAAAAAAATATATATCTTTGGGTCTCAGATACCACTTACCATCTGGTGGCCTGTGAGCACGTGTGAGTTCTCCTCGACATAAAAAAAACACCACGACCCCAAAACGATATACCAATATTTATAAGAAAAACAACCGAGTACCCTAAAATTTATTAAAGGAACTTTCCCCAGAAATCAAAGCAAAAAATCCAAGGCAACTTATACAATATCTAGTTTATTAGAAAATATGAGAAATACTTTTCAATTTAGCGAAGGACGTCAAAAACAAAATTGTTAATTTGAGACGGGGGGGAAAGTTTTTACAGTGGGGGGAGAGGGGGTTATTGTTTATGGTTCCGTCCTGAGGCGGAGATGAGCGGAGTAGAGCTATGCCAATATTAATAAATAAAAAAGTATTTTCTAAGTTTAGTTTTTGATATAATTTCAAGTGTAATATCTAATATTAAGCTTTAAAAGACCCCCCGTGTGGTTGCCGGGTTAGAATAGTGCCACTCCATATCTTCCCGTGGATGTCGTAAGAGACGGCTAAGGGAATAAAGGCGTATAGTACTGTTAGGCGATGGGCTTGCAACCTGTCACTAATACACTGGTAAACATCTTAGCCTAAGTGTGCAAAATGTGGTTACAGAATTATCAACAAGTTTTTAGAGTTGTTGGTAATTCTGTAGCTCTGCCTACCCCACTCTGGGAATAAAGGCGTGAGTTTATGTATGTACCTATGAATGTTTTATTATTTACATGGCTCTTAAATAAACATGAAAGCTATATTCTGTATGTTGTTCCGTATACGAGTCAAGGCTGGTATACCTACATTAAAGTGTATGATAATCGACAACATTCTCGACTAATCCAGAATCCACCCCTATCGTTAACTAGGGCTGCCACCTCTTTAGTACATACGCCGGACATTATTTTAAGCCCGGACGAGTTTGATCACACCTTACTAAAATTATAATGTAAAAGTGTGCTTGTTTGTTTGTTTAACGCCTCAACCAATCGATGTACAGATTGATTTTGTAGTCTACATACCGATGACGGAATAGAGTAGGCACTTACCTATATTGGCCACTATACTATCACGATTTAACTAATTAAACACTCGTAGTAATCGTAAACAGCTTAAATTCACTTAAAGACTCGTCGCCAGTTGCGTATTGAAAGACGGGCAATTGCGTAATAGATTTATTCTACATCACGGGTAGGAACATCAAAGAAGTCAAACCTTATGACTGATATTATAAACTACCCGACACTTTTTACCCCGTTTTTTTTTACTAACCTAACGTTGAAAAGCTCTGTTACAATTGAGAAACTGGCATGGGCCAAAATAGGATGGAAAAATAAATCGTACTGAGGTGTGATTCTCTTAAAAACGCGGTCGGTCGAACGAACGAGTGAATATCGCAGCGGCGAGTTTGAGTAGTCCCGTCAGACGAACAAAACACATTTGAGCGTGCATTCTCAATTATTACTATTGAGGCGTTTTTGAGATAATCACACCCCTGCTTTCGACCCGGACCACTTCTTTCTTTTCATGGTATAAAAAAAGTAGTTTTTCGTGTTTCTCTGTTATTCTGCCTGTCTGTATATCCGCTGACTCGTCGTAAAGCACGCAAAGGATTTTAATGCGTTTCTCAACAAGAATTATATTTTTTACGAAAGGTTTTCATTTATAATAAATTCAGGTGTTACGGAAAACTCACTTAAGACGAAGCGAAGCGAGGGCGGGTCGCTAGTAATCTATTTTCAATAAGACATAACATCAGGTTAAATATATTCAATGAACATATGTATATTTGCTATGCTGCCCTCCTAAACCAATAAGCAGTATCTTAAATTCAATAATCAAAGCAGATTCAATTCTATATTGTTAAAAATAAGGTTGATATTACTACAGGAGGTTTATCTTAGTTACTGCGTTTTTGCTTACGACGGTAGTATGGTTAGGTATTGAAACCAGATCGTGGAACACTTGCAAGCTAAGCGGAAGTTAAAGTTAAAGTTTTAGTTAAGTTTTAGACAATTCCGGGAAACTCCGGACAGGTGGCAGCCCTAACGTTAACGGTGAACGTAATTTCAGTGCAAACTCGAAGATCGCCATAAACTTTTATTAAATTTCCACCGTCTAGTTGCAAACTAAGAGCCTAACTGCGGCAACTCTGCGAGGCAAACGAGACCTTAATTACGGGCAGCAAAGTTCAAATTTAATTAAAGCGTACGTGGGCACGTACAGGTCGTAAGTTATAGGATAGGAATGGCCTAATGGATAAGACGAGGTGAGATATTGTGGGACATATTGAATTTTTAGGGTTCCGTACAATGTCAGGTAAAGCGATTTTCACAAAGAATATTACGTATGCTTTAGGTAAGTCGTTAGTTAGGGGGACAGTCGAAGTGGTCAAAATTATTGACACATATCAGGAGACCATGGCACACAAATTGACCTAGTCCCAAACTAAGCTCTAGGTTTGTACAGTTAGCATCAAAAGTAGCTAAGCAAAATAACATGCTCAAAATGATCTAGACACGCTGTATTCTCTTAAGACAGTGACTTAAGTACAGTGGCACCCTCATCACTTTTATTGTTTTTTCTAATAAACTAAAGTATTTTCTTGAAATTGGACGAAATATTTTTGTTCTACAAATGAAAACACAACCTATAAGGTATATCATTATAGTTTAATAACAATTCACCTTTGAGTTATTAACTTAACGGAAAAAAGTGGCCACCTTTTCCCGTTAAGCTGACTACTCAAAGGGTAATTGTTATTAAAGTTTGTTACGTATCCTAAAAATTGTGTTTTTACTTGCACTACAAAAACATTTCGTCTGATTCCAAGGAAATTATTTAGGTAATTAGAAAATAGTAATGAGGGCGCCACTGGACGCTCGGCGTTTGCTCGGCGCAGTCTTAACAATAGAGTCGAGTGCAGATCATTTTGACCTCTTCGGTTGCGTAGCTACTTCCTCTGCTGACTGTACTACGAGGACAACGATAAAATTGTGGTCACAGTTCTAATCTAACCAAAGCTAAAAATAGCGACCCGTCCTCGCTTCGCTTCGGTTTATGTGAGTATGATATATATTATATAGCCTTCCTCGATAAATGGGCTATCTAACATTGAAAGAATTTTTCAAATCGGACCAGTAGTTCCTGAGATTAGCGCGTTCAAGCAAACAAACAAACTCACTTCAGCTTTATAATATTAGTATAGAAGTATAGATAATACATGAGTGTTATGTAATTTTTGATCGTTTACCTGATAAATTATACAATTAGTTTTTATGCTAAAAGTTTATTATGCTTTTTGAACATAGGTAGTTAACTGAAGTTATGCTTAAAGTTTTATGCAAATTAAAACGGCACGTGTATTTCATGGCTCTTGAGTATCTCATACTAAAACTTAAGGCCGTGTTAATAAACTGATCGTGAGATGCCTGTCTCAAGATGTAAAGTAAATGCCAAGGCCTTAATGTAATAAAAAAAAAAAAAAAAATAATATATATAATATATTTATATGTAATAATGTAATGTGTAGGTAATGTTATTTCTGTCGCGTTAAACCTGATTGGTCAGCCCCCTATTTCACCAAAATGACAATGACAGGTGACAGGTGACATTTCAGTGTACACTGCGCAGCTTATGTGAAACCCAGTGATGTATCAGTGTTCACTTTGCAATGTGTACCAAATTGTCACTTGTCACATTTCATTGTCAAGATGTTACAATTTAATCAATTGTACAAACAGTGCCTCAATAAATTTGCCCCCCGATTTTTAATTTGTACACTTTCCTAACTGAATTATGAATGTAAATTCGTGTTGATTGTGACAAAATATTACAGCCCCGGGTTTTAGGGTAGCTTTGTGTTAGATTTTCTATCTAATTTAGGTTTAGTTGGCGGCAGGAACTTGCAGCTTAACTTTTGTTTTGAATGCCTTCTCCATTACAGAAATAGTACATTGTTGTAGAGGTTAGAAAGTAAGCAATAGATGGACGAGTTAGTACGAGTCCATCTATTGCACTTTCGGCCGAGGCTTGACACAGTGCTTTTCACGACTACTGCGAGGAAATAAAAATAAATTAGTAAAATAAACTTACAACACACTAAAAAAATTACGCTCCCCCATCAATTTTTACTTTTTTTTTAGTGATACCGTTTTTAGTGGCCAGTCATTCAAAGTCGTTTTTAGGGTTCCGTAGCCGAATGGCAAAAAACGGAACCCTTATGGATTCGTCATGTCTGTCCGTCCGTCCGTCCGTCCGTCTGTCCGTCCGTATGTCACAGCCACTTTTTTCCGTAACTATAAGAGCTATACTGTGGAAACTTTGTAAGTAGATGTATTCGGTGAACCGCTTTAAGATTTTCATACAAAAATAGAAAAAAAACAATAAATTTTTGGGGTTCCCCATACTTAGAACTGAAACTCAAATATATTTTTTTGATCAAACCCATTACGTGTGGGGTATCTATGGATAGGTCTTCAAAAATGATATTGAGGTTTCTAATATATTTTTTTTCTAAACTGAATAATTTGCGCGAGAGACGCTTCCAAAGTGGAAAAATGTGTGTCCCCCCCCGTAACTTCTAAAATAAGGGAATGATAAATGTAAAAATAATATATGATGTACATTACCATGCAAACTTCCACCGAAAATTGGTTTGAACGAGATCTAATAATTAGTTTTTTTTTTAATACGTTATATAGTGTAGTGGTACGGAACCCTACATGCGCGAGTCCGACTCGCACTTGGCCGCTTTTTTAAACTGACGACTCTGACCGTGACAGAACTATATTTCAGATAATTAAAAACAGACATATATGGCTGTATGGAATCTGATTCCTTTGCCTATCCGCGAAGGGATGAATATTAATAAAAAATAAAATGACTTCTCATTGGCCAATTTAATTTAATATGCAGCACAAGTCGTGTTCTGATTGGTCGAACCAGTGATCAGCGGACCGATGTGATTGGTCAACTTGCTCAATGGAACAGACCAACAATGTTAACATTGTTGGTCTGTTTAAATTCATAGAAGGCCTACTCATTTCATGTACAACTATTGATTGTTTTGGGGACCAAGAACAGACTCTTTCGCCACATTTTCGAGCAGTGGCGTGAAATAGTAAATTGTTAATCAAAGGATAAAAGTAATCAATGGCAGCCCGAGATGTCGGCTAAAGTTCGATTATAAGGAAAGAAAACAAAAAATTCAAACATTTTTAAGAAAAAATTATGACGTCAAATACTAGGAGTGCATAAACATTAGAAGTAGCCTACAGGGCCGTGCATTGCTGTGACGTGTGGGAGACAACCGCGCTGTATCATGTCATGTGCGCTCCCGCTCGTCCGCCGGTGCGCCGCACCGTGCTACAAACCTTCTAATTACCGCTGCGCTCCTGGTACTTAATTCGAACGTGTAAATTACTTTTCTTCCCTAGGCTGGACATGTATCACATTCAACCCGCTTCTAAGATAAAGAAAAAAACATAACCCACTAAGTTTTCTAAGCCTATAAACAGATCCTTAGAAGCACTTATATATTATTCAAAATTGATCGCTCAAGTAGGTACTTTGTACAGTTATTTGTTAAAGTACTAAGCGAAAATTACTTTCGGAAATTTAAACGAACACGCTTTAGGCAAATTTATGAGTTCAAACTTTTGTTAATTTCACCAATGGAGCTCTTTATTCAGAGAGATAATTATTGAAATAATGGTTTTCTCGTCTTTAAGTTCACTGTATTACCCCTGTTATTCTCTGAAAAACAACGGACGGGCGGACGAACGAGCGAAATCGCAGCGGCGAGTTTACGTAGTCCCGTCAGAGCGAACAAAACACATTTTAGCGCGTGCATTCACAATTTAGGCAGTCTTATACGTTCGATCTTCACGCGCTAAAATGTGTTTTGTTCGCACTGACGGGACTACTTAAACTCACCGCTTGGACATTCACTCGTTCGTCCATTCGAACGTCGTTGTTGAGAGAATCACTACCCAGGGTAGCTAGAGCAAGATGCCCTCTCATCTCGCCGTGCCCTTGCAATTTGATATGCATCGCATATCACGTCTTCTGTCATTGAGTGCCTACCCTCTAGGCGGTTTATCGTGAGAAATTATTACCGGTGAAAGGTCATGTTTTAATTTTTTCGAGCACTGTGCACTTTGCAGCCTAAAATACAATAGTTCAGGGTGATTCTCTGAACAACGATGGTCGGACGGACGAACGAGTGTATGTCCGCGCTAAAATGTGTTTTGTTCGCTCTGACGGGACTACCTAAACTCGCCGCTACGATTTCGCTCATTCGTCCGCTCGTCCGTTGTTTTTGAGAGAATAACACCCCAGGTCATAGATGACAGACAACAAAATAATAGTTAAAAGCAACAATTCACTCCAATGTTTAGAATATAATAGAATAGAAAATAGATTGCGAATGTCTATGGGTCACAGTTTCCACTTACCATCAGGTGGTCTGTGTGCTCGTTTGTCTACTCGACGCCATAAAAAAAAAAAAAAAAAAAAAAAAAAAAAAAAAAAAAAAAAAAAAAAAAATTATGTATTCAAAACACACATAAGAAAAAAATAGAAAAGATAATAAAGTAAATGAAAGATATTACGTTGAATAGGACCCCTCTCAGCATAGCGCCAGAGGCTTTTGCCAAGATGCATTACGCTAACTAGTGTTTCTATTTGTTTCGTTTTATAACCAATCGCGCGCGATTGGTTACTGGTGTACATACATACATACATAAACTCACGCCTTTATTCCCAGAGTGGGGTAGGCAGAGCTACAGAATTACCAAAAACTCTAAAAAGTTGATAATTCTATAACCACATTTTGCACACTTAGGCTAAGATGTTTACCAGTGTATTAGTGACAGGTTGCAAGCCCATCGCCTAACAGTACTATACGCCTTTATTCCCTTACGACATCCACGAGAAGACATGGAGTGGCACTATTCTAAAACGGCAACCACACGGTGATTATTATTATCTACCAGTGATTAGTTTAAAAACGAAATGAATAGAAACGCTAGTTAGCGTAATGCATCTTGTCAAGGGCCGCAGTTCTATATCGCCTTTAGGTCAAAAGAAAACTACAAAATTTACAGGAAGATAACTTTTCGGTTTTCCCGAGGCAATAGGTAATTCAAAAGTTTGTTTATTATACCCCACCCGGAGAAGACTGGGAAGGTCAGATCCGATATTTTGATAACAAGCCCCCACGATACAAAGTTACTGGTGTATTGTGTAGTACCGAATAAACCAAAATTGGATTCTGTCAAGTCCAAATTTGGGCATTTGATATAAACTTTGTTAGCTTTAAGGGTATTGGCGAAATTTATGCAGGACAAGCTTTTAGCCACGACTTTGTCCGGGCAATTCCCAGTAACTGTTGTCCACACCCCTTTGTCCACACTGTGGACAACTGGGAAAAAAAATCCCGCTGTGTTCGTTTTTATGAACTTACTTTAGTTGATATTAAACTAGTTGAGTCAAATTAAAGAGTCTGAAATATGAACTCAAATGTGATTTCTGAAATTCAAAGAAAGTTGTGCAACTTTCAAATTCTCTAATAGCCTTGAGCCTTATTGTTAAGTGGTTATATTTATAAATGGTTATTCAACTGAGGTGCTGATGGAATAAATTTAGCTACCTTAGTTTGGGATTAGGTCATCTACAGTTATGTAAGATTATCAACCGATATTACTGTTTAGTATTTGATTATTTTTTATGAAGTAAAGGCAACTATCATGGAATCTAGATTGGTTCATCGCTGAGGGCTGTTCCGTGTGCTTTGGCTTTACCGACGAGGCTCTGCACCTCCACCCCGCGCGCAGCTATTATAACGCTATCGGCTGTCAACGCGCGCACACGCTCTACTGACGCGACGTTAAACACTGTGCTTTGGTGTCTATCTATTGGTGTTGTGGACTATTTCTGGTGCATACAAAGACCTAGGCAACGCAGCGGATCAAGGAGCTACCGCCACCAGGAGGTTGGCCGGGCTATCGGACTTCACGAGGTGAGCGAGCTGTCTAGTTCTTGATCGTTGCCTGGGGGTTTCTTTCATAGCCCTTGGGGCTTTTACGTCATCTCTAAAATTACGCTAATATCTGCTACATACTTCTTGATCCATTACGAACCGGATAAAATTAATTTGATCACCAGTAAATAATATAGTAGATATTTATACTGCAATTCTAATAACAGTAATAGCATTCTTTCGTGCTTTTAAGCAAATTATTGTCAACTCAGTGTTACCATCTATCTCATTTTGTAGTTACTTTCATAGTGCTGTTTGTATATATTACATGTAAAGACTATTAATGTTAAGTATTGCGTAATATTTCCATAATTTATGAAGTTACTCGAACTAATATTTTTTGTACGGGGGTACTGCGGGTAGATTCGCGGCGCTCGGCATTGCAAAGCCGGGCGGCGGCAGCCGGCGCTGCATCCGTATTCTGCGCGATAGATACGATTATTTAAGCGAGTCTGTATTCTGGAAGACTTGACTGAATTTTGTTAAGGTTTTGTTGAGGTTTCGTTTCGTTTACTGTTGTAGTATATTCCAGCCTTTATTAATATTTGAGAGTCTGTTTGAAGCCTGTTGCTTTTGTTCATAAATTATATTAGTCACTATGTTAGAGGTAGAAAAAAGCAAGCGTAATTTGGCGCTTAAGCGGTTAAATGATGCTTATATCTGTGCAAAAAGATGCATGGAATCTCCGGAGTTAAGACCTCGCCTAAAGGTTCATGTGGAAAGATTAGAGTCATTTCAAACTTTATTTGAGGAAAATCACATTAAGATAGTTGCGTCGTTAATCGATGAGCAAGAAATCGCGGAGGCCGATGAGACTCGCCAATGCTTTGACGATACACTCACGGACATTTTAGAAATTAAACTCGCCTTATTTAAGGATGATGTAAAACCTAGTTATGTGGTTCCTTCACAAATGGCCGTCTCTCAGAATACTCCCGCGGCGTACCATATTCGCATGCCGCGGATAAACATTCCTACTTTCGAAGGTGGTTACAAGTCGTGGATAACTTTTTATGATCTGTATCGTACCTTGGTACATGAAAGAAACGAAATCTCAAAAATTGAAAAGTTTCAGTATTTAGTTTCGTCATTAAAAGGGGAACCATTAAACCTTATAAAGGCGTTCCCTATCTCATCCGATAATTACGACATTGCATTTGAAACTTTAGTAAAGCGGTATCAAAATAAACGTCAGTTAGCCTTTTTGGCATGGCAGTCTATACTTAATGTAAAACTGCAAAATAACTCTGCGGCGGCCTTTCGAGCTCTTTTAGATACATTTCAGGAAAATTTAGCCATTTTAAAATCAATACAACTGCGGATTGATCAGTGGGACTTTGTTATCTTTTATACACTGTTATTTAAGTTGGACCCGTCTGTACGAAAAGAGTTTGAAATGACTGTCACGTCGGAAGACATTCCCAGCTATCAATCATTGGAGTCATTCGTTGAGAACTATTGCACGGCGGTGGAGCGCGCGGGACCCGGTGCGGGCTCCTTCCCTGAGCGGCCCGCGCGGCCCGCCGCCGCACACGCGCCGCGCCCGGAACGCGCTGCTCCGGCGCCGCGACGCGACCACCCGACGACGTTGGTGGGCCATCAATCCTCTTCCTATTCGTCCCCACCACCGCCTTGTCTTTTCTGTTCTCGAAAGCATTTTATTGCTCACTGTCCCGAGTTTCAAAATTTAAGTGTCGCGAATCGGTCGCAAGCTGTAAGTGACAGGCAACTCTGTTTCAACTGTCTACGCACCGGTCACATGGTGTCAAACTGTCCGTCTAAAAGTTGTTGTAGGGCATGTGGTCACCGTCACCACTCTTTACTGCACTTTCAGAATACGGTCGGCCGCAGTGAGAATAGAACTCAGCCGCCCGCCTCCACAGCGAACGCGCTTGGAGTACACGGACTGTCGACAAATAGCACCTCAAATAAAACTGTCCTTTTGTCTACTGCTCGCGTGGATATTTTAGACAAATGGCGTGCCTTTCACACTGTTCGAGTTCTGCTTGACTCGGGTAGTCAAGCAAACTATATTACCCAGAGTCTCGCCAATCGCCTGGGCCTTATTATGTCAAGTAACGCCCCATCTGTCTTCGGCTTGGGTAATGCCTCCACGCCAGTATTGGGTACCGTCCAATGCACTCTTCGGCCGGAAGGTCAGCAGCAAAGCAAAGAGTTATCGTTTGAGGCCATTGTAATAAATAAAATTTGTGATGACATGCCTTCCGTCACAGTGCAGACTGACTTTGTGGAAAAGTTAGGTCTTATAAGGTTAGCCGACCCCACCTTTCACACACCGGGTCCGATTGACCTCCTTCTTGGGTCTGAGCTTTGGAACGAAATATTTCTGCAAGGAATGATCCCAGGCGACAACGAGTCGCCCGTGGGGCTAAATACCATATTTGGTTGGGTATTTTTAGGTCGCTCTAGTTGCCGTCAAAATGTTCCTTCGTTGTACTCTAGTCTATCATCGGTACAAACGCTTCATGTATCTAAACATGATATAGAGGACGACCTGAAACGTCTATGGGAGATCGAGGATCTACCCGTCATTGAAAAAATACTGTCACCCGAAGATTCAGCTTGTGAGGAGTCCTTTCTTTCTACCTACAAGCGTGACTCGTGCGGTAAATTTATAGTTGAGCTCCCGTTTAAAAATACTGAACCGACTTTTCGTAACATGCGATCCATCGCGGTGCGACGTTTTAATAAATTAGAAACGCGTCTATCTAACTGTTCCTCGCTGCGTAAATCGTATAACGATTTTATGCAGGACTATCTAGATAGTGGTCATATGACAGAGATCCCCTCCTCTGACACTAATGCCTGTGAGTCTTATTATATTCCGCACCACTGTGTGTTGTCTCCATGTAGCGCTACAACGAAACTCCGCGTGGTCTTTGACGCCTCGGCGCGAGATGGAGAAGGTCTGTCTTTGAATGATACACAGATGACGGGACCTAAACTTCAAAAAGATATTTCAACTATTCTCTTACGCTTTCGCCTTCATACCGTAGTGTTTACGGCGGACATCCGTCAAATGTACCGGAACATCATTTTGTCGGACAAACACCGAGACTTTCAACGTATCGTGTGGCGCTTTCACCCCGATGCCCCTCTCTTAGACTATCGGCTTAACACCGTTACTTACGGAGTATCTTCATCTCCGTTCTTAGCTTTACGTACTATCGAGCAGTTGGCTATAACTGACGGTGAAGCCTTTCCGTTAGCTGCCAAAGCGCTATCGTTAAATACTTATGTTGATGACATTCCGACGGGTGCGTCCTCTGTCGAAGAGGCTCTTACCTTGCAAGGAGAGCTAATCAGTCTGTTGTCCCAAGGAGGTTTTGAACTCCGTAAGTGGGCGAGCAACCGCCCAGAGCTGTTACAGCATTTGACGCCTGAGCATTGTTTAACGCAAACTATAACCTCTTTCGATGCAGATTCTCCAGCTGTCATAAAAGTACTCGGGTTGCACTGGGACTCTTCGCGTGACGAGTTTCAATATAAGGTCCATCCGCCTGTTGCAGAGATTTCAAAGCGAACGATACTCTCACAGCTATCTCGGGTATTTGATCCTTTGGGGCTGCTTTCCCCCGTCATCTTTTTAGCAAAGTGTTTGATACAGCAACTTTGGCTCCTGGGTCTCGATTGGGACCAGGAACCTCCTGCAGAGATTTTAAATACATGGCGACAGATTTCGGGTCAATTGAACAATTTGACGAATCTAGCCGTGCCTCGGCAGATCACCCATCCCCGTGCTATTGCTTATCAACTGCATGGGTTCGCGGATGCGTCTCTTTCTGGCTTTGCAGCCGTAACCTATTTGCGAGCAGAGCTGGACGATGGGTCCTTCGTTACTAATCTGGTCAGTGCTAAATCTCGTGTCGCGCCGACCAAGCGGATAACGTTGCCGCGGTTGGAGCTGTGTGCCTGCTGCTTGCTTTCGGATCTTATAGACGCGGATCTTCCTCATTTGTCATCATTGATTACCATTGAATCAGTCTATGCGTGGTCTGACTCCACTATCACACTCTCTTGGATCGCTTCCCATTCATCCAAGTGGAAAATATTTGTTGGAAACCGGGTGGCTAAAATTCAGCGGAAAATACCTTCCGCGCAATGGAACTACATAAGCACGCATGACAACCCAGCTGATGCTGCCTCAAGGGGCTTGTTACCAAATGATTTGCTTGTCCATCCTCTATGGTGGTCATGACCAATATTTCTTTCTTATCCTTCCCAGCATTGGCCACGGACTACAACTCTTCCCATGTCATCTGACGTCACAAAAGAATTACGTCAAGAAGAACGAAAATCAGCTCTTGTAGTAACACAAGAGATTGATTCCATACAGGAGCTTTTACTCCGGTTCTCTTCTCTGAAGAAAATCCTGCGAGTAACTGCGACCGTACTTAGGTATCTGAGTATTTTGCGTAAGCAGAGAACATATTCTGGTCCAATATGTGAACGAGAGTTGGATGATGCTCTTCTTTCGTTAGTGAAAGGTTGTCAAAAATCATGTTTCGCTACAGAGATCCAGGCGCTCAAAGAAAATAAGTCTTTGTCAAAGCCATTTCGCAAACTAGGTCCTTTTCTATCTGCAGACAACGTGCTTCGAGTTGGAGGAAGGCTCCAACATTCGGACTTAGACTATGATACCAAACACCCTATTCTTTTACCGTCTAACCATCGTCTTTCGGTGTTGATCATTGATGACGTTCACAAAAAATCGTTGCATGCCGGGCCTCAAATGGTCCAGTTTCTTTTAGCCCAAAACTTTTGGGTCCTTTCAGCTCGTCGAGCTATAACAAAACGTCTGTCAGGGTGCATTCCGTGCTTTCGCGCCAAACCTGTGCCGTCACAACCTCTCATGGGGAACCTTCCGCGCGTTAAGGTAACTGCCGTCAAAGCGTTTCAACGCGTGGGTTGTGATTACGCTGGTCCATTTCAGGTCATTCTTGGTCGTCGCCGCCGGGGAGTGCGACCTGAAAAAATCTATCTTTGCCTATTCGTTTGTCTGTCTAGCAAAGCCCTACATCTTGAAGTAGCTAATGATCTGTCCACCGAGTCCTTCATCGCGGCTCTACGTCGCTTCATAGGCCGTAGAGGTCGGTGTTCGCTGATTCTTAGCGACTGCGGCACCAATTTCGTAGGGGCAAAAAACCAACTTTCATCGCTCATGGAAGTCGCAGCCGCTGACGAGGCTATCGAATTTAAAACTAACCCTCCTTCCTCACCTCATTTTGGAGGTGTCTGGGAGGCTGGTGTCCGCTCCGTCAAAAGCCATTTGTCGAGAGTGGTAGGAAAACACCTTCTAACATTAGAGGAGTTCCATACGCTCATAGTACAAGTTGAGGCTGTCTTAAATTCCCGCCCTCTTTGTGCAATTAGTAATGACCCTAACGATTTCTCGGTTTTAACGCCAGGTCATTTTTTGACACTTTCCCCGCTAACCGCTGTGCCTGATAAAAGTGAAGCTACTGACCGGAACTCCCTTACCGATCGGTGGCAATTAATACAGCGCTTACACTCTGATTTTTGGAAACGCTGGCATAGGGACTATCTTAATACTTTAAATCAGAAAATCAAGTGGACAGAGAACAGCCGACCTGTTCAGATTGGCGATCTAGTCCTCGTGAAAGACGACAACCTGCGACCGTTACTTTGGTCAGTGGCACGCGTGATTGACGTCCATCCGGGTCTTGATGGAGTTGTCCGGGTCGCAACAGTTCGTATGAGCTCGAATGATGGTAGAGCGCGCGATTTTAAGCGACCAGTCGTTAAACTTTGCGTGCTTCCTGTAAGTGATGATAGCATAACTAACTAACCGCTAATCGTAATCTTTAGTTTTTCCATTCTTTAATTAATATTACAATAAAAACGTTAAATGCAAAGCTTTTTTAAGCTAAGGTTGCCAAGCATCTTTTTTCACTACTAGGTAGGCTGTATTCGATTGTTTCGGTTTGACTCTGTAATAGCACTTAACTTGTAAATTCTGTAAGCTGTTAAAATATGTAAAAGGAATGCTATCTGTTCTTATCTATCATAACGTCCAAATCTGTACACTTTCTGCTCTATATTCAGGAAATCTTCAATTTCGCAGCGGGGGGGAATATGTTTAGTATTTGATTATTTTTTATAAAGTAAAGGCAACTATCATGGAATCTAGATTGGTTCATCGCTGAGGGCTGTTCCGTGTGCTTTGGCTTTACCGACGAGGCTCTGCACCTCCACCCCGCGCGCAGCTATTATAACGCTATCGGCTGTCAACGCGCGCACACGCTCTACTGACGCGACGTTAAACACTGTGCTTTGGTGTCTATCTATTGGTGTTGTGGACTATTTCTGGTGCATACAAAGACCTAGGCAACGCAGCGGATCAAGGAGCTACCGCCACCAGGAGGTTGGCCGGGCTATCGGACTTCACGAGGTGAGCGAGCTGTCTAGTTCTTGATCGTTGCCTGGGGGTTTCTTTCATAGCCCTTGGGGCTTTTACGTCATCTCTAAAATTACGCTAATATCTGCTACAATTACAATATCAATTTACCGCAAGTAATTTAAAATATTAATCAGGGTAATTTACACTACCCATGTTTTCCCAAATTTACTGATGACGTAAATAAATTTCCCTCACCTTCGTCACAAATATAAAAATATAAGCCAAGTCATGCTCGAAATATGGCAACCGCCGATCAAATAAAAACTTCACTATGTTACACTGTCCTAAGTTAAACAGAACGGAACGGAGCAAATTCAACCCTTTACGGTTCTAAATACGGTCGCATATAGAATAAAAACTTTATGAGAGATACGGCCTTTGGGTACAAATAAGTCAAAAGTATAACCTCAAATATAGAAGGGTAGAGGTAATAGATTGTCAACGTTATGTAAATAAAACTGATGAGGAAGGTAAACTGGCGGATGAATAATTTTTTATAACAATAGAATGCCTAGAAAATAGGGATAGGGTTATGAATAAGGTGGTCTGAGTATAGATGTAGGAAAACACAGATAACGTGTAGCCAAATGTCAAGCGTACCACCTTTTTCTTCTGTGTACAACACAGCTTGTAGCCAATATCACTACATAGTATAAAACAAAGTCGCTTCCCGCTGTCTGTCCCTATGTATGCTTAGATCTTTAAAACTACCCAACGGATTTTGATGCGGTTTTTTTTTAGTAGATAGAGTGATTCAAGAGGAAGGTTTTTATGTATAATAAATTTTGTTTTATGTACGTGTGTTATAGAAAACTCAAATAAACCGAAGCGAAGCGAGGGCGGGTCGCTAGTGATTGATAAACCGCACATCACTGACTGCAAACTTACGCACACTAATGCAGAGTCACACACTGATACACCTAAAAAGTGGTACACTTTTGAAATTCAATCGAAAGCGGTCATGTATAGACGGCTCTTTTTAACGAAGGCCATTTGTAACAAGTGCGAAGAGTACTATTCTATTAGCCGTTTTTATACTCCCTCTATGCTGTCGTAACTCAATGGGACTGAGTAAATTATATCCCACCAAAAATATCAATGTAAAAATAGGCCAAGTTCCTATATATTATGCTACCAAGTTTATGTAACAAACTAATCGTTACAACATAGTGATAGGATAAAGAATAAATGTTCTGTGTAAATGATATCATTAATAGTAGTGATGTAAAAAGGTGCCAAGTCTGAAACTAGATTGTTGGCAGTCAAACCAATGCATATTGAGCTGTAACTCGCCAGTTTTCGACACAGTATGTAACAATATCATGTAATATGTTAGTTATTAGAGAAAACTGATAGGTTGTTACAGAAAGTAATCTGTAAATATGGAACCGTAATTAGGTATTATCAGCCGAATGGAACCATGAACTGTGCCATAGTGACATTATGAAGTCGTAAGAAGTGTCAAACAAATTGTTTTATAATGTCACTGTGACACCGTTCTATGGGGTTCAGTGTTGGATCTCATATTTTTTTTACGCATAAAATCGTTTGATCGAAAAGGGTATTTACAATAGAAACAGTTTTATTTTCATTATTATAAAAAACAAATCTACCCTAACCTGACCCAATCTATAAAATAGACGTTTATTAAATTCTGCAATGTTAGCCTAAAAGAGTGTTATGCGAAAAAAAAAATGTGAATAGATAAATATGCGTAAAAAATTATGCGTTTCAAGGGGTTGGGGGAGGGGGTTCTATGGTGGGTCAGGGTTCCATTAGGCTGGTAGTATATCAAAGTTATGAGGATTAAAAATAGGGCCTCAATAGGATCGAATAAATTTACACTATAGTGTCGCTCGTGTTAGCTCTTACGGAAATAATTTACATCAAACATAAATGCAGCTGTGACGAAATTATGTTCCGTAAATCTTTTTATCAAACAGGAATTAAATGCTACAAAACTTTTGCAACAACCGGAGCAAATCCCCGAAGAGTCAAACTGTGGCGATAAAAATGAATAATGCGTGCTTTATTTCTTTTTAAGGATCTTTTAGTGACTTGGCTTAACTTTTGTATTTCATTGCAAGTCTATTTTTAACCTCTAACCTAAAGAAGTGTGTTGGTTCAGTACAAAAAAGGTTAAGGTACAAATAAATCTGTCAGAGCTATCTTTTAAGAGTCATATTAGCATAATATGTGTAATGCATTATTATGTAGAATGTAGGGTAACGGAACCAGTAACGGACAAGGACCAAGGATGGCTTGATTCTTATCTTACAGAAGATTCATTTGTTTTGCAGCAATCAATTTAGGACCGTATGAAATTTGAATTAAGAATTAAGTGTCTATTACTGGTGCCTGTCAGCTAAAAGTGTCCATCATTGGTGCCGTCACCCTATTCGTGAGTAAAAACCCTCAATACAATGGCGACCTCTACTTTCAGAGTTGATATTTTTAGTCTACCCAACCAATTTAAATCAAATAAAAAAAAATGCATTTTAAATTTGCTTACAAAATTTTAAGACTCTATATTTTTCCTTTTCTTTTCGCAATTGCGTAGAAGTTAAAAACATATTTTATTGTCGCCTTATTCTATAATAAATCAATAAAAATAATAAAATAAACTTGATAACCAGTTAGGTAAGTGCCTTATTAAATATTTGTGTTAATATAATTATAGTTAGCTTGTATTATGTTGTTTAAAAATCATTGGACAATCATGAACATGTAGTGAATTGATTAAAGTATTTTGTTAACCGTGATAACTTTTTGACTCCAGTGTAGTTTTCAAAATTAAATCATAAATACCTGGTAGGAGAAAACACAATTGTTATAAAATACAACAACAATAACAATTAACATCGATATAAACAAACAGACACCTAAATTGTAGTTCCCACTATACTACACATCAATATACTTAAAGTACACATAGCAATTTCTCAACAACTGAACATTTGAATGACAAATTCATTAAATACATTACTTACTTGCCCGTAGACACTATAGTATAGTATAGTACAAAACCAGAGTATTAATAGTACTTGGCTGTCTAACACTTTCAGACAAAACTCTGGTAAGTATAACAAATAAACTGGCAGATGCCAGAGAGAGTGTCGTGACGTGATCTCCGAGATGCGACAGACAGAGCCAACATACATTACGGTAACTAGCGTTTCTATTCGTTTAGTTTTTAAACCAATCGCGTCACTGTTAGATCACGTGACTATATCACGTGATCTACCAGTGACGCGATTGGTTTAAAAACGAAACGAATAGAAATACTAGCGTAATGCATCTGGTCCAGGGCCCTAGTTCCCCACAGTCTGATTGAAAAAGGAATCATCGACACGTGAAGACAGCCGAGTACGGTTAATACTCTGGTTTAACTATACGTGTAAGTTTATCACTAAAACGGAAACTAGACATTATTCCTTTTTTACCCTTCCATTCTTTTAATACATTTGTACCTACCTAATCAAACCTTAGAAATGAGAAAAAGTGACTCTTTTGTTTTATTCAACTTTATGTAAGTATAAAACATGTCTGAGTATGTTATCTGTAGGTATATTCTTCCTCCCTCCTATACACCCATTTGATTGAACTTACTGCATTTTTACTCGTAAGTACATCGTTATCTTAATTATTTTTGTACATAAATCAATATTATTGAAATACTTTTGATAGCATGCTCATCTTCAATTCATCTATTTATTTGTTCTTTCATCAAAATTTACTTATATTCCAAAAAAAAACCTATTCTTCCAAAAAATCCTGTTCATATTTCTATTTAATTCTGCAGTCTTTTTTCTGTCCATTTCCTTTTTTTTTATTACTTATCTTCAAATTCATGCTCTTTAACATTACATTCCTTATCTCTCTTTCCTCATTCTCTATCATCTCCAAATCCATTTCTCATCCACCTATTTCCCCCCCATATCCTCTTTAACCTACTTCTAGATCCTTCTTTCCTCATCGACTTACGGAAGGATGCGGCGGGTGGTCCTGTCCCTTGACATTTTGCAGCTGTTTGTTGTGCGCAGTCGGAGTGCGGTCGCCGGGCGCGCCCGAAGCGCCAGCGGCGGCGCCAGCGCTGCTGCCGGCGGGGGACTTCGCGCCGGGGGAGCTGGTAGATGTAGTTCTGGGAAGATGATGGTAGTGAGTCGAAGGTACGAAATATATATTTCCCACTCTTTGCACTCAAATAGGTCGACTGGTGACTTTACCCTACTAACTATTTTTTTTAAACTGTACTATTATAGGGTAAAGTCTGGTGAGTTTACCCTATAAAGGTCCGCCAGAAATGTATAATTTGTACTCTTTGCCACTCATATATTATAAGGTCGACGACTAGTCACTGGTTAACCACTAGTGACTTTACCCTAGTATCACATCTTTAAAACATAAGTACTTTTACATACACAGAATTTCGTTTTCAAAATATAATTACATTTTCAAGTAAAACAACCAGAAAAACTAAGAGTCTTTACACGAAATTCTGCTCCAGTATATAGGGTGTAAAACAATGGGTGACTGTACCAACTGCTGTTGAGAGCAAACCCCCATTTAGGGAAAAGGGGGGAATAACAATACTCACTCAAGCTGCGCTCTGCTCGACCGGACATGGAAAGAAAGAAAAAATTGAATTAGAATTTATTCATATCATAAGTCATGCAATTATAAAGTAACTTTAACAACGTCTTTTTACGTCCGTAAATTAAATCGTTTCATTTAATTTTGTTAGTGCGTCCACGACGCCAATATGAGTAGTGGGGCGCGCCACCGCGTATTAAAACCACCTTAACATTTAGAATAGAGAAGGCAAATGTCAACAAAGACCACCACTCACCAGCACCATTCTGACAATGACAGGTGACAGGTGACAATACAGTGCACATGTAGAATATAAATCCAAGTAATGGGAAAACTTGTTAACACTGCAATGTAAACTGAATTGTCACCTGTCACCTGACATTGTCACTTCAATCTTAAGACAATAATACATAGACTTGTTATTGTGTAACTTTATATTTTTTTCCGTGGTTAGATTATTCCTTTTTACGGTTAAAATAAACTTACGAGGCGAAAAGATCCTTTCGCAATCCATGAATGTTAATGGAGCAAACTTAAGTACTTAGATTAATATTAATGGCCACTCTTCACGTCTTTGTCATATTTATTTATTACTGTCATGCAAAGGATCATGATTATGGTTCAGGTAAGAAAACAATGAAATTTTCACTTCTCATGCTCTTAAAATGTTACTTTAGTCTCTGCACATCGGGACTAAAAGTCTTTATTAATCTCTAGGGACTAAAGTATTATTGTTTTAATTTATTTTGGAAACTCCTAATCAGCCAATCACGGTGTTTGTGAATGGAGGATTATCGTAATTTTCAGTGATGGTGTATGAACCATTTTTTGAGCGTGGAAATAACATCAAAATGACAACTGTGCAAAAATATAAAAAATAACGATTTAATTTCGTGAAACACGATGAATGATTACGAACATGAATCTATTTAATTATATTAAGGATAATTCATTTTGTTATGCATGGTCCAATTAGTTTTAAAATAGATTTCAAGTTTGAGTCTGTTGGCTAAATATGCAAGCATTTAAAGCGTCACTTTACTACAAAAAAAACGCGGAACAATTTTGTATCGAACTTTGTTATAATCAATATTGTAATTTTGTATATTATTATGTAAAACGTCGTTTTTTTCCTCGCATTCAAAGTGAAAAGTTGTGTTTAACGCGAGACTAAACAACCATAATGACACTCGAACTACAGCAACCAGCGCTCCGCTTGTGTGGCTAAACATCTCGTGTCATTATGGCTTGTTTTAGTCCCTTGTTGAACAATCTACTATTGTTTGATTAAAATCTTTTGACTCATGTCCACATTATTGCGAGTAAGGACGCCCATTTGTCCGATCTCTGGCAAAAACATATAGGCTGCTTTTTATCCCAATATAAATCACTGTTCCTGATGGCAAAATTACGAGGCTAGCCACGGGTGGAAGCTAGTCCACAGTCCTACACTAATATAATAAAGAGCAAAGATTTATATTTTTGTTAGTTACTCTGGAAAATTTAACACATTCTGAGAGAACACAAATAAGCATCGACGTAGACAATATTATAAAATTTTCTTATGAAGAAATACAATTATTTTCATCTCAGACCAAATCCATTCAAATAACATTGTGACACAAGATTTATTTCAATTTTAATTCGCTCTAAACGTTTCTCATTTGTTTGAATTATTGCGTTTCTAAATCATTTTAATTTCAATCTAAACACTGGATTAAGCGTGAATAAGCGCAAGGATTTTATCTTATTATTTTTGTGTAAATTAAGTATATATGCATCCTTTATTTTCATATTAATCGTATTGTTTTTCTTTTTCCTTTTGAACATTTAAAGATCTAAGCATACAAAGGGACAGACAGACAGCGGGAAGCGACTTTGCTTTATTATGTAGTGATAGAAATGATTCATATTCTAATCTATCCTAACCTAACTCATAAAACTAGAACGCGAAATTAGCGAAAATACGTCGGCATTAAACCGTACGGAAACTATATTGTGCTCAGATCACCGGACAAATTGATATCTAGATGAAACCAACGTACCGAGTTTAAAATTGGCTAACGAACTAGTCATACCACCACTACCGGAATACCAAAGGCCTAACTGCATATAAATAGTTGACGCATTTCATATTTAATCCCGTTATTAATAGAGTAGAGATTGTTTCGACTACTACATTGCAGTTAGTTCCTTCTTTAGGTATAACCTCAGAACAAGCGGTAGTGTAGGCAGAGCTCCAATTCGCTCCAATGGACTCTGATATAACCACGGACTAACCATTCTCATATCACGCGGTAAACGGAGAACGTACTATGATTAATTCGACGTCGAGAAATACGACGTATATTCCTTCATACGCTAAATCTGTTCCGTGACTATTTTAAACTATTAATAAAATAAATAATAAATAAATATCAGGGGACTATGTCACACCAATTGACCTAGTCCCAAACTAAGCTCTAGGATTTTAATAAATAGAGTGATTCAATAGAAAGGTTTTTATGTATAATAAATTCTGCTTTATGTACGGGTGTTACAGAAAACTCACATAAACCGAAGTGAAGCGAGGGCAGGTCGTTAGTTAAAAATAAAAGTAGGTTTCCTTTGTGTAGAACTTGCTATTTCCGTTCATGTGGCGTTTGTTTTTTCCACCCACACGATGCCCACAGGCACAGAATAAGTAATAGTACAAGCCACAGGCCAGCTATGAGCGAGCACCCCCCCATTACCCCCACTTGACGGTCCCCAAATCCAAATAAATGACGATCGCTTAGTCCGAACGAAAAGGAGAACAAATGGCGGGACGAAACATTATTTCCTCCAAATGATAGAATCAGTCCTCGGTAATATAAAATACATTTTAAGCCATTTGAAAGGAAAATATTAAAAGAGCACGTATAGTAGTGAGACGTTTTGAATTTATCGTGTGGCATAAGGAATGTACAGAAAAATATGAGGCTACAAATTAAAGGAGTTTGGGTAAAAGTGTTGTCATTTGTAAAAGTAATACATTTTCAAGGTGAGCGGCCATTAGTAAAAGTGGTAAATTATGATAGAATAATTCAAAATACACATGTTTTGTTACGTAATGTAATACTCTTAAGTGCATCGGAGTCGAGATATTTAATATTCTTACCTAGGCGTACTTTTAATGCCAAAAACGGAACAATTAAATCTTAAATATCTCGGCTCCGATATTATTAAACGCCATAAATTATATATTTCTATGTGTATTTCGAGGTCCTCTAAAAACTGTGTTAAAATCATCCGTGGCCGCTGAAAAAATATATGACGACATTCTTCAAACAAATTTACTGCTCTTTAAGAGATTTACGCCATTCCCTGTATGGTTGCCGGGTTAGAATAGTGCCACTCCATGTCTTCGTGGATGTCGTAAGAGGTGACTAAGGGAATAAAGGCTTGTAGTACTATTATTTAGGCGATGGGCTTGCAACCTGTCACTAATACACTGGTAACCATCTTAGCCTGAATGTGCAAAATGTGGTAACAGAATTATCAACAAATCTTTAGAGTTGTTGATAATTCTTTTTTTATGGCATAGAGAAGACAAACGAGCACACAGGCCACCTGATGGTAAGTGGACACTGTGACCCATTAGACATTCGCATTCACAAGACTGCAATGCAATCCTGAGACTGCAAATGCGTTGCCAACCATGAGGACTAAGATGGAATATGCCTCTATGCTAGTCATTTCACCGGCTGTCTTATCCCCAAACCGGAACACAACAATGCGAACACTGCTGTTTGGCGGTAGGTTAATGGATAAGATGGTGGTAGCGATCCGGACGGACCCTGCACAAGGTCTTACCACCCGCAAACCCCACTCTCACTCTCTGGGAATGAAGGCGTGAGATTATGTATGTATGTATGTAAGCCACTCACTGGTTACGTCGTTCAGGCTGATCGGGTCTTCGGGGGGTCACCGGTATAACGAGAAAAAGGGCTTGTCTTATTTATTGCCATTCAAAGTGTGGGGACAAGTACTAACAGCGACGAGCACTGGGACATTTACCTTATTTCAATCTTAATTAAACCTTCTCGGTTGAGTTTCGACTTCATAATTACAGCCAAATTAGAACAAAGCAGTAAATTACTTTGAAAATTAAAACTAAACTATTTCGCGGAACTTTTACGGACTCGCTTTGTACTCATTTAATTTGATTACGTAAAAAAAAAATTTCCATGTCTCATACTCTGAAAGTAGGTACGCCAATGTTTACTTTAAAAGCGGGTTCAAAAGAGCACGTCAACCCTAAGAAAAAAAAAAAGAAGAAATGTGACAAGTGTCAATGGACTTGGGCAGTAGCAGAAACCTGTACAGCCTCTCTAGAAAGATAAAAAAAAAACCGGGCAAGAGCATGTCGGACCATGCTCAGTATAGGGTTCCGAAGCCGTAACGACAAACACAAAAAACTATCTCAAAAATCAACATGTATGAACCAATTTTCTATTTAAAGTTATTTGGCGCTGTCTTAGATGATTTTTAGTAGGTATAAACCCGTTAGTCGCCTGTATCTCAGGAACTAATTAAGTCTACTTAGTAATTATTCTTTTTCTAATAAATTCGTATATAATATCTCAAACAAGAGCCAAGCTTTTAAAAGTGTGAGATCAGTATACCTACGTAGGTAGTTAGGTATCTAAACTGCTTCAAACCGACTTTAAATTACAATAAAAGTTAAATCTTTTATATAGTAATTAATAGAAATTGAAAAAAAAACAAGGTCCAGTAAATAGAATTTTAAGTTTTCCAAACGATAGGTACTCAACTCAAATCAATAATCTAATCGAAAATTTGTAAACTTTCAGATCGCAAATCGCAAACTTGTAGGTAGCATTCCGGGGCACGTCCAAACAGCATCTAGGCGCTCGCGCTTATGAGCGCGGCTGTCGCTCGATTTGTTGCTTGGACAGTTTGACTCCCCCCGCGCGTCCTGCACGCCCCGTTAACAAATTTTTCTATCAAAGTTATCATAGGCGATTTTGATAGGTATAAACACTTTAGTCGCCTGTATCTCAGGAACTAATCATGTCTACTTAGCCGTGATAGTTTTCCTTTAAAATTCGTTATATTTATGCGCTTTCGTTGAAGATATTTTTCAGATTTTTAGTATTTGTAGTTTTGGCTGTAGGGGGGGGGGGGGGACACTTGACTCTAACAAAAAATAGCACTTTAAAGCTTAATATTTCATAAACGGATCCCTTAATCGAAAAATTGTTTTCATAAACCCGCAATATTTTTGAAAGACCTATCCAACGACACCCCACACTATGGGAAAGGCAAGAAAAAAAAAAAGGCATCCCCACGTTACGTGTAGGGGAGGTGCATTAAAAAAAAATATTAAAAAAAAAAATATTTTACCACTTTGTTAGCGTGATTAATATGTATATTCATGCCAAATTACAGCTTTCTAGTACTACGAGTCTCTGAGCTAGACTGGGGACGGACGGACGGACGGACATGGCGAAACTATAAGGGTTCCTAGTTTGACTACGGAACCCTAAAAAGTACTTAATTTGAAAAAAGAACTACGTCAATTTTATATTATGTGTAATGAATAATGATACTAATGATCAACAAGCTGGACCGAAGATTCCGCTGTCAAACTGTGTAAACAGTTTTGTGGAACGATGCATAACCATGTAAGCTTTGTGTTTGTTATAATAAATAAATAAATAAATAAAATGGACCTGTGCAGTAGGAGAAACCTATACAGCCTCTCAAATAAGAATATTTAAAAGAAAAGTGATTTGAAAAGAGAACTATGTCCATTGTTTATTAGCAGAAACCTATATTATCCAACCACGATTAGAATACGATTCGGAAGTACACCGGTAGCAGATCGAAACTTATAATTAATCTATACTAAATAAAAATTTATTATAAAGCTGAAGAGTTTGTTTGTTTGCTTGAACGCGCTAATCTCAGGAACTACTGGTCCGATTTGAAAAATTCTTTCAGTGTTAGATAGCTCATTTATCGAGGAAGACTATATTATACTCACATAAACCGAAGCGAAGCGGGGGCGGGTCGCTAGTGTAACAATGCATCAATCTATGATTTATCTGTATACTATGATTGCAGATACTTAAAGATAAAAGATCTACAAAGTACGGTTTACCATAATCTGTCACTACATAATTGGTAAATACCTATTGTGTAATTTTTTTTAAAATATTAATGTTTGTGAATATACTTTTTTTTTCTTTTTCATCCCCAACAGTTTTACACGGTCATTTCAAGGAATACCCCCATAAATCCACCTGGAGGCGAGATGAAAGAGATTTAGACTTCTTTTGTGTGTCAACTTTCAAACGAATTTGGGACGGACCTCGATTCAATGGGTCCTATTGATTTATTTGGACACCCTAGCGGCTAAGGCCATTGTTAGCAACGTCCACGTTTTCGATGTCTGCGGCAAAGATTAATTGGTTATCCTCCCTGTAAATATTAGGTCCATGCCTATGAAAATGGCGTTTTGTATGGAGAATTTTATATCATACATTTAATTTTGCGGATTATTTAGTAACGTCAAATGCAAACCAAACAAAATTCTGTTAGGAAGATTGGACACTTCTAAGCTATGTTATACATATCTTAATAATTTAAAATAGTTAACTTCATAAAAATTTGCGTAATTGAAACACTTGAATTCGCAGCACATGAAAAGAGTTGAGTTCACACTTTAATTTTAAACATTAAGTAAGAAATTGAACCATATTATTTGTATCTGAAACCTTTGTAGCATAGTGTTTTAATGAAATTTAAAAATAATTTGGAAGTTAAAATTGAAATGAATAAATTCCGTACGAAATAAAACACTTAAAAAACGCCAATTTCATAGGTAAGGACCCAATATTATGCCTACTGTACCCTTACCAACTGTCTCTTGTCCTGTCCCTCGCACTCTATAACAATACAGACAAAGACAGAGCATTCCACTCGCTACCCAACTAGCAAAATAGTCTTGTACAAAATCACATATAAGAATAAAAGCATTACAACAGGTTTATAAATATCCTGATTAAGAAAGGACCTCTTAGAAAGGCATTTATAAAGACAATTTAAACTTAAATTACATTTACACTTATAATTAACTCTTCTAGATAAGAACTCATTTTAAAACATTTAGAAGACCAAAGAGTTACAAGCGCACTTTGTGAGACTGATTTCTCTTGACATTTCAAGTCCAGCAAACCAAAAAGGTATTCTTTATGTACCCTAGGGCTGCACTAAACTATTCTCTGATCACCCCCAACGGGAAGAAATAAGGGGGAAACAAATTCTAAGGTCGCCGTCAATAGAACTTGCAAAAGATGTATACAAAACCAGACGACCCATTTCAACATGATTACGAGTAATCACATACGGTCACGAGCGTTAATTTGGGACCCATTTCAAGAAAAATATGTTTGAAGTCGTCAATGTCATTAGATATGTCAAGTCATTTGTAACTTTTGGGAAACTCAACGTTATTGTTGTAGAATGTCAGATTGACTTTGGATCTAATGTGGGTACCAAATTCAATCTCGTGATTCTACTTTTAAAGATCAAGTGAGGTCTTTGCAACGATTTGTACACTAGATCAACGTTTTAATAAGTATTAAGTTTAAGATGTAATAACTATTCATTATACGTTAGTTTTAATAAAAACACGCTTGGTGAATATTTGAGGTTATGTGTCAAACAATACTAATTGGTTTACATCGTTCACAAGTTCTATTAGCGGCGACTTGATGCGTATAAAGTCGCGGGCATCGTCTATTAATAAATTATAAATGGCCATCCCATTATGTCAACTCTCATAACCAATTCCTATCTAAGTCCGTAAATAATGATAGTTACGTATGTTTGAACGATGAGACATTATTCTTTTCCTAACATGGCAGATTTATCACGTATCCGAAACCAAATAGTCTTAATCGACCATCCAAAACGACACGCAATATTACGAAAACAACGTTCAAAATAAAAGTGGCACATGTCGACTTGCGCCCTTTTTGGATGAAGATTCTTTATGTCCGGGACATCTGATTCGCAAGTCTCATCCGACCATTCAAAACGATACGTAACCTCGTGACGACAACGTTCAAAATAAAAGTGGCACATGTCGACTTGTGCCGTTTTTCGATGAAGATTGTTTATGCCCGGGATCTCTTATTATGCTAGTGTTACGAATCACGTGCTTAGAAAGAAAAGTTATTTAGGCCCCCAGGTGGCTTTTGATTGTTTTGTAGTGACAAACGCGACCTCTCTTACCTGACTGTACAAACCGGAGGAAGAATTAAGAGTTTTAAAAGTCTATCGTGTCCTGTATAAACGAGCAATACTTGTACATATAATATGAAATTACATTCTCAGAAACGGTTGTAACGATTAAGATAAAATTTGCAATTCAGGGGCTTAGGGGGGCGAAAAATCGAACAGTCAATTAGTGATCATCTTCAGGAAATTCGACCCTCCACACCTCGTTGGTAGAATGCGAATGCGCGACCATCGCGCAAAGAAGTGATGCGAACATCTCGTGTACACACACACACTGACATGGCTTACCGATGTACCTGCGCAGATGACATTTTATCGAAGCGCGGGAACCAATCAGCGTGATGCACGCGTAGCGCGGTTGTATTCTGTGCTATTATTGGTTATTAGGGACGCCATGTTGACGCGCGCCCGCGTGTCATTCAGTCAGCCGTCAAACGTGCGTGAGTGAGATGTGGAAAAAATAGATGGCAATTTAATTTGCACCTTAAAACTATTACGTACAAGTCTGATCGTGGGTTTTAATCGTGCTTTCGGAAATAATCGGAATCGTTGTTCGTGTCTGCGCGAACGAAGATTCACGACTCGCCATATCGGTTGTTTTCTACTGTATTCTAATGGAACAGTAATACGCGATCGTTACGGGGTGGAAATTCACGATGTGCGTTTCACGACGTAATTTTCGCACGAGTGTCAATTAGGACACTTATTCGACATCAATTTAGATCGCGCGTTCATACGAATAAATTCGCGCGAACTTGTGATAATGTGTAAAAGCTCGGTGATCAGTATAATGCCATAGTATTAGTATTAGTGGCTGGTCTATGTGGGACTGTGGGTTAAGGTTCTCGTGCTCTGCCGGCTCTTCGCTACTCTTACTGGACCGGTCGGGCGAGCGTGTTTCTCCCCACTAGCCTAATCTAACATCTCCTCTCCATCGCAGTCAGCGCGTACGGGTCCTTGCAGCAGAACTGCTGGCTGGAGGTGTCAAAAGAACAGAACAGAACAGTAATCAGTACACTGAAAAACCGAATGGGTTGATTTTACTACATTTTAGGACCTACCCATGAGTTTCGTTGAAGTAACACCTAACCTTAGTAAAAACAACACATTGAAAAGGTTGCTTCAATCTTTTTCCTGGTTAACTCAACCAAACTCACGTGTAAGTCCTATTTTAACCATAAAACTTAGTAAAATCAACCCATTTGTTTTTTCAGTGTATAATGACATAGGGTAAAGTCGCCAGTGGTCAGTCAGAGACCAGGTAGTCGACCTTATATGAGTGCGAAGAGTGGGAAATATATCTTTCGTACTCTTGGCACTCCTACAAAGTATATGCAGAGGCCGACTCTTGGTTGACCACTGGTGATTTTACCCTAGAAACAAAAAATGTGTAGTTATTTCAACCTTAAAAACCCCTTATTTTGGTTATAGTAAAAATACTGCCATATCAGCAACCGACCTCTCTCCACCAATAAAATATAAAGTAGGAACTATTTACAAGAAATACCTAATTTCATTTGAACTAGTTCGTTTGGGGGTGCTAGTCCCTCAGTTTATTTGCTTTGTTGGCCACTCCACCCCCCCTCAACGTCTATTGGATAAGCCGGTCCCAAAATACTTGATTGGCTTGTTTACACGAATATGATAACGGTCAAATAAAAAGAAAGGAAGAAAAAGCTAACTCTTTTACTTCTTAAACTTGATTGAATTATTTACAAGAATATGATAACGGTCGAGGGAAAACAAGAAATAGCGAACTATATTATTTTCTTAAAATAATATAATAGTAGAGTCATTCGGGGTAACAGCACGCAGTGGGTAAGAGTACGCATTGACTTGTTCTCCGACTGAGGTGGGGGGAGCCGAGGTGCGTGTTAGCGTAAAACAGTGGCGCTGGCATCGCCACTTCGGAGCCACGAGCCGCGTGAGTGCAAAGCAAGTGCTTGTCGAGACAGGTCGCCGTGTTTATTCGAACTACATAATTTCTTTGTTTTGTGCGTCGGGGAAAAGTGTGTGGGAGTCATATGGATGCAGTTGAGCCAGTAAGTGTTTTACATTTATATTGTTCGTATATCCTAATATACATTGAAGAGCAAACATTGTTTTTAAAATGTATTGAAGCGAGGATGGGGACCTATCGTTTTATATTTTTGCTGATTGGGGTAAGAGTACGAGGTCAAAAGTACGCACGCGTACTTTTACCCACGTTGCGTACTTATACCCCAATACGAAAGCTAGTATTGAAGGTTACTTAACTGTTGTTTATTATTTCAGAATACAGCAAAATGCCGAGAAATTATAAAAGAAAGGCTCCACAACGCGCCTTGATCTCAGATGATCAGATAAAAAAAGCCAAAGAACTGATTCAGCAAGGAGCTAGTCAGAGACGCGCCGCAGAAAGCGTTGGTATAAGTGAAGGGGCTCTAAGAAAAAGGCTGAAGTCTACCAATGTGCCAACATCTTTAGGTCGCTTTAAGCCTACATTTACCAAAGATCAAGAGGCAGAATTTGCAGTTCATTGCCAAGACATGGATGATAGATATTTTGGTATTACAATAAATGATTTACGACGTTTAGCATACGAGTTTGCCACGGCCAATAACATTAACCACCGTTTCGATGAGTCCTGTAAGATGGCTGGCCGAGATTGGGTAGCATGTTTTCTTAAAAGACATCCTCATCTAAGTCTGCGACAATCGGCTCCCATCAGCTTGGCTAGAGCCATTGGTTTTAATAAAACTCAAGTTCAGCGCTTTTATACCATGCTCAAAGAAGTCTATGACATTCACAACTTTCGTGCGCATCGCATATATAATATGGACGAAACAGGAATGAGCACGGTTCCAAAAAAAACACCAAAAGTCGTGTCTGTAAAAGGTAAAAAGGTGGTTGGAAAAGTTGTATCTGCTGAGCGAGGTACTACTATCACTGCTATAATGTGTATGAGTGCGACCGGACATTTTGTTCCACCGGCGTTTATATATCCACGCAAAAGAATACGGCCTGAATTAATGGATGGAGGTCCAACACAAAGTATATGTATGGTATCTGATAGTGGTTATGTTAACACTACACTGTTTGTCGAATGGTTACGCCACTTCAAGGATTTTGTCCACCCTTCCAAAGAAGATCCAGTCTTACTGATTCTGGATAACCACTCTTCACATATCAGTTTGGAAGGAACCAACTACGCACGTGAACACCACATTGTAATGCTAACACTTCCGCCACATGGGAGTCACAAACTGCAACCCCTGGATGTGGCTCTTCATAGTCCCTTGAAAACTAAATATGCTATTGAATGTGAGAAGTGGATGAACCAACACCCCGGCAGAGGCATAACTCAGTATCAAGTGGCTGGCCTTTTTAATATTGCCTTCAAACATGTTGCTACAATCGGAAATGCTGAGTCCGGTTTTAGAGCAACGGGAATATTTCCCTTTGCAGATGATCTGTTTGATGAGACTGACTTTGCTCCATCGTCAGTAACAGACCAATACCAAGGTGAACCTTCCGGGACAAATAATGACATTAAATCATCAATCTTGGAAAATGATCAAAATAATCCAGTAAATGAAGAGACTATTGAACCTATGATAAGCGGAGATGTTACGCCACCTACAAGTCTACCCGTATTTAGAGATCAAATTATGATTAATGAATCGAACATGGAAAATAATGAGAATGATCTTTTAAACGCAAATCCTAACGAACTTGTGAGGAACAGAGAGGTTTTATCACCTTTGAGTCCAACTATATTTACTATGGTCTATAGTGAAGACGCAGATATAGTAGTTGATTCGGATGCTACTACTATCGGAAGTGACATTGATGATTCATCCATTCCAAATTTAGAAAAAGTAATGATATCTTCTGAAAATACTATCAGAAATTCAATCCCTCAAAATATAACATCTGATGACTCTGTATCTAACAAAGAAAACAAACGAGTTTCCCAAGATTCTGAATCTAAAGCAATAACTTCTAAAAAAGTATCAGTAGCCGAGCTAAGCCCACTTCCGAGGATGGTCAATAAAAAATCAAAAACTAGAGTTTGTTTGAAGTCTGAACTTATAACTTCGAGCCCTTACAAGGCACAGATGGAAGAAAAAAAGAAATTAGAAGAAGAAAAGCGATCGAAAATCAGCAAGAGAGTAAATAAACGGGTAGTTTTTGAACCTCAACCTGGACCGTCCGGAGTAAATAGTAAACGTAAAAAGAATCCAGTACAGACTCAGTTCAAAGAAAAGAATAACAAAAAAGCACCGAAACGAAAATCTAAAGGGAAGCAAAATGTGTTCTGTCCAATTTGTGACGAAAAATATGAAGACCCCCCAATAGAGGATTGGATCCAGTGCATAGCTTGTAATCGATGGTTCCATGAGCACTGTACTGCGTACGAGGGAGGAATATATCGCTGTGACTTTTGTGATTAGTATTGATAATATTATAATAGGTGATACTTATAATACTCGTAATAATTAATTTTGATCTCAAACTCTGGTTCGTTATGTAACTTAAACTATTAAGGTCTCTCTAATTATTATAAATATGTCTGTATGTTTAATAAATGTTGATTATACTGATAACCTGCATTTTATTATTAGTATTATCCAGATTTCTTGAACTGCGTACGTTTACCCCGCATGCGTAATTTTACCCTTAAGCTTGCGTAATTTTACCCGCATGACGGGGCAAGAGTACGCGGTCGGATCATGTTGCTTTTTTTGTATGTACGACGAAGTCTCATAGAATTTGAACGTAAATCTTCCTAAATAATGGAAGTTTACAAGATTTCCTACGAGGTTTATATTGAATCAATATAAAAATCACCCTTTTGACAACTTTTTCAGACCAGAGAAAATAAAGTGCGTACTCTTGACCCGAATGACTCTATGGATAAGACTGTGTAATAGCGGATATGATCCATCATAAGGCTTAGTTGGAGGCAAATGAATATGACGAAATCTGAAATAGAGAGAGCTCATACATTGAGCTCATAGATTACTTTTAATCCTGGAAAATTAAAAGTTCCTAAGGGAATAACGGTAATCGAAAACTACGCGGACGAATTCGCGGGCAGAAGTTAGTCTGCTAATCTTGTATTATAATATAAACTACTATTAATATTATAAGGCTGAAGAGTTTGTGTGTTTGTTTGAACGCGTTAATCTCAGGAACTACTCGTCCAATTTGAAAAAATATTTCTGTGTTACATAGCCCAATTATAGAGAAAGCCTATAGTTCCTACTTTATATTTTATTGGTGGAGAGAGGTCGGTTGCTGATATGGCAGTATTTTTACTAAGACCAAAATAAGGGGTTTTTAAGGTTGACATAATTACACATTTTATTTATTTTTATGGTAAAGTTAACAATGGTCAACCAAGAGTCGGCGAAGAGTACGAAAGATATATTTCCCACTCTTCGCACTCATATAAGGTTGACTATGCATTTCAGTCATATTCTTGTAAACAAGCCAATCAATAAGGGGTTTTTAAGGTTGACATATTACACATTTTATGTGTTACTACGGTAAAGTCACCTGACCTGAAATGTCACTATTTCAGATAAGGACAAAGCATCGCATAAACTAATCCAAGCTTATTCCACGTTAATAAGTAAGGGGGTTAGAATATAAGTTATCCTCAGACCTAGGAATATTCGGGGCAAAACTAAATGACAGCTAGGGATTGCCTATATCGATAAACTTAACTATCGATGCTTTTCCCATATACTAGTGATCGCTTCAAGCTTTGATTGTATGCAAATTAAACAAAACAGCAACATAATTCTGGTCATTCTTTATTTTAAAAGGATTTATAACCTTCACTCATCATCGTCATATTGTTTTTACTCCTAACAAATTATAGTCGTTTATTTTAACAATAGTAAATGGGACAGTCATTCTGAAATTCACAATACGGAAAAAATATATGATGATGATGAGTGAAGGTTAAAAAATCTATTTAAAATAAAGAATAACCAGAATTATTTTGCTATTTTGATTCATTGCATACTTTCAATTAAATTTTATTTTTACAATCAAAACTTGGAGCAATCACTAGTATATGGGAAAAGCATCAATAATTGAGTTTATCGATATAGGCAATCCCTAGCTGTCATTGAATTTTGCCCCGAATATTCCTAGGTCTGGCTATCCTATGCCACGGTACTTACCTACATACACGTATACGACACAAAAGCCTTAGTAATGAAGCATCTAGCTACAGTATTACCTACCTACCTACACTGTAAACATCCCCTCTGTGTTATTTCGCCCTAGCACAGTAATAATACAGACCAATAAACCTTCTAGACCGCAATAACAAACGTGTGAACCGACCTAATCATCAAGCCGTACTAGATAAATACACAAGGTTGAATAAAGGCCTGTGCATAGGGAATGCAATTTAACCGGTTATTAACCGTTTTAGTATGCAAATAACCGGTTATAACCGGTTATAACCGGTTATTTGCATTCCCTACCTGTGCACAACACGGTGAGAGCGAAAGTGACCTAATACGAAAATCAAGCTTTTTTTGCAAAATCAACAAAATGTGTTTACGTGTTAGGAAGTTTCTTCTTAATTATTATCATAACTTCCCGTAATAAAGAGCGTAAGAAAAAAAACAACTTCTTTGCGTTCCTTTCGCAAGAAATGCCAGTTCCTGGAAAAACCAGTTCTATTTGTTTTTAATGTTGTAAATATTAAATGTACTTAAGTTAGTATCTGGCTAGAAATTGACATAAATATCAATGACCTATTTTGAATTAGGTCACTTTTAGGTTAAAGAGTCATTGATTTATGTAGATTCAGCATAAAGTGTAAAAATGCCTCAACTAGTTTTAAGTCAAAACAAACAGCATACATTTAAATGATAGAATGATTCAAAAAGGACATCGGTCACTTTAAGATTTAAATCCATTATGTGATGTAACGATGCACTAAGTTTTAGGTCACTGTTTTATTTAATTACGTGCACACACTTCTGACGAAATAGTAAATTTGTCATTATTGCAATGGCGAAGTTTTTGATTGACTAAGCAAAAGAACATACTTTTTTAAGTAATTTTAATTGTGTCACTTTCGTTCTCACCGTGCAAAATTTAAACGCACGGGTTACGCGCGTTTCTCGAACGATTTTGGTGCCAACAATAATGATTTAGAGGTGCATACATTGCCAAAACAGTTAATGGTACTTAACATAAGTTTCAGTAGGACCTATAGGTACATAATGCCACAAACATACAGATATACAGACAAATAGAATTTGCAAGTTAATTTTGTACCAGTTCCCGTTAATTGATTAGGCTGTTTGTACCACATAATGTAAACACGATGACAATGCAATATTATGTTATCAAAGAGCTGATCTGATGATAGAGTCGGAAGGTGGTGACAGGATTTCTGCTATACTTAACGTAGACCCACCGTGTTGGGACACATGTCTTTCGGTCTTGTTCAACAGATGACTGCAAAAAAAAAGTACAGTCGGCAACAATAGCATGTCCTAAAAATTTTTGCACAGAAACTTATCACGTTGAGGGTTTAAAAATCTACGTAAGATTTGATATTTCGCACTGTAATCGCCATATTATTAATAATCGAACCCTAAATCATCGATTCTAAATAGACCACAATGCGAAAATCCCTAACAGCCCATAAAGCCACAGCTAAAAATAACCCCATGCACAATTCCTTTCGCTCAAGCAGTCCACACTTAATAAACCTATTTCCTTCGCTAGCATGTGGCCGGTACATTTCACAATAGGGCATTGTATTCAACTTCCGACGCGTTACGTGAGTTGCCTCAACGTTCCTTTATGATATAAGCGCGATTTTAAATTGGAATAATTTTCAACCTTATTTGTTTTCCGATAAGATCTGTTTTGCAGCAGTTTTATAAAACACTTGTGCCCTTTTTGAACAAGTGGGTGAAGTGAAAAGGAAAATGGCGTTATAAATTGTATGGTGGTGACAGGAGTCTAGTGGATCGCATATTCATTTACACAATGTTGAAGTCATTTACACTTCCTAAGCGTACAATTTTTACCACAGGACTTTTTTAAATGGTTTTTTGAACCAATCATACTTATATAGATGTTTGTCTCAAAAGCATATGTAAATGCAAAAGCATGCTAACCGCTGCAGCTTAAAAGTTTCTCCTACGAACTACTAAGAGTATGCAATTACAGGTTTTAACCGGTTATTACCAAACAAAATTGGTTGATAACCGGTTAAATTGCATTCCCTAGATTACTAGTCCAAAGCGGGCGTAGCAATCACAGATAAAATTTAAAAATAAACTCAGTAAATATAATAATAGAAAAAAATAGAAAAAGCCCGCCAAGTGTGCGTCGGATACCATTCCATATTTACTTTATTTTAATTTAACTATTTATTTTTAAAGTGACTATACGAAGACAGAAGAAGACTGGACACAGAGACAGAAGATATAAGACTTTTTTGAGTCAATTTGTCATTTTTCTCTTGTTGTTCCCTTTTCGTGGATGTCGTAAAAGCCGACTAAGGTAATAAAGGCGTGTAGTACTGTTAGGCGATGGGCTTGCAACCTATCACTAATACACTGGTAAACATCTACGCCTAAGTGTGCAAAATGTGGTTAAAGAATTATCAAAAAGTTTTTAGAGTTGTTGGAAATTCTGTAGCTCTGCCTACCCCACTCTGGGAATAAAGGCGTGAGTTTATGTATGTATGTGTATGTATGTTATTTCAATTTTAACCCCCTTACTTATAAACGTGGAATAAGGTTGGAATAGTTTATGCCATGCTTTGTCCTTATCTGTAATTGTGACGTTTGCATCTGACAGAAAATGACAAAGCATGGCAAAGTTTAAGTATCCTATATAAAACGTAGTTGTACATAGGTATGTCATTCTAAACAAGGTGTGCACGTAAAAGCGAGTAACGCACAATTAAAAACAAATGAACGACCACACCTGTCACTCCCATCCAAAGCGTAATGTAAATTGCTCTGACATTTCACCAGCCGCGTAATTAAACTCGAGAAGCGAACTGTAGTAACCCCGTGTTTTGATAAATTGGGTTAGTTTATAAATTAAAGTTGTAGTGAGGATTTATGATTTGGGTAAATTCTAAGTAATGTTTTAGTTCATAGTTTCTGCGTTGGAGCGAGAAAGCTTTTGTGTGTACGGGATTAATCGCTCAAAAAGGTATTTTAATTTACCTTTACTTTATTTGCAAGTGTGTGAAAGTGGATTTTAGTTTGTTGTAGTGTACAAGGAACAATGGTGGACATTTCGATTATTGAATACAAAACGGACACATTCCAAAATAATTTCGTTGCCTTTATGAAAGAGAGCGGCATCTCAAAATGAGTCGCTGTTGCAATTTAAATTCAGAACACTTTCTATTTAAAGTTTTCTTTACAACGTCATCATTTTTTGAGTTGTAGCAGTATTGTATAAAAGCAGCGATTTGCTCTTGCATTAAAAATCTTATACGAATAGCTTCTAATTTTAAAATGCAACACTGACTCATTTTGGATTGTGTCCGATTTGTATTCAATGAACGATTTGACCATAATCGTGTAGAAAAACACCAAAAATAAAAAACCGGTTTCGAGATACAGCTGTTTTTAGGTAAAAAAGTAATATCTATTACTTTCTACCTTATTTTCTTAAAACGAAATTACCAAAATTGGTAGAATACAGTTTAATGCAATTTTTATACACATGTAAACGATTAACGATTACGTTAAATCCCTTAAAATTTCCCGAAAAGCAGCGCTTTAACGTGTAACAAAGTTAACTTAACTATTAGATTAACCCAGTGCCTAGTTATGATTATAATATCATCTTAAGTTAATGAGATGAAACATTAATTTTTCCCTAATTATAAACACAATGGGGTCCTACTGAAAAAGGGTACAAGTCGACTTAACTCGTAATAAAAAACGTTATATACATTTTTTTTTTATGTTGTAGTGAAGACAAACTATCACACAGGCCACCTGATGGTAAGTGGAAACTGTGACCCATAGACATTCGCGTTCACAGGACTGCGATGCAATCCTAAGACTGCAAATGCGTTGCCAACCCTGAGGACTAAGATGGAATGCCTCTATGCTAGTCATTTCACCGGCTGTCTTATCCCCAAACCGGAACACAACAATGCGAACACTGCTGTTTGCCGGTAGGTTAATGGATAAGATGGTGGTAGCGATCCGGACGGGCCCTGCACAAGGTCCTACCACCCGCAAAACAACAACAGAACATACAAGACTTATACCGTTTTTCACTTGATCTCCAGAAGACATACCCTTTTCACTAGGACCCCAGTTATTACCTTGTCGCACTACGGGTATAACTGGTAAGGCTTACAACTATAGTTGTTAAGTCCCGCGTTATCGCGTTGTCAAGGGATTAATTTACGCGACCTTTTACGGAATTACACAGTTTTCCCTTCAGTAGTTTTGGCTTCGAGGTGTGTAGGGAGAAGATAACGGAATAGTTTTCTTTATCTTTATTTAGGTGTGTGTTATTAATTTATGCAAATCAATAATTATATTGTCCCCGTGTGGTAGCCGGATTAGAATAGTGCCACTCCGTATCTTTCCGTGGATGTCGTAAAAGCCGACTAAGGTAATAAAGGCGTGTAGTACTGTTAGGCGATGGGCTTGCAACCTGTCACTAATACACTGGTAAACATCTTCGCCTAAGTGTGCAAAATGTGGTTACAGAATTATCAAAAAGTTTTTATAGTTGTTGGAAATTCTGTAGCTCTGCCTACCCCACTCTGGGAATAAAGGCGTGAGTTTATGTATGTATGTATAATTATAATAATAATTAACTGTCCTGTTATTGTAATTGTGTAACGTTTAATAGCAAAATAAAAACACAATTATTCACATTACCTAAATGTCCAAATTTAGTTGTACATTGTAAAACTAGCCAAAGTCCTTATCATAAAGTATATTAACAAGACAATACCTATTTGTGAAATGAATAGTTCGTTCTGCTAGGTGCAAAACTATACTGGCCCGCAAAACGAAGTAAGTATAACACTTTTAAAGACATTGAAAGTGTGATACTTAGTTTACCGCCTAGAATCTCTAGTTGGTAATTCTGTAGCTCTGCCTACCCCACTCTGGGAATAAAGGCGTGAGTTTATGTAGGTATGTATGTGTAATCTCGGCCCATTGCATTTTTTTTATGGCATAGAGAAGACAAACGAGCACACAGGCCACCTGATGGCAAGTGAAAACTGTGACCCATAGACATTCGCATTCACAAGACTGCAATGCAATCCTAAGACTGCAAATGCGTTGCCAACCCTGAGGACTAAGATGGAATGCCTCTATGCTAGTCATTTCACCGGCTGTCTTATCCCCAAACCGGAACACAACAATGCGAACACTGCTGTTTGCCGGTAGGTTAATGGATAAGATGGTGGTAGCGATCCGGACGGGCCCTGCACAAGGTCCTACCACCCGCAAAACAACAACAGAACATACAAGACTTATACCGTTTTTCACTTGATCTCCAGAAGACATACCCTTTTCACTAGGACCCCAGTTATTACCTTGTCGCACTACGGGTATAACTGGTAAGGCTTACAACTATAGTTGTTAAGTCCCGCGTTATCGCGTTGTCAAGGGATTAATTTACGCGACCTTTTACGGAATTACACAGTTTTCCCTTCAGTAGTTTTGGCTTCGAGGTGTGTAGGGAGAAGATAACGGAATAGTTTTCTTTATCTTTATTTAGGTGTGTGTTATTAATTTATGCAAATCAATAATTATATTGTCCCCGTGTGGTAGCCGGATTAGAATAGTGCCACTCCGTATCTTTCCGTGGATGTCGTAAAAGCCGACTAAGGTAATAAAGGCGTGTAGTACTGTTAGGCGATGGGCTTGCAACCTGTCACTAATACACTGGTAAACATCTTCGCCTAAGTGTGCAAAATGTGGTTACAGAATTATCAAAAAGTTTTTATAGTTGTTGGAAATTCTGTAGCTCTGCCTACCCCACTCTGGGAATAAAGGCGTGAGTTTATGTATGTATGTATAATTATAATAATAATTAACTGTCCTGTTATTGTAATTGTGTAACGTTTAATAGCAAAATAAAAACACAATTATTCACATTACCTAAATGTCCAAATTTAGTTGTACATTGTAAAACTAGCCAAAGTCCTTATCATAAAGTATATTAACAAGACAATACCTATTTGTGAAATGAATAGTTCGTTCTGCTAGGTGCAAAACTATACTGGCCCGCAAAACGAAGTAAGTATAACACTTTTAAAGACATTGAAAGTGTGATACTTAGTTTACCGCCTAGAATCTCTAGTTGGTAATTCTGTAGCTCTGCCTACCCCACTCTGGGAATAAAGGCGTGAGTTTATGTAGGTATGTATGTGTAATCTCGGCCCATTGCATTTTTTTTATGGCATAGAGAAGACAAACGAGCACACAGGCCACCTGATGGCAAGTGAAAACTGTGACCCATAGACATTCGCATTCACAAGACTGCAATGCAATCCTAAGACTGCAAATGCGTTGCCAACCCTGAGGACTAAGATGGAATGCCTCTATGCTGGTCATTTCACCGGCTGTCTTATCCCTAAACCGGAACACAACAATGCGAACACTGCTGTAAAATAAGAGACTTCCACTTGTATTACAAGTTAAAAGCTTTTATGAAACGGGCCCCAGGGCATCATTTCACCTCAGCAAAACCAATTGCTATTGGCGTGTTATGGTATTTTTATAAACACGTCGACAATAATAACTGTCAAGTAAATAAGAGCTATCACGTTAACAATACGATTACTTACATGTCAAAAGCCATATGTTTTTACCGAGTAGGTATTAGTAGACGTTTATGTGATATGCCTAAATAAGGCAAGTTACATAATGACACGTTCTAAAACACGTGATTACTCAGTTACACGGTTTTGACGCACGGCGTTAGTGACGCCCCGCGCCGTATCACCTCCTTGGAGACTAATATGGAAGCTTTTTGCTGAATTAGATTACTTTGACCCCCGAAACATTAGGAGGGGGTGGATAGGGCTTTAGGGTTCAACTATAGTCATAAATTAGTCCCACTGCTGGGTTTTTATTGGTAAAATAATGTGTGTATGTATGTAAACTCTTTATTGCACAATAATATAAATATTACAACATTCTTATTAAAGTAATGTACAAAGGCGAACTTATCCCTAAATGGGATCTCTTCCAGCTAACCCTGAAGTAAATGAGTAAGGACAATGCATGGGTTGGACAAATACAAGTTTGCACCAAAAGTAGCAAAAAGAAATGCTGATACTTATTATAAAGAAATATATATTACTTAAACAAATAAACCTAATTTAAAGTTACATATGTATAATACACACATATATATATAATTCTACTAGCGACCCGCCCTCGCTTCGCTTCGGTTTATGTGAGTATGATATATAACCTATATCCTTCGTCGAAAAATGGGCTATCTAACACTGAAAGAATTTTTCAAATCGGACCAGTAGTTCCTGAGATTAGCGCGTTCAAGCAAACAAACAAACTCTTCAGCTTCATAATATTAGTATAGAGATGTGTGAACATCACGAAAGTTGAAACAAAATAAACCCTAACGTGTGCCAAACTTATTCCCGTGAGTCTAGATTCAGGGAAAGCTAGTTTTCAACCAGAGTTTCGCTGAATAAAATTCCAAAATTGAATTATTGGAACCTTTGGGTACACAAATCAAATTGTCAGCATCAAAGGCCACTTTAATTCGAACCTTTTACCAATGCCTAAAAAACCATTCGTTGTTACTTTTTAACCCGCGACGCAAAATCGGCTGGGTGTTATAAGTTTGACGTGTCTGTGTCTGTGTGTGTGTCTGTCTGTGGCATCGTAGCTCCCGAACGGATGAACCGATTTTGATATTGTTTTTTTGTTTGAAATGTGAATTAGTCGGGAGTGTTCTTAGCCTCAAAAATCGGTTCAAGATGGCCGCCGCCACAAAATGGCGGAATACATATTTTTGTTTATTAGATGTTAACCCCGTATTATTCATTTCATGTCTTTAAAAATACGTTGCTATAGTCGTATTGTTAATATGGAAAAGATTTAATAGCGAGAAATAAAAAATTAAAATTAAAATTAAAAAAAAACCCCGACTTTAAACAGTCTGTAAAGAATACCTCTAAAAAGTAAAAAATAATAAGTATTGGCCCTATGAGTGTAATTATAAGTACCTAGGTATTAATATTTTGATCCAAGCGTCACCACGTCGGGGACCGCTAAGTAAACGAAATAATATAAAATAGGTACCCCAGCTACTGATTGCCCCAGCTTTTGATGTACGTTATACGTGCGTTGGATTTTATTTTGGTGAGCACACGTATTATGTTTTGTTTTGTATTAGTGTTTTCTATGTATCTAAATAACTATGTATTTCTCTATACACGGTGATTTTTTTTTGGTGATCAGGAAACAATTTTTCTAATTCAGTTATTAATGGCGATCACGTTTATGTCACAGTTACATGAAACAAAACTTATTTTTTTATGTAAAAAATATATTTTGAAACTAACTTTTAATTGAAATGAATTGTCACCCTACTAATTGTTTAGTCTATGAGTTAACAACACTTAACAGATAAGTTCATTGATGTAATATCTGTCAAATTTCCCGCCAAAGCGATGGCACTTGACGTATCTACTTCACTTCAATAATTAATGTAGGATGTCCATGTATCCAGTGGTGATTGGTTTTAACAATGTCATTAACTTAAATAAATTAAAGAGTGAGTTAATTGTTTGAGGTTTCAACCATTAAATTCCATTTTTGTTGCTTATTAATAATTTTCAACTCCTGATCACCGATAAAAAATCACCGTGTATAAGTAAGTTTATCGTAATACTCTTCCCTGATATTAACCTATTGATTGAACAAATAACCTTGTAGACTACATATTTGAATGTAAATTTAACCTTGTAACTTCTCCGTCACAACTAACTCGTTAGCTCTAAAACTAACCACCAAACTAACTCAATTTAGTTCCAATAACTAACTCAATATTAGCAAAGCCAAGTGGCTTCGCCTCTGACCAAATCAGAGAGAATCAGTAATGTTTACTCAGTAAAGTAAATTATGTCAAATACTGAGATTATCAATTTGTAAGGGAAGTTGTTTTATTTTACTTATTCAGAGACTGGTTAATATCATCCATTGGACAAAGAAACATGAAAAAGTACATAAAGATAAGATAAAGATAAAGAGACATGACAACGCGCTGGCCTAGTTGGTAGTGACCCTGCCTACGAAGCTAGCGGTCCTGGGTTCAAATCGCGGTAAGGGCAGATATTAGTGTGATGAGCGCGAATATTTGTTCCTGAGTCATGGATGTTTTCTATGTATTTAAGTAGGTAAGTATATATTTCTCTATGTAAGTATATCGTTGTCTAGTACCCATAATACCAGCCTTGAGCTTAGTTTGGGACTAGGTCAATTGGTGTGACATTGTCCCCTGATATTTATTTATTATTTACATTTATTCGCAACAATACAAAACTAGGTACATAGATACAAAAAATAAGACACAGAAACAGTTGCGAAACGGTCCCAACTCAGCATTCGCTAGCCGTAAAGCCAGCACTGGTCTTCCGTTGGAACCGTGACACTAGACACAAATTAACATAAAATGAAAAACATCAAGGATCAAAATTGAAATCATTTGTTCCAAAATATCTCGAACGAACATAAAAATTACACCCTGTTAAGGTTGGCAACAGTAAGGAAACAGAAAACAAAAGACTAATCCTATTACATAACGTTACCATACTAAAAATATTTTGCAACCCCATGGTAAGAGCGTACTCTCATTTGAAAGGCCGGCAACGCACCTGTGACTCCTCTGGTGCTGCAGGTGTCTATGGGTGACGGTAATCGCTTTCCATCAGGCGATCCGTCTGCTCGTTTGCCTTCCTATACCATAAAAAAAAAAAAAAGTGGATTTTGAAGCTTTAAGATTGCAATCTTACGATATCAATCTTAAGAATTCAATCCTAAGACTGCAAATGTGTTGCCAACCCTGCGGGCCTAGTAATCTAGTATGGCTGTGTCTATGTCGCGCGTCAAATGTGGATAAAGTGTCACTCTCGTACAGTCAAGGACTTTAATTGTTAAGCCACTATGGAACCCTGTCGCATAACGTTGATCACTAATTTTAGCGTTATTTCTTTCATATGGTTTGACACTGTCATTATGACAGGGTTCCATAGTGGCTTAACAATTAAAGTCCTTGACTGTACTTATTAATGTTTTAGAATCAGAAGGTCACCTTCTGATTCTGACGCAAAAACGACAGGGTGTTATAAGTTTGACGTGTGTGTGTCTGTCTGTGGCATCGTAGCTCCCGAACTAATGAACCGATTTTGATTTTGTTTTTTTGTTTGAAAGGTGAATTAGTCGGGAATGTTCTTAGCCATGTTTGATGAAAATCGGTCCAAGATGACCGCCGCCACAAAATGGCGGAATACATATTTTGTTTAATAGTTGTTAAGTTAACCCACTATTATTAATTTCATGTCTTCAAAGAGACGTTGCTAGCTATAGCCGTATTGTTATTTGAAAAAGTTTTTAAAGTGTGAAAAAAAAACCGTGTGACGGAGGTCTTATCCAAACTTTGTAACGCGATTAACGCAGCCATATTAGGGTCACGGTTGAAAAGCGGTTCCGTTTGACGAGAGAAGGAAAGATGAATGTATAACTGACTGTCAACCTCCAGGAGTCGAAAGGAATTTGAAGAAGAAGCAGTAAGACGGGAGAGAGGCATAGGTCATCCAAAGTGGACCTGATGGTCATGGGCTTGGAGCCACCATAAACAGACACACAGACACTAACTTTTAACACCCCTTCTTTTACGTAGAAGGTTAAAAATGGCGTCCGAAAACCCGACTCAAAGCAGATAATCCCATTTTCAAACAGCGAACAACTTGTTCGTATTATACGAGAAAAAAAATCCGCCGGATGTTAAAAACAATAAAACTGCGTTCATATGATTTTATCGGTCCATGCTACAGGAGATAGCGTTAAAATGGAATAAAGTTCTAGATTTTAAAAGTTTAGTTCAATTGTTTGTTAAAAATCAATACCTATAAGTTTTCTTTAAAGGTCGAAATTAAAACTATCCTAATTATGATTGTCAACCGCAACTAAAAAATAAAATTTAAAATTTAAATATCCTCGTAGACTTTCCTCAATCATGGTCAGGTTAAGTAGAATAGATCCCTTAAAGGATTCAGTTCGCCATTTTCATGTTAATCTTAAGTTTGTGTACAAACTTAAAATTAAGAAAGAATGGATAGAAGAAAATTGTCGAAAGAGATATACAGAGCAAAAGTGAATGGAAGGGTCGGAAGGAGCCACCCTAGGCGTACTTTTTCGAATAAAATCGGAGAAATACTGTAAAACGGCCGAAACTTAAGTAACCGAAACCGACGTGCGTGCATGACTCCATGACTCCAGGAATCAATGTGAAAGAAGCGAACGAGATTTAGCTGGATCGTAGTATGTTGAAAGAAGTGGTCTCTGCCTACCCCTCTGGGAAAAAGGCGTGATTTAATGTATATATCTATGTATAAAAATTCTGTCCAAATCAGAATGACGCCAGGGGAATTCGCTAGTTTAATAAAAGACTACTTAACAGTTAAAACTATTCCAGGCAAGTTCAGAGTGTTCAAACAGTTACCAACTGTTGTTTATGATGTTTGAGAGAACCCGACTGAAGTTAAAAACAATAAAACTAAAAGAGCATCCAAATGATAACTTTAGCGGTCCATGTTAGAAGAGTTAGCGTATAAATAAAATTAATCATGAATAACCTCCTTAATAGTAGTAATACAAATCTAACAAAAAGCAAGCTTTGAAAACTCTTCTGTTGCTAACTAACTTCAAATCCTAAAATATGATCATTCAAAATGAAAAACTAAAAAAAACTGGAAATTATTTTTAAATACCTATTCAATGATACTCTAATTGTTATAGTTCGTCGACTTTTTTTTCTTATTACAATATGGCGTCTGGTTGCAACCATATTGCATTTTTTAACTGACATATCTTTAATGACATTCACAAGATTAAGACATGTAGATTGACATAATAATCATCAAAATCGGCCCACGCATAAAGGAACATACATACATATATATAGGCTGATAAACACATTACCTTCCTTGGACGGTCGGTTAAAAAGCGAGTTCCATTAAATCACAAGTTACAAGCTTTTTATAAACGGGCCCCTGGCCTTTGCGATTTCAAAAATGTCAACCATAGAGTTGAAGATCTTGTATTAACCTTGGTAATCGCCACCGCTTGTAAATAAACCCACGGCTGTCTGAACAAAGCTCTACGTCACAATAATCAACGGTGCGACTGTCGTATGAGGCCATTGTTTTTCTTGCAAAGGAAACAAATCTGGAGACTGTGATGGTCTGAAACTGTAGGTATGCTTGCTGGCTGATGCTAAGATCGCTAATCATAAAGGAGCTTCAAGTTTTACTTTCATAAGTATTTTAATGGCATAGACAAGGTTGACCACAGGTAAACAGATAATATGTTTAAATGTGTGTAAAAATAAACAAAAAATAACAGTATTTGTACTGTTATTTTTTGTGTTATTGTTTGTGTGAAAATAGAAAAAAAAGATGAACCAAGACCCTTAAAGGAATTTCTTCCAGTAAATCTTCAAGTCATATCGATTCTAAATGCGCTTTGGGTCCCATAGACATTTTTAATCTCCAGACTGCAAACCTAGGACTTGAAGACCTTGTGTCAACCTTGGAAATCGCTACCGCTTGTTAATTGGGCCACGGCTGTGTGAACAAAGCCCCATGCCACAATAGTCAATAGCTCGACGGTCGTGTGGGGCCATTGTTTTACTTGAAAAGGAAACAAACCTGGAGACTGTGATGGTCTGAAACTGTATGCTTGCTGGCTGATGCTAAGATCGCTAATGAGAAAGGAGCTTCAAGTTTTACTTTTATACTTAGGTAAGTATTTAAATCGCGTCATGAAGGCTAACGGGCTAGGGGACAGTCTCATACAAATTAACCTCGCCCCAAACTCAGCTGTAAGCTTGTACTTGACAACGATAAACTTGATGATCTATACTTTATACTAATATTATAAAGGTGAAGAGTTTGTTTGTTTGTTTGCTTGAACGCGCTTAACTCATCAACTCCTGGTCCGATTTGAAAAATTATTTCAGTTTTAGATAGCCCATTTATTGGGGAAGGATATAGGCAAATCATACTCACATAAACCAAAGCGAAGCGAGGGCGGGTCGCTAGTGTCAAAATATAAGTAGACGTAGAAAACATCCATGACTGAACAAAATACTCGTGAACATCACACAAATAATTTTCATTTCAATTTAAATTTAGACCACTAAATACTAATAACATTCCAAATTCCAGCATGATAACTTTAGCCATTACGGATAAAAAACGTCTGGATAGATAGACGGACAGACGAACAATAATAGTCATCTTATTCGTACATATTTAGTATCCGATTCCGATTGTCTATTTTCATGTAAAATTATATAAAAATCTGGTGAGTAAAACTTGAAAATTTAACAACTGTAAAAATTACTTTATTGCGATTGACCTTTTTTACGAATGCTTAAAAAACCAGCGGTTACTTTTACAGGGTTATAGCCTTAATTTAACATCGAAGCATTCCCTAAAATTACATGAATCGTTGACAAAGGAGGATTTCTCAAAGGAATTACTAGATACAAGAAGACGCTAAAAAATCTAATAAAGCAAACGGTATTATGGTAATTCTTTTGTGCGATTTGGAGTTTTTGGAACCAGTAATTACTAATTTGGGGTTCAGTGGTGGTTTTAAATTTGGGGTTAAACTTTGCTATGAAAAATAATTATTTTCAGACAGCGGAATCCGCACATTGTTGGTATAACACAAAGCTTAACTATGTTAGTGTCTAAATTCAAATGGAAAAAATACCAGCGCCTGATCAGGTCACTGTCCCACACATAACCGACTAAAAAGTTATGGAAGGTTATATTGTATGGTCAAAGTAAACGTCAAACCACAGAACACTGTCATTTTTGACGCATCTCGAGACAAGGATTAGAGTTGAGATTAGTGTATACCCGCCTAAGACTCCAAATGCATTGTAACCCTGAGGCCTAAGTTGGAATTTATATAATAATTCAAGCAATTACTGAAAATTAGATAAATTAGGCCATTAATAGAAGACAGTAATACTGCGTATAAAAAAAATACACAAAAAATAATTATTTATAATCGCAATAATGACACTTTTCAAAATGCTTTTATCGTAATACTAGCGAGCCGCCCTCGCTTCGCTTCGGTTTATGTGAGTATGATATATAATAATAGTCTATAGTCTTCCTCAATAAATGGGCTATCTAACACTGAAAGTAAACGAGCTTTATAATATTAGTATAGATAGTGACACTGTTAAATTTAGCGAGCGTTATGACTTTTAAAAATATATAAAAAAGTTATTGTATGTTATTAGGTTTGTTTAATATGAAGCAATAAGCCTGCTTGTTTATTTGTAGTATGCAATAAAGCGTTTTTAGTTGTATTGTTACGTTGCCAATTTCCCATTCCATTTATTTATTTATTAATTTTGGGTTAGAATAGTGCCACTCCATATCTTCCCGCGGATGTCGTAAGAGACGGCTAAGGGAATAAAGGCGTATAGTATTGTTAGGCGATGGGCTTGCAACCTGTCACTAATACACTGGTAAACATCTTAGCCTAAAAGTGCAAAATGTGGTTACAGAATTAATTATTAACAAATTTTTAGAGTTGTTGGTAATTCTGTAGCTCTGCCTACCCCACTCTGGGAATAAAGGTGTGAGTTTATGTATGTATGTGTGTGTAGTTATAAACCATGCTTTTATACTAAGCTTTTCCAGCCAATATCCTGTCAGTCAGTTCCTTGTGAACAAAACACCGCGTCACCGACGCGTGCCTGACGCATCTAATGTAATGAAATTACTGATACAATTATATTAAATTATTCAGACAACGCTGCCCTCCTAATCCAAAAGGCATTATCTCAGATAAAAACCCTGTAGCAATATCGACCTTATTTTTAATAGAGTAGAATTAGAAGTGCTTTTGGTTATTAAATATGATATACTACTTATATGCTAAGGGTACGTTGCTGTTGCTAAGTAATGCCACAGTAGAAACAGTAGTTCATCTTTAAGCCTGCACCGAGCAAACGTAGAGCGTCCAGTGGCGCCCTCATGACTATTATTGTGTTTTCTAATTAACTAAAGAATTTCCTTACAATCAGACGATTTGTTTTAGTAGTGCAAAGTAAAAACAAAATTTATGGGATACGTAACAAACTTTAATAACAATTACCCATTGAGTAGTCAGCTTAACGGGAAAAGGAGGCCACTTTTTTTATTTTTTTTTTTATTTTATGTCATAGAGAAGGCAAACGAGCACACAGGCCACCTGATGGTAAGTGGAAACTGTGACCCATAGACATTCGCATTCACAGGACTGCGATGCAATCCTAAGACTGCAAATGCGTTGCCAACCCTGAGGACTAAGATGGAATGCCTCTATGCTAGTCATTTCACCGGCTGTCTTATCCCCAAACCGGAACACAACAATGCGAACACTGCTGTTTGGCGGTAGGTTAATGGATAAGATGGTGGTAGCGATCCGGACGGGCTTTCGGGTCTTTTTTCTGTTAAGTTGATAACTCGAAGGAGAATTGTTATTAAACTATGTGATATACCCTATAAGTTGTGTTTTCATTTGTAGTACAAAAAACTACCGATTAATTTCAAGAAAATACTTTAGTTTATTAGAAAACACAATAATAGTAATGAGGGCGCCACTGGACGCTCGACGTTTGCTCGGCGCAGTCTTAAGCAAAGATGTATCGCTTCTTGCATGTGTGCGTGACTCGACCGTACGCGCCGCGAGCCACCACAAGCATACTCAACAGGACGTATCAAGCCGGTTAAGTCGAGGCCACACCGTCACGGCGGTTGGTTGTTGGTTGTGTGCGTATTAAGTATGGAGAGACGCCCATAGACGCAACCCTACCACTCGAGCGGCAATAGGTAACAGAAACTCCTAAAATGCCGGAGATGAAGTACTTTTATTTTTATACTATGTTAACGCCGAGCCGTCTGCAGACAGGTAAGTAAAAGCCAGTGAAAGTCATACTGCCCTCCTAAAAAGATACAAGCGCAGTTTGATGGTCAAAGCACATTGAACCCAGTGTCTTAATGCTTAAGGTCTCTAATACATTCGCGATTTTATGAGACATAAATACACCCTTTTTTCTAATGAGAGCAGCATACATAACGCCTATGCTTTTACCTAAGTAATAAAAAGTAACTTACCTTTGCTCCGAATGGGTAAAACGTTTTATTAACTTCTGCCCCCCTCCCCTCTTTATGGGGGACTAAGTAATGAGCGAATTATGTTCATGATCTTAGTATAAACAGGGAAGAGGAAAACGTGTATTTAACTTCCTATAGCTGACTTCCTTACACGCATCTCTTTATTCTCTAATAGCGTGCCCTCGCTTCGCTTCGGTTTATGTGAGTTTTCTGTAACACCCGTAATATACCATAATATACGCGGCTTTTGTATGGCACACAATAACGCCTAGTATATAATGGTCAACTTAGCACACTTGTATCATAATGTACTAATAAAATAAAACTTAAAAATAAAATCCTAATCTCCACCTAGCGTGGCATTTTTAATGTAAATTTCCATTAAGAAGGTATCAGCTCTGATCCGAAACGGGAGCACGTTCTAAATTTCCATTACCTATTGTTTGGACACGTCGTGGGGGAAATTGGTACATTATATTACGTAAACATTGTGATTTTTGATCTATCTTCATAACTAGCGACCCGCCCTCGCTTCGCTTCGATTTATGTAAGTATTCTGTACCACCCGTACATAAAAGAGAATCCATAGATAAAAAAAGTTTCTCTTGAATCACTCTATCTATTTCAAAAAAACGCATCAAAATCCGTTGCGTAGTTTTAAAGATCTAAGCATACATAGGGACAGACAGACAGCGGGAAGGGACTTTGTTTTATACTATGTAGTGATGCGCAACGTTGATTTTTCGATGGCAGTATAAGTTCTTGTTTGTATAGTCCGTGTCTATTGAAATTACCAAAGTTGTAAACAAATTAGTACTGATTGACACATAACCTCAAATATTCATCAAGCATGTTTTTATTTAAAACTAGCGACCCGCACTCGCTTCGCTTCGGTTTATGTGAGTTTGATATATAGCCTATAGCCCTCCTCGATAAATGGGCTATCTAACGCTGAAATATTTTTTCGAATCGGATCAATAGTTCCTTAGATTAGCGCGTTCAAGCAAACAAACAAACAAACTAACTCTTCAGCTTTATAAGATTGGTATAGATCTGAAAAGCCCCTCCCCCCTCTCTACATCAATCCGAGGGACGGTCACGCGTGAAATTGTTTAAATACAGTTTTATACCCACAAATTCGATTAAAACAGTTAATTTATTGTGTTATTGCGGTTCCATGTTACCACAACAAAGAAGCCCTTAGGGAGAAATAAACAAAAACGAGAACACAGATAAAATAACAATAAATTTCACCTTTCTGTACAGGTGCTAAATAAAATTGGGCTAATAAATTCGATATAATTTGAACGTAGAAATTTACGCGTTTGAGAATATTTTAACACTAGCGATCCGCCCTCGCTTTGCTTCGATTTATGTGAGTATTATATGATAAATGGGCTATCTAACGCTGAAATAATTTTTCAAATCGGACCAGTAGTTCCTGAGATTAGCGCGTTCAAGCAAACAAACAAACTCTTCAGCTTTATAATATTGGTATAGATTAAAACTTAACAACTTTTAACGTGTTTCTGTATTATTGTCATCATTTTGCAGCTATTATTTATTTGAGAGTAATGGCGGCGGAGTTAAAAATATACCATGGCTCGTCAAAGACATTATTTTACCAAATTGAAAAGAAGCCCTGTTTTTAAAGTAACCGCCTTTTTAATGGAAAAAACCTTTAATAGCCAAGCAAGGCAAGAATGTGTTCATTTTCAAACAAATTCCTTACGATATGATTACGATTTTCCGAGAAACACCAACGCATATGGCGATCGTCGCCATAGTAAATATACATCATGTTGCCAAGATCTATAAACTGGCACGTGTTTCATCTCTGTTGGTGGGTGGGGACATTTTTAACCCATGGTCCTTCATAAAAAAAATTTATTAGATAAATCTGTGCTAGATTCTTAATTACTTAGACTGACTTTCATTAGAAATATTATGTATATTGCTGTACCTTGCATAATAATAAATACATAATTACTTACATACTTTTTTTTTGCGTTGACTTTTACTATTTTTACTATTATAATTTAATCCTATTTCTGACGATCTCAATGTAACTGCATATAATTTGACATGTAATGTAATTTATACTGTGTTATATTGAGTAATAAAATCTGAATCTGAATCTGAATCATACATACACATACATTACATCACGCCTGTTTCCCAGAGGGGTATGCAGAGACCACTTCTTTCCATTTGCTACGATCTTGACAAATTTCTTTCGCTTCTTCCACATTCATACATCGAGTCATGCGCGCACGTCGGTTTCGGGTACCTACTTAAGATTCGGCCCTTTTCCAGTATTTCTCCGATTTGACTCGAAAAAGTACGCCCAGGGCGGCCTCTTCCGACCCGTCCACTCACTTTCGATCTGTAGGTATATATCTTTCGTCAATCTTCTTTCATCCATCCTTTCCAAATGACCGAACCATCGAAGCATGCCCTTTTCAATCTTAGTCACTAAATCTTCTTGAATATCACATTTCTCTCCGAGTTTTTCTTTTCTTACTCTATCAATCAGTTTCAAACCACACATACTACCCAAAGAGCGCATAATAATAATAATAAGTAGGTAAATAAGTACCGCCGCACTATATTCTACGAATATTAACGCAACCTGCATCGACAATTCGAGTGGCGTGGCGGAGCCCGCCTTTGTGGGGAACATCCTATTTAATGCGAGAACACACTGAGAGCGGATGCAGAGCGGTGCAGCGTTACCAAACTAAAACCGACGTCACGCAGGGCTATCTAAGCCATGCCAAAAAACCCGCCAAGTGCGACTTGAACTCGTGTGGAGAGGGTTCCGTGCATACGTGTTTTTTTGGTTTTCTTGTTGTCTACAAGCAATGAACTATCTTTTATATTTTTCAAAATTTTAGGCTCACTAGTTTTGGAGATAAGGAATGGTAAATTTTCATCTTCATTCCTAATTAAAATAATTTATATATAACAAAACTATTTGTTGTACAATAATAAAACAAAAATATCATAACTTTTTTTTTCCTTATTTGTCCCCCGAAAATGATCCTTATTTTAACAAACCATTTATTTTCTTTGCACATCTGTGTTTGGGTCATCAATTTACATATGTGTGCCCTTATGGTAAAGACCGTAGTAGAAATATCATAGGTCGTCTCGGGCCCTTTAAGAGTTGCTGTTACCTATTGCCGCTTGGGTGTTTAGGGTTGCGTCGATGCAGGACAATCGATATTTTAGAGGCCACCAAACCCTCTATTTTTTTTAAAATTTGACAGCAAAAATTTAAACTTTTTGAATTCTCAATTATTTTTTTCTGTAATGTCCCTACCACGCGACTAAACTGGAACTACTGTACTGCCAACAAAGTGACGGTATTACTGTCACGTTTTTGGAACGCTATCAAATATCGTTGATTGAATAAAAAACGGACACAATCCGAAATGTGTCAGTGTTGCATTTTAAAATTAGAAGCGATTGGAATACGATTTTTAATGGAAGAGCAAATTATTTTGGAATGTGTCCGTTTTGTATTCAATGAGCGATATGGGAATGCATTGCACCGCCGCTGCTTTCAGTGCAATTGCGGCTTTAAGTCGATAATAGCTGAGGCTGCCCTACTAAATTGAATAGCGGCGTCTCCTTCGAACATCTGTAGAATGTGCAATCTCATCACATCACTAAAGGAAGAGAATCGAATCTGCTCGTATCTGAGATACTATCTTGAAGCTTCATGTTTTGGTTTTATGTCGCGATTCGAAAATTTTAAACATTGAAATTTGAATTTTATTTATTGTCTATTTTAGCCACATTATTCTACCTATCTCATGTGAAAACCAGTATTTTTTCTTGGTTGTTTTCTATATATTCAAGTATATATTTCTACATACATACATACATACATAAGCTCACGCCTTTATTCCCAGAGTGGGGTAGGCAGATCTACAGAATAACTAACAACTCTAAAAACTTGTTAATAATTCTGTAACCACAATTTGCACAATTGGGCTAAGATGTTTACCAGTGTATGAGTGACAGGTTGCAAGCCCATCGCCTACAATCGCATATATTTCTCTATCTACATTATTTAATATTACAAAAGAGAAAAGATTTGTATTTTGGTGCTATGTTTGTAACGAATTAACTCAAAAACTACTGGACCGATTTCAAAAGTTATTTCACCAATAGAATGTATTGGAGTGAAGCCATAAACCTGCATAAAACGGAACGTTACTTTACTTTGTACGCGCGCGCCTCTCGCGGTGGTTTGTGATAACTAACGACTGCTTTTTTTAGGGTTCCGTAGTCAAACTAGGAACCCTTATAGTTTCGCCATGTCCGTCCGTCCGTCCGTCCGTCCGTCCCCAGTCTAGCTCAGAGACTCATAGTACTAGAAAGCTGTAATTTGGCATGAATGTACATATTAGTCACGCCAACAAAGTGGTAAAATAAAATTTTGAAAATTTTTTTTTTTTAATGCACCTCCCCTACACGTTACGTGGGGATGTCTTTTTTTTTTCTTGCCTACCCCATAGTGTGGGGTGTCGTTGGATAGGTCTTTCAAAAATATTGCGGGTTTATGAAAACAATTTTTCGATTAAGGGATCCGTTTATGAAATATTAAGCTTTAAAGCGCTATTTTTTGTTAGAGTCAAGTGTCCCCCCCCCCCCCTACAGCCAAAACTACAATTACTAAAAATCTGAAAAAAATCTTCAACGAAAGCGCATATAACGAATTTTAAAGGAAAACTATCACGGCTAAGTAGACATGATTAGTTCCTGAGATACAGGCGATTAACGGGTTTATACCTACTAAAAATCATCTAAGACAGCGCCAAATAACTTTAAATAGAAAATTGTTTCATACATGTTGATTTTTGAGATAGTTTTTTGTGTTTGTCGTTACGGCTTCGGAACCCTACACTGAGCATGGTCCGACATGCTCTGCCCGGTTTTCATATTGTCAACTGTGTTAACGTACGTTATTAATTAAACTAGTTATCTTATTACAAATCGCTCTAAGTAGTTTCATTAGAATGCTACATTATCTCTGAGTAGCATCAGCTATGCTTTATTTATCTGTGTGGACGGAGTCGCGGACAACTAGTATTATTATAAGTATGTTTATCGTTACCTAGTACCCATAGCACAAGGCTAGCGCTTAAATAGTTAGGGACCAAGCCAATTTGTCTGAGCTTGTCCCTTAATATTTATTTATAATTCACTGACGTAACAACTTGACGAACTAACAGGCGAGTTATGTACGTAAATAATAGTAGTTTACGTGACGGTTGTGTAATGCCAATTACGCAGAGTCGTGTACAATGCTTTATTATGGTCCTGGCCTACAACAATAGTCAAATTTTACTTATCACATTATTCTTTCTTCTTCTTCTTACTTCTATTTTGATTATATTAAAATTTATGTATATTGTTGACGATTCCAATGTTATTTCTTGTACTTTTGACATAACATGCAATGTATACCGTGACTTACTTTGGAAAATAAATATCATTAATTCATTCATTCTAAAAATATGATAGCTTTAGCTATAGAAACAGTTTAGCGCAATGGAGTTTAGGCCAAACAGTACATTATACCCATCAATAAAAGCAGTAAGGTATCATAAATTATAGAATAATGTAATGAGGAAAATTTGACTATTGTTGCAGTCTAGGACCATCATAGTTGTGTAGTTTTACGGTACTCTAAGATGGGTAGTACATTACCTGTGGTAGTAGGTGACAGTGATGACATTTTTCATCACGTTGTCGAATATTGTAAGGTAATGAGATCCTGGAACATCTTCCAAAATTAACAGCTGTCATGGCTGTCACGTACCTACCACAGGTAATGCTGGTCATTGCCTACGGGTTTTGAACGCATAATAGAGGATTAATGATACATACATACATACACTAAATCACGCCTGTTTCCCAGAGGGGTAGGCAGAGTCCACTTGCTACGATCTTGATAAATTTCTTTCGCTTCTTCCACATTCATACATCGAGTCATGCACGCACGTCGGTTTCGGGTACTTAAGATTCGGCCCTTTTCCAGTATTTCTCCGATTTGACTCGAAAAAGTACGCCTAGGGCGGCCCCTTCCGACCCGTCCGCTCACTTTCGATCTGTATATCTCTTTCGTCAATCTTCCATCCTTGTTCATCTTTGTTTTTAGTTAGATGTTAAAAATGCTCAGTAACCAGCTAGGTAATTGTAATTAGAATATAACCTCCTAAGTCGAGAGCAAAAAAACCTAGGTTTTCAAAAAACAAAAAGAAATGAAAATTACAATAGAAATTCGTTTTTTAACGCGTAGCAACATTCTACAGAGATCGGGTAGGTTGGCAGTAAACGGTCGCTCACTTCCGAGTGGCCTTCAGTGGAACACTTCCGGTTATTTAAAATGCTCACAAAAGGTGCGCTAAGGACGGTGAAGGTATACAATAAAGATATAGAAGAATATTATACAACTAACTTCTGTCTGCGACTTCGTCCGCATGGGAACTTTCAAATTTTCCGGGATGAAAAGTAGCCTATGAGTTAATCCAGGCAAGCTATCTCCATTTCAAATTTTAAAGGACTAGTAATAAACGACTAAGGTAATAAAGGCGTGTAGTACTGTTAGGCGATGGGCTTGCAACCTGTCACTAATACACTGGTAAACATCTTCGCCTAAGTGTGCAAAATGTGGTTACAGAATTATCAAAAAGTTTATATAGTTGTTGGAAATTCTGTAGCTCTGCCTACCCCACTCTGGGAATAAAGGCGTGAGTTTATGTATGTATGTATGTAAGGACTAGTTAAGTGTTGTAAAGAACTAACAAACTAATACACAAACTTTCCCATTTATAATATTGGTAGGGTAAAGTCACCTGTAGTCGGCCTCTGCCTATACTTCCTATCAGTGGGATATGTTTCCCACTCTTCGCACTCATATAAAGTCAACTAACGGTCTCTAGTTGACCAGTGGTGACTTTACCCTAGTTAATATGTCTGTTTTAGTTGAATCACGGGAAGATAATCATTATTACTCATAGATAGTAGGGTTATTCTAAAATCCATGGAGTCGCTATTCCCTTATTATTACTTTGATTTTGACCTTCGTATATAATATGACCATAGCCATATTTCAAAAGTCATTCATTCAATCCGCTGAACCAATTTAAGAAAATGTATATTTGGAGGATATCGATGTTGTGAAAGCTGTGAATAGGTATGGATAATCCGAACTAAAATGACTTCAGTTTATTTTGAAATATGATACTAAAGGACAAAATCAATTGGGTACGTACCTATATATAATAATTAGGAAATAGCGACTCCATAGATTCTAGAACCGCGGTATGCCACCAAAAGTCCTAACCGTACTTATCACCATTTGTAAGATCCTGAACTTAAGAGCAGGGGTGTGATTCTCTCAAGAAGCAAAGGTGAACGAATGCAAGAGTGATGTCCAAGCAGCGAGATTAAGCCCATGTACGCACAAGCGGTTAACCGCGCATGCGGTTGCGGCGAACCGCTAGTGCGTATAGCGCCGCGGTGGAGTTTTTTCATATATTTTGATCGACCGCGGGGCTAGCCGCCCCCGCGGTTAACCGCTAGTGCGTAAGGGGCCTAAGTAGTCCCGTCAGTGCGAACAAAACACATTATAGCGCGTGCATTTTCAATTTAGCAGCATGGTTTCTGCCGATCGATCGAACGTATAAGGCTGCTTAATTGAAAATGCACGCGCTACAATGTGTTATGTTCGCTCTGATGGGACTACTGAAACTCGCCGCTTGGACATCACTCATCCGACCGTTCGACCGTCGTTGTTTAGAGAACCACTACCCTGTGCAGCAATATTTTGCTCAAAGGCACGAACCAGTTATAGCACTTTTTGTCATGAGGCAATTTGCCAAGTCTCTTCTTGACTTCTTGAACATCTGCTGTATGTAATAGTGTGTTTTAGCAAATAAATATGATTTGATTTGATTTGATTTGACAAAGTGTCAAAGCCACCTAGCAAGCGTTATATTATATATTACCACCAGAGCGAGAAACTATTGGAAGTTCCAAATTAAAAATAAGTCCTATTTATTTATTTATTTATATGATATCAATAGCATTTATTTATTTATTATATACACATTTTAAGACACGCACATTCACACACACATCACCTCAGTAGAATATATAAATATTTAAGTGCTTAGTTTTAGTACATACATACATTAAATCACGCCTGTTTCCCAGAGGGGTAGGCAAAGACCACTTCTTTCCATTTGCTACGATCTTGACCAAAAAAAATTTCGCTTCTTCCACATAGATCGAGTCATGCACGCACGTCGGTTTCGGGTACTTAAGATTCGGCCCTTTTCCAGTATATCTCCGATTTGACTCGAAAAAGTACGCCTAGGGCGGCCCCTTCCGACCCGTCCACTCACTTTCGATCTGTATTTCTTATAATTATATAGTTTTAGTTTAAAATGTAATAATCCTCTGCAAAGTTATTTATTTTATTTAGAGTGTTATTCTGTGTATACGTGTTTACCACTGGGTCCTGTAACACAGGGCTTCCTAGCTCAGGATTTGGACTAAAGATAAATTATACTTAAGTTATTTACTAAAAAAAAACAGTTTCATTTTTCAATGGCCCTTGACAAGATGCATTCTGTGAACGTTATCGTTATAGAAAATGATGTCTTTGTCAATTCCAAACATGTTGTATGTACATATTAATCTCAAGCATCTAATTACCAACTGTATGAAAATATTTTTTCTAATTCAAGTAAAACTTATTAGAGACAGACGCATTGAAAGGAGAACCAAAAATTACTTTCGGGTCGCGGAAAGACATGAATTATTTCAGGCGAAATCTGCTGCTGCACTGCCATCACTTTTTGAAGGTAGCCTATGCATATGAGCGGCTGTCACGCATATTAATATGAACGCTAGCATGATGGATAGTCGAGATATGACCTCTGTACGAAGCCACCCCATCTTCCCCTATTGAAAATCGTTTAGGGCACCTTGTCTAAAGCCCCAGTAAGCCAGTTGAAATAGCTTTGAATCACGTCGAATATTGAAAAAAAAAGTTAATAGTTGTACTTATCTTATTTGCTACTTAATTCCGTTAAGTCTAGACTATCTTCCAGTATTGAATCACCAAACTTACCTGAAACAAATAAAAAATATGATGAATGTCCAATAAAAAAATAATTACACTGATTTGGGTCAACATTATAAATATCTTTCACATTTACATTTAAATCTTAATAAATGTGATAAAAAACCGCCTTCAAAAACGCCAAAATTAACGTCTTTTATAATGGTAGGTACATAATATGTAAACATTAAAATACATGTTTGCATTAATACATAATATAGAAATATACTGAAATAAGAAGGGATAAGTTCACCTTAATACATTCTTTTTTTAAATCTTCGTTGTATTGTTTTTGTTTTTCTTTTCTACAAAAAAGTTTTAACGTACATACAATACATCCCTAAATACATACATAAGGAAAAAGCGACTCCATGGATTCTAGAACCACGGTATACCACCAAATGTCCTAACCCTAATTAATTGCTGCATACTCAAACATGCATGCATTTGGTTGCCAGGGTAGTGATTTTGTAAACAACGCCGGTCGTGCGGACTGTCGAGTGATACCAAGCGGCGAGATTAAGTAGTCCCGTCAGTGCGAACAAAACACATTGTAGCGTGCATTTTCAATTAAGCAGCCTTATACCTTCGACCTATCGTGCTGCTAAATTGAAAATGCACGCGCTACATTGTGTTTTGTTCGCACTGACGGGACTACTTAATCTCGCCGCTTGGTATAACTCGACAGTCCGCACGACCGGCGTTGTTTACAGAATCACTACCCTGGTTAAAATAGTGCCACTCCATGTCTTCCCGTGGATGTCGTAAGAGGCGAGAAAGGGAATAAAGGCGTATAGTATTGTTAGGTGATGGGCTTGCAACCTGTCACTAACACGCTGGTAAATCGTAGCCTAATTGTGCAAGATGTGGTTACAGAATCAAGTTTTTAGAGTTGTTTACCTACAACTCTAAAAACTGTAGCGTTGCCTATCCCAGTTTGGGATTACAGGCGTGAAGGTGTGTATGTATGTGTACTCGTACATGATATAATAAATATTTCATAACCTATAACTTATACTGTACTTAAATACAGATAAATTTTCTGTGTATCAAAATACAAAATAACCTAAAGCAGTTAATCAGAGTGTAAAAGAAAGCATTACGTGCTATTACCCAAAATTACTCTCGGGACGAAGCCCGCGTTATTTAAGGAAATGCTTGATTCGTGACCAAAATGCTCATTTTACTCGAGTAATGAATTATTATTATTAACGATTAAGTTCATTTGTAATGGAAATCTCGCTCGTTGCGAGAAAATTGGCTAAATAAAGGCGAGGTTTGTTAACTTGTGATGCCTTTTAGGTTGGTGTTTTGGTTTCGAGAATTTTTGTTTCAATTTTTTTGATGATATACTCGTATTACTTACTCTGAGGACCTAGACCTAAATAAAACTATATAAGATAAACGTCTGAGTGCTCGACATGTCAACAGAAATTATTTATTTTCGTCGTGATATTATGTTCATTTATACATCATACACAAAACATTATCATGTGATTTGGGACATGAGACCTTTACTTTTGTTACATGGAATTTGTTTTATATGGTAATGGTTTTTTTTTAAATGAAAAGACATGTATGCCAACCGGATTGTATGAGTAAATTTCAGGTGCTTTTGCTGGCAGTCCTTTTCTTTACTTAAAATTTAGCGTGTGAAATATCAAAGCGACAAACATTTCTCATCGCTACAATGAGGTGGTGGCAAAAGTAATGTTAATCTTATTTTGTTAATTGCAATTCAAACTATACAAATACTAATAATAGTGTTGTACTTATTTGGCTATTCGTTGTAAATTAATTATTTCTCAATCGCTCAAAGGTTAACTGGAAGAGATCCCTTTAAGGGATAAGTTCGCCTTTGTACATCCCTGTTATATTTTTTGTCTATTTTATAATTGTTATCTCTTGTTTGTACAATAAAGTGTTTACATACATACTAAGCGAAGAGAGACGCTAGCTAGCGTAGTGCATTTTGTCTTGGCCCTCTGGGCCGGTATTCTAGGCGTTAAAAACCATATCGTCTTTGACCTGTTATCGTATTGTTAACGTTTTGATAGCTCTTATTTACTTGACAGTAATGGCGGCTGTAGCTGCCTGAACCCAGACTGCTGACGGGAGGATTTCCTAACAGCTTTGAAATAATATTCGATTTAAATGTACTGTTGCAACGTGCCGTCCTGACCCGGCCAATGGAAGAGACACGTTGTAAACGAAATGTACTTAATGTTCAGAAAATCATAAAAAACAAATGTCCGGCGTGACCTCGGGATAAAAGTGGGACCATTCAATGGAGCTAAAGGAAACCAATTAGTAAGTTGAACACAAACTTTATTTCTATACTCCTGTTTTATACAAGCCAAAATAATTATGTTAATTGCAAACCTTTGCTTTCAAACGACCAGACATTAAATTATTGTAGCTCAGAGAAAGCATGGGTCGTGCATAAACGTTGTGGTTCTAATAAAAGTTCACAATTATCTATTCTAAAGTAAGTTAGTCCCTAAGGAACCTAATGCCATCAATTCCAATATTCCATTTACTTTTAAATCCTACTTCTCTAAATCATAAATTAAATAATTAATTCACAGACCTCAATTGGAAGTAAGTAACCTTACTGCACAAGGTTGTCCGGCTGCAGACAGGATCCAGGCAGTGTGAGTCGAAACGGTGCTGTGGGCGTCGACTCTATGCAAACTCCATTTGCAAGCCGCAAAGCAAGCACGCGAAGATAGAGAATGTTCAGGCGGTGCAAGCAGTAAGATATCCTAACTTGAAGAGCTTCAAAATGGTTGATGCAAAAGGTTCAACTTCAAAATAGTTCAGCATTCAAAATTCTCAGCATTCAAAATTATCAGCCTTCAAAATTATACTAAAGATTGTTGCCAGTTCTCAGAGTTTGGGTTTATTCAAGTCAATGATAAAACCGCAACGTTACACTGTATTTTAACAAGTACTGGTTGTAGCGAAATAGTGCCTAAGCAGATCGAAGGTGGTAAGGAGAGTGATTTGAATATTTTTTTAATTGAACAAAGTCGGTAGATCTGCGTTTTGTTATTACATTTTGTTGCGTTAAGATCTAAAATGTTATGAGTTATATAACAGTAAATTATACAAAACAAATGTTGCATACGCAACAGCGGCTGACGTCAAAACAATACCGTATCAACTCAAAGACGATATGGATTTAGCGCTGGGAATAGAAGCCGAGCAGATCTGCCACACAGTCCGATCTGATGGAGCCAGTGTGGACCCATCTATAGAAGCAGGTCAATATGTTACGACACATTCAAAAACAATGCGCTATTTTTTATAAATACTCGCTTAGAACCGGGCCTAAAGCTGATACTTTTGCTACAATAAACCCGTACATAACAAACAGTTTCTTATCAGCATTGTTCGTAATTCAAAAGCCTGTCAGTAACGTTATCGGTCTAATGGAACACACAAACAAAGGAGGTTCTGACACAAAACAAATGAAGGCAAAAGTACACCTTTTTTATATAACTTTATACGGACATCGGAATATTTTAGGGGGAAATCTTTTGTCAACTAGTGTTTTTTTAAATCGGACCATTAGTTCCTGAGATTAGCGCGTTCAAACAAACAAATAAACAAGCAAACTCTTCAGCTTTGTAATATTACAATGTACAATACAATACAAAACACTTTATTGCACACCAAACAAAAACATTACAGAGAAACAGCACAATTCAAAACAACACAGGTAAACAACAGGCGGTCTTATCGCTGATTAGCGATCTCTTCCAGACAACCTTACTAGGGATGAGGTGTCAAATTAAAATATTTTACGAGGTAGGTGGTACAGACTTCACGCGAGCAATAACAAGAAACTATGTAAGTTATTAAACGTTAGAAAAAGTGATAAATATACGCTCACTATACTAATAAATAGATAAGAAAATAAATACATAAACAAATAAATACAATATAAATATATGACTTACATAAATAAACAGATAAATAGATATAAATACATAAATGAATATCAATACATCCACAACAGGGAAAACAATAAAAAAGACAGCTACACGACAGAGAAATTAACTATTATTTATTAGTATAGATTAAACGCCGAATTTGTGTAGACTAATCTCGGAGTAAGTCTACACACGGTAAATATCTTAACATATTCCTTTGAGAAAGTTTAACACATTTGAAATGAATGTTTTCTCAAAGCAAAAGAAAACCACATTAATACCTAAAATCTAAATACCTATAGATTATTATAATTCAATCTCATTGTAAGTAAAGCCTTGTGTAATCTATATAGGGCTTATATTCGTATTTTCTGAATTAATGTTACAATTTAGTCTAAGGCATAATTAAACTTATATATTGTTAAGGAATTTAAGATTAATGAACTGTATATTAAACCCAGATTTACGGAGCTTAGACTTAGGCATTATTAATAATAGAAACAAAGTAAACTCTCTTTAGTAATTTTACTATCGATCCGCCCTCGCTTCGCTTCACTGTATGTAAGTTTTATGTAACACCCGTACATAAACCAGAATTGATTATACATTAAAAAACCGGCACTGAGGGTTCCGTACAAACCTGTGGGTATATAAGTAAAAGTTCACCCATCACGACAATGGAGTTAAAATATGTGATGTAACTACTTAAAAATGTAAGATTTTCGGAATTTTTCCTTTACGTAAAACATTGCTTCATGTCAAATTTCAAGATTCTAGGTCAACTGGAACTAACCTTTAGGTTTTGACTCCCTAGCGAGTTTCAAAAATTTGCGGCTTAAAAAATCGGCTTTGATTGCGTTGGCTTAGAAGTTTGATTTTTTCACAGCTCCAAGGGACAGTAGACCGAATTATTTGATAGAAATTTCAGCTTGATACCTTTACGCATTCCTGAGAAAAAGGGTCTTGACAGACAGACGGACGCACGAACGGTCAACAAAGTAATCCTTTAAGGGTTCCGCTTTTTCCTTTCTAGTTGAGGAACCTTAAAAAAAACCTTTGAATCACTGCTGAATCAGGGTTGTCAACTCAATTGTGGTCACCCTACAATGCATACAGTGACAGATATGTCACAACCAGTTTAATCGTTAGTAGTTAAAAATAATGTAAAGGCAGCGACATCTTTTTTGTATAAAAGCAAACCTAGAGGGCACTATATAAGTGTAACACAGTAACAATCCACTAGATGGCATTGTACTTGAAATTACCAAGGGATTTATACAAATGTTGCTGTTCTCCGTGAACAATGGATTTATTTCATTTACATATTGCAATAAAAAAAATATATATAATCAAAAATCGAAGAAAAAAATATTTTTATGTGTGAAAATCTTTGCGTAAGTATGCTGTAAATATTATATACTGTCAATGATAATCTATACGCCTATACACAGTTTTTTCCAAACGTTCCAGATCTGTCACACCATGCATCGACGGCGTGTCCAAACGTTCCATATATGTCACTGCATGCAGTAATTTTATGGATTTTTCATAGTACATGAAATATTTTACTGTCACATAATCTGAAAAATGTGAAAATACTAAGAGAAATTTGTTCATACAAATACAACAATTATTTCTAAAAGTTTAGAGTGTAATGAAGTATAAATTAAGAAATTGTTCCATAATAATACGATAATGTAACCCAAACCTTATAATTATCATGGTGTGCCATAAAACGGTTTATTTACATATCCTGCGAGAAATACTAATAAAAATGGTTTAAATAATGGAAACTAATACTATTTCTCTAAGTTAAGAGTCTACAGAAGTTTAAATTAAAAATCGAATTCATAATTAAATATCAGTGTAACCGACACCTAATTGCATGGTGTACCACATATGGAACGGATTAAAAAAAGTTAATTTCTCCTGAAATATTACTTATATATTTTTTTAATTATTTTTTCTCTTGACTATAAGCCCTAAATAAAACCACATATATTTTTTTCACACAAATAAAAAAACTCATGCATTGTAGGGTTAAGATCGCAGTTTTGGGATTATAGTTTTGAGAATTCAAAATGTATAATTGTTTATGGGTCTCAGATCACACTTACTATGTGTGCTTGTATGCCTTCTTGCCATGAAACAAATACATTGTTTAGCCAATATAGAACCTTGTCGCAGAAAACTAGATGCACATAAATTTTTTTTCGCAACCTGTCGCTTACAATATGAAAGGGCGGGTGTTATTTGCTATTCATAATATCGTTTACCCTAAAGTTGGCATAACATACATTTGCCATAATGACTGTTTTGGCATAACGTTATCTTGTCCTAAAAATCTGCTCTTATACTGTACTTTATTAACCTAACCATCTGCACCTCGCTGAAATTCCGCATTTTTGAACGAAGCGCTTTGCATCATCCTTTATAATGCATACTGCAAGAGTGGAATGCGCTTCTGGCGTCTGAATTTCCGAGTGAATACAATCAGAACCTATTTAAAGCTTGAGTGAATAGGCATTTGCTGTGACCTTGACCTCGCTTTATCGTCAACTAAATTTTCATCCTCCAAAGGCAAGAGTTAGCCAAGAGCAAAACCTATCAATGTCACTAAAAAAATACGGGTGCGTATCTACTCACATACCTTTTTAAGTCCTATTATCGGAAGTCCGAAAATGTTTGTCATACCATTTTACATCATAATGATCACTCTTCATACTCTTCATAAAAAAAATAGTACTAACGATCGGAACTCATAATCATCTGAATTCATAACGCCAATATTAATGAAGCCGTACACATTTCACAAATTCTTAAATATCTTACGTGTAATAATAGGTTAGGTTAGGTTAGGTTAGATGAATTGCGATAATTATCACTTAAAAAGTATGAAGATAAATGAAAGAGGAAAAAAAATATGAAGAGTGATTATTATGAATACAAATTGGTAAGAAAACAAAAAATAGGAATAAGAATTTTATGTGAGTCAATATGGACCCAAAAAATACATTTAAAAAATAACAATATTACGTGAACGCGTCGTAAAGCGGCTAAACGGAACGCATCCAAACTTTCTCCTCTCTCACTCGTCCGCGTGCTATCGTGCTCGCTTTCTCTTCTCCCGGCTACCGAGCGCCGCACGTGCCACGCATTGCTTGTCCAGGATAGTGATTCTGTAAACAGCGCCGGTCGTGCGGACTGTCGAGTGATACCAAGCGGCGAGATTAAGTAGTCCCGTCAGTGCGAACAAAACACACTGTAACGCGTGCATTTTCAATTTAGCAGCACGATGGGTCGAACGTATAAGGCTGCTTAATTGAAAATGCACGCGCTACAATGTGTTTTGTTCGCACTGACGGGACTACTTAATCTCGCCGCTTGGTATCACTCGACAGTCCGCATGACCGGCGTTGTTTACAGAATCACTACCCTGGTTTTCCAATAAGTTTTCATTATAAGTGTTTATACCACTGTAACCCACAATCTACATGTATAAGTTAATGTACAATACAGCAAGTAATACGAACCTGCGTCTGCATATTATTTATACAACCTTCCCACACGGTCAAAAAATCCTCTAAAACTCAAAACTTTACTCAAATGTTATTTTGTTAGATAAAAAAAAATAAACAAGAAAAAGCTTTCAGACCTCTGCAATAGCAAAAAAATCAGGAATCGAAAACCTTTTCTCGACGAGGAAAAATGTTGTTTTTTATTCTATTAGCGCTGTCAACCAAATGGACGTGGAAAGGGAATCGTTCACTTTGTATCGGCCGGGCAGCATTGAATCGGCGAGTTGGGGCCACGAGGGAAGCGGACAACATAATTTAAAAGTTAAAGGATACTTAGTAGGGATTATTCATGTTTTCTTTTCACAGGTTCAATAAAAGCTGGATCTTGTAAGGAATGGGTGAGAAAAGGCTTTAAAAATAACCAGAGGCGCTATTGCCTAACGCAGCCGCAATCGCAGTCGGCTTTAAAATGAAACAATTGTTTTCATTTTGTATGCAGACAAGCCTACGGTTTTCAAAATGAAAACGATCGTGATTGTGAGTGCGTTAGACAATACACCAGCAGGATATAAGGCAACAAAGATTCGTTCCTGTCTCTTTCTAGCAAAATCTATTCCATAAACTGACAGAGTGCACCGAAAAGGATTTAGAGTTGGACTTGGATTTGTGAGACGGGAAAGCGAGAGTGTGATTGGCCCTGGCTGTGGATTATTGGAACGCGTTACACACAGTACAGCGTGTTGTCAATTCAAAACTTGTCGGCGGCGTCTCGTTTCGCGGCCCCGTCTTACCGATCGGTCTCTCAGTTGACCGCACAATTTGATGAGTATTTATAAACGTTTATGCTACTTCTGAGAAATCATTTATTATTTAATGTTTTTACTTTTTAACTCGAATAATGAAACGTTGAAATAATTTTATAAAAGGTTGTCTACATCTGGAAATTCACAAGAGTCTCTATTCTACTCAGGAAAACCATATTGCTTTTGACATGTAATTGTATTGTTTTGACTCGGCTGCCATTACTGTATTAAGAGCTATCGTAACGTTGAAAATACGATAACATGTCTAAAACGTATCTAAGTATACCGTTTGTCACAGTTATTTTTAGTCATAATGTGTGTTAGGTCATACCTTATCGCAAGTCATAACGTATTTTTTAACTTACTCTTTCAGGACTTTTATAAATCAAACCTAACCTAACCTGGCCTTGTCTATGTTAGGTTTTTATGAGGTTTTGGAAAATATATTGTTATTTTTATGTACGCTATTTACGTTTTTTTACGGATCTTGACGGGGTAATAAGTAATAACAAAAAAACGTGTTCCTGTTATCTTTTTTTTATGATACTGCGGCAAAGCAATAAAATCCTTCTGGAGATTATAATGATGTAATTAAAACAGTGTAATAACGTTGCCTTTTTTAGTTTATACAGAATGCCCAATTTGGGTTTTACGCGCCAAAATAAAAGGCGAAAAGGTAAAGGCATTTTTATAGTCAAATAGGAGAAAAAAATATTTCGTTATGCCACCAGCCGCTGGTCGCAGCTTACCACAACGTCGTCTGTGTTACGAGAAAATAGAAATAGAAATAAGTATCTGTCAAAAATTAATTTTTTGGGCTAAACTTTTGTTGCCGACTATACTTTTTTTGCACAGTCGTCATTTACTTGTTAAGACAATTCTAACAAGCCCTAACACGACGGGTTTATCATGTGTTTAGGAGTTCTTATGGCCACCCTGATTCCCCATCATCAGACCATCGGAGTGGAAACTGTGACCCATAGACATTCGCACTCACAAGACTGCAATGCAATCCTAAGACTGCAAATGCGTTGCCAACCCTGAGGACTAAGATATAATACCTCTATGGTAGTCATTTCTCTTATCCCCAAACCGGTTCACAACAATGCAAACCCTGTTGTTTGGCGGTAGGTTAATGGATTAGACGGTGGTAGCGATCCGGACAGACCCTGCACAAGGTCCTACATATTGTAGATGTGCCTTATTCCGTAGGAGGTCAGTATAGGTTAGGTCCTGGAACATAGGCTACTTTTGATCCCAGAACATTAAATAAATCCCGAGGGAATAAGAATGATCGAAATCTATGCGGAAGAAGCAAATTAGGAATTATACATACATACATACATAAACTCACGCCTTTATTCCCAGAGTGGGGTAGGCAGACCTACAGAATTACCAACAACTCTAAAAACTTGTTAATAATTCTGTAACCACATTTTGCACTTTTAGGCTAAGATGTTTACCAGTATATTAGTGACAGGTTGCAAGCCCATCGCCTAACAGTACTATACGCCTTTATTCCCTTAGCCGTCTCTTACGACATCCACGGGAAGATATGGAGTGGCACTATTCTAACCCGGCAACCACACGGATTCAATTATAATTGGTGTTTCAAATACGTGTTTCATGAAAATGACCGTTTGTTTTCATGAATACATAGTAAATTATGCGGTCTTCATTATCTGTATACATACAGAGCCAGAAAACAAGCGGTCACTGGGGCCACTAAAATATAATAAATCAAATCCAACACATTGGACATGGAAATTCAACTGAATGTATTTTGCTAACCCACGCCATTTGTAATTTGTTTGAAAATATAGAAATGTTTAATAGAAGATACATACATACATACATTAAATCACGCCTGTTTCCCAGAGGGGTAGGCAGAGACCACTTCTTTCCACTTGCTACGATCGTGATAAATTTCTTTCGCCTCTTCCACATTCATACATCGAGTCATGCACGCACGTCGGTTTCGGGTACCTACTTAAGATTCGGCCCTTTTCCAGTAGGTATTTCTCCGATTTGACTCGAAAAAGTACGCCTAGGGCCCCTTCCGACCTGTCCACTCACTTTTGATCTGTATATCTTTTAATAGAAGATATTAAAATGAATTAGCAGTTATAGTGTTCAGGGGTGGTAGGACCTTGTGCAGGGTCCGTCCGGATCGCTACCATCATCTTAGCCTTTAACCTACCGCCACGCAGCAGTGTTCGCATTGTTGTGTTCCGGTGTGGGAATAAGACAATCAGTGAAATAACTAGCATAGAGGGATTAAATTTTAATCCTCAGGGTCAACGGCTTAGCGGTCTTAGGCTCGTATTAATAAACTAATCTCAACTCTAATGCTCGTCTTGAGATGTGTCAAAAATGACCGTGTTCTATGGTTTGACGTTTACTTTGACGTATCTTGTGACGCGCATCTCAGCCAAGATGAGTTTATTAATACGGGCCTTAGAATTGCACTTTTGAGAATGTCACAATACAAATTGACAGTAGTTCATCTTTAAACAAAGGTATAACACGCGGCTTGGATATGTGCGTGCTTCTTTCTATTCTGCCCTTCTACGGAAAAAGGCCCATCTTAAATGAATTCATAGAAGCATATTTGACTCTCATTGGTTATAATAAGGTTGAATGTGCAATACAATTCATATCGTAGATGCGTCTTTTCACCACAAACAAACTCAACAAGACGGAACGAGCCGGTTTAGTCAGGGACGCGTCGCTTGCGTATTAAATATTGAGCGACGCGCATATAGCGCCTGAGCGGCAATAGTTATCAGAGCTCTAAGTTAAAGGGTCAGAAAAAAATAAGATAAGATCAAAACCATTAACGAACCTAAAATAATTTAACAACCTCAAATACATCTATATTTTTCCATTCTTTCTTCCATTCCAGAAAATGCGTACATTTACTTGTAAAATCTGTGCTAAGTGAACTGACTGGACCCTGGCAGGTCTTTTAACCTTATAAAGCAGCTTAATATAAACAAATTGCCTCAAACTTCATTTGTCATGCACAATCTAGTCAGACTGGGCGGTTGACAGTGAAGTAAGCCCGCAGACATATTCTGCGACCAAGGCCTGGGGAATAAATATTTCACTTTTAACTACCTCCCCGGGCGCGGAGTTGCGCGTCTTATAAATAACGTAAGAGCATCGTGTAGTGGGACAAATGGCAGCAGGACCGGGAACGAGTTACGACCGTTTGGTTTTAAAAAGATTGTGAGAGATGCTTAGATGAAACACTATATTAAAATTAAAAAGATTTTTTGAGGAGATAAGTTTTGAGTGCGCTTTGAAATTGTTTTGCTGATCTACATAATTATCTTGACGTGCTTGGCCTCGTTGTTAGTAGGCTTGTGTCGGTCAGGAACTAAGAACTAAAAGAAATGAATTCCCGCCACGGACAGAAAGGATCTAGTTCTTCGAACGTGATCGAGACCAATAGTACCTATTTCAAAGCGTATGTATTGAAGTACACTGTATTTCTGTATATAAGTATGTATATCGCTGTCTAGTACTCATAGCATACAATCTTTAATTCATTTGCAACCAGTACCCTTACCATGAGTTACAATTAACGTACTCGCTAGCGAGTTGAAGCTCTATCTCTCGCCGACCTCGCAAGTATTCTTATAGAGTGCGAGGGACAGAGCATTCGACTCGCTAGCAAGTACGGTAATTGTAACTCATGGTATGGGTACAGCGGGCCTAGTAATGGCTGCGTCTATATCATATGTCAAATATTGATAAAGCATCCGTCACCTTCGTACTTATTTACGTGTCAGAACGTGACAGATGCCTTATCTAAACTTTGTCACGCGATAATCGCAGCCATATTAGGGCCCCAGGTCACTTATGTGTCAGATTGTCCCCTGACATTTATTTGACTTTTGACTGACTGCCTGATTTTTGACGACGCGCTGGCCTAGTTGGTAGTGACCCTGCCTACGAAGCTAGCGGTCCTGGGTTCAAATCCTGGTAAGGGCAGATATTAGTGTGATGAGCGCGAATATTTGTTCCTGAGTCATGGATGTTTTCTATATATTTAAGTATATATTTCTCTATATAAGTATTTATATCGTTCTCTAGTACCCATAGTACAAGCCTAGAGCTTAGTTTGGGACTAGGTCAATTGGTGTGACATTGTCCCCTGATATTTATTCATTTATTTATTTATTTTATTTATTCATTTTATATTAAGTTAACAATAAATTCACAAGTTACTGGCTATTCGCCAAGATGGCGATCCTAGAATCCATATCAATACAAGTCTCTGTTTGTATGTTTTACTTTTGCAGCTAAACCGCCGACGCGATTTTAATAAAATTAGGTATGGAGACAGCTTGAACCTCGAGAAAGAACATAGGGTTTTTTATCCTGGAAATTTAAAGAAAGAAGAAAGAAAAAGAAAAATACATTTATTCACTACACACATGACACACAGAAAAAAAGTAAAAACAAAAAAAGCAATAAAAATAAAGCAATAAGCAAAAAAAAAAGCAAAGTAAGCAATAAATTTGAACAGTTCCCCAGGGGATAGCGATAAACGACAGCTTTTGCAGACGGAGTCGCGGGTAACAGCTAGTTATTATACTGGTGACCTATTATGCTAGCATTTACGTCGTCGTGGAAAAAGATGAATAGAGTTTTTTTTTTTTATTTTTTTTTTTATGGCATAGATTAGACAAACGAGCACACAGGCCACCTGATGGTAAGCGGAAACTGCGACCCATAGACATTCGCATTCACAAGAATGCAGTGCAACCCTAAGACTGCAAATGCGTTGCCAACCCTGAGGACTAAGATGGAATGCCTCACTCTATGCTAGTCATTTCACCGGCTCTCTTATCCCCAAACCGGAACACAACAATGCGAACACTGCTATTTGGCGGTAGGTTAATGGATAAGATGGTGGTAGCGATCCGGACGGACCCTGCACAAGGTCCTACCACCCGCAAATGTTGTATGGCAACCACGTCCCAAAATGGCGGATCTTTCTCGATCGAGGATCATTAATTCAATCGTCGATTCCCGTAGAGTCACATTTTATTCTATTTAAATTGAGAAAACTCTTGAATCGCGAATAAATCTATTCAGCAATGCAAATTAATTTGAATCTCGTTAAAATCCAAAATCATCTCTCTTGTTACTTTTACTTACTTAGTTACTTACATGAACTAAGTATACTTCTTTTTTTCATTGTTGTTTAGGTTCACTTCGTCCATATTTTATTTTTGTTTTATTTTTGTTTTTATTCTACTTCTGTTTTTTTTTTGAAGGACGAAGTGGGAATTTGGATGAAATGGGAATGTTGACAAAAAGGGATAGTGGACGAATTATGAATGTAAACGAAATGGGAATATGGACGAAATGAACATAAACGAATAACGTTAGATACATCTAACAATGTTACTTAATAGATAATTGGATTGGTATCACAGAGTTGCTCAATGGGGAATGTTATTTACTCCGTAATTATCGTGTATATCAGAACAATGTCACTAAAATTTAATATATAAATCATGACATCAAAAGTGCTTCAATATATACGATATATATACCTTCACGCCTGTAATGCCAGAGTGGGGTAGGCAGAGCTACAGAATCACCCACAACTTTAAAAACTTGTTGATAATATTGTACACTCGCGGTCAAATAATTCGGGTCAGAGTGCGTTTTTCATACAAACGAGGCTATTTCGAAGCCTTGGTCCCTAGCCAGGGGTTGTTTTGAGTGAGGTTTAATGGTGGATACTCCAAGGTTCAATAGAGGAGGTCAAAAGTTCTTAAGATACCTAACTGATAGCACAATCAGTTGACACCACAGCGAGAGAGTTTGGGTCAGCATTTGGATTTCCTTACATTTTATTGTCATTTTAGATGTTTTTCTGAAGATGCACAATTCCGGCGTTAGCCACAGATTCAATCAGTTGGGTGTCCTAGGCACTCTGGAAGTCCTGTATCGATGCTCGGGGCATCCATCATCAGATTTCACTACAAGCATCCCCTGGCGAAGAACCAAGGCTTCGAAATAGCCTCGTTTGTATGATAAACGCACTCTGACCCGAATTATTTGCCCGCGAGTGTAGATACATTTTGCACAATAAGGCTAAGATGTTTACCATCGTATTAGTGACAGGTTGCAAGCCCATCGCCTAACAGTTAATACAAGCTTATATTCCCTTAGTCACCTCTTACGACATCCACGGGAAGACATGTAGTAGCACTATTCTAACCCGGCAACCACACGGGGAAAATCATCACAAAAATACACTAACGAGCAATAATATCTGGTCATTTCGTGCAAAACTTACTGAGTGATCGATTCTAGCTCGACAGTGGACTATCACGTAACATTGCGAGATACGAGATGCATTTTAAAGGTTTGTCATTGAAACTGGACGTGGTAGGAATCTGAAATAGGACAATGGAAAGCCGAGAGTCGATTGAGAGACGTGTTTCATTTTTAAACGTAAAATAGGGCGTTTTTGGTCGTACTCGTTGCCTATAGTTTGCCACACGTGTCTCAGGCGAACGTGACGAGTGGTTTCCAAACCAGTGCGTGTGAAAATTTCCACTTGTAAAGCTCATCAGGATACGATGAATAAAAACGGGCAAGAGCATGTTGGACCATGCTCAGTGTAGGGGTACATATTGGCTCATATAAAATTGCTTTCGATTTTTTATTCAAATACCGATTTGTGACTATACTCATCATTACTCCGAAAAATTTTGCTCATACTTTTTTGTTCATACTTTTTTAAGTCATAATCATCGCAACTCATAATACACATTTTCAAAAATCTGTTAAACTTTTTTTAGATTTTTATAAATCTAATCTAACCTAACCTAATTTTATAAACACGTAAGATATTTAAGAAATTCTGAAAAGTGTACGGTTCCATGAATATTGTCGGTATAAGTTCAGATGATTATAAGTTCCGATCGTTAGTATTCAAAAAAATTATGAAGAGTATGAAGAGTGATCAGTAGGTTGTAAAATTATATGAGATACATTTTCGGAGTTCCAATTTTATATGAACTTTGGCGCACCCTCAATGTAGAGTTCCGAAGCCGTTACAATAAATACAAAAAAACTATCTGTTAAAACCACATGTATGAACTAATTTTCTATAGTTATTTGGTGCTGTCTTAGATGATTTTTAGTAGGTATCAACACTTTAGTCGCCTGTATCTCAGTTTGATAACGTAACTAATATGGATGTTCATGCTAAATTACAGCTTTCTAGTTCTAAGGCGGACTTGCGCGGACCAGAGTTAGCCCTTAACCCAGAGTTAAGCGTCTACTTTTGTACGTGGTTTGTCGCCTAACCTCGGGTTAAGACGCTAACTCTGGTCCACGCAAGTGGGCCTAAGAGTCTCTGACGGACATGGCGAAATTATAAGGTTCCGTAATTTGACTACGGAACCCTAAGAATGGTCGCTTCTAGCAATGTGATTATTGTGTCTTAATTCGATACAAGCCTCACAAGACGTTAGGTACAGTCACCCAATAAAAATGTTGAGCATACTTAGAACCTTGTCATTGTGACTGTCATTGTCATTGCCATGTGTGTAATTTGATGTTCTGTTTGAAGTTTACTATGACAATGCACTAAAGTGCTTAACATTTTCGTCGGGGTACTTGTACATCAACGAAGATGTTGAATCACTAAAGAACTTGCTGATGTTGTTGTCAACTTTGTTTGATATAATTTATCGTAGCTATTGTATTATTTTTTTGTCAACTAAGAGAAAATCTCTCTTGTTTGGCTCTTTATAATTCTTATTTTTTAATAATATTTGTTGTATAGTAAATGTACCGTTATAACACATATTCTAAAAAAACCGTTAAACATTAGGATGGACGGACGGACGGACAGCGGAAACATAATTCTAATAATAGGATCCCTTTGCGCTTACTTCGAGCACGAACTCAAAAAAATAAACTAACATAATTTCGAGAAATAAAATAATACTTCCGCGTATTCCTAAAGTTTCTATTTCGCATTCTGCGATCCAAACACGTGTTCACCTACATCCATATTTCTTCTGGCACAGCTCCATTTGCAATGATTACTTGAAAATGGGAACACTACGAGAATTTCAAAGTAAAATTCGAAACGTGTCTAATTTTTAGACTGAGTTTCAGAGCTTTTTGTACCTCAAGAACTTGGGTAAAAATTGTTAATTCCTTTAAAGTTAAAAATACCATAGTTTTTTCATCGCAATGGGAAGGTGATCGAGCATACAGGTCACCGATTGCAATTGTAGACATTTGCAGACTCAAGACTATAATCTTAAGATTGCTATCCTCAAACACGTTCCCAATCCTGAGGACTAAGATGAAATGCATTTATTCTAGTTTCATCCGTAGTAATAACAACATAAGTACATAATTCTTTTTTTTTTGTTTATATTGTAAGCTTTTTATTTGAGAAGGAGGTATATGAAAATTAGGAAGTACTTAACCCCACCCTCCCCCCATGAAATTGCCAGCACAAAAAGGGTTGTCGGCTGGCCTTTTATGAAACGAAAGGTCTTTTCTTAAAAGTACTTATATTTTTGTAGGAGGCAAGACCCGTAATATTTTTAGAAATCCTTAGTATGGATTCCTAAAATTATTTCTCAGGGTTCAAGCTATCTCCGAACCAAATTTTATCAAAATCGGTTTAGTGGTTTAGTCATGAAAGCTTAACAAAATGGACAAAGTCACTTTTACATCTCATCTACACTAATATTATAAAGAGAAATGATTTGATTGTTTGTTTGTTTGCATTGAATAGGCTCGGAAACATACTGGACCGATTTCAAAAATTATTTCACCATTACAATCCTACATTAACTGCCGCACTCAGAGACGTCATTTAAATTTAATGCTCGACTAAAGTTGTTGCTGTCACATTCTTTGCCATAGCAATAGAATAAGACAACACGACACTAAACAAGCATTCAATTTAAATGACGTCTCTGAGCGCGGCAGTGAATATACTTAATGCACAACATCACCTACGGTGGCTGCGGCTATGGCGGGTGGTAGGACCTTGTGCAGGGTCCGTCCGGATCGCTACCACCATCTTATCCATTAACCTACCGCCAAACAGCAGTGTTCGCATTGTTGTGTTCCGGTTTGGGGATAAGACAGCCGGTGAAATGACTAGCATTGAGGCATTCCATCTTAGCCTCAGGGTTGGCAACGCATTTGCAGTCTTAGGATTGCATTGCAGTCTTGTGATTGCGAATGTCTATGGGTCACAGTTTCCACTTACCATCCTGGCCTGTGTGCTCGTTTGTCTACTCGATGCCATAAAAAAAAACAGCTATATTTTAATTTTCTGCGCGGACGGAGTCGCAGGCATCAGCTAGTTTTACTAATATTATAAAGATTCGGGCGTTTCGATGTTTGTTGCTCAATCACGCATATTTTTGGTATTAGCCATTTCATGTCGCCTACTGCGTCTGTCAACCCTGTGGCCGCCAGTCCTTTGCGAGATGAATTTGGACATAAATGGGAATGACGTTTTATTTGTCAATAAGCAGGGCGCACATATTATCGTATTGTCAACGTTGCGATGACAGGTAGATACTTGACAGTAATGGCGGGCGATTTAAAATCAACACCCAGTATTGACCTACTGCTTATTTTGGGAGTAGGTAAATTTGTTTGAGTTTTATGTACAGTCACCACCCGCGAATGTTACGCCACTTACCACTCTTCTTAATTTAACCGTGTAATGCATTTTGGGTTGACAGCCGACTTGACATATTACCCGAGTGTAGTACACGGCTAAATTAAGAAGAGTGGCAAGTGGCGTAACATTCGCGGGTGGTGACTGTACTTGCCAAAATATGGCTTTTAATATTTTTTTCGCTTCAGTTATTTCATCTCTCCTACTGTGTCTGTCAACCCTGTGGCCGCGGCGAGCCACTCAACCCTCCACTGCCACCAGTCCTCTGCGAGATGACGGACATAAGTGGGAATGACGTTTTGTTTGCGAATGAGCAGTAATGGCGGCCAAGTTACAATACGATAACGTCAAAGGCAATGTGGTTTTACGCAGTATAATGACCCAGAGCCCAGTTTGTGACTAGTTTGTGAGTCCTTACTTAGTTTTGCATTAATGTCAAAACTTGGGTTTTTAAAATTATTATTTTTTCAACCATTTTAGTCTCGCCTACTGCGTCTGTCAACCCTGTGGCCGCTGCGAGCTACTCAACCCTCCACCGCCACCAGTCCTATGCGAGATGAATTTGGACATAAGTGGGAATGACGTTTTATTTGTACATGAGCAGGGGCCATTATACTTGGCAAAACAATATTGCTATTGCCATATTATCGTATTGTCGACGTTGCGATAACAGTTATTTACTTGACAATAATGGCGGCAGAGTTAAAAATAATACCCAGTATTGTTGTGTTCCGGTTTGGGGATAAGACAGCCGGTGAAATGACTAGCATAGAGGCATTCCTTCTTAGTCCTCAGGGTTGGCAACGCATTTGCAGTCTTAGGATTGCATGGCAGTCTTGTGAATGCAAATGTCTATGGGTCACAGTTTCCACTTACCATCAGGTGGCCTGTGTGCCCGTTTGTCTTCTCTATGCCATAAAAAAAAAAAAAAAAAAAAAAAAAAAAAAGCCTTGACCTAGAGCTTAGTTTGAGAAGAAATTTGTGTAAGTATCTACATAGTTTTTACGTATAATTGCCAAAATTTGGCTTTTAAAACTCAAAACCATTTTTCGCTTCAGTTATTTCATCTCTCCTACTGTGTCTATCAACCCTGTGGCCGCCATGAGCCACTCAACCCTCTACCGCCGCGTCCTTTGCGAGATTTCGGACATAAGTGGGAATGACGTTTTGTTCTACTACACTTGGAACAACCAGATTGCTTTTGATATAATACTGTTTAACGTTGACAATACGATAGCTCTTATTTACTTTTTCAATAATGACACTGATGTGGATTCGGAGCACAAAATACAAATAAAATGTTCCTTTTTATAGAAAACTATTTTATATAATAAACACGAGTTTTTAGTGTTCGCGTGTTAGTGTTAATCCATGAAGACGCGTCGTACGGTTTTATCTTCAAAAAAGTAGCGGTCACCGATACTTTAATATGAACATTAAGATGCCCCATCGATAACCAAACGATACTTTAATGTAACATTAAAGTACAACCACAGATACAGGTTACTTAATATGCCGTTTGCTTATCGTGTCTGAACATATTATAGTTCAGTTATACATTAGTAAAAGCATTTATAACCTGAAAGGAATAACAGGCCGTCTTATCACTATAGTTATAACGAGAATAATGTATTCCTATAAAATCCACTGCTTGTTTTTCTTAATAAGAAGATATCGTACCTAATTCGTCCGGTTCAAGTGAAACCATCTTTACAGCTTTTTTATTGTCTATAAAAGCTCTCGAAGTGGCCGGAGCGAGCTTTTATTCCCAATTGAAATCGAATATGATTTGTAAGGGACCTTGGAAGGGATGGGACTGCCCGTCTTATTTGAAGAAGGCTCATGTTCAACTTTAAAGGTATACAAAATTTGACTTTTAACAGCTGTAAATAAAGTTGTAGTTTCAATGAAGTTGCAGGATGACTTGGAGCAGAGAGAAATGAGGAGTTGCAAAAATATGCTGAGGCAATATTCGCTTAGTATTTTGGTCGAGAGTCGGATTAAGAACCCTACCCAAGGATCTCCACAATTGTCAGTTTTTTGCTACTTACGTCTTAAATATTTTTATTTTAAATTATATTATCCGTTTTGAAAGTTAAGTTATATAACGACTTGACACTTGACTGAGATACGACAAACCAGCGCCTCTATTCTAAAATCCAAATCGTATTTGACTTGTTTTGGTATTTGCTTTTAACTCGATCGCCATTACTGTCAACTAAATAAGAGTTATCAAATGTTGAAATTACGATAACAGGTCAAAAATGATATGTTTTTTACCGTTTAAAATAGAGGCCCAAGGCAAGGGCTTGAGAGTAATGGCGGCCTAGTTAAAAACAATACCATAACATAACTGTTTGTCGTTGTAGAAGAGAGGCCCTGAGCCTCTACTTACATACATACACACATACCGTCACGCCTTCATCCTAGAGTGGGTTGGCAGAGCTACAGAATTATCAACAACTCTAAAAACATGTTGATAAATTCTGTGACCACATTTTGCGCAATCACCCTGAGATGTTTACCAGTGTATTAGTGACAGGTTGCAAGACTTGCAAGCCCATCGCCTAACAGTACAAAAAGTCCCTTACTTTCTCAACGTCTTATTTCATCGAGTAATTAGATAGAAAAAATACTCATGTTCCAAAATCCATAAAGACTACTTTCGTAAAGGTCCTATAGTAAAAAAAGGGACGTAAAGGGACGATATACCTACTCCAACCACCGCTTTAGTCGAACTCCACAAGACGTATTTTTGGAAGGATCTTCAATTTAACTTGATTTAGCTACGTAATTAAGTTACCTGCGGAACCTGAAATCAAATCCGGGGCTGCTTTGCCGAATATTGGGTTATCCTGGGAGGTATTATTTCAAAGCTTTGACAGACTTAAATACCCAAGGCGGGCTAGTGCTCTATTAATTCAAAAACAATGCCCACTGTACGTACAGTCAGCATCAAAAGTAGGTAAGAAGAATACATACACATACCTATACACAAGCTCACACGTTTATTCCCAGAGCGAGGTAGGCAGAGCTACAGAATTTCCAACCACTCCAAAAACCAGTTGACAATGTAACTACATTTTGCACAATCAGACTAAGATGTTTACCAGTGTATTAGTGACAGGTTGCAAGCCCATCGCCTAACAGTACTACAAGCCTTTATTCCCTTAGTCGTCTCTTACGACATCCACGGGAAGACATATAGTGGCACTATTCTAACCCGTCTACCACACGGGTAAAGAATAACATGTTCAAAATAATCTACACACCACGTATTCTCTTGACAATAGATTCGAGTGGAGATCATTTTGACCTCTTCGGTTGACCTCTGACTGTACAATGGCTGTATTTTTTTCTGCAACTGCTAGCGAATAGATAGGACCTTCTATTAGGCTAGAAAAAATTAGAGAAGTAACGTCTCTTGGTTGATTGAAATTAAGCAAAATATGATTGAAGTCAGCTTGTCATGCTCCCGTAGACATGGTTGAGGGAGGCGATGGCTAAGATAGGCTCGTGGACGGGTGTTTTTTGTGGTCTTTGCATTGCATCTGCAAGGACTTGTTGTTCAGTTAATTGTTCTAGTTCTTGACGTATATGTCGACACTTCGTCGTATTGTCCTCCTAGTCTTTATTTTCAATTTAATGTTTTTGGCCTTTACATTCGTAATGATTTAATTTGTTTTAGTTTCAATCAATATTAGTTCTCAGAGACCACTTCTTTCCATTTGCTACGATCTTGACAAATTTCTTTCACTTCTTCCACATTCATACATCGAGTCATGCACGCCGTCGGTTTCGGGTACTTAAGATTCGGCCCTTTTCCAGTATTTCTCCGATTTGACTCGAAAAAGTACGCCTAGGGCGGCACCTTCCGACCCGTCCACTCACTTTCGATCTGTATAATCTCTTTCGTCAATCTTCTTTCATCCATCCTTTCCAAATGACCGAACCATCGAAGCATTCCCTTTTCAATTTTAGTCACTAGGTACATCTTCTTTTATTCCACATTTCTCTCCTTACTCTATCAATCAGTATTATTTTATGTAAGTTTTATTTTATGTTATTACCTTATAATTTAGCTACTTTTAAATATTGTATTTGATGATTGAAGAAATAACCGTCTGCTGGAGTTTCTTACGCTTCTTCTCCCCAAAGACAGTTTTGTCTGAAGCGCCAGTAAATTCACTCCATATTACCGACGTGTAAAAGAGCCCTCATGTGGCCAATTTACTGAAAATGTTGAATGCTGACCAAAGTTTATAGTAATACCGGCAAGGTCTTATAAGTAACTAACATTTAAGTTGATGTATCTTCTTGTTGGGCTCACAGTTAGGGTACATACGCGCTGTGCGTTTTCCCGCATTGCGGCCAGCCTCGGTCGACCGCAAGCAACCAAATGTATGTGAAACGTTGCTTCTGTTCACACTGCGGCGCGGCTGCCAGTGTGAACAGAAATCATAATCTTGTTACAATGATTTTTTTTTTTCACTGTGTGGACGTCAATTCATGGGCTTTAAGCTGTTGGCTTTGATTAATAAGGGTTTTGTATCCGAAGGGTAGACCAAAGGGACCCTATTGATATTAAGGTAACGGCGCCTATTACCGGGGGTATCAAAATCGGCGTCCATCACCGCGGTATTTTTAAATACGCTTTTTATAAACAAACCGATCGATTTTCTAAAAAACAAATTTTACACGAACGAAGCTTATTTAGTTGACTTACGGACCTGTTAGCGCTAGTGTGTGTGAATAAAACAAAGTGCTTGCAATTCGTCAGTTTCCGCGACGGCAGCGCAGAAAGAGGTCGTGCCATACTAACGCGTGACGCCACACGTAAGTGAACTCGAATCTTATTTAGTGTTTTACGTAATATTTATGACAATTGAACTAATGTTATGGTATTTAAATGGTTGTTTATTGTTTTCTGCACGACTTACGAGTGTTTTTTATAAATTTTTTGGCCTGGAAATATGTTTAAAATGGAAAATAAAATACAGCGGTAATAGACGCCATTTTTTGCTGTGGATACTAATACCGTGGTATACCCCGGTAATAGATTTTTTTGATTTGGGTTATTTATACTTTATTTTTGGTAAATGCGTTCGTTATACATACTCTCTTACGGTTATTGCAATCTTGATCTATTCACGCTTTCAAAGAACTATTTCCGTGGTATGGAAAGTATTCAACAAACCCTTATTTTTTAACGAAAACTTCAGTACTGAATTTGTAGTTTGTATGGGAACCTTAAATTGTCAAGTGGTTTAAATATTGAGATAAAATCGTGTATTTACATACCAGTTATGTAATTTTGGTTGTATACCAAGGTTGTATTATATACTTTTGATTTGTAATGAAAATAAAACTGTATCCGTTTGTTTTTATGGGTCGGAATTAGATTTTTCAAACACTCCATATTGAGTCTATTACCGATGGTATGATCAGATAACCCTCGGTAATAGAATGTATGGGAGTCTATTACCGACCCATTCAATATTTGTTTGGGTCGGTAATAGGTTCCTAAAGAAGTGTCTATTACCGAGTGACATTTTAGTCTTCTATTAAATTTATCACATTTAGGGTACCGTAAGTACAGATTTCTTTGATAAATTTGAGAATTTTACTCATCAGTAAGAAATTTCCGTGTTTACTTACTGCATATGTAGTGATCCTAAATCATTTCTTTTTCATACTTAGGTATATTATATTTATTTATGTATTTAATTATAAATTATACTAGTTTATATTCGTTTATTACCTTTATAGTCGTGGCCTATAAATATAACTTTTCAATTTTGACAACCAATAAAAAATATCTGAATATTTAAAGTATCGTTAACTAATAAACAAAGGTTTAAAATGTATGTACAATTTATCAATGTTAAAAATGAACCTTTCATTTTATAAGGATTTGAGAAAAAAATGTTTTGCCGTTCATACAAAGTCGTAAAATTTTGTATGGACGCGTCTGCACTAAGATTTTAAATCCCTAAAAAATAAAAGGTCCAAGTATCTATATACAATTGTAACAACTTTTAAAAACGAAATAAAAATCCTAAGTACAATTATATTTTTACCGTTTTATTTAGTCTTCCTTAAAAATGTGATGTACAAAATAATATATGGAACCAAGCCATTATTTATTTTTTAACCCACGGTATTAAGTTCCAAATCGTGAGTCTGGCGCCTATTACCGATTGTAGAAAATTGCTGCTTTTTATACCCTCGGTAATGGAAGCTGAATTCGCGGTAATAGAATCACAACCTGTGTATTACCACGGTAATAGAATACTTGGGCATTTTGGTTTCAATAATTATTTTACAATATATAATAAAGTAAAATGAGTCCAAAAAGTTACGACGCTAAAAGTTCAATAAACACTCTTAAATAAAAAAAAATTTTTTGGTCGCTTAGGAGCTTTGATAACCTTAATTTTTTGGACTCTTTTGAAAACTTCCTTAAGTACCACGGTAATAGGCGCCGTTACCTTACGTATGTTGTCCGTCCTAACTTTAAAAAGCTGTATCTACTGAACCGTAATAGGGGTTTTTACATGCTTTTATTTAACTTGCAATGTATGTATGTCCCGGTTTCCGATGAAGCTGAAATTTTTCATACGCCTTTAGTTCTGATGACAATACAGTAATATAGTACCATCGAGCTGGTCTGATGATGGAGACTCAGGGTGGCCATAGGAACTCCTAAATCATACCGATTACAACCAAATCCAATACTACCGTAAAACGGGGTAAGTAGGAATAAAGGGGTGTGTAGGGCCACGACCTAAAATGAAACATATGCTACTAATTATCATTATTGTTTGTGTTGTACTAATGTCTATCACATTCCAATTATTTTGTTTTCCGCAATCGCCGAAAGGTTAGCTGGAAGAGATCCCTTTAAGGGATAAGTTCGCCGTCGTACATTCCAATTCTATAAATATTGTATTTGATTTTCTGTTTTTTGTACAATAAAGTGTATACATACATACATTATAAGACTGGAATTATTTCCAACAGACGTAACGTTAATCTCCATTTAATACTTGTCTTTAATTGTAACAAGTTATGACTTATTTGACTCGTCGAATCCGACTCGGCTGGGCAGCGTTCGGGAAGCTTCGCAGCACCTTTTCGTCCAAACTACCGCAGTGTTTGAAGTCAAAAGTCTTTGACCAGTGTGTGTTGCCAGTGATGACTTACGGATCTGAGACGTGGGCGCTAACAATGGGCCTCATAAGGCAGCTCAAAGTCACTCAGAGGGCTATGGAGAGGGCTATGCTCGGGGTTTCTCTGCGTGATAGAATCAGAAATGATGATATCCGCAGTAGAACAAAGGTAACCGACATAGTCCGAAGAATAGCTAAACTTAAGTGGCAGTGGGCGGGGCACATTGCTCGCAGGACTGATGGCCGATGGGGTCAGAAGGTTCTTGAGTGGCGTCCGCGGACCGGGAGACGAGCTGTAGGTAGGCCTCCAACAAGATGGAGTGACGACCTTGTGAAGATCGCGGGAACGCAGTGGATGCGAAAAGCACAAGACCGGTCTGAGTCTGAGAGCCTTGGGGGAGGCCTATGTCCAGCAGTGGACGTCTTTCGGCTGACATGATGATGATGATGATGATGACTTATTTTAGGTTGTATCCCTACTCACCCCTTAATCCCTTCTTACCCGTTTTACGGTACTAGTTGACCTTCAAGAATGAATGAATGAATGATATTTATTTTCTAAAGTAAGTCACAGTATACATTGCATGTTATGTCAAAAGTACAAGGAATTACATTGGAATCGTCAACAATATACATAAATTTGAATACAATCAAAATAGAAAAAAGAAGTCGGGATAACAATAACAATACAGAATTAAGAAATTATCACCGTTAAGGATCGTCTCAAAATAAGTCAAAACATTAAGTACAAATAATAAAAAAACAACAATACATATTAAATCAAAACGAATTATAAATCAAGGTCCATAAACTCTTTAACTGAGTATAATGGATTTTCCAATAAAAGGTTTTTCAGCCGGCGTCCAAATGCTATGTCGTCTAAGTAAGCTTTTTAATCCAAAGCTGAACAAAGACAGGTTTAATTAAAATGTAGACTAACGATCTAATCGATTGAGGGAACGCCGGCGATTATCGATGCGTTTAATTTTATCGATAATTCATTAACGACACTAGTGGAATGGTGGGAATTTTTATTAGATTACAAGGCGTCAGTGAGAGCGGGTAAACAGCAACCCTTTAATTAAATTAAGCGATGTAAAGAAAAAACATATTACAGGCCGGCTGTTTTTAAAACGTTATTACTTTTTTATAAAGCTGCTTTTGCTATTAAGCGATTAACTACCATTCATTGGCAGCTTTGACAGGTCACGACCACGCTGTTTTCTCACCTCAAAAGTTACAAGTTTTAATAATCACACTAATATTATAAAGGCGAAAGTTTGTGTGAGTGTGTATGTTTGTTACTCCTTCACGCTGCAACGGCTGGACGGATTTGGATGAAATTTGAAATGGAGATAGCATATATACTGGATTAACACATAGGCTTGGAATAGGCTTTATCCCGTAAAATTTAAATGTTCTCGAGGGAATAACGATGATCGAAATCTACGCGGACGAAGTCGCGGGCAGAAGTTAGTAGTATATAATATGTCTGTAAGTCCGATAAACTGCCTTACATCTTCGTTTTTGATAAAGCGACGGTTATTGCTCGTACAATCGCGGCAGCCTATGAAAACGCCTTCGCTAATCTTGTCGCTGCAACTGGCACCAAACCATCATCACCGTTCAGCGCTTTCATAATATCTTGGTGCTCAATATTTCCCTAAGTTCCTGTTTTAGATCACATTATCTAACAAATTTCCATCCTCTATCCTAGTAATTTCACTAAATGTATTTATTAAAATTAAAATCGCTAACTGAGCTTTCACACAACAATCCTCGTTGACACTTCTTATGTAACAGAGTAGTGAAAGCATGGAACAAACTGCCAGAACAAGTAGTCTCAGCACTGAACATCAATCAGTTTAAAAACCGACTAGACCAACACACTAGCAGTACAAAAAACACTTGAACAAGGAACAGCTGGATACAGGCATCTATCAGTTGTCACAACTGCCGCCTGATTAAATAATAATAATAATAATAACGCAGGGCAGCTAGTGGCGAGCTGTTGGTGAGTGGCGACACCACGTACCTGATTGCTCTCGAGGGTAGGTCCTGTTCCTCACCTCACGCTTGCCTTCACCGGCCGGCTGCGGTGTACAATGACGAGGAACAGACCCTCACCTCTGGCTTGCCTTTATTGGCCGGTCAGAGTGGAGCCGCAAGAGCTATATGCTCGAAGGGTGGATGTGTTGCATAAGTGGCGAGTGGGCACCTTATGGTCGTTTAAAGTCCAGAAGCACCTCTCCACCCTTAGCCCCTCTGGAACTGTTGCCTCCCTGCTGCTATATATATGCGGCTATTTCGGGAGGCCCATTCCATTGAGTTGGCGAGTCACCGCCTGCCATTTCAACCAAAGTAATTAGCATTGGCCAGGCAGGCGCCGTAGTTTCATCAATAGCCTAGGTCACCAATCCATATCAGTTCATTCATAGAACTTATTATTAATGTTCCCATCCTTCTTAAATAGTCTCTTCTAATCGGTGGTTGTTCGTGGGAGCATACCTCAATAGTTTGAACTCAGGGACAATCGCCGGCTGGTATCCCATCACTTTACTAAATTAAACTTGTCTAAAGGGCCTCTGCGTGTTGGCTTCGGCTCCATGTACGCCTTCCAAAGGTGCGGGACTCCCATAGTTCCGTGATTGGTAAAGACATACATAATAATAATAATTTCTACACTGGAATATCGGCTAGATGGTGGTAGCGATCAGGGAAGTAATTGACAACATTTCAAAAAAAAAAGCATTTTTGTTTTTTCGCGTTTATGATAGCTGGTTAAAAATTAGACTACCCGTGTTTCTCGGTTTTTCTTTATTTAACTTAAATTCGTCGTTAATAATTTATTAAATAAATAGTCATTAAAAAGACCGTATATACAAAGTTAGGAGTACTAATGTCGTGATCTTAGCATGATATAAAAAAAATTTGAAACCGACTGTCATGTCATGTCACTTGCCATTCTTGTCAAGCATTCGTTGCCGTTCGTTCACGAGTTTGTTATTTTGCGTTTACTGCTATGCATCTACTTTGAGTTTCTTTCTACATAATGAGGACCGGAAGAAACCAAGATCCTTTTATAATTTGTTTTGTCCCAAGTTGCAAAAACGCGGCGTCAATAGAAATAGAAAAGCACTTTTCATATTCCTCGTGCATGTAGATTGGAATGGTGTTCGATCCTAAATAAAAAGGTTCCGAAAAGTGCAATTTATATATGTGAAGATCATTCATTCGTCGACTTTGGGCAGATTACGGCTATCCGCTTTTACAAATCCTTTAGTCACTTTCATTTTAAATATCAAATTACGAGAATCGAACGAAAGCGTGTCGTTAGATTAGAAATCAAGTAATCCGTCAGACGGACAGATAAAAAATGGAAATGACATGCAGTGCTGCCAGATTTATTTGCACCTTCCCCCCTAGATGTATTTAAAAAACCCCTAGTTTCTAGAGTACGATTGATAAAAAACCTCAGACGATTTTTGTATATCATATTTTTCTAAAATATAAGTAGGTATTATTAATTTATTACATACAAGCTACATAATATTTACAGTTACTAAAATACTAAATTGATATAAAGTTTTTATTAGAACTTATTAGATACTTATTGGTACATTGAACTTAATTACAAAATCGTAAGTATCCTTAAAATTTGTCCAAAATGTCAGTGTAATAGTAGTGCTATTGACCGATTTTAAAAGTAATTCACCATTGGTAAAAATTGTGAGAATCCTTCAGAAAATCCCCTAGACAAATTTACATACATACATACACATACATAAACTCACGCCTTTATTCCCAGAGTGGGGTAGGCAGAGCTACAGAATTACCAACAACTCTAAAAGCTTGTTGATAATTCTGTAACCACATTTTGCACACTAGACAAATTTAGTGGCATCAAAACCTCGAAAAAACCTCAACGACTTGGAAAAACCCCTAGGTTTTAGGGAAAACCTCTTATTCTGGCAACACTGATGACATGAGAGTTGTATATTTTTTTCAATTTCTATGGTAATAAATGGACTAAGGGCACTATAAGTGTATTCCTAACATTCACAATTCAACTATTTTTACTGTTTTTCCTAAATATAATAAAAACTACTGCATAAAAAAATCCAAAAATATTTTTACTGTAATCAGCAGCGTAAAATCTACAAATGGTATTTTTATTTTACTACCTTAGCACATATGAATTGTTGTCAATTCTCCTGATTAAATTTCCTTACAACGCATTATTAACCAGCCAGTATAAGTTCTCCCGTCAGTACCCATACTATGAGTTACAATTACTGTACTCACTAGCGAGTCGAATGCTCTGTCCCTCGCACTCTATGAGAATACTGCGAGGTCTGCGAGGGACATTCGGCTCGCTAGCGAAGACGGTAATTGTAACTCATGGTAAAGGTACAGGTCGTACAAATATTGACGTGCATTCTCAATCGTAATAATATGACACATAATTTACTGACATTTGACATAAGTATTCATAAGTTATTAAAGTAAGACCATGCGCAGTCTGATAAAACTCGTACTTCTATGGTAGAAGTACTGGTTTGGCCTTTGCATCGCTTATTGCCATTATTTTCATGTAGACTTTTATATTAATCTGCAGTCTTAACTATTTATGAATATTATATTTAATATTTTTGATACTCATTTCAACCTTAATAGGCCAAAAAAGATAGATGCAACTACTTCTACCCGACGCTTCCATTACCAACTGTTTCTGCTCAAACAAACGCGTCAACCCATGAAAACGCTTCCGCCTATGTACCCGCCGCAACTGCCACCGAACAACACCCATTATCACTTAACCCACGGCTCAGTGCTTTCTGAATATCCATAACTAGAGCCGGGTATTGCCTGAGTTCGTACTTAAAATCACATTATCTTAAAGTTAGTTTAAACGTCAACACAAGTTCAAACTGTTAGTTAGATACGTAGTTTCGTGCCGTGTTATCTTGAATCACCTCTACTTAGCGATGCGCGAGTCGAGTTATCTGATTCGAATAACTCGAAAGTCTAAACGAGTTGATTCGAATCGAGTTCATTCGCAACTCGAATCAACTCGCATACCTAACTCTCTAGCTAGAATTGATAAGGCCGGGCAAGTGAGCGGATAACGAATACGAGCGATGCGAGTGATGCGAGTGCGAGTGCACGCGAGTCGGCGATTCGCCAACTCGAAACCCAAAAGCGAAGGCGTATAGTACTGCTAGGCGATGGGCTTGCAACCTGTCACTAATACACTGGTAAACATCTTAGCCTAAGTGTGCAAAATGTGGTTACAGAATTATCAACAAGTTTTAGAGTGGTTGGTAATTCTGTAGCTCTGCCTACCCCACTCTGGGAATAAAGGCGTGAGTTTATGTATGTATGTATGTATGAAACCCAAACTCGACTCGCCGATACGTTTGGCTGCTGCCGCGAAGTGGATCCCATCCGGTTGATGAGAGTCGAGTCAACGAGTCAACTCGAGTTGCGATTCGAGTTAGCGGCCGGGTCAACTCGAGTTATCCGAGTAGGAATAAATTCGACTCGTAACATCGCTACCTCCACTCAGGTTCGTCGATGAAGATGCAAAGTTAAACGGTTCCCATACGAGCTTGTTCCGCCCGGCATTCACTTCATTTACCTATCCTCGCTTAGCTTAGCTCTGGTGGAAACAGCTCAGCGGAGCGAGGATTTTGTACATACAAAATAAGGGAAAGATGTACCTATGCGACGAATGTGTTGTTAAGACTGCGCCGAGCGTACGCCGGATGTACAGTGGCGCCCTCATTACTTTTATTGTGTTTTCTAATAAACTAAAGTATTTTCTTGAAATTGGTCAGTAGGTTTTTGTACTACAAATCAAAACACAACTTATAGGGTATATCATATTATAGTTTAATAACAATTCACCTTCGAGTTATTAAACTTAAAGGGAAAAAGTGTCCACCTTTTCCCGTTAAGCTGACTACTCAAAAGGTAATTGTTATTAAAGTTTGTTACGTATCCCATAAATTGTATTTTTACTTGCGCTACAGAAACGTATCGTCTGATTGCAAGGAAATTCTTTAGTTAATTAGAAAACACAATAATAGTAATGAGGGCGCCACTGGACGCTCGATGCTTGCTCGGTTTAGCTTTAAGCTATATAGGGTGATGCCTGTGAAAGATGTATTTGTAATTTCAATCACTTACCTACTATACTCGCAAGCGAGGGATTTATACTATTTTTTTTACAAGCCGTAAATTAAAAATCGGTATTAATATTTAAAGATAAAAAAGCAGGATATGTTGTTTTTTACTGAAACGATTATTTTTCACAAGTATTTTGTCTATGGCCTTACCTAAATATTACTGGTAATAATGTTCCTACATTACAATTCTGAGAAATAGTTACTTAGTTAGAGTATGTAAATGTTATAACGCTAATTCTAAAGGGGAAAGGGGGGTGTTCTAACCATCGATTGCGGGTATTATTAAGGGGGTGTCAGCCTAATAGCTTAATGTATGGGAACGACCGCCCAGCGATGTTAATCATATTAATGGGGCTCGTGTTGCTCGTGCATACCAACCGCACAGGCGAGTCAGTCAACGGTTAGGTTGGTGTGGAAGCGTAAGGTACAAAGAGCGCGAAAAATACGCGAACCTTAGAGCCTTTTAGGGTCTCCCAGACTGACGTCCACAACTAGGGTTACCATCTGTCCGGATTAGTCTGGACATGTCCGGACTTTAATTTACCAGACTGTTTTTTTAGAGATGGCCTACATTACCACTGTTACTAAGTGAGTATTGTTTCCATTTTGTGACTAAAAAGTCCGGACTTTTATCAAAATGTCAGGCTTTTTGTCAGGACTTTTCAAATTCTTAAATAGTAACCCTATCCACAGCACACAGAACACCTTGCAATCTCTAGAATGTTATCCTAAGGTTGCAAATGCGTTATCGATGCTAAGAACTGTGATGAAATGCCTCTATAATCGTTACACCGATTGTTTTATTCCCCCACCGAAACATAAAAATACGTTTGACGGTAGGTTAAAAGAGATGCGCCGAATAGTGGTTTCACCGAATAGCCGAATACCAAATACGGAACGAATATTCGGCCCATCTATAGTTAAAAAGATTAGACGGTGGTAGCCATCGTCCAACGCCTACAAGTACCAAAATCATTCTAAAGAGTGGTCTATTTTTGCAATTTCTTTTGACAAGTTACGAGTATATCAATTCGGTCGAATGTGAACATATTGTCATGGCTTTAACACTAATTTAGTGCCGTCACTGTCGTATATTTCTAACCAATAAAAGCAATAAACTGACGCAGTTATCCTGTGACGTCCCAATGAGCAACATTTTTTGGGTGCCGTGCCGGTGGACGACTCTATGGTTGCCAAAAAATATAGGAAAAAATGATACATAGGAATAGGTATTTTTTTTGTTACACTCTATATTTGTTAACATTTTGTCAGGTGTTGGCATTATAAAGCTACCTCGTCGTCCGTCCTTTCGTCCTAACTTAAACGTGTTAGATAACCGGTTAGTTTTTTTTACAGAATCTTTCTTAAATTCCCATTCAAATAAAAAAAAAAAAAATTGAGAGTCCAAGAGAAACCTAAAAAAACTACATCGTCATGGTTAACACCTTGACACCCATTTTCGTCATTGTCACATATCGTTACTACTTTAGAAAAAACTCGTATCTGATATTTCGGAATGTATAAGTTAGAACTCAATTCTCTTCACACTTAAGTTCTAAATCGTACGTCACGAAATATGAGATACGAGGTATTTTCAAAGCAATGTCGATATTTCGAAATGATACGCCGACACGGCCATCCTGTAACCTACACGTCCCCTAATTGGGCCAACGTAATGGATCCAATTAATCCGCGGTTATTGTCCTCAATTTGTCGATTATGCGTTTTATGACCCATTTGTGGCGGAATATATTTAAGAATCGATTTCGATGTTTGATGCTTTGTTTTGGTAGGATTCTAGAATGTAATCTTATTTGTTGTAGCAATAACGACATAATTTATCGCAAGCTTTTCTTTAAACTTCACATTTGTTTGTACAGTAAAACAGAACCGACATGGCTTACCGATGTACCTGCGCAGATGTAAATTTTTCGAATCGCGGGAACCAATCAGCATGATCCACGCGTTGCGCGGTTGTATTCTGTGCTATTATTGGTTAATAGTGACGCCATGTTGACGCGCGCCCGCGTGTCATTCAGTCAGCCGTCAAAGTGCGTGAGTGAGATGGAAAATATAGATGCAAAACGTACAAGTCTGATCGTGAGATTTAATCGAACTTTCGGGAATCGTCGGAATCGTTGTTCGTCTCTGCGCGAACGAAGATTCACGACACGACACACATATCATTGACGACATAATTTTTTTAGCACTTGTGTTGATTTAAAGCATATTTTTTTATACAAAGGTACTTTAGTTAAAATTGGTTATGAAATTAAGAGCAAATCATTTTCACACCAATTACATACATACATACATTAAATCACGCCTGTTTCCCAGAGGGGTAGGCAGAGACCACTTCTTTCCACTTGCTACGATCTTGACAAATTTCTTTCGCTTTTTCCACATTCATACATCGAGTCATGCACGCACGTCAGTTTCGGGTAGGTACTTAAGATTCAGGCCCCTTCCGGCACAATCTAACACGCGAAAATTCCTGAGATATGATCATAAATGGAAACCTCGATTTTAAAAATTGTGGCCCCTGTATAATTCTGAACTCTTGCACCGGGTGAAAAATGTGGCCGGTTTAATGAAATCTGGCCGATTTATGGGCAGGTAGAAAAATGTACGCCCGGATGTCACACAGACGTAATGAAAACCGCGAGCATTCACAGGGTTAGGCAGGCAATCTGTTTAGTTCATTCAGCAATGTAATGTAATATTGTAATATCATGACAAAATAAAAAAAAAACATTTTAAGATGGTTAATATAAATAGAATTGTAAATAAGTTGTCGAAATGCATCAGACAGGGTTCATTTCTAAGATAAAATAAGATAACACTAGTGTGTTTTTTTGTCATTTCAATACCAAAACCAAAATTATAAAATTTTATCTGTTTAGCAATGAGCAAGACAGTGTGTCCAAAGGTGTGTTCCAAGGTCGTTGAGATGTATCGGTAGCCACGCCATAATCTATTTTTGCCAACCCTAAGCCATAACCCTAATAAAATTACATAACTCCTGCATCACACGCAAACGAGTCTCAATTTTATAGCGACATTATTAAAGTTGAGTTTTGTATTCTCGATGGGGTCTTTACGGCGTTTCGGTTCAGGTGGGTAAAAAGGTGAGCGAGTTTTAGGGATGGCTCGTCGAAATTTTATACTTTATTATACTTTAAGGGTTTGCGGTAGAACGCGAAGTGACCACTTGCTACTTTTAACAAGGGGGGTATATAATGTTGTATATTACGTTTGGTTCTTTGTTTTCTCTTTGGGACTGAGCCGGGTAACCTGATTTCGATGAACGAAATGAAAGTTTAAAAATCTTACAACATCCTGTATTTAGAGATTTAGGACAGACCTGACAGAAGGGATAGTACAAGCGGATCTCCCTTTCGATCTAGTCTGTAACGATAGAGACACAATGAGCGACATGCGAGAAATTACAACTTGTGCTAGCCATACAGTGGGGCTAGACAAGTTGCCATCGTTCACGAACGCTAGCGTTAGGTGACCACTGGCGACATGTGTTGTCATTGAAAAATGTATGGGAATGACGTAAGTCACGTGATATATCACTCGTTACAACTGACACGCTGAAAACTGATTGTCTACCCTATTTAATTTTGACAGTGCCAAGTGACAGGTGATCACCAAAGTGATCGCCTAACGCTAGCGTTCGTGAACGATGGCAACTTGTCTAGCCCCACAGGGTGTCTAATTGCTTTTGAAATGGAAAAAAAAATACATGCGATGGTCATTAATTTTGAATATAGATTAGGCGGAGTGTTTAGTTTAATTTCATGCTAGCTAGCTGCATGCGAATTATGCTAGCTATTTGTATTCCTTATGGCGGGACAAAGTGTACACAACACCTTTTAACTATAACCTATGTTTACAAATAAAGGTTTTTGATTTGATTTGATTAATCATTTAAGGTTCCGTACCAAAGTGGTTCAGAAGGAATTATAGCGAGGCTTCATTGTCTGTCTATTACCCGCTTTCCACTGCGGACGGAGCGGTCTCCGTGGGAACTCAGTTTGGCGTACAACGGTGACTTCAAATGGTTCCAATGCGAGCTAACCTCATTAAAGACACCGTTGTATGCCGAACTGAGTCCGTAGGCATATAGGCTGTATTTGACATTGAGGTTTTAAATGCAACCATCGATTCTACTCATCAAGTGCTGCTTCGTTTGTTACGCAATTAAAAAAAAAGGTAATTTATAAATAAAAATAGATACTTAGTATTTTCAATGCTCGACGTCCTTTGTCGTTAAACTCGTTAGATTAAAACCCCGCCCCTGTACCAAGAAACAAGGGTGATATATAGTATCCTAACGTTTACAATTCACTGATTTGTCTAGTTAAGTTTGTTTGTTTGCTTTAACGCGCTAATCTCAGGAAATACTATACCTATGTGAAAAATTATTTCAGTGTTAGACAGCCCATTTATCGAGGAAGGCTATAGGCTACCACATAAACCGAAGCGAAGCGAGGGCGGGTCGCGAGTTCAAAATAAGTTCTAAGATCGGGTGTCATTCAGGAGTTAAACAAAGAAATAGAATAGAATCATCATTTCAGGTTATTGCTTATATATTTTGTTTAATGATAGTAAGTTTACAAGACCTCTTGGGATTCGTATTTAATTTTAATAAAATTGCCATTTTGCCGCTGCCTTCATTTCTAGGCCAATGCTAATAGAAATATTGAAAAAGTTTTTTCACTACCACGTCTGGTTATTCAATTTAGTTGCGAAATACGAATAATAAATTCTCATTTCGTAAACACGAGTAGCTCATCATTTCCGAACATATTTTTTCTTAGTTTCCGTTGTTCCAGTCCCATATTTTCTCAGTGGCATTATTTTTCATTTCCTCAAATTTTGTTGGTAGCATAATTTTCAATTGCATTTTACTTTATCTTTGATTTTCTTGTGGTATATTTTCACAGACTCGTTAAATTCTTGCCGCATTTATTTATATTGCAGAAATTAATTTCACAGTTTCGATGAAGCTCTGCGATAGCAAACACAAATATAACCTTAAACTACTACTTTCTTATATTTTGATCTCATACTAAGACTTGTTCAAATACTGATAGGAAAATTATGTAACAGTACCTTTACCACAAGTTACAATTACCGTAATCGCTAGCGAGTCGAATTCTCCATCCCTCGTACTTTATAAGGACATTGCGAGGTCTGCGAAGGACAGAGCATTCGATTCGCTAGCGAATACGATAATTGTAACTCATGGTAAGGATACAGGAAAAAAAACAAATATATTAAGCCCCACCAAAAAAATACCAATGGAAAATATGGAACTGGAACAAATGGAACCAAGAAAAAGCCACATTCGTAAACACTGTCTAATTGGAATTATTCTCGTTTCAAAACAAGGGCTACTTTATAAATCTAATCTCACAACTAACTCCATCCCTTAGATTCTCTAGATTTAGTAATAAATATCTACTGAAAGGGATAGGGCATCCAAAGTTTTGAATTATAAGCTGTACAGGGTGACTACGTGATCCTAACTTAATTATCAAAACTCTATTAGTTTTAAGTTTTTAGAGTAGTTGGTAATTCTGTAGCTCTGCCTACCCTACTCTAGGAATAAAGGCGTGAGTTTATGTATGTATGTATGTATTAGTTAGTATTGTGGTATTCTATTAATATTTTGGTATTTGAAATTATTGAAGTATTGCATTTTATTAAATAAAATTGTTTCTCTAATTAATACTTATACTATGGTCACCTCACATTTTCATGTTAAAACCTATTTGAATGCACCAATGTTGGACACTTTTAGCTGACAGGCCCCAGTAATGGACATTTCACTCTTAATTCAAATTTCATACGGTCCTAAATTGATTGTTGCATCCTTAAGCTTCTGTAAAATAAGAATCATGTCTATTATTGGTGCCTTGTCCATTACTGGTTCCATCACTCTATGTAATAACATAGTTGTCTTAGCGCTTTTAAATCTATTACGTTATGTTCCTAATGGTGTAGTGAGTTTTAGTTAACTTTGTTGCTAGAAGACCTCGCAGGCACCCTGTATAGTAACCACACTAACTACAGTGAACACCCTGTAGCTTTCTTTGACTGGATAAAATAATCCGACCACCGAAACAGTTTGCGCCTACGCCTACCCAATTTCCTTTTGACATGAGCAACACCGAAATTGATCCTTACCTCACGTAAATAATAAATAAGCGAAACTTTCACAAAGAACAAGTTCTAGGGAAACACGACCTTGTTGAAGTAGTTTTTCTGTTTATTGGGGAAAAAGTTGCTTGTTGAAAGACTACTGTAAATTTGATAAGCGCACGCGATAGAGCTGTTATTCGAACAGTTTTATTTACGACGTTTTGAAACTGGAATTTGACCTGGCCGGATATTTTCTAGACGTTCGGCAGAAGAACATAAAAAAGTAAAAATAGGTAAAATAAAATCGTAGGCCTAGTGGGTAGTGACCCTGCCTACGAAGCTAGTGGTACTGGGTTCGAATCCCGGTAAGGGCAGATATTTGTGTGATGAGCGCGAATATTTGTTCCCGAGTCATGGATGTTTTCTATGTATTTAAGTATATATTTCTCTATATAAGTATTTATATCGCTGTCTAGTACCCATAATACAAGCCTAGAGCTTAGTTTGGGACTAGGTCAATTGGTGTGAGATTGTCCCTTTGTATTATTATTATTATTATTTTACTTGTGAGTTCATTATAATCGGTCACCGATACTTTAATGTGGACATTAAGATGCAACCATATAGATACCCGACGCTTTAATGACATGTTATTTAATGTTAACATATAGGCCATTTGCCTATCTTTTCTGAACATATCGTAGGGAAGTTATAATATAGATGTAGATATTGTAGATAAAGTCCATTCTCCCTCTCATCTAATCTACACGTCTATTATTTGTAGATCGCCTCCCACTGAGTTAATACGCTATAACGTCTACATGAGGCTTTTTGATTGGTATAACCTTCTCACGCATTTCGTTTGATTTTCCTCATAGCAAAGCAATACAAATACAGGGTGATTTCGGTTTTCTTTTTCATTTAGATTAGAGCTAATGATTATTGTTACGTATAACATAAAGCTGATAAATAGTCATCTTATTTTATTTCGAAATATAATAGAAACTACTCACATTGTAAAGTAAAATGTTTTTCTTATGGAAAGAAAACATACTCATGACTGTGATATGCTTTTGTAAAATGTCTCAGTAGTATCATCATATTAAAAACTAGCGACCCGCCCTCGCTTCGCTTCGGTTTATGTGAATATGACATTATATAGCCTATAGCCTTCCACGATAAATGGGCTATCTAACACTGGATGATTTTTTCAAATCGGACCAGTAGTTCCCGAGATCAAGCAAAGATACAAACAAACTCTTCAGCTTTATCATATAAGTAAAGATTTAAAAAAAAAAAGCAATTAGTTGATTATTGGTCAACGGCCTACGGCCAAATAAAAATCTGTACATAGTATAAAACAAAATAGCTATCAGCGTCTTTCTGCCTATCTGTTTATCTGTATGATCCGCTAACTCCTCCTAAACCACGCAAAAGATTTTGATACGAGTGTTATCATCAGTTAGACATTTTTTTACATTATAATAAATTATGGTATTAGTACGAGTGTTACAGCAAATTCATAAACCGAAGCGTAGCCAGGGCGTAAAATACCATACTGATTAAAACAGTTTACTTATTCCTCTTTTCTATAATTACACAAAAAACAGCGTAAAATTATTTTCTCTCCGTAATTTCAGTTAATTTAAATTCGATTTCGAAATAAATCCTTACTTAAGTCTTGTCAAAACAAACTGGAGTAAGCTCAGGGACTCAGTGAGCCCGTCAATAAATAATTTAAATTCAAGTCTTAAAGTCTAGACTCGTGAGTCGTGGCGATAACAAAAGAAAGTTATTCAACGCTATGAGCGCCAATACGGGTCGAAATCATTTGCAAGCGAAACGTTAAAAAGGAGTAATTAAATGTGTGACTTATTTATTTATTGATGATTTCCAACAGATAGTACAGTCGCCTGCTGATAGATCTAACCGAACAGCGAGCCCATAAAAATGTGTTGCATTGGATTCACAAAAAAAAACTAACACGCGAAAATGTCAGATTTTTTTATCCAAGCAGATAGTTAAAACATTTCTCGGTTAAATCTATCAGTAGGCCACTGTACATGTGAATTTTACGTTTATCTTTTTTGACATCTAGATCGATGCTTACACAGTTATAGGATACCACGTCTTGCGTCACTAAATATACAAATTGAACTCAAGCAAGGTGACTGAAACAAGGTGATACCCGGAAAAAGACCAATATACGAAAGGATAGTTTTTATCATGGAAACTATAACAGCTATTAAAGCAAAATGTGCGCTTTAAATTAAATTATAATAATATAAGTAAGAAGTTTGTTTAATTACTCGCCTATTTGCATTTCGCGCGGCTTAATTTGGAGATTTAAATTCGCAGTAGGTTCTAAGGAAAATATGGTAATGTTAGGACAATTTCATTTTTTTCCTTATTACGCTCCCTCCTTATGAAATGTTTCATTATGAGTAAGAAGATTCATGGTTACCACAATACTGGTGCTAAATCATTTCAAAGCTATGTTTGCGCATGTGTAGGTTCGTTACTTTAATAAATAATACCGGGCAAGAGCATGTCGGACCATGCTCAGTGATGGGTTGCGAAACCGTTACAACAAACATAAGAAACTAGGTCAAAAAACAACACGTGTAATAAATGTTCGTATTTGTATCAAATTATGATTTATTTTAGGTTGTGTCTCTACTCACCCCTTAATAACATAACCCAATAACATCTTCCTGGGAATGATGATGAGGCGTACTTTTTCGAGTCAAATCGGTGAAATACTGGAAAAGGGCCGAATCTTAAGTACTCGAAACCGACGTGCGTGCATGACTCGATATATGAATGTGGAAGAAACGAAAGAAATTTGTCAAGATCGTAGCAAGTGGAAAGAAGTGGTCTCTGCCTACCCTTCTGGGAAACAGGCGTGATTTAATGTATGTATGAGAATGATAGGGGACAGGTACGACTGCCCCTACATCCGTCATTGTCGCGGGCTACACTCCCCAGTCAATTAGTTACTAACACTTAGATCTAAGCCACTAACAACATTTAATTTAATATGTTGTCTTAAATAAATGATTATTATTATTATTAATCCCTTCTCACCCCGTTTTACAGTATTTTTGTCGTAATAGTTTTCCAACGTCCGTCCATGAAGAGATTGATGAATGTAGAGGAAGCGAAAGTTGTATGTTTAGACCGGTGCTGGCGTTCCATAGTCTCTGTCTACCCCATTGGGAGACGCGTGAAGGTATGTACGTATGGTTATGTATGTAGTTTTACAAATCCAGTTTTGAAGATCATTTTCACATTTTTAGTACTTGTAGTTTTTGCTGATGGTGAAAACGACACTTTTCGAGTTCAATGTAAAAGATTCCCTAAATCTAAAAATGGATAGTATAATAAGCATAATGATCAGAGGTCGGAATTTTCACGGCAAAACATAAGACTGTCGCAATCTTGCTAGTGTGAAAAACTTTTTTTATCAATATTGATAGTTGTGTAATAGAAGAAAAACACGATCCACCAAATACAAAATTTTACGTGAGATTTGTATAAAATGATATAGAGACAGATGTTATTTCTTCTTGGAAGTACACGTCAGTACACATGCCTTTTTGTTTTGTTAGTAATAAAAGTAGATAATAGTTTATTTCTTAACATTCTCTGGGAGTAGACTGTTTCGTTTACAATGCCGTTTATCGATTTATATAAAAATGAATGTTTGTTTGTATGTCCTTTATAGGATCGTAAACTATGCATTTTATGATGATGATCTTCAGCAAAGTGTCGTGCATGAGTCTACGAAGGTTTCTGAGTTGGTACGCAGGGTACAGCTAGTGTATACTAAATTAACGTTCAACTTCACTCAACGTCATAGGTAAAAAAAAAAATTAAAAAAAAAAATTGGCAGTTGCCAAGAAAATAGCAATAAACGCTGAGCCAGCAAAAGGTGGTAAGAAATTAATGAAACATTTCTTGCAGCAGCTTCAATTGTAGCTTGGCATACTTAGCTGGAATTAAATTAAACAAAAACTTAGTTAAGTTTTAATTTAAACTCATCTTAATATGGAATTTTGTAAAGCCCTCGGAAGAAAAAGTTTTTTTTATATTTGAGAGAGAGCAAACACTCACACAGGCAACGTGACAGTTAGTGGGATTTGCGGCTAATATACATTTTGTATCCTCAAGACTACAATCTTAAGACTGCATTCCTAATACGTTGCAGAACCTGAGGACCAAGATGGAATGCCTATAAGCTTGTAACTTTGCGGATTGCCTTATCCCACACCGGAAACGGAAATGAGAAGTGATGATTATTGTGCGACTGTAATTTATTTAAAAGTAAAGTTTGTTTGCTTTTAAACGGGTAACTTAGCAGCGTGGTTTCTGCCGATGGATCGAACGTATAAGGCTGCTTAATTGAAAATGCCCGAGCTAAAATATATTTTGTTCGCACTGACGGGACTACTTAAACTCGCCGCTTGGACTTTCACTCGTCCGTCCGACCGTTGTTGTTCAGATCATCACTACCCTGGCCTGTTCGCCTTCATCATACCAAAATACTTAAAAAGTAATAATGTTAGCTCCATTATCATTAGCAATAGCTTCAGCCAGCAAGCATGCAGTTTCAGACCATCACAATCTCCAGGTTTGTTCCTTTGCAAGTAAAACAATGGCATATAGAACCTATATACCTACTATTCAAATAAATAACTTGTTAGTCTATTTTTGAAGGAACGCAATACTACTTGACACTAATGATAACGCAACGGGTTCGTTCGTGGTTGGAATAAAGTCTCGATACGTCATTGTCATGGTTAATAAACGTGTTAATACATTAGTTGATCTGTCAGGTGTAAAAAAAAACAAGTACGAGTCGAAGCTACGCAAAGAGGGTTTCGTACCGACGTGCGTAAATTCCTATTTGAATTTAGAATCGAATTAGCGCGAGCCCAACTCATGCTTCTATGTTATACCGTTATGATACAACAAAAAACGTATTTTTACGTTGAAATAAAACGTTACTTATGGGGACTCGTTTATTATTTCACTTTCTCCTCATCAATCGTCATTAACCTACTCTATGTGCGGCCGTTAATTGTTTAAAAGAACACGTCATAGACATTATGTATGTATGTATGTATGTAAACACTTTATTGTACAAAAGAAAAACCATAACAATACAATGAATACAAAAATATGTACAAAGGCGAACTTATTATCCCTTCAAGGGATCTCTTCCAGCTAACCCTTGAGAGATTGAGAAGAGTGAACGGTTGTGTAACGAGTAAACAAGTGTACAAGAAGAAGAAGATAACACATTTAGTAACTAATAAAACTTACATAAATAAATTTAAAATAAAACTACATTCAAATACCTACATAAAGAAATATACATATTAATAGTTAAATATACATACATAAACTACATTTTACGTACCTAGAGGATAATTGATATTTAGATTATTTTAGGAGATAGAGTCAAGCCAGAATATCATTGTCCAGTTTATATTCCGGTGAATTCTTTTGACAAAATAATCCTGAAGATGTATAATTTTGGGTATCGTGAGTAAACGTGCTTATTGTTTTATTTTGATTCACTTTGTAATAGAATTTTGATTATCTATTGCTATTTTGGAGTAGACAATTCGCTGCTTAAATACAAAAGCTCCATAAATCAAAAACAAATATGGTTTTGTGTCACTTTTATATTTAAGCAATGAATTGCTTAGTGATGTAAAGGGTGTTTCATTTTTGAAGCGTTCGTTATGCGAGTATTTGTGTTTTTTTATGGTATGGCAAAGGCAAATTGGCCCTCGCACAATGGCCGGATGGTAATTGAAATCTGAGACCGATAGACATTTGTAATTTTCAGAAAACCATCTTAAGACTGCAATTCGAAGACTCTAAATGTGTTGCCAACGCTGAACACTAAAATAGTTTCACTCTATGATAGTCATTTCATCGGATATCTTATTCCCACATCATCCTCTACTGGCGGTAGAGTAAAGGATAAGATGGTGGTAGCGTTCTGTAAAGTGTCGATCATTGGTCCTTGTCCATTACTGGTTCCGTTATCACCTCCATCTCAAGCTCCAGCTAAAAAACCAGCATTGCCGCTCTGCCCAGCTACAAGCTGAGCTGGTTTGCCTTTTCGGCTTTAATATAGTGCATTTATTTTTGTTACTTACCTTAGAAATAGTTTATAGTATAAGTTCATTGTTATTTTTTCATTTAATTGTATTTATAATCTTGTAGGTACAGTCGAGTTCATAAATATGTGTACACACTTTAGACCCTTGTCACTTTAACCGTTGTAACAATTAATTTTTTTTTCTTTCTTTCTTTCTATACCTACATACAAATTTTGCGGGTTACCTATACATTTTTGACGGACTTCAACAGAGCAGTTTGTACAGTCAACAGCATTAATAAGTGAAATGTTATACAAAATTGTGAAACGATTGAAAGCGACAAGGTACACAAATGATCACTTATTTATGCTGTTGACTGTACCAACATAAAGACACCTAAGTAAAATTCATTTAAATTTCTTACCTCTGTGCATAGTACTCGAAGAACGCGACCAGTATCTCAATCGACCTAGTCATGGCAGCCCACATTTCGTGGGGTTTGCATTTTGACGCCGACAGCGAAGGCAGACGCGACGGCCCGTCAGACATTTAAAAAGAAATCACATCTCCAAAAAAAACAAACACTGTATTTCACGTGGTACGATAGCGTACTACGAGACCCACTACAACACTGACCTATATCAAAACTATTTGCTACGCACACAGACACTAAAACTACAGGCTTTTAATTGACACTGGTTGATTTTATAAACGCGTTCCAAATTCTTAATTCAAAAATTCAAAATTCAGTTTATTTTTCGAACCGACGCGTTCGCTCTAGGACCAGGGCTTCGCGGACTGAAAGCCGAACAGATCGCGCATGCCCCCTACAAAATTGTACGCGAACCCACCACTTAGAAAGAGCTTTCCCGCTCCCCTTGTGTCCCGTAATGTTTGTATCTCTGAGGGGTATGCTCTTCGGTTACTAGGGATCATTTTAAGCTGGTGATGTGTAGTAATGTAGAAATGTTTGTAGGTGTACAGGTATCAGAATCCACAGTTGGTTTCACTCCGTTTTCGCACATTGGCTTTTGTCTCCATGCAATCGATGGAAGTGTTTTTATTACGCTGTTTATCCCATGATATTCTAACGCCACTGCGTAGGGATAATGTTGTGTTGTATACAGGCCTTAGCTGTATTTTACTTGTATTTAGGTAAACATACGTGTATTAACAGTTTCAAAAGAGATACGAATGGTTTGGATGAGATAACGAAAGCGTTAGCGAATGTTTATATACGTGAAACCACTCCCAATAATAATTGATTAAAAGTGTACACAGGGGGATTCAAACTTAAACAACGACTAAAATAAGTTTTATAAAATAAGGACCCCCTGTATCAGTTTGGCATTTGGTACTGAAAAATAATACTGGTATCAGTTGACGGCTTTGCATAGCTGTAAATAAGATACAAAATATAATTTCGAATAATTTATTTCGCTGTTATTATAACATTGTATGAAGGCTTAACATTAAAACTCCGTAAAGATACGAACGTCATTAAAATAATTTGCGTACTTATGTAAGTACTTATCTATCTTGTTTCCGCGGTTAACGAAACAACTTTGTAAACGCGTAGAAACACTTAGCAAATGAATAATTAATTTAAAAGCTGCGATCATCAGAAAAAAATGTCATAAAATTTATGATGTTTACGGCTAAAATATAAATTTAGATACTATAATATTGTCATGGCATGGGCATCATAATGGTTTTTTGAAATAGCTATATTCTAACAATTCATGTTAATCACTTCATTTGAATGTAATGTAAAAACTTGTACTTGATAAAAACAATCAGTGTTATAGTGCATGTCGTCACCTACGAAACATCCTGTACATACTATGTATAGAGTGTTTCGTAGGCAAGAGCAGAAACTTTGCAAATATACGCGCTGGCCTAGCTGGTAGTGACCCTGCCTACGAAACTAGCGGTCCTGGGTTCAAATCCCGGTAAGGGCAGATATTAGTGTGATGAGCGCGAATATTTGTTCCTGAGTCGTGGATGTTTTCTATATATTTATGTATATATTTCTCTATATAAGTATTTATATCGTCGTCCAGTACCCATAATACAAGCCTTGAGCGTAGTTTGGGACTAGGTCAATTGGTGTGACATTGTCCCCTGTTTTTAGGGTTCCGTAGTCAAACTAGGAACCCTTATAGTTTCGCCATGTCCGTCCGTCCGTCCGTCCGTCCGTCCGTCCGTCCGTCCCCAGTCTAGCTCAGAGACTCATAGTACTAGAAAGCTGTAATTTAGCATGAATGTACATATTAGTCACGCCAACAAAGTGGTAAAATAAAATTTTGAAAAATATTTATTTTTAATGCACCTCCCCTACACGTAACGTGGGCATGTCTTTTTTTTTTCTTGCCTACCCCATAGTGTGGGGTGTCGTTGGATAGGTCTTTCAAAAATATTGCGGGTTTATGATAACAATTTTTCGATTAAGGGATCCGTTTATGAAATATTAAGCTTTAAAGCGCTATTTTTTGTTAGAGTCAAGTGTCCCCCCCCCCCCTACAGCCAAAACTACAAGTACTAAAAATCTGAAAAAAATCTTCAACGAAAGCGCATATAACGAATTATAAAGGAAAACTAAGTAGACATGATTAGTTCCTGAGATACAGGCGATTAACGGGTTTATACCTACTAAAAATCATCTAAGACAGCGCCAAATAACTTTAAATAGAAAATTGTTTCATACATGTTTATTTTTGAGATAGTTTTTTGTGTTTGTCGTTACGGCTTCGGAACCCTACACTGCGCATGGTCCGACATGCTCTTGCCCGGTTTTTTTTTATTCTGACGGTGCATGGTTTTGTCATGTCGTGCAAAGGTATCGTTTAAAATAGTAAACGAATTTATGCTATTATGCATAAAGTTGTCTTTGCGATTTGTGCTTACCTACCAATAAACATATACATATTTTCCTCTTTAGTCTGTAATACTCACGACCCGTGTGTTTTGTGTTTTGTCTGAAAACCAGCGCCGGGCTCCCTGCCTAGCACATGCTGAGATTGGGACCCATTGTCCAACCTAGTTACTTAGTTACTATAAGTTTTTATTTTAGCTCATCAACTAACATAGTGTTTATATTATTGTTTTTTTGTTGTACTGGATAAATTTAAGGTTGTGGCAATAAAGATTATTCTTATTCTTATTCTTTTTTCTTAACTATGTGCAATCAGACACAAGCGCCAAATGAAACTCAACTCAGGCATTTTTTGCCACTAATTTAGAATATTTACCTCGCTAATCCTTAGCATTTTTAATACGAATGTTTGTTTGTTTGTTTCATGGTTTAACGCTCAAGCGAACGACGTGAAATTTAATACACAAATAGTTAGTTTATCTATAGCCCGGATACAAAGAGTATTTTTCTCTCTCTGTTTCACAGTTCCCATACATACATACATTAAATCACGCCTGTTTCCCAGAGGGGTAGGCAGAGACCACTTCTTTCCATTTGCTACGATCTTGACAAATTTCTTTCACTTCTTCCTCATTCATACATCAAGTCATGCACGCACGTCGGTTTCGAGTACTTAAGATTCGGCCCATTTCCAGTATTTCTCCGATTTCCCACACACACACACACACACACCACACACCCCTACACATTTTCTTCACCGACAAAGTCACAGCCAAAAGCTTGTATTACAATAATATTAAGGTAATGCAATAATACATACATGTGCACCCCGACTCCAATTCAAATTACCAATATAGGAGATACGATCTCTAGGACAATTAGTAACAGTTAATCTAAATGTCACCGAGATGCACGTCCCTGGCGTAATTAAAGGTAGATTATACTAATTGTCTCTTTGTTTATATTTTACACGCTGTATACATAGTATAGTATAGTACTACGACCTCTTTGTCTATGACGGTTTTTATTAACTACGCCGCTAATATACAGGGTGAAACTAAATTGCCTTTGACGTATTATCCTATTTTTTAGCTGTGCTTAGAACGTGCGTTGTATTTTTTATTTCTTGATTATTGAGGAGGAATTATAAAATGAAGTCTATGTAATTTTTTTATAACATTTTATAGAAAGTTTTGTTTTGATGTGGCCTTATAATTTGAAACTCGTAATATAAAACAATAAATAAAAGTTTGCGACTAATTAAGAATTGCTGAAGAGGTGAGACGTTTTCCTTATACAGAAAGTTGTGTCAAAATTTGGAATTACATTTTGTTAGGCTGATTGTTGTTCGGTTAGTTGCAAGGTCAATGTATTCTTTTTGTTTTTGTTTTGTACAATAATGTAGATATAGTTTAAACTTGTTGAACTGAGCTCTTCCATTTGCCTGTAAACACAATGGTCATTGCATTCTATTAGTGTATTTTTTAGTTTATTGTCAAAATAAATAGAGTCGATAATCTATATTAACCTTTGAAGGTGGTTATTAGGCTTTGTATTCATAAGTGGATAAGCTCAGTTGAAAAAGTTTAAACTATAATATAGAATATAGAATTGCTAAAGAACGAGGTAACATTACAAGGTTCTTATAATATTAGCAATTTGCCACAATTTGTCATACGGGATGATTAGGTAAGTGCCACATGTTTGGTCTTGTTATACAGGATGATTGGTTATTCGATACGTTCCATTAGGAGGGATATCCTATGATACTTATATTATAAAAGCGAAAGTTCATATTACTTTGTTATACCTTTACGTTGCAACGGCTAAACGGATTTGAATCAAATATGAAATAGAGATATCTTATACCCTATGATGGATTAATACATAGGCTAATTTTCATCCCGAAAAAATTTTTCAAATCGGACTAGTAGTTCCTGAGATTAGTGCGTTCAAACAAACAAACAAACAAACACACATTTCAGCTTTATAATTGTAAAAATCCCTAACTTGCAAAGCTCTTCAGGATATATAGTGGTCTTGAATAAAAGTGGACTGTAATTTTAGCTGGTATAATTGGCGTTAAAAATATCGAAGAACTCGGTTACAGTCGTCGAGACAAAGAGAAGTGGTGGAAGTAACGGGACAAATTTGAAGCTGACTTTTGTCTCGTCATTTCGACCGTTACAGAAATGTTGCTATGAATAAAATGAAATACAATCCTTTTTACGTAAGTAATAAATGAGATTAAACATATTCAAATATAAATAAGAATTCGTGGTTTAAAAATTAATGATTATTAAACGATTCTGAACAATAATATTAGTATAGAAGAGGAAATATTTGATTGTTTGTTTGCATTGATAAAGCCCCGGCTACTGTTCCGATTTCAGAAATTCTTTCACCCTTAGAATCCTACATTATCCTGGAGTAACAAAGGCTATGTTTTATTTTTCGGCGCAGACGGGCAACAGCTAGTACTTAATAAAGCTGATTTTGAAAACTACAGCATGTATTTAATTTCTAGAATGAATAGTATAAAATTTTGATTAAGAATTTAGGCTTGATTTTTTAAGAATACCATACCATTATTATTAAAGATATTATATTATTAAATAACTTTGGTCACATCTAAATAAAAAAACCGCTTCGGAATTTCTGAGAAAATATTATTTTAACCAATCACTCAGATATTGACAGAAAGAAACCATGCACTAATAGTTTAGTAATCACTATTTTATTATAATTCACAATAAAAGTAATCACAGTAAATTTGCAATATAACGGTTATAAACTTTTCAATAATTAAATTAAATCTCATGATTTGCCTTTAAAGCGTACCAATTGTTTTACCTACAGCTTGACTTTCCATGTCATACCATAACATAAAATATTCTTTAGGTATATAACAATCTCTTTTCTCATTGTTATCATGACGCCCAAAATAAAGCTCGCACGTGAAATAACATCCACCCCTATTTTCTTACTCTCCTGGCGTGGAGGAAGAAAACACTTGTTTATGGTTAGGAAAACAGCTTCCTTCCACTTTAGTTGATGAGCGGTCTAGATGTTACCCTCGAAAAATACACTCACTCGGCAAGTATTATTCTAACCGAGCTTCCCTGATAAAAACTGTGCTTAAGTACATGAACCAGTTATTATTATAAGTGTAAAGGAGTTCTAATTAAACACATCAGACAATTATTCTAGTTATGGCTTTTGATATACACGGTGCCCGTGAACATTGCGAGACATTTTAACAGCATATTCCTGATCATATTTAAGTTAAAAATGTGAATTAATATCTGCAAAATTCGGCTCGGTTTTAGAGATATTTCAATTTATGTGTAAAAATGTCGTAATGAAATCTCCAGTATGAAACATCTTTATGATTGCGATTGATTGACTTAGACTGGAATCCCCATAGTACATAAGAATGGAGGAAAAAGCGTTGCCAGATCGTCCTAAAGCATTGTTTCACTAGAGAAGTGAAAAAAGTTGATTTATTTTGTATGAAAAAAACAAAAACTTAAAAAGTCTTAATTGGACCTAGGTTCATTTAACATGTATTACTCCTTATGATCTCAGGAATGCGTGGTTAAAATCTCTCGCAATGCGCACGGGCACCGTGTAGAGACCTTTTCGAGTGGTTCTCATATTTAGAATTATTCAGTCAATTCTGTAGTCAAATTTTGCACAAACAGGCTAAGGGTATTTACAAGTGTATATTAGTGACAGGTTGCAAGCCCATCGCCTAACAGTACTACAAGCCTTTATTCCCTTAGTCGCCTCTCACGACCTCCACAGGAAGAAATGGAGTACCTAGCCCTATTCTAAGCCAGCAACCACACTGCAATAGTAGTCACTATCACTATCACTACATAGTATAAAAAACCGGGCAAGAGCATGTCGGACCATGCTCAGTGTAGGGTTCCGAAGCCGTAACGACAAACACAAAAAACTATCTCAAAAATCAACATGTATGAACCAATTTTCTATTTAGTTATTTGGCGCTGTCTTAGATGATTTTTAGTAGGTATAAACCCGTTAGTCGCCTGTATCTCAGGAACTAATTAAGTCTACTTATTGTTAGTAATGATTCTTTTTCTTATAAATTCGTATATAATATCTCAAACAAGAGCCAAGCTTTTAAGTGTGAGATCAGTATACCTATGTAGGTAGTTAGGTATCTAAACTGCTTCAAACCGACTTTAAATTACAATAAAAGTTTAATCTTTTATAAAGTAATTAATAGAAATTGAAAAAAAAACAAGGGCCAGTAAATAGAATTTTAAGTTTTCCAAACGATTCTCGACTCAAATCAATAATCTAATCGATTATTTGTAAACATTCAGATCGCAAATCGCAAACTTGTAGGTAGCATTCCGGGGCACGTCCGAACAGCATCTAGCTAGGCGCTCGCGCTTATGAGCGCGGCTGTCGCTCGATTTGTTACTTGGACAGACTCCCCCCGCGCGTCCTGCACGCCCCGTTAGCAAATTTTTGTATCAAAGTTATCATAGGCGATTTTGATAGGTATAAACACTTTAGTCGCCTGTATCTCAGGAATTAATCTTGTCTACTTAGCCGTGATAGTTTTCCTTTAAAATTCGTTATATGCGCTTTCGTTGCAGATTTTTTTCAGATTTTTAGTATTTGTAGTTTTGGCTGTAGGGGGGGGGGGGACACTTGACTCTAACAAAAAATAGCGCTTTAAAGCTTAATATTTCATAAACGGATCCCTTAATCGAAAAATTGTTTTCATAAACCCGCAATATTTTTGAAAGACCTATCTAACGACACCCCACACTATGGGGTAGGCAAGAAAAAAAAAAGGCATCCCCACGTTACGTGTAGGGGAGGTGCATTAAAAAAAAATATTTTTCAAAATTTTATTTTACCACTTTGTTATCGTGACTAATATGTATATTCATGCCAAATTACAGCTTTCTAGTACTATGAGTCTCTGAGCTAGACTGGGGACGGACGGACGGACGGACATGGCGAAACTATAAGGGTTCCTAGTTTGACTACGGAACCCTAACAAAGTCGCTTCCCGCTGTCTGTCCCTATGTATGCTTAGATCTTTAAAACTACGCAACGGATTTTGAAGCGGTTTTTTTTAAAAGATATAGTGATTTAAGAGGAAGATTTATATGTATAATAAATGTTTTTTTTATGGACGGGTGTTACAGAAAACTCATATAAACCGAAGCGAAGCGAGGGCGGGTCGCTAGTATTTTATAATAATGTGTTAGCTAAAGCTAGTATACGTCTGTGGCTGCGCGCCACCTTGATTTAGTCAAATACATAGGAGTTGTCCTTGGATGCACGTGTGCTTTTCTCGCCGATTCCTTACCTACATACATAGATACATTAAATCACGCCTGTTTCCCAGAGGGGTAGGCAGAGACCACTTCTTTCCACTTGCTACGATCTTGACAAATTTCTTTCGCTTCTTCCACATTCATACATCGAGTCATGCACGCACGTCGGTTTCGGGTAGGTACTTAAGATTCGGCCCTTTTCCAGTATTTCACCGATTTGACTCGAAAAAGTACGCCTAGGGCGGCCCTTCCGACCCGTCCACTGACTTTCGATCTGTATATCTCTTTCGTCAATCTTCTTTTATCCATCCTTTCCAAATGTCCGAACCATCGAAGCATGCCCTTTTCAATCTTAGTCAATACATCTTCTTTTATTCCACATTTCTCTCTGACTTTTTCATTCCTTGCTCTATCAATCAGTTTCACACCACACATACTACGCAAAGAGCGCATTTTGCAACGGCATTTAGGTACACGACTTTTATGCTTGTCCTGCCACACCCAACATTCACTACCATACATCAGGCTAGGGGCCAGCACCTCAACCTCAAAACTAAAACACACACAATATAATGATTAAAATGGTTCCTTTGTTGTAGGCTAGTAAAATATCTTACAAGAATGCCAACATTGCAGGTTGGTGATAAGATGTTGACAGAAATATGGACCGACCCTGTACAAGGTCCTACAACCTCTAAATAACACAACACAATTAAAGTTCCAACAAACCAAATATTCCAAAACCAATACAAACATCTGAATATCTTAATAATATTCACGCGGAACTAATTTTCGGATTCTATCGTGTGTAATAATCTAAATTACAATCCGGCATTTCGAACCGTGTTCCGACACCCCCCTGTATTACAGCTAGCCACCATTATAATTTGTACATAATGGAGCAACCTGTATCTTGTGCTCTATTTTACTTTGTAAAACAATATTGCTTTTGAAATGATATCGTATTGTCAATGTTATAATAACTCTAAGACTAATTACTTGACAGTAATGGTGGACGAGTTCAAACCAATAACATAAAATGACAAAAGTAAGTAAAATTCACGTTCAGTTTTCACTGAATTGTACGAGTCGAAACTCTGTCCCTCGCAGACCTCGCTAGTATTCTTATACAGGGTGAAATCTAATACGTGATACCAATGATCACCTCTGTGTTCTACCCACGAGTATGAACAACTTTCACTATGGGACCAACCCTGAAATATCGAAAAAAAAAACAGCTGCTTCATACATTTTGGTCGAGTGCGTATTGAACTTTTCTATGAAACAGCTGATTTTTTTTTCAATATTTCAGGGTTGGTCCCATAGTGAAAGTTGTTCATACTCGTGGGTAGAACACAGAGGTGATCATTGGTATCACGTATTAGATTTCACCCTGTAGAGTGCGAGGGACAGAGAATTCGACTTTAGGGGGCCGATTTTAGTGACATTTGAAATTAAGAAAAAAAGGTGAATAATACGTGTTTTTAAATTACGTCCGATAGAAAATTAAAAAATGATCGGTCCACACCATTCGTTTTATATAGTTATTGTGTCTACATACTTGATGTAATTATTTTTAATGCTCAAGCACCGCCATCTTCTTTTCTTCCATTTATTACTTCACTTCATATAGTATAAAACAAAGTTCCCGCTGTCTGTCTGTCCCTATGTATGCTTAGATCTTTAAATCTTTAGATTCTGATGCGGTTCTTTTTAATAAATAGAGTGATTCAAGAGGAAGGTTTACATGTATGTCGTGTGTCACGTTGGCGCCACTGAAAACCAGCGTCGCGGTTAACGCTGTGACATAGTGCTGAGTGGTGTCAATTTCGACGTCACAGAATCACCCGTGGCAACACTATCCTACAATTGTTTTTTTTTCTTTCCTTTTTTATTGTTTTTTTTTTTTTAATTTTTATTATTACTGTGTTGCCACCTTATTTTAATGATGTTTTTCTCTGTTCTGTTTTTTTCTTGTGTTCGTCGAATAAATGTTTCTATTTCTATTTCTATTTCTATGTATAACAGATTCTGGTTTATGTACGGGTGTTACAGAAAACTCACATAAACCGAAGCAAAGCGAGGGCGGGTCGCTAGTTAAATAATAAAGCAGTAACACAATCAACGTCCATCTTGTACGTTTGCAGTTCGACAATCTACTACGGTCGATAGTGTGATCAGGGGGGTTATTATGACATAACTATGCAATTCTGTCTACGCTGAGAGAAAAGGACAGGGGGGTTATTATGACATAACTATGCAGTTCATTTTACGGTGAGTGTAAGGGACAGAGCTACGGTAGTTATTTAGCTCTGTCTTTTTCTCTCAGTATAAACAGAATTGCATAAATATGTCATAATAACCCCCCTGAGCTATATAACTGCCATAGCTCTGTCCCTTACACTCACCGTAAAATGAACTTCATAGTTATGTCATAATAACCCCCCAGAATTCGATAGCTTGTTAACATTTTTATTTTATCGCGGTCAATACTGCCAACACCACGGATTGGTTCCTAATCTAAAAAGAGTAGAAAAGAGAAAACTCGCGTAAAAGGCAATTTTCTTGTAAAATCTCGCGCTAGAGCGTTTTGCAGCGAATAAACTCGACTTTACAGCTTATCTAGAAAATATGTGGAGTAAACGGAGTATTTCTTGTATAACGTTGAAGTGTTATCCTGTGTTATATTTCTTGGTAAAAAGAACCTTGTTTAAGAGCTAACGAGAGTAACGAGTTTTTACTAGTTGTACCTACATCTAGTTTTATGTAGATACTTCGTTCGGGTCCATATCGGGTTGCATAAAGTTTGAAGTCATACTTTTGATAGGCATACGTGGATTCGTCATACTCATCATTACGCATAACTTTAAATAGTCATACATTTATGCGCATAACGTTTTAATCATAATGTTTAAGAACATATTGTGTAACGCGCATAAATAAGATGCGCGTAAAATTATTTAACCATACTTTATAATGGTAATAAAGTGGTTGCTCATAAAATAACTTAACTGTACTGTTTAAACGCCTATACTCAATACTCAATACTCAATCATTTATTGCAATCATAATGTTTTACATAGATCTAAACATATTGTGTAATGATTAAAAACATAATATTGTGTAATTTATAAAAACAAGATTTTCCGCTCATTTACGAAAAAAAAATAACCCTAACCTCGAGTCGCTTTTGCCACTAAGTCCCTGTTCCCTACTGGGTACGTGAAAATTATCGCTTGATACAGTATGACCTTTATAATAATTACTAAAAATAAATATAATTTTCAATATTATGACTAAATAAACGTATGACATTCTACATTATGGTCAAACCAATTATGACTCAGTATAATTATGACAGGGAATAATTATAGCCATAGTACATTTTATGCCCAAAAAAATATATGAGCATCAACTTTATGCGTAATGTGTTATGACAATCGAAATTATGTCAATAGTTGTTATGCGACCAGATGACTACCCACTTCTTTCACGTGGAATAAGCGCTATCACGAGGTCAATTTTCAGTTACCTACTAACTTTCAGAGCTACGTCGGTGACCTTGGCTCTCTGACGGATCACTTCATTCCGAATTTTGTCCTTCAGAGAGACTCCGACCGAGCATAGCTCTTTCCATAGCACGTAAATTGGATCAAGTTTTACCTAAATTTAGCGTAGTTTTGAATGTGAATACATGTATTTTGAGCTCTGTAGCTCGGTGGGACTATCGCAGTGGAAGGATCAGCTGTTAGTTGTATTAAACTCGTGCGCAATTTGATATTCAAAGTAAATTCAACCCCCCATCTTAAGAAATTCATAATTGGTTATTGATGTACATACATTGGTTGTGTAGGTATAATGATGTTTACTTATTGTAAGTGTAGTTTATGATTTTAGGTGTAGAATTATTATTCCCTTTTTGGGCACTTCTTGTGCTTGTAATTTTGCCTATCCTCGTACAGTTTCCACATTCATAGTATGTATGTATGTATGTAAGCAATTTATTGTACAAACAAGAGATACCAATTAAAAAATAGACAAAAATATAACAGGGATGTACAAAGGCGAACTAATCCCTTTAAGGGATCTCTTCCAGTTAACCTTTGAGCGATTGAGAAATAATTAATTTACAACGAATAGCCAAATAAGTACAACACTAAGTACAAAGTCAGGTTAACTAGAAGAGATTCCTTAAAGGGATAATTTCGCCATTGTACACTTTACCCTAAATTTATGAACGTACTTACTTGTATAAAGAGTTTACATACATATACATATAGTCATATACATACATACGGTCAATAACGCATACGCGGTTCTATGAGACATAAGCCCTTTCTCCAAGGAGGACAGTGTAGTGTTGAACGTTGCTGAGTAGTACTTAGAGTATAACTATAACCTATGCGTAGTGGGAGCCATCGACACGAGACGAAGAATAATAGAAAATAGTAACTAACATATGTATTTGTATTTGTATGTATTTGTATGACATAGAGTAGACAAACGAGCACACAGGCCACCTGATGGTAAGTGGAAACTGTGACCCATAGACATTCGCATTCACAAGAATGCAGTGCAATCCTAAGACTGCAAATGCGTTGCCAACCCTGAGGACTAAGATGGAATGCCTCTATGCTAGTCATTTCACCGGCTCTCTTATCCCCAAACCGGAACACAACAATGCGAACACTGCTGTTTGGCGGTAGGTTAATGGATAAGATGGTGGTAGCGATCCGGACGGACCCTGCACAAGGTCCTACCACCCGCAAAGTGTTTCACTTCCCATGGTGTTTCACTTACCCACCCTGATTTTGATTAATCTTAGAAGCTGCCTTTAAAAAGAGGAGAAAGTTTCCTAGTGATTTAATCTGCAAACTTACCTGAAACAAAGACACACATAATTAGTATATTTGTTTAATCAAATATTAAATAAATACACACAAAATTCTGGAAAAGTGCCTCTTCAATATGTAACCCTTTAAGTACATATGAACCTTCCTCTTGAATCACTTTATCTATTGCTGAAAACGGCATTAAAATCCGTTGAGTAGTTTAAAAGATCTAAGCATACATACAGACAGCGGGAGCGACTTTGTTTTATACTATGTTAATAAGTACATTTTATCTATATAAGTATCTATCTATACTAATACTAATTATTATAAAGAGGCAAAGTTTGTAACATCTGTAGGAGGTAATCTCTGATTGAACCGATTTTGAAAATTCTTTAACCAATAGAAAGCTACGTTATTTGTGAGTGCCATTGGCTATACAGGGTGTTTGGCAGTCGGGTGTAGGGGTTTTAAGGGATGATAGTAAGGGTCATTCTGAACATTTTTGACCACATTTACTATTATGCTAAGTTTCACGGTTTCCGAGATATTGATCATTTTAATAGGATTTTTTGTAATTTTTCCTTATGTCCGTGATACGAAAATCACCTAAATTCATGCATTAATTAAATAAAAATTCAGTGGTTTCTTGCATGATTAGAATCAATATTAAATCAGGAAGTTTTTAACGCTACATGCCAGTTTTTTTTTCATAACAACTTTTTGAGTAAACGCGCAGAGTTACTTCCGCCATACTAAGAGAACCCCGCGTTTGTTTTTCACCAAGTATGGAAAAACAAACTTTGTGCGCTTACTCAAAAAGTTGTAAGAAAAAAAAAAGACATGTAGCTTTAAAACTTCCTTATTTCATAGTGATTCAAATCATGCAAGAAACCACTGAATTTTTATTTAATTGATGCATGAATTTAGGGGTTTTTCGTATCACGGACATAAGGAAAAATGACAAAAAATCCGATTAAAATGATCAATATCTCGGAAACCGTGAAACTTAGCATAATAGTAATTGTGGTCAAAAATGTTCAGAATGACCCTAACTATCATCCCTTAAAACCCCTTCACCCGACTGCCAAACACCCTGTATATTAACGTAAAAAAAAAAATATTGCCCAACGAAATGGGCACGGGAACAGTTAATACAGAATTAATGTACAGATATTTTGGAATCCAGGTCATGTTTTATGTGTATAAAGTTATTTGACTTAATTGAAAACCTGACAAACGACAATTCGGCGTACGATACATACCACAAACAATCAGGACAAATAACGAGAACATGATTATCTATACAAAGTGTAATTAATGGTGTTCTACGCAAAATGGAAGGTTTATTTATATAGATGGGACAGAGACAAAGACCAGGCTCCTGTTCATTAGCGGCGCAGAGCCAGACCATTCGTCTTGTCTATGCTCGCTATACTTTAGTCAGATAGACTTTGAGAAAGAATAGACAAGCTGGAAAGGATAATTAAAAGCGTTAATGCATATTGTGTAAATTTTTTGATAATCGTCTATAATTTCATCCCTGATTTTGTCGTTGTCATGATAATGACATGGCGGTTGGCTGGGTTTGACATGTTCACGGACACAGCATCCTACAAATCACATGATCTGACACAAATAAATTTCATGCAACGTTTTCTACGGCCATGGAAAAACTGTGACATTTAACGTTGTGTCAAACATTGTGCCACTTTATGACGGAAAATATATTATTTATATATGTAATTTCGTACAGTAAAAATCTTACCTACTATGTCCGTTACGTCCAAAGCCGTGATATGCCACAAACACGCCTCGTTCCCCTTTAGGGTAGTGCATGAGGCTGAGGTTGCCATAGAGATTTTTTTCTGTGTCACTAGCGTCTTGTGTTAAAGCCTAAAACGGCAAAGAGTCCGTGCTTCCTATAAAGACTTTGGGAAATAGCCGGCCGTGAACGGAGTTCCGTTTTTGGTGCAATTAAAAACACCGGCCACAGTTTCTGTTTCTCGACGTACTGTCCGTGAACGTGCTAAGTCTAGGTCAGTCCGGATCGTTATAGTTTAACATCCCGCCATGGTGCAATGTTCGCGCTTTAGTGTCCTGTTTTTTTCATGGGAAGGAGAAGCCACACGAGCACACAAACCACCTAAAGCTGTGGAATCTGAGCCTAAAGGCATGTGAAGTCTTAAGACTGCAATCGAAAGACTCCAAATGTTTTACCAACCTCGAGGACAGATTGATTGTATGCTGGCAATTTCGCCGGGTACCATCGCCCACACTGTTAACTGTCCATTGGTGGACCTTATACTTTTTGTAATAAGGTCCACCGATGTACAATTAAGAGTGTAGCTGTTTGATTTTATCGAAACACCTTGATGGCCCTTCTACACGATGGCCCATCATGGGCTAACTAAAGGGACGCATTTACACCTTAGAGCGAGCACCATATTCTTGCATCTCACTCTTACGCATCACTCCATCCCTACGCTGGCCAATGATGGGCCATCGTGTAGAGCGGCCATGACAATGACCGTCTCATTACGTAGAATTTTCATTTTATTTAGTTCATTTTTCTTAGTAGTTACAAGTATAACCTATGCTAACTTTTTTACGTAATTAATGTTCAAGATATTCCAAAAAAGCGTGGTTTCAGCCGAAAACAGCGATTGATGTAATGTGTAATGTGATAATTTCAAACTCAATATTTGTATTGTTTATGAATAAATGCTATGAAACTAAACTAAACTATGATGAATTAAAATTCGCGAAAGTGATCGATTAGTAATTTCGCGTTATCTTGAAGGATAAAATTTCACTCAGAGATAGGTTATATCCTGGACATGGATATTATATACCTTAGAATTTCCTGACGGTGCCGGTGTTGGGAAAAAGCTAATAAAATATATAAAATCGCCCAAAACCCGTACCAAAAGATAACCCTTAAACTTTAGTACCACAAGTTTTGGGATCTAACGATTATCGTAGAAATAACGCTGCGGTTATGCCACATCATAGAATTTAATGATAATTCGAATCTTTATTATATTTGGTAATATTGAAAAGGCACGAACCGTTTACGTGAAATAAATGAAGTCAAGTTAAATTATAGCGCCTGCGTCGCGTTTTTAAACATTGTTTTTCACTTTGACGGATTTATTTGACGTTTACTTGAAAACGTCAATTGTTTTCGGCTTTATTTTTTATCATTATTATTATTTGAATTTTGTATAATGTTTATGCTAAGACTGGAGGGGCAATAAATAAAGAATACACGACAAAACAATTATTGTATTTAAATACCAAACCCAAATATTATAGAACCCGGGCCGAGGTTCTAGCCGGTAAAAACCATATCGTCTTTGACTTGTTATCATACATGTACCTATATCATAACGTTGAAACGTTTCGATAGCTCTTATTACAGTAATGGCGGCCGAGATAAATACAATATCATAACAGGTCAAATGCGATATGGTTTTTACTTCCTAAAATAGGGCCACCACAATTAAACAACATGCCAAAAGGTCAGGCCAGTTTTTTATTAAAACTTAGACTGTATATTAAAATTGTGTACAGTCAAATTCATAAATACATACACATACATACATACATATATACATACCTTCACGCCTGTCTCCCAATGGGGGGCAGAGACTATGGAACGCCAGATGCACCGATCTAAACACACAATTTTCGCTTCCTCTACATTCATCAATCTCTTCATGCACGCACGTCGGTTTCGGGTGCTTTTGATTTGGCCCTTACTCAGTACATCGCGAATCTGACCACCGTACGTCTAGGACGTCCCCTACCGACATCTCCGCTCATTCTCGCTCGCCATATCTCTTTTTTCATCTATCCTTTCTAAATGACCAAACCATCTTAGCATACCCTTTTCGATTTTAGTCACTACATCTTCTTTCAATCCAAATCGTTCTCTGATCTCGCTATTTCTTACTCTATCTATCATTCTAACTCCACACATACTTCTACAAACACGTTCCCAAGATTCCAACAATATTTACACGCGCCTATGACACTAACAATATGGCTTTGTATACACACGTTCATTGAATACAAAACGGACACAATCCGAAATGAGTCAGTCAGTTTTCATTTTAAAATTAGAAGCGGTTGGAATACGATATTTAATGGAATAGCAAATTATTTTGGAATGTGTCCGTTTTGCATTCAATGAGCGACATAATTGACGCGATTATACTTTCAACTGTACAACCTTTTTGCTGACTAATGTTTTGCATAATCACCAACTGCTCAACGAAATCTATCTATCTAGTTTAAAACTGGGTCTACGGTTATTCTATTGGAAATCCTGTTGTCACCTTCTAACTTCACAATTTTGGGCCCTGGACATGATGCTTTCGGCGAATGTTGTCGTTATCGAAAATGTATATCATTGACGTAAGCTGCCAGACGGTTGCGTCGAGAGCTTATCTAAATTCTACACATTTTTGGAATGGTAGATTAGTGGGGTTTGTTTTTAGGTAGGTTTTATGAAAACTCGTTGAACCATTTAATAGAAATCATCTCTGAAAGATAGCATATCGCCATTATTTTAAGAGTCTATATTCCATCTGTTTAAGTAGGTACTTAAATAAATGTAAACAAAAAACCACGTGACATAGTTGGTCAGCCAATAGAAGCAGAACACTAATTGGATGTTTAACGGAGCCACGTGGTTTGGTTTGTTTTCATTTATTTAAGTATCTAAACATATGTAGTATATTTAATACTCACATGATTTCTCTCTCATTTAAGCCAAAAAAACAAATACAATCAAATAATGCTTCAGAAAAAGCTAGCAAACATTTTAATCCAACAAAAACACGTAGAATTGAAAATCAATAAATTTATACAAGATTAAATTGGTTTTGATCGTTGGAAACCATTTCACCGGAAATGGGGTTAAGGGGTTTTAGACTGAGATCTTCCTTTTTTCAGAGGTACGTTATTGAGGCATATTAAAGATATTAAATATGGCACCTATTAACCATTAAGTAACTATTCAAAATATGCTCATGAATGTTAAAAAGGTCAATCATTAATTAGGACTCGTAATAAGAAAAGTAATGTTGTGCTTTTTTCTTCCATCATGCTACTTATACAATTTAGACATTTCGCATTTTATACTCAACCTAATGATTTTGAGCTGTAACTTAGAAACAAAAAAAATAACAGAATTAAAAAAAATCAATTACAAAATTCAAATACCCAGTTCCAACATTAAGCTTTTTTTTAAGCCGCATAGAAGCAATAGCGCGGCATGACAGCTGTATTTTTTTTTATATGTAAAGTGTCTCCAAGAAGCCTAAACACTACAAAAAATGCCACGCTAATAGTCAACTCAAGCTGGCAAAATGATCTTTCTTGTAGACTAAAAAATAAACTTTAAAACAAATATTATGCAAAACATACATGAAGTACTTATTCATTAAATCTAATGTGTGCATCGCATTCTCTGTGGTTAACTTCTTCCTCTTCGCTCAGGTGTGTTTTAGTAGAATAAAATGAAACACATTAGCCTTTCAAAGCTTTTAATCCTCTTCACAATGTTTACATTATAATCCCCATCTCCGACTGCCTCGCGTTATACCCGCTCTATTCTCAAGCTGGCCCGCACCCCGCGTGACTCTACCCTCATAAACCAATATGCGGTATCTCAAATTCAATAGATAAAACGTTAGTAATAAGGTTGCAATTGCTACAGGAGCTTTGCCTGAGATACCGCCATTTGCTAGCAGGGCAGATAGTGTGGCTCTGTGCGTGTTATTACGGTTTAACAAACAAAAGTGAAATAATAAAGTGGGTACTAAACAAGAAAATATTTTTATTTCAACTTTTTTTTTGTTGTATCGTAAAAACGGTAAAACATACCAACATTAGTATGGTCAAGTGTGAGTAGGGCTTGCGCTAATTCGATTTGGAATCGAATTTAAATCGGAATATAATATCTACAGTGCATGTAAATTTTAATGTAATTTATAATGCAATTGTTTTATGTACTCAATGTACGGGTCCGACTTGCACTTGACCAGTATTTTTTAACACGGTTCCCAGCACTGTGTTGTTTTTAGTTGTGCTTCAACGACTTACCCAAAACAACTGCCACCTCTCGCGCTACGATATCAGCTGCGTAAATACGCCCTAATCGGGAACGTCTCTTCGGCAAACAGCCCGTTTCAAAATAAAGGCTCCCGTATGACTTTTTAGGTCCAAGGGTTGTTTTTATTCGCACTTCAGTAAAAACACAATAATATAAGCAATCTGTATCATCTGATCAAACAGTTACATAAGAAAGTAGTCTTTATTCTTTAGGTAACACGAGTGCTTTTCTTATCTAACTATTCGATCTGATACGACGTTGAGAAAGTAAAAGGACGATTTTTTTAGGCGTTTCTGTTTTTTGTTAGACATACTTACTAGTAGTTAATATTTGATTGTCTGTTTGTTTGTTTCAATTGAACTGGCTCCGACACTACCGGACCGATTTGAAAAAATATTTCACCATTAGAATCCTACATTATCGCTGATGAACATAGGGTATATTTTTGTGCGGACGAAGTTTAAAAATAAACCAGTAGCCATTTTAACGATTCCTTCTTGACCGTTCTTATTCAATCACACTTTGCATAGCATTATCTTAAAGAATTCAGTTCAATAAAAACTATCGGAAAACGCTCGAAACTTAGCAAGGCTGTTATAGGAGACGGCGATCGCATTACGAGCAGGAAGTTTTTGGATTTCCCTTAATATGGAGGTGTAATGAACTGAGGCGTTGTTTTACTTAGAAAAATAGATAGGGTAAAGTCGCCAGTGGTCAGCCAGAGGCCAGTAGTCGACCTTATATGAGTGCGAAGAGTGGGAAATACATCTTTCGTACTTTTTCCATTCGTATAAATTATAAGCAGAGGCCGACTACAGGTTTCTGGCTGGTGACTTTACCCTAGGTTGTGTCTGTTTCACTTAAGTGTGACAGTGTTATGTTTTTCTATTGTATGCATGAATGTATCTCAATTTCTATGGCACACTCTGCAACTTAATTGGCTTGATGAATGAGGTCTATAAATAAATAAAATAAAATAAATAAATATCAGGGGACAATGACACCAATTGACCTAGTCGCAAACTAAGCTCTAGGCTTGTACTATGGGTACTAGACAACGATATAAATACTTATACAGAGAAATATATACTCAAATACATAGAAAACATCCATGACTCAGGAACAAATATTTTGCGCTCATCACACAAATATCTGCCCTTACCGGGATTTGAACCCAGGACCTCTAGCTTCGTAGGCAGGGTCACTACCAACTAGGCTTCCGCGTCGCGTCGTCTATAGGTGATACTTTTATGAATTCTCATTCAGCTAAGCTAAGGTTGCATGCTATATTTTGTTATATTTTTGTGTAACCTTCCGTGATTTCAACGTTCCAACGGACCAGCGCTGACTTTAACGCCAGCATTACGGTGAGCTGGGACCATTTCTTGACTTAATCTTGTATGTAACTTCTTTGTCTTTGTTTACATTTTTTTGACGTGTAGTGAATATGTTATAAGGCATAATAAGACTACAACGAGATGTACCCACTTCTTCACCTTATTGCATTGTTATAAGTTCCAAAAGTGATAAACCTCTTCGTCGTCGACCGCAGACTGCGTTAACTTTCTTCAAAACTAAGTCTTAAGAGGATTGGGAAACTGAAAATTTCCATACGAAATTCGGTAACGTTTCTCTCCTCTTAAACCTATAGGCTAAAGTCACCAGTTGCAGTGTTCAGCCAGAGACTAGTATTCGACCTTATAGAAAAAAAGAGTGCATAGTGTGGAAAATACATCTTTAGTACTCTTTCTCACTCATACAAAGTATAGGTAGCGACTACAGATCTCTGGCTGACCACTCTGGTGACTTTACCCTATGTTCTGAATCACTAGGTCTGCAAGTTTTCCTTTCTAAGAAAATATTGATTGGACTGAAATAAAAAACAAACAGTGACAAAACATACTCAAAAATCGTGAACATCGGACTTGAGTAAGGGGTGAGAACCGTTATTGCCATTAGCTTTTGTAAGGTTTTGTTTTGTCGATTTAACCGTCGCTTCCTCCTGTTAAAGCGGTCCAACAAGTTGGCAGTGTGCCAGCTTCCTCCGGGATCCCAAATCACCCTATTAAATTTAATAACCCTAGATTTAGCAAAAACGACTTGTTTCCGAGAAGCCGAATGAAATATCACCATTATAAAAAAGACGTGTGGCATCCTTTTGGAGTTTTCATAGCAGATAAGACTAAAACAAGATATGGAGTTGACATTCACATTAAATCTTGGGTCATACTTAATATTCATTGTACATTATCGATGTCATTTTACAATTACATGAAATTATAGTTTTAATTAAGTAAAGACGACTCGGTGGCCTAGTGCGTAGTGACCTGCCTACGAAGCTAGCGGTCCTGGTTTCAAATCCCGGTAAGGGCAAATATTTGTGTAATGTTCGCAAATATGTGTTCCTGAGACTTGAATGTTTTCTATGTATTTAATCATATATTTATTTTATATCCGTTGTCTAGTACCCATAGTACAAGCCAAGAGCTTAGTTTACGACTAGGTCAATTGGTGTGACATTGTCTCCTGATATTTATTTATTATATATTATTATAATTTCATTTACATTAATAAAACGGGTGTCCTTCAGAGTCTCTATTATCATTTCTTAAACATAGTTTTTAGCGAGTCAGATAACTTCTTAACTTTACCAATGATACCTTCGGTTAGGTTAGGTTTTATTATAACTCCACCTCCACTCTACGTACCTCCAATGCTCAATGAAAAGGTAACTCACATAAACCCTGACAATTTATAAGTAATAACGTTGTAAATTTTGACAACGATAAGTTTTTGCATTTCCTTTACCTTTAAATATCAATTTTGCATGCCAGCTACTGGTAACAATGTTCGTTCCTATGATAATCTATGTAAACTATCATCTGTACCACGATTTAAGCATAATAAATTACTTTGACTTTGGACCGAAGCGAAGAGAGGGCGGATCGCAAGTATAAATTCGAAAAAACGATGTGTTAGGACAAATGACGATTAGGAATTTCAATATAGACCCTTCGGCTCCATATTTTTCTTTAGTCTCGTTCTGTGATAACTTCGAACCCATTACCACCTGCTAGGGACCCGCCATCCATCTTAGCGGTCACGAGACATTAGCTCGGTTGGTTTGGTCGCCCAAAATCTTATGGATTTTTAGGGTTCCGTAGCCCAACATCAACGGAACCCTTATGAACTAATGACATTATGTGACTGGAATCAGGCAAAAAAGGTGTATTTTACGCGTAATGAAATCATGAAAAAGATTGTTTGTAATTTTTTTTCGGTTACATGAACATTACATTTTTTGACACTGCCGCATGTCTATATAGTCAGCGAAAGAATAAACATAAAAAATAAGATTGTGGAGTCTGTCTGTGATAAAAATAAAAAAAACTTACATAAAAATATGCCAATAATGACCGTTTTCAGAATGTATGTATGTATGTAAAGTTTTTGTTGCACAAAAATATAAATATTACAACATTGTTATCAAAGTAATGTACAAAGGCGAACTTATCCCTAAATGGGATCTCTTCCAGTTAACCCTAATGTTTATATTATGTCGAAAGTTTGTCTCGAATAGACCCCGCAACAGCGCAATGGGATTGAATGAAAATGTAAGTTGCTAAAACAGGAATTTTAACTTAAATTTTCTCTTAAATTTTGCAGAGTCTCAAAGATATAATCATAAAACTGAAACAAAACTAGAACGAGTCACTTACAAAGTCAAACTGCATCCTCCAAAAAGGTATCATTACGAAAATTTGCTTCGCCTATCCTTTCAACCCTACATAGTCGCCATGGCAACCTGATCGATTGATATCATAGCACCGTGCTCCTCACACCTAAAGCTCATTGTATCTGCGTCTCGCTCACAGCTTATCTTTTTAATCAGTGCATTTTTGGTAATTTACAAGGGATTACTGCTGAAACCATGATGTTTTCAGGATATCTTACACATTAATTACGTAGGTACCAGTGTGGGTGCCGGGTTAGAATAGTGGCACTCCATGTCTTCCCGTGGATGTCGTAAGAGGCGACTAAGGGAATAAATACTTGTAGTACTGTTGAATATTTACCCCGAGAAAAGTAGTGGCGGAAAGTGCTATATTTTGCTCATCATTAAAGTACATACACATACGCCTATAATCTCAGGAGTGGGGTAGGCAGAGCTACAAAATTACCTACAACTTTACTAACTTGTTGATAATTTATGTAACTCCATTTTGCCCAAATAGGCTAAGAGGTTTACCAGCGTATTAGAGACAGGTTGCAATCCACAGACCACTTACCCTATAGACTCCGCTTCGGAACAGTTTGTCTAGTATCTCATTAAGCCAAAATGGCGGGACGCGGGGGGCGGAAAGTGCACCGTGATTGGCTAGTTCAAAGTCAACGAATAATCAAGTGTGCGCGTCGTGGTGCGCGCCAATAGAACCATGGCAACCAATTAGTGTTCTGTGAGCATAAGCATGGCTTACGGGGGCGCCTTTGTGTGCGGAGTCTATAGGGTAAGTGGTCTGTGTTGCAATCCCATCGCCTAACAGTACTACAAGCCTTTATTCCCTTAGTCGCCTCTTACGACATCCACGGGAAGACATGGAGTGGCACTATTTTATTCCAGGCAACCACACGGTATCATTAAAGGTAACGTTTGGAAAATCACACAACTCATACATACATACATACACTAAATGACGCCTGTTTCTCAGAGGGGTAGATAAACACCACTTCATTCCACTTGCTATGATCCTGACAGATCTCTTTCGCTTCTTCCACATTCATACATCGAGTCATGCACGCACATCGGTTTCGGGTACTTAAGATTCGGGCTTAAGGCGGCCCCTTCCGACCCTTCCACTCACTTTTGATCTGCATTATATCTCTTTCGTCAATCTTCTTTCATCTATCCTTTCCAAATGATCGAACCATCGAAGCATGCCCTTTTCAATCTTAGTCACTACATCTTCTTTTTTCACACAAATCTTCAAAGATTTTCACAGCTTGGAGATTACACCAAAGTTCACTGACCTTTAAACAACAAACATGGCGCTTATAATATCAAAGTACCCTCCTACGAGTAATTCGACAAAGAAACTTGGCCTGTTGTGACTCGCTACGGCTTGTTGTGCTAAATTACGTACCGTCAGCAAATATGACTGAAATTCATCTGAAATTTTAAATTAGAATGGCAATTTCTGAATATTTGAATATTTAATACAAAACATTACAAGTGCTTTTTAACACCACACACAAAACATGGAATAATAGTTTACGTGACGGTTGCGTTATGATAGGCATATTACAACAAGAGTTAGGCGAGTTTCATAATAGATCACACGAGTGTTGTTATAATACACTTTATCTAAACCCATATTGTAAATCCTCTATGAGGCGTTCAGGAACTTAGTAGTTAAGACTTTGTCGGTACTAAATCGACTTCGGCAGTAGTTGCCGCGTTCCGAGCTTGTGGTGGGGTTTCTGCAATGTGGTTATGTTCCTCGTCGTCATTGCTCGTGTCACTCATTTTTCTCAACTAAAGCCGCATAAATTATTCCGTTAAATCCTCAAAGCTACAAAATATTAAGAAGATTCGACGCATTTGGTTTTATTTGATTTTGCGTTCCGATTCAGGCAACAACCTCATTTCACTACAGATAAAATACATTACTTTTTGACGTAAACTTAGTTCTAAGCTGACAGTTTCTGAACGCGTCAGACAGGTTTTGCGATATGGGTGTAGATAACAGTACATGTTAAATATAGGGTCCCATTGGCAAACGTTACTATGCTAAGCTTGTAATATGGATTCTAACGATAAACATACTGACGTACAGAAATACACACAATGACATTTTTCGTTTAGCGATGGTAAGACCTTTGTGCAGGGTCAGCAGAGCTACCATCTTACCCGCTTACCCTGTCGCCAAGCAGGAGTGTTCGCACTCATTCTTTGCTCCTTTCCCTTTAACGTGTATGTATGTATGTTAGGGTGTTTAATTTTTGACACATTAAACTTTTTTATGTCCTATTTATCTGAAAGACTGGTATTCAAAATTATGAAACCATTACTTGATTTACAATTCGCCGAAGCCGTAACAAGCGAAAAAAATGCTGAAGATAGTCGATATCATTAGTCTTTGGCATCAGCGGGCCTAATATCCGTCACTTTCTGACAGGTATATAGGTACAAGAGTGACGGATGCTTTATCCACATTTTGCCACGCGATAAACGCAACCATACTAGACCCACAGTTGACAGAATAGTCAAAAATTGAGTGTTGTTTTTGGAAAAATACTAAAGGTTGAAAATCTTCTCCTAAGCTGTCAATTTATCCAATCTCTAAATGTTGTCCTGTCACCTTGAAACTAAATGATAACATACATACATACACATACATACTTTCACCCCTGTAATCCCAGAATGGGGTAGGCAGAGCTACAGAATTACCTACAACTTTAAAAACTTGTTGATAAGTTAGATGATAACATTTTTTACATTACAAAGAGGTATAGCGTAAGCGAAGTTTGCAAAAAAAAACTACAAATGTGAAATCCCCCTTTATTCAAATTCAAATAATTTATTTCAAATAACTGTGATTTTGTGTGTGTTTTTTATGTATCTATACTCTTTATTATAACACAGGTATTATAACAAAGAAAAACAAGTAGGTACAAAGATGAATTTATCTCTTTAAGTAACGTGATATAAAGCGTAAGAAAAAAATGTTTACACTTTATTCTTTCTTAATCTGTTATATAACGTTAACTTTGAAGTAAGTATAGGTAAGGTGGAGTTTACGGGTAAAAGATTTATAAAGCTTTTTTCTATAATCGGATTACTAAAGTGAAAACTTTCCACAAGTAATTTTGCTAAAGAAATTTCTTTAGAGTCATTTCACGCTCCAAGGACTTGAGGTTAGCCAAGTCTATTGGAAAACTGAAAAACAACTTTATCAGAAAGGGCATTGTTGATTAAGTATCTAGTAGTAGTAGTAGTAGTAGTAGTAGTAGTAGTAGTAGTAGTAGTAGTAGTAGTTTAGTATAGTATCTGTTGCTGCACGCAGCATGCATTATTATATCAACCAACCACCATAGATAGGCGCTGCCATAGATAGGATAGGTCATGTGAATGTCCACAGATTATAGGATATGTCTTGAATGTCGGTTTTCTTTCATGTTCATTCAAGTAAGGCTAAGGGACTATTGCTCTTGACTCAGAAGTCAGAGCTTTGTTTTTTTGTTTTTTATTTTTCTTCTCGTTTTGTGTTAATTTAATTATGTGTGTGTAACCTTCCGTGGTCTCACCTGATGGTTCCAACGGAAGACCAGCGCTGACTTTAATGCCAGCATTACGCTGAGTTGGGACCATTTCGTGGCTACTTTCTTCTTGTATTTGTTAATCTGTTCTTTGTTATGCATGTCACGAATAAATTATTTTCTTTCTTTCTTTCTTTCTTTCTTTCTAATAAAAACAAAAGTTTAGGTACGAATGCAGAACAAAACAAAGACAACATTTTAGAAATAAATATACTCGTACCTACAAGCAAGTGATTAATAGGTAATTCTGTAGTTCTGCCTACCCCACTCTAGGATTACAGGCGTAAAGGTATGTATGTATGTATGTACATACAACTATACAACGCTAACCTAACCGAACCGCAGATATAATTTGAAAACTTAAAAAGTTGCCTGTCTCATCTGAAAACCAGTTTCGGGCAAATGCAAAATTATCTTATCTTATCTTATCTTATGAAAATTCGGACAAACGATGTGTTAGGACAAACGTTGTTAGGGATTCTGAGGGACACCCAAAAAATTTAACAAACTGTTTCCAGAAATAGAACACATTTTCGCCTAAAAAATTGAATTTACTTACCCAAGTTATTTAATTAATCCTATTTTTTAAAACTAATTACCCTTGTTGCCTGTTTTGCTGACGCTCCGGTAAAGAGCTATGTCCAACAAAGCTTGTCAACTATTTCGTCCCTCTGCCCTTTTGAATGCCGCGGGGGCCCGTATTATACACCTTCACACGTTGAGATTCAGCACATTATTGCGAAATCCTACAATTAGTTGAGGTCACGTTGTTTGGAATATTTACGAATGTAGAGTTAACGTTACAAGGTTGTTGTTTTAACCCCCCACGCAGAAAGAGGGGATTTGTTTATTGTGTGTGTTGTATGTGTGTCAGGCTGTGGCATCGATGCGTTTTATTAAAAACAAATATGGTATGGAGATCTCACAAGCCACCTGGTGGTAAGTGGGACCTGAGCCTTATAGATTGCATTCTCAAAACAGCAATCTTAAGACTGCAATCCTAAGACCGCAAATGCGTTGCCAACCCTGAGGACTAAGATGGAATGCCTCTTGGAAACTGTAGGTGTAAATATGTTAAGGATTTTAAGATATACAGTAAATAAAAAGCAAGCTTTAAAAACACGACTGTATTTTTAATAGTAGATTATACACCGAGGGTGTTACGAGTTAATTCCCGAGCGAAGCGAGGGAATTAAGAAGAGTCCTGAGCGCAGTGAGGGGTTCAAGCGCGCCCAAGACGAAAACAGCTTTATCCCCGAGGAGTGTACTCTACTTTTCTCACCTTTTGCGAGACAATAAAAAAGCGAGTCTACTAAAAACAGCGTTTTATTATAGTAAATTAAAATTAGAATTAAAAGTGAAAATTGATATTTGATGTTTTCTTCAATTTTGATATATTTATTTAAAACTTTGCAGTTATCACCAATGTGTTTTATTGCAGCGTCTTACAATACTCGCGGCTTTTGTTTAATTTCAAATGTGTTCCATTCAGCTTGCCGTGGCCAGAACGATTTTAGAAAATGTTCGATTTTCAAATTAGGTTCGACGCGGCGGTGGCGGCGGCGCCGCGCCCGGCCTTCGAGTATTAGTTGATCTTTTATTACGAAATTAGACTTTAAAGCCATTGTAATAAGAACTATGAAAAGTGAAAATATTACAACCCAGCGGGTTATAATGAGATTCAGTACAACATTACACCCCGGCTAAAGCCAAGGGCTTTAATGATTTGGTTTGCATGATATGTAATTTGGCATTGTCGAGCAGGTGGTGTGAAAATACTATTGTCGATAAGTATATGTTAATAACAATAAAGTACCGTAAAACTACACAACTATGGGCCTAGCCTGTAACAATAGTCCAATTTTCCTCATTACATTAATATAAAGTATATATGATACCTTACGGCTATTATTGCTGGGTATATGTACTGTTTAGCCTAAAATCAATTGCTCTAAACTCAAGCTAACTAGAGCTAAAGCTATCATATTTGTACATATCTGTGAAAATTTCAACAGTCTAGCTAGCACGGTTCATGAGATACAGCCTGGTGACAGATAGACAGACGGACAGTGAAGTCTTAGAGTAATAGGGCATATACAGGGTGGAAAGATAAGTCGGGCCCTGGAGGGAAACTACCTTAAATCCTTAAGTTGGCTCATTTTACTTAAAGGAGACATTCCTTTATTTTTTAAAAGAAACAAAACTGCTTTAAAAGATTTCCTTAAATATTCTTGTCTCTCCCGGGAATCGAACCAGGTAAAAATGTAAAAAGTAAACACTCGATATGATTAATGTTAAATTTCACGTTTTTTTATTTATAATACTAAATGTTACTTAGAGACATTTAATCCCGAACAATAATCCTATCGATTAGAAGAATAAAATAGCTACTTTTAATTTATTACATTTTTAGCTAGTTCGATTCCCGGTTGAGGCAAGAAAATTTAAGAAAATCTTTGAATGCAGTTTTGTTTCTTTTTAAAAATAAAGGAATGTCTCCTTTAAGTAAAATGAGCCTACTTAAGGATTTAAGGTAGTTTCCCTCCAGGGCCCGACTTATCTTTCCACCCTGTATATACCCTTTGGGTACGGAACCCTAAAAAAAGTCCCCAGTGCGAATTGGAGACTTCACGTAATCATTGGATCAAGTCACAAAGAGACTAACTTTAATATTCTCTGTGAAAACAAGATAATGCATTTTATATCAAATATGGCGCGGTTCACAAAATGCACGTTGCGCTTTTAAAATTATAAAATATGCAAACGTTATTCCGATTCGCGTAGCACAGTTCAGCTAGGTAAATCAAAAATCGATGTTAATATCAGATAAATTGTAGATAGTGTGTTAACTGTGCGTGATAATCTGTGCGTGAAAAAAGAATGAAAAGAAAAAAAGATGTGAAGTGTGTGTATGTCTGTATATAATGGCTAGCAACCCGCCCTCGCTTCGCTTCGGTTTATGTGAGTATGATATATATAGCCTTCCGTGATAAATGGGCTATCTAACACTTATTATTTTTTACTTTTTAGACGTTTATATACCGACTGTTTAGAGTCAGTGGTTTAAAAAAAAAACTATTATTTTCCGCTTTTTAAACTTTAAAGCTCAATATCTGTTAGTATTGTTAGGCGATGGGCTTGCAACCTGTCACTAATACACTGGTAAACATCTTCGCCTAAGTGTGCAAAATGTGGTTACAGAATTATCAAAAAGTTTTTATAGTTGTTGGAAATTCTGTAGCTCTGCCTACCCCACTCTGGGAATAAAGGCGTGAGTTTATGTATGTATGTAATGCTCAATATCTCAAAAACGGCTATACCGATTTTGATAAAACATGTCTAAGAACACTCCCGACTAATTCACCTTTCAAACAAAGAAAAACATATCTAAATCGGTTCATCCGTTCGGGAGTTACGATGCCACAGACAGACACACACACAGACACACAGACACGTCAAACTTATAACACCCCGTCGTTTTTGCGTCGGGGGTTAAAAAGTAAGTTACTATTTTAAAGTCGAATTTGCATATTAAATGAAATCAATTGTTCCACTTTGAAGTCGATTGCGATTGCAAGTGAATTACAGTGCGACACTAAAGAGTACAAATTAAACAAGGGCGCCACTTCTACGTAACTGTCCCATTTTTGACGTAAAATGCTTAAACATGGCAATAATTTAGAATGTGTGGAACCCGTGTTTTTTTTTTATGGCATAGGGAAGACAAACGAGCACACAGGCCACCTGATGGTAAGTGGAAACTGTGACCCATAGACATTCGCATTCACAAGACTGCAATGCAATCCTAAGACTGCAAACGCGTTGCCAACCCTGAGGACTAAGATGGAATGCCTCTATGCTAGTCATTTCACCGGCTGTCTTATCCCCAAACCGGAACACAACAATGCGAACACTGCTGTTTGGCGGTAGGTTAATGGATAAGATGGTGGTAGCGATCCGGACGGACCCTGCACAAGGTCCTACCACCCGCGAAAAACAAAAAACACATTTTAGCGCGTGCATTTTCAATTAAGCAGCTTTATACGTTCGATCCATCGGCAGAAACCATGCTGCTAAATTGAAAATGCACGCGCTAAAATATGTTTTGTTCGCACTGACGGGACGACTTAAACTCGCCGCTTGGACATTCACTCGTCCGTCCGTCCGATTGTCGTTGTTGGGAGAATCACTACCCAGTAGTTTCAGAGCTTATTCAATTCAAACAAACAAACAATCAAGTCTTTCCTCTTTATATTATTAGTGTAGATGATAATAAATTACAAATTATAATTTCAAATGTGTAACTTTTATCTATAGTAATATTATAAAGCTGAAGAGTTTGTTTGTTTGCTTCAGCGCGCTAATCTCAGGAACTTCTGATCCGATTTGAAAAATTATTTCAGTGTTACATAGCCCATTTGTCGAGGAAGGCTATAGGCTAATATATCATACTCACATAAACCGTAGCGAAGCGAGGGCGGTTCGCTAGTTTAAAATGTTATGACTTAATTTAAATCAGCAATAATTTTTAAAAATTATTGTTATAAACTATACCTTCGTAAAAAAACCTAACCAGATGCTACAGTCAATTCGAATTCATAAGATGACTGACATCGCTTTAATTATTTTTTTCTAACAATGGCGTATATTTGGTAACGATTTCGTTTAAAAACGTTTATTTTCAAAAGAAAAACGTGATTATTACAGCAGTATGTGGCGCTCCAAAGGATCTTCCGGAGACTTATATTATATTTTATATTTAATAGCGATACGCCCTCGCTTCGCTTCGGTTTATATGAGTTTTCTGTAACACTTGTTTATATAGCAGAATTTATTATACATAAAAACCTTCCTCTTGAATAACTCTATCTTTTTTGTACAATAAAGTGTTTACATACATACATACATACATACATTTGCTTCTAGCTAATGCTACGAATGCTACACTGTCTGTAGCAGCATTTTTCCGCTTCGTAGCAAAAGTCTGCTACGAACAGAGAACCTGAATACTTTTGTCTTAACTGTTGTATGTACAGTTTTAATATTGTTGGCCAGCCAACGTGCGTGTTTCTTTGTTGTTCCCCTTATACAATTTTAAAGGCGTCTATCCATCACCGTTGCTGACGTCGTGATCCTTTCAATAGCGTTAGTGCATTGTGTTCTGCGTAGCGATAGGCTTGATGGATGAAGACCTTCAAATGCTTTTCCGAGTGAAATTGGATATTTTATTTTATACGGGCTATAGAACAAGTGTCAGATGAAGAGAAAATAATCTAAGATAATAAAATTCTCGTATCACAGTGTTTTTGTAACAAAACTCCTCCGGAACGGCTTGACCGATTCCTATGAAGTTTTGTGTGAAAATTCAGTAGGTCTGAGAATAGGACGTCAACAAATTTCGATAAGGTTCGAATGAGAAAAAAATACACCTGGTGGCGCTGGGCGCGAACACCTAGTAATACGAGTATCTAAAAATGGACATGAACAGCTATTTATGTAATAATTATCATTGCAATATGTTCTTTAAAATCTTAGTATGTTAAACCTTTTTGTTTTATTTGTTTATATCTGGAATCCAACCAATTCTATGCCAAAGTATTTAAACAATTACTTAGAGAGTTAAAAAAACCTGCATTTCGACTCCATTGCTAGCTTAGATAGAGGCCTTAGTGATCCTGCGTACGAAGTTAGAGTCCCGAATTTGATTACCAGTAATGGCAAACATTTGTTTAATAAACACAGGTATTCATTACTGGTAATTCATTTATATAATTCCTAAGTCTTACATATTTTTGAAGTACCTATTACCCATAATACAAGCCTAACGTCTTGATCAGGACTAGTTGAATTTATTTTTAACTATCCCCAAACATTTATTTATTTAATAAATATCCTGTATAGTGAAAAACTAAATGTTAATTAAAGATTATTCTCCGTTAAATGCATTCTATACCCACACGGCAACATCCCACACGAAGCGGTAATTAAATTTCGGATTACAGCTGTACTGAAATATTATTAGTGCAGAAAACCACGTGAAGTTAACACTAAACTTGTTATACGTTATAATGACACAGTACTATTATAGTAGGAACTTGCTTTTTAATTAACCACGAGCTTTAAATACTTGTTCTACTTTTTCATGATTTCTATGACAAAATACAATTTTGATGCAAGTGATTTGCAGTTTGATTTGTCTTTGGCCCGAGTTGCAAACGAGGGGATAAAACTCTGCACCAGTTAAAATTGCTGTTCCTCACGTGTATCAAACGAATACATTTGCAAAAAAAAAACAAGGAAACACGATGTCCGCAGGAAATACAGCTATGAAAAGTAAAAAAGCACCCGTTCGAAAAATCAAACGTTTCGCACGATATACAATTACGATAATGTTGCACTTTTTGAGAATCTGTATTAGAAACAACACACACTATAAGTTTTTTAATTAAACCTACGTTTTTTTATAAATTTATAATATTTAATAGTAGTTAAAGCCAAATAATTTAGGATTTCATAATTTGTTGTAAGTAAAGTTAAAGTAAGTTTTGCGGGTGGTAGGACCTTGTGCAGGGGCCGTCCGGATGGCGATGGCCAGTAAGATCACCTGGTAGGATCCCCCACGTACAAAATTAATAGGTAGGGGATCCTACCAGGTGATCTTACTGGCCATCGCGGTCCGGATCGCTACCACCATCTTATCCATTAACCTACCGCCAAACAGCAGTGTTCGCATTGTTGTGTTCCGGTTTGGGAATAAGACAGCCGGTGAAATGACTAGCATAGAGGCATTCTATCTTAGTCCTAAGGGTTGGCGATGCATTTGCAGTCTTAGGATTGCATTGCAGTCTTGTGAATGCGAATGTCTATGGGTCACAGTTTCCACTTACCATCAGGTGGCCTGTGTGCTCGTTTGTCTTCTCTATGCCATAAAAAAAAACCTATAGAGCTAAATCAAGAAAAAAACTCAAGTGGTTTACAAAATATTGTATCTTCCTGGGGGCCTAATAAGGCTGCGTTTATCGCGTGACGAAATGTAGATAAAACATCCGTCACTTTCTGACACTTACATAAGTACGAGAGCGACGGATGCTTTATTTAGAGTAAATTTACACTCATAATTGTTAGTAGTTCCTTAATCCTAATTGTTAGTAACAAATTACAAGTTACACTAATTGTAAGGCGCATGTAGCCAACAACAATGACGCATGTAAGGGCAGTCTACTCTGCCCCCTATCATGCTGAGGATGGTATTGGGGCTGGCCCGCACGCGGCGCACCAGGGACGCGGCCCGCTTGCGCATGGTGGTGTGAAAGCAGGCGACCCCGGCGGCCGCGAACATCCCTGACGCGCTACAGAAGCGAGGCAGCCCCACTATCACCCGGGACGCATTAAGTACTGGACACGGAGGGCTCCATAGGCCCGTTGCGTGTATTGCATCATAGGCTGCACGTGTAAAGGGATGTACAGAATGCTCTAAACAACGTAACTTTTACCTCCCTTGTACAGCGCGCAAACTAACGAGCTATCATATTAGCCCTAACTGAAAGAGCCCTCCGTTCCCGCTCAATGTCCTTGTTATCCTTGAGGTCAGACGTTACTAAATGCATGTTTCAGCTAGCCTGTTAAATAGTCGTGTAAAATGTTTGACCCATACTCAGCAGACTGGCATAACAATTATTTAAGCGTTCTATTTCTGCCATTTGACTACGTAACCCTAAAAAGCTGCCCAGAACCCAACAATAAGCCCTTAACATTTATCCCCTTATGTTCATCAGCATTCTGTTTTCATCAACGGAAACGCCTCAAGCAATTGAACACTTAAAATGCAAGACTTGTACCTATTGCCATCTACTAAATATTCATGAGTAACACGAATCAGTTATTTATGTTAAAGATAGATGGCGTTGTGAGGTATCTTCAAAGTTAATCGATAGATGGCGTTAAAGTGACGGCGTTTAACCATGACGAATCGTGGTGCTAGGATTTGTCAACAGATGACTCTTATTCGAAGGTGCCCTAATAGACAGCTTACCGTGTCAAGATTATGTTTTGTATCTCGTATTGATGGCGTTGGGATCAAAATATAGGTAATTGGTTACGTCACGATGCTGATACTTTTACTTATTATTTAGTATACTGTGTGTTTAGCAAATATTTTAAGAATGTGTAACGGGAATATCTTTCAGTTTAAAGCCATAATCATTCTAAAGTATCACAAAAGTATTAAAAAGAATGGTAGTCGCAGTAAGCGATGTCTAACTAGATAAAATGTTATTTCATGGTTAACCTAGTTGTTACCTACGACTCCGTCCGCGTAAAAGTTGTAAAAAGAAAAAAAATACATTAAAGATTACAAAAAAAAATGTGCAAAGGCAAACTTATCCCTTTAAAGGATCTCTTCCAGCTAACCCTGTTGTTAGCTGTTTATTGCTCTAGCTTCGGGAACTAACAATTTTTCGGGATATAAAGTATCTAATATCCTTTCTTGGGGTTTACGTTATCTCCATACTATATTTTATCGAAATCGGTTCAGCGGTTTATCTGTGAAAGCAAAACAGACAAATAGACAGATAGAGTTACTTTCACATTTAAAAACATTAGTATGGATATGGCAAATGACTAAAGGAATAATAATTATGTCATAGTTTAAATTGCTGTTTAATCATTGTAATTGGAAAAAAAGACAATCAAATACCACCACAACCTGTCTTCTTCAGTCTTTACAACCATTTTGACGTTAAGAATAACGCATTGATTTATACATTCAGATAGGGGCGTGCGACAAAAATAACAAATAAAATAAGTTTCTCCAAGCCACTATAGCACCATGTTTCAGATTTATTGCAAGCTTAAGTAATTATATTAAGTCTTTCCATCAGACTTCATGAAATGATTCCTAAACAAAATGAACAGCACGTAACATACAGTAACTAGCGACATCTAGTAAACATGCTTTCAAACTCTTAACTTAAGTGCAAAACTCCACAGATCATAGATGGCGCTATTAGTCAAAATAACAGTCGCCTATAACACAAGTAGCTAGCTACTGAGTTAATACCAGTTTTCAAATAGATGGCGCTGGAATCAAAACTGGTTTAGGGCGGATACATGGAAATTTGAGTTACGTAAACCGTCGAGTGGGAAATGATGCCCGGTGTAATAAAGGCATATAGGGGGTGTAAAGAATATTAGAACAGGTAACGTGTGAGAGAGAAACAATGAATACATAACTCATATTATGATTGGGTTTCAGACGCGAAAGTTTTAATGCTTTCATCACATTCCATGGTGTAGAGGTTACAACGATTATTGCAGTGAAATGAGAACAAGTTTATTTTAACGTACACGAAAAACGACAAAAGTAATTTTTAATAAGTAAAAAAAATGTAGAGGAAAAATCCAACTCACAAGTGTTAGGTTGCTTTATTATTATTGTTAATTACTTTATAAGATATGATTTGACTATCTACCTGTCACTTGTATAAAAAAAAAGGGAACTTGGCGGTTGATTTATCGAGTAGTCTGGTTTTGATGGTCGTCGAAGATAGTCATAGAAAAGGTGCTTGTAGATTGAGAGAATAAAGAAAGTGTTATAGAAGAGGAGTTTTTATTATACTTCAGAAGTGGGATTACAACGCATGTTCACGTAAGTACGAGTCTAACATAATAGTACCTGTATATTATACATACATGTTTTTTTTTAAACGTGTCTATTCAGAATAGCTTTACCGTTACGGTTTGAACGGCTTGCTGTCACATTTTAAGAGTGCAATTTGAGTACGAATAGATGCCGATTTAAAAGGAACGGCATCCTAGATCGCAGGTTTTCACGCTGCTTATTTAACTAGTAGACGGTTACTTTGCCGAATTATTGTGATGCAAATAGTAATAAAATATAAATTCTATATATTTTCACAAATAGTGTTAATTATTCACGTTTTAAAATTTGTAACGGTAAAATGGATCGTTTCCAACCTCCATTATTGAATTGATACACCTGCTTAAACGCTAAATTTTTCAACATTTATTCTTAGTATCTAGAATTGTTTATTACATGTTTTGTTTTTCTTTTTCGGATTCGAGGAACAGACAATGAATAAGTCGAGCGCTAGCCGGGGTCGCGGCTCTGACAGTCGTCGTCTTGAGACACCTGATCGAGGTTCAATTGTGCAACGATCGCGAAGTCGCAGTCGTTTCACTAGGCGCAGTTGCAGCTTAAAAGACAGAGAGAATGAACTCGAACGCGAAAAGGAAAGACTACGACGCATGGAGTACGAGCTGGAAAAAGATCGTAGGTTGCAGGACGCACAACGGCGGAGCAGTCTCCTCGAACGTGATTGCAGCCGGCGTAGCCGCGAGCGTTCCCGGCGCGACCGCGAGCACAGGCGACGCAGCCAAGAGCGTAGCCGTGCCAAAATGACGGGCAGTCGCGCCAGCCGGGCACGCAGTCGCCTTACTCCTGAGCAACACCCTCGTAGCCGTGAGCGCAGTCCTATGAAGTTTGCGGACAGCCGAGCGCGCAGTCGGCGTAACCCGGATCCGTGCCGGGAGCGGAGCCCTGTGGCTCTCGTGTGCAGTCGCCACAGCCGGGAGCAGCCCCGTCCTGAGCAACGTCAGCGCAGCGCGACGCGCGGGAACGCGTCACGCCAAGCAAGACAACATACAAGGTCACGTAGTCCTTCCTTTACTGTTAAAGATGTTATTAACATTTTGAATAATTTGAAATCTAAATCATCCTAGCCGTCAACACAAAGCGCATCTACCCATAAAAATATTGACCATAAAAATATTCTCCCTAATTTTGACCCTTCAGCCATAAATCAACGAATTGATATCTGGCTGAAGAAAGTAAATGAATGCGCCACTGTTTACGGGTGGGACGATAAGACTACGACACATTTTGCTATGCAAAAGTTACAGGGCCTGGCTAAAGTTTGGTTTGAAGGGTTAAACACTATACTATTTTCGTGGCCTGAATGGCAAGAAAAATTAATAACTGCGTTTCCCTCCGAACAAAACTATGCTCAAATAATTGAAGATATGCTTAAAAGGAGAAGTAGGTTATATGAGCCAATTGAGAATTACTATTACGAGAAATTGTCATTGCTTAATCAGTGCGATATTAGCGGTAAACGTGCAGTGGACTGCATCATTCATGGGATTACTGACAGAACCATGAAGTCCAGCGCACTCGCGCTACGTTGTACTCATCCTGACCAATTATTGCAATTTTTGATGAGCAACAGAGATTCGGTAAATTTTTCGGACAAGTCCCATTTAAGAAAATCTTTTAATTCTGAGCACTTTAATACTAGCTCTAATAGTTCCAAACCTGTTAGTAGGGATGCCAAGGATATATATTGCTTCAACTGTAAAGAAAATGGGCACCCCTATTTACATTGTAAAAAACCTCTTTTAAGATGTAAACATTGCAACAAAATCGGGCACACGTTAGAAAATTGCAGAAATAATATCAATAGTAACGCTAGTAAACGGAATGACCAAAAAAGTGTACAGTGTATCTCAAATTTTAACGCTAGTTCTAAATACATTAAGGAAGTAAATATCAACGGGTCGTCAGCGGAGGGTTTTATTGACTTTGGTAGCGAGGTGACCCTAATCAAGCAATCCTTTGCTTCAAGTTTAGCATTACCGCATGATAACATTCCTTCCACTATGAAAGGATTTGGAAATGGATGTGTTCAATCTTTAGGCAATGTGACTGTTGAGCTATCTATTGATAACGTGCAAGCAATCGTAAACTGTAAGGTCGTTAGGGATGATTTACTGAACAAGGCAGTGCTTGTTGGACAATCATATACCGAGCAGCCTCATATTATTGTTTTGAAGGACGCTACTAACCTCCGATTTCTTGACATTGGTAAAGAAATACCGTTCTCAAATTCTACAATAGTGGATAATAGGCTTCTAAAAGTAGAGACAGCTGCGACCGTGGAACTGTTCGGCCCTGCAACTGTCAGGGCTGGTACTAATTCTCAGTTTAGCGGGGATTTGATGCTAAATAATAAAATTACCGGAAAACCGAATCAGCAGTACATGGTTTCTGGTGGCATAAGCACGGTCAAAAGCGGGTGCTTAAATGTAACCCTGTTCCCATGCTCAATTCCTCTTGTCATATTAGGAGGCACTAGCATATGTCGCGGTGAAAAAGTTAATGTAGTTCATAGGGTCGTAACTGTATCTAGTGATATGTGTAATTCTAGTCGTTCATGCAGTTTAGATAAAGCCCAAATTAAGATTGGAACGAATGCTACTATTAGTGACAAGGAAAAACTGTTTTTACTACTAGACAGATTTAAACACTGTTTTGCTTCTAATCTTAAGGAAATAGGTTGTACGGACGTGGCTCGTATGAAAATAGAACTGAATAGTCAGAATCCTGTTGTGTACCGTCCTTACCGCTTATCTCACCATGAACGCGATACCGTACGCCAAATGGTAGATGACATGTTAGATGCTGGAGTCATTAGAGAGTCAGTGTCTGAATACTCTAGCCCTATCATTCTAGTTAGGAAAAAGGATGGTTCTCTTAGAATGTGCATCGATTATAGGAAACTTAATTCAGTCACAGCCAAAGAAAGATACCCGATGCCAATCATCGAAGATGAGATTGCTAGGTTATCTGGTCAGTCTTGCTTCGTTACCCTAGATCTGTCGTCAGGGTACTATCAAGTGCCGATTGAGGAGCACAGCCGGCACCTTACCTCATTTGTAACGCCCGATGGGCAGTTTGAATTTAACCGCATGCCCTTCGGGCTTGCTACCGCGCCGGCTGTGTTCCAGCGCATGATGAATAAGATCCTTGGCTCTGCGAGGTTCAGTAAGGCCACGGTTTACCTCGATGATGTGTTAATTTTTGGAAAAGATCCCGATGAATGCTTAGCTAGGCTGGAAGAGGTACTAAAGCTGTTAGAGCAAGCCAATTTGACGTTGAATCTCGCAAAATGTGCGTTTCTCGAGACAAAAATTGACTATTTAGGGTACGAGATTAGTGGTGAAGGTTTCAGGCCAGGTGAGGGTAAAATTTTAAGCGTTCGGAATTTTCCTCGCCCTTCAAATGTGCATGGCATACGTCAGTTTCTCGGTTTAGTAAGCTATTTTCGTAAATTTGTACAAAATTTTGCGCACATAGCCCATCCTCTAAGTAAATTGCTTAAAAAAGACAGTCCTTGGGAGTGGTCAGACGCCCAAGAAGAAGCTTTTACAAATTTAAAATCTTGCCTAGAAGCGAGGCCAGTTTTAGCTATATATGACCCAAAGGCCGAGACTGAGCTACATACAGACGCCAGTCGGATAGGTATTGCCGGAATCCTTCTCCAGCGTTCGGCAGGCAGTGATACTCTTCGCCCTGTGGCATATTACAGCCGACAGACGTCACCCGAGGAAAAGAACTTCCACTCGTACGAGCTGGAAACATTAGCTGTCGTTGGTAGTCTGCGAAAATTTCGGGTTTTCTTGCTAGGGTTGGTGTTGATCAAGATTGTTACTGATTGTTACTGACTGTAGCGCTTTACGCTCCACGTTTCTAAAACGAGACCTCATTCCCCGCATCGCACGTTGGTGGCTGTCCTTGCAGGAGTTTAACTGCTCTATAGAATACAGGGCGGGTACAAAAATGGCGCACGTAGACGCTTTGTCCCGCAATCCCGTTAATAATAGTGAATCTGATTGTTGTAGTCTTGATCAAGTTCCTCTCGTGTGGTCCATAAGTGACGAGGACTGGCTGTTGACTTTACAACTGGGAGACTCCGAGTTGTGTAGGATTCGTAATATCTTGAGTGCTGACTTGGGTGACAAAGGGTTACAGTATATAAAAGACAACTATGTTTTACGCGATAATAAACTTTACAGATGTATAGGAGGTGACAAAAATAATGTACGTTGGGTAGTGCCGAAGGGGGCCAGGTGGCAATTGTGTCGACTAAACCATGATAGCATTGGTCATTTTGGGGTGGAGAAGACTCTTGATCGAATCAAAAGAAATTATTGGTTTGCGAAAATGTCTCGTTTTGTAAAAAAATATGTAGGCGCTTGTTTGGAGTGCGCATTCGCAAAGAAAACATCGCATTCGCATGAGGGTCTTCTACACCCCATACCTAAAGTTGAAATTCCCTTTCATACACTTCACGTTGACCACCTGGGCCCCTTCGTCAAGTCTAAACGAGGTAATACGCACCTACTAGTTATAGTGGACGCATTTACCAAGTTCATTTTTGTCAAGCCCGTAAGGAACACACAAACACAGAACGTATTGCGAGTCTTAGACGAGATTTTCAGTACTTTTAGAACGCCTGATCGCTTAGTGAGTGATCGAGGTAGCTGCTTTACCTCGCACGCTTTTAAGAAGTTTTGTAATGAAAAGGGTACTCGACATATTCTAAATGCCGTAGCCAGTCCCAAGTCTAACGGGCAAGTAGAAAGGTACAACCGTACCATTCTAAATTCCTTAACAGCGCAGAATCTGCAACAGAATGAACGGGACTGGGATAATCAGCTAGGGAAGATTCAATGGGGCCTCAACAATACGGTTCAAAAGACTACTGGCAGAACACCCGCCGAGGTTATGTTTGGTGAAGCCATGAATAGTGAAATCAATCCTAGTTTCAATGAAATTTCTCAAAATACACGCGAGTCTATTGATTTATGCACGATTCGAGACGAGGTTAAGGTAAAAATTGACGAGGGACAAAAGAAACAGAAACAGTATTATGATGCTGGTAGGAAACCAGCACGTATTTACAGTGAGGGCGAGTTGGTAAAGATTACGAAAATTTCCTTCGATAATGATGGGAAGAGCAAAAAACTCTTGCCTTCGTATGTAGGTCCGTTCCGCGTTATTAGGGTTCTGGGAAATGACCGTTACAAGCTGGCACCTATTCAAGGTTTTGGTAATAAGAAACATAAGAGGGGTACCACCGTAGCTTCAGATCGCATGCAACCCTGGGTGCATGTAGCCGCACTGAACCTTCATGAGGATGTCTTAAGTGAAAGTGCCAGCGAAAGCAATGACACTTCTTCCTAAAACTAATTTACGTTGTACGTGTAAGTTTACTGGGTGATACGAGTATTACCTACATATATATCTGTTTCTTATTTCAGGTCAACCACGAGAATCGATTGGTTCGTGGTTTGACAAAGACTACCATCGCCGGGCGCGAGAATTGATTGGTTCGCGCCTCGGCAAAGACTACCATGGCTGGGTGCGAGAATTGATTGGTTCGCACCTTGGCAAAGACTACCATGGCTGGGTGCGAGAATTGATTGGTTCGCACCTTGGCAAAGACTACCGATGCTGGGCGCGAGAATTGATTGGTTCGCGCCCACGAAAAGACTACCAATGTCGGGCGCAAGAATTGATTGGTTTGCGCTTCGGCAAAAACTACAAATCTTAGATGCGAAAATTGGTCAGTTTACGTTTTGATAAAGACTAAGAGTGTCCAATAACGTGCACATGATATTAATAGATTTATGCAAGAGTAAGATGATTTCTCCTTTTTAGCAAATTTTCATAATTACTTATTTGTATTGTGTAAACTGAAAAACTATGTAGGTACCTACTTACTTATTTTGTATACATTATTAACAAATCTGTGCATCTTTCTGTTTATACTTAAGTAGATACGATTTTCTAATAAGCGCAACCTAAGCTTAATTCGTAAGCGAATGATTCTTATTCTGTATACTTGGTAGTAAACTTTACATACATTTGGTACTGTTTGCGACTGTACAGTATAACATGTAAGTACAAATTGCATTTCTTGATATATATATTTATATTTTTTTCTTTGTTTGATAATTTTTTGTTACTTAGTGTTAAACTTAAATGTATATTAACTATTTTCTGTCAGAAGGGCCAAGTGTTAGGTTATCACTTGATTCGTGCGCGAGGTCGCACACGGGGTCAGAATGGTCGAGTGTTAGGTTGCTTTATTATTATTGTTAATTACTTTATAAGATATGATTTGACTATCTACCTGTCACTTGTATAAAAAAAAAGGGAACTTGGCGGTTGATTTATCGAGTAGTCTGGTTTTGATGGTCGTCGAAGATAGTCATAGAAAAGGTGCTTGTAGATTGAGAGAATAAAGAAAGTGTTATAGAAGAGGAGTTTTTATTATACAAGCCAACAAACGTAGACACATTCAAAATTGTGTAAGATAAGATAATTAATTTTGTATTTTTGTATCAATTGTGATGTAAATTAAATAAACAAATAAATAAATTAGTCGACAATATCACACCAATTGACCTAGGCCCAAATTAAGCTTGTATTATAGGTACTAGACAACGATATAAATACTTATATAGACAAACATATACTTAAATACATAGAAAACATCCATGACTCAGGAACAAAATAAATATTCGCGCTCATCGCACAAATATCTGCCCTTACCGGGATTTGAACCCAGGACCGCTAACTTCGTAGGTCACTACCAACTAGGCCAGCTATGTTAAGATTATACATATTAGCATATCTTGTGACGTCACTTCCGAGTAAAAAGGCGGCAACCGGGCTTGGTAATGGCCGATCTTTATGTTTGCGGGACATTCTTTCGACAGCTTTCTTGCCCATCAGACTTTGTTTTTAAATTATTCTTTGAAACTCTAAGTTATATTATTGAATCCCGGGTTTCTCGTAATTTGGTGTTATTTTGCGGCGTAAAAATGGTTGCAGTTCAGCATGTGATGCAACATGGCTGCACTGGTTTTCAGTTGCAACCTGAATTTAAAGTTAATTGCAACTATTAGGCATTAAACTGATTGGGTGGCATTAAAAAAAAACACAATAGACAATTGAGACAAAAAAAACGAATTGAAACAGTTCATGGTAATAGATCTAGAATACGGTATTTGACCAAAACTCAAATCAGCTTCTTTTAATGAAACATCAAAAACGCTCCGTTACTATGGAATTTATAGGGAGAAGATTATACGTACATACATAGTATGCGTCATTTTTTTCTCGGATGTGAAACAGCTCCCTCTCGTGGCCAAGATGTGAACGATCCCACCGTCTTGTATTAGTTTGATTAACCATCATATAAACTGTTCATAACTTCCTAAAGATTTAATTAATCTGCATTGACGTTGTTTTGTCCTACATAATTTTCCCTTATAACGCCGTAATTAAGTATTTGCCAAATATCACTCTATAATTAATGATCAATCCGTGGCCGTGATTAATTACTAACAAATTGATATATTTTAGAAACATAACATCGTATTTTAGCATCGTTAGTTAAGTTCAGGCAAATTGAAATTATACTTAAACTTGGTTCACTAAATATAAGACTTTACCTACTTTGTTGAGATACACCTGTTTCTAAAAATATAATGAACTAGCGACCCGCCCTCGCTTCGCTTCGGTTTATATGAGTACGATAACCTATAGCCTTCCTCGATAAATAAACTATCTAACACTGAAATAATTTTTCAAATCAGACCAGTAGTTCCTGAGATTAGCGCGTTCAAGCAAACAAACAAAAAAACAAGTAAACTCTTCGGCTTTATATTATTATTAAGTATAGATCCTTATTTTTTGAGTGAATTCCTGCAGTTAGATTTTAAAATAATATATGGTAACGCCTTAAACGATATTATAATTAAGCTACGTTTAATATTTATTGTGGTTTTAACCCATCTGTCACTTTCTGACACGTACATGTGTAGGAGAGTGACGGATGCTTTATCCACATTTTGTCACGTGTTAAACGCAGCCACACTAGGCCCACAGGTTACTTCGTAATAATCTTCCACAAAAGAAGCAATTTTCTTGCAAATCGAGCCGTCTGACAAAGTTCGGAATACAAATAAAGTAACGTACGAAATGAAATGTCAACTGCATGTATTTTTTAAGAAGGTTACAAATGTTACGTGATTTCAATCGTTCCTTTGTTGATGAATGTGACATAACGAGATGGGATTGACAGTAACGGTGAGATAGTCCATGACTTTAGTCAAATCGTGTTTATGATGTATTTATTTTATTTTTTAATAGCGTCTAAATACGAGTACATAATAAAGTAATTTTGCCAATGTCAAGTATATAAGCAACGGTGTACGATGAATCCTGTCCTGTCCTCGAAATCTTCCAGTCATAGTCGTTATAACCCTTGAAGATGGCGAGCATCCACTTCAATGGCTTGGTGTGATCTTGACCGCTAACTCATTTGGAACCATCTTTTCACCGTTATTTTATTCAATGCAAGTTCTTCATCAATGTTACAAGTTGTCCCACAAAACTGCTCTGGATTGCGAACCAAAATCAACGATAAAATAATTTACAAATAAATAAATAATTGGACAGATTATGTTTTCAGAATGACAGCCAGCCAATAGACCCCGTGTGAGTAAAAATCATGCTAAGCATGGTAAGCATGGATTTTAGATTAATATATATTTTAATTAATTTAAGTAGAGAGCTATACAGTAGATAAACTAAGAGTGTTTTAAAAATTCGCCAGCAAACTTTTACCGCAGTTTGGCGAATATTGTATTGAAAAAAAAAAGTGTACGTTAAAGAGGAAAAAAAAAAACAATAATTGTTTACGTGACGGTTGCGTAATGCCAATTACGCAGAATCGCGAACTATAATTTATCTACACGCATATTATAAGCACTCATATTATAGTTACTCTAGTTTACCCGTGTGGTTGCCGGGTTAGAATAGTGCCACTCCATATCTTCCCGTGGATGTCGTAAGAGACGGCTAAGGGAATAAAGGCGTATAGTACTGTTAGGCGATGGGCTTGCAACCTGTCACTAATACACTGGTAAACATCTTAGCCTAAAAGTGCAAAATGTGGTTACAGAATTATTAACAAGTTTTTAGAGTTGTTGGTAATTCTGTAGCTCTGCCTACCCCACTCTGGGAATGTGGGAAAAAGGCGTGGGTTTATGTATGTAAGATGGGTTCCGAAGCCGAAATTATTTTTTATGTTATTAAAAATGTAGATTATTTTATTTCTTGCTTATGCAATGCTTTTATTTTCTACCAATCGACTTTGATTTCGAGCGGTCGAAAGTTGAAAATCGCCCCCTTGTATGGTGTTTTACCTGCTACATGCCAAAAAAAACTTTTCAACAGCATTTCAACCCTTTGACATACAATTTATGCCTCACATAAGTTCCGAACCGTGTAACATACCTTCTCTAGTGTAAAGATTGCATATTTCAAAGCACATCTCGTGGGAAATAAGCATGAATCTAAAAACGGTGAAACACTTTATCGCGTGTTGATATCTTTGGTTTGCGGTGGAATAAAACAGGAAACTGGTAACGGTATTATTATTGAGAGTTTTTAGGCTTCTTGTACCGTGCTACTGAGGCATGCCACAAATCTGGATCTATGTGCAAGTTATGCTAGGTTACGGCAAGAGATGTGACCTGATAGATACTATAGTTCATCATCATCATAATATACGGCGACGGCCGGTTTTGTACTACTCGCATCCATCGGCTTCCCGCGATATTCACCAGATCGTCGGTCCACCTTGAAAAAGGCCTAGAAACACCTTGCTTTTCGCGTCTCTTTATATTCATTTCTAAATACATACATACGAGTACATAAGCTCATGCTTTTATTCCCTGAATGGGGTAGGCAGAGCTACAGAATTACTAACAACTCTAAAACCATTTCTAAATAATAAATAAAAAACAAAAAAGGATCGTAGCAGGTGGAAAGAAGTGGTCTTTACGTAGGTAAAGACCACTTCTCTGGGAAACAGGCGTGATTTAATGTATGTATGTAAGTAAAACAAAGAAAAAACCACATTCAAACTCAACAAAATCCTGTACATAGACAAAATACCTGTTGTCACGAAATGGTACCAACTCATCTATGCTTGCGGTAAACCCAGTAATAAGTATCCAAGAAACGTTTTTTAACCGTATTTTTATTTTTGTTGCATCGTAAAGCGCCAAACTAGCAGACGCCACAACGTTGTACAATATCTGCAGGGATCAGTACAAAAGCGCAGAACTACTTGAGCTCATACGCTTCAGGATCCCTGCGCGGAGCGCGCGTCCGTCGCGAGCGCTCGCCTGGTTCGCCGTCCCGCTGTCTGCGAGCCGCGCCGGCTCACGCGCACCCCTCCGACGCATTTGTGATGCGTATAACAAGTCGCTGGTCTCAGTTGACATATTCAATGCGTCAAGATCTAAATTTAAGAAATTAGTACTCGAACTGGGCACTGTTGAGGGAGGTGGCTGACAATGTGGGACAACATGTGGTTAGTCGCTTATCATTGCTGCCCCGTAACTGACATATCATTGTGCACTGTTTGTTTTATTTTTTAGCGTAATAATAGTCTGTTTCTCTTTTCCAAACGATGGAATTTAATTTAATTTAATTTAGTTTAGGTAAGTGTAGAACAAACCAAATGTTAATATATCTCAGTGAAAGCTGTTGAGGGACGAAGTTAAACATCCTATGAGTTCAGTGGTTATTTTTATATTCCTACTTTTGAAATACTTAGTAGTACTTATTTTTAAGTTTTATTTTTACTTAGGTACTTGACTACGAATTCCTCGGAGCGTAAGTTAGACACGTGGTTAACCGTAGATTTCTTCAAACTTACCTGGAACAAGGAAAAATAATCAAATTAATAAAATCCAAAGTGTAAGGTATCGTAAAACGGGGTGAGTAGGGACATGACCTAAAACTAAGCGTATGTTACTAATTTATAAGACTGAAATGATTTCCAATAGATGTAACGGTATTTTCCATTTAATACTTGTTTTAACAATTCTCACCTCTTAATCCCTACTCACCCCGTTTTACGGTAATTTTTATAGTAATGTAATAATTATCAAACATTTTAGTAAGGCCAAAGTTTAAGCCTATTTATAATTAGATAATGCGTGAAATATTTATATATCTCGTCACAACATTGCAAACTCTATACTCGATTCATAACATGTCAAAATCAGTAAAACCATATTGATTTTAATGTGTTATCATATTATAAACGTAACAATAGCTCTTATTTACTTGACAGTAATGGAGACCGAATTAAAAAAATTCGATAACATGTCGAAAGCAATATGGTTTTACTTTTAGTATAATAGAGTAAGATTGCACATTATACATTAATATGTACAGTCACGATCTTTAATTTGGTACCCACCTTAGGTCCAAAGTCAATCTGACATGCTACAATAACAAGGTTGAGTTTCCTAAAAGATACAAATGACGTGACATCTCTAATGACATTGACGACTTCAAGCATATTTTTCTTGAAGTGGGTCCCAAATTAACGATCGTGACCGTACATCTTCCAGAGAAAAACTATGACTTCATAATTATTCTAACGAAAACGATGGCTCAAGAATAAAAGTGGTATCGAGTTAAGAGCCTCCAACAAATCTTATTTGACATTTTTATTTTGCCCCCTGATCCCCTAAATCAATTTATCATTTTCATCGCAAAATAACTGCAGAAAAATAATGATTCATGATGGTCCTTTGTTTGTGACAACCCTATTGTGCGCAACTTTAAACTGTACTTAATTCTCGATTGTAGGGTAGGGTTGAACGGAGTTGATTTATTACAATAGATTGCTTTTGAAGTTGATATAAAATTGAGGCTTTGGGAAACAGCATTTTTATTTTGGACTAGAGGACGTCGGCGACTTCGTACACGTGGAATTAGTCTCCCACTCCTCTCCCTATTTCTCCCGTTGGGGGTCTATTTCCGCAAAGTCCTTTCTTAGTGCACCCTTCGACGTCATATAAGGAACCTACGTGTCTTTGGAATCTCTAGACCCAGCGGTTTGGTCGGTGCGTTGATATACAGTGTGTTACCAGCACCCTGTTTTTTTTTAAAGTAGGTTAAAATAACGTTTATCTGTAACGTAACTATGACATTAATTTAATTAATAAACTAATTTTCAGGCTTTGTTAACTTTCTAACAAAATTTTAATTGCCAGCAATGTAAAGCACTGCACACTAATTTGACAAGTGCAAATGACAGTCGACGGATACTTTGATTATTATCATTTGCCCCCGTACCACGACATACCTTGTACTAGGCAACAGCGATACTGATAACGGTAAACACGCAGCACATGCACTACATTAAAAATGGACGGTATCTAAGAAAATTAATTGTGAAGTTATTTTAATATTTTTTTACTGATAATACTTGCAAACAATTGCTAAAGTAACATATTATCGGCAGTTTTAATAAATTCCCGCATGCCGGTAACACACTGTACAAGTCAGTGAGTCAGGTTTGCCTTTTATATGCAGGGTAACTGGATATTCGATACAATCCTTTTATGGAGACATAGTAGAGTTCATTTGGAGCAAATTAGGTCATGCCCTGGCCGAAAATTATTAGTTTCTGAGATATATCACATAAAGTATGTTTCTCCATACTAGATTTTCCCATTTTCACTTACAATTAGTAGGGAGAAACAAACTTTATTTGATTAGGTACTTAAAGACTCGATTATAAAAAAACGGGAAATGCGTTTCAAAACTTCCCAGATTTATAATGAATCTAATCATGTAAAATATCACAAAATTTTTTTATTTTAAACATGACATTAAGGATTTTTCGCGGCACGGACCACCAAATGAAATCTGAGAAACTAACCATTTTCGCCCAGGGTACATGACCTAATTTGCTCCAAATGAACTCTACTATGTCTCCATAAAAGGATTGTATCGAACATCCAGTCACCCTGTATAGATAGATTAATTGGTTATATCTTATACTGTATAGATAAAGAACTTAAGTGGATTGAGGAATTAAAAATTTCCATACAATCTGGTGCGTTTTTTACGAATTTTGAATATGTCATAGATATCATGAAAAACTATGTCTGTACGTTTTCCTTTTCAAGAAAATATTTCATAGAATGAAATGGTTTTATGGTAAATCCTTTAAAGTATAAAAATACCTATGTCAGCAGACCTCACACTCGTTTAGAAAAATAAAAAGAAATTAAAAGGAAATTTATCCATATTAAAATTATTAATTTTAGGGACGGCGCAGCATGTACATAGTCGGTCCTTAAGTTCTGTCACAAAGGTTTAGTAAAATAAAACTAATTTTTGTTTATTTTTTAATTTTAAAATAAATTAAATTTAAAAGCTTAATTAAAGTACATTTTTAGGAACTAATCGTCATTCCACATAGTCGCCGCAATTTCCGATACGATCTTTTAACATTCACGGCCGGCACCGATTAAAACACTCACGAGTTTTCTAAAAATTTCACTTTTTGAAAACGCTTTAAAGATTAGTCTTTGTTAACCAGGAAAATTTTCTACCTAATATTATGAAGCTTCTTATCTCTGGGTATGTTCAGAAACCAGCATTATTGTCTTAACGATACTTAAAAACTAGCTTATGAAGCACGAAAGTTGGTCTGTTTTCGTATTTCTGCAAATTGACGTGAAATCGTAAGTTCAATTTAATGAGACATGAAGATTGACCGGAGTATAAGCGGATGTTTAGTTGCTTGGAATACATTCGTATCAGTATTTAAAGATAAAAGTCTGGTCAATATGTCACGCAAATTTCGACTCAATACGAGAACTCTTACAAAAGTTGTAGCCGTTATCAGTATCGTGGTCGTGCGTGTTTTGACCCATGCTTTCCTGCCCCGAATGAGAATGCTTAAAGCTCGTACACCAAATTATTGCAATAGTAACGAACTAGAATTTCGCTTTTTTTATTCTATACCTATATAAAATAAGGTTTTGATTGATGTACTAAAAATTTTTGAAACTCAATTATTTATTTTTAAAATTATAATAAACCTTTGTGACAGAACTTAAGGACCGACTAGGTATTTTTCAATATAGTTACCAACAAAACAACAATGTCTTTGTTAATTACGAAACAAATATTATAACTTCAGTTAGCTTTACAGATAGTTTACCTCAATTATAACTATACAATAACTAACTAATTTCTCAACGTGTTTCCGAAACTTTATTACAGAACCTTCCCATTTGTAACGAAGTTGTCACAATTCCGTTAACTAACAAAGCAGTTTTACACGTGTACAAAATCCACGTTTAGAACTTCTCGATTTCGAAAGTGTATTGTTATTTTGCTCAATTCGTAAAGGGAAGTTGTAGTTAACAAGTAATAAGAGACGATATTTGAAGTTTCAGACGCCCTATTCTATCGGTGAAATCATAATTGCTTTTGACAAGGTACTGGCTGAAACTCAGCGCCGGGAGGCCTGCTGGCCTCCTTCCGTCGTTGGATACAATATTCGCAAAACATGATATTCTGAAAAATATCATAAAAGCAAAACATCATATTCGCAAATCATCATAGTAGCAAGACTCACATTAGCAAAACTTAACTATTATTAAGACATGAATTAGATAGTGTCAACGGAGCTCCGCTACGGCGGACATCCTATTTCTGGGTAGTTTGGCCCTCCGGGCCTGATATAAATCTAACTTAACCTAAACCTACCTAATGATTATATAACAAAACCCGACTATTTGTAAATATAATGTTTTGCGAATATCGTGTTTTGCTAGTATGATGTTATGCGTATATTATTATGATGTTTTGCGAGTATGATGTTATGCGTATAATGATGTTTTGCTAGTATGATCTTTTGCGAATGTCATATTCTGTAGAGTAACCGGCTGCCCTATTCTCTAACGCACTCGCAATCGCAATCGACTTCAAAACGGAACAATAGTTTTCATTTTGTATGCAGACAAGCCTTCGATTTTCAAAATAAAAACAACTGCGATGGCGATTGCGTTAAGCAATAGCCCCTCTGGTAGGTGTCTGACGCCTCAGGATTTTGCTGAGTCAGTGTCCATTTCACCGCCGGCGCATACATTGCGTGCTCTCTGTTATCATCACTGTTTAAAAAAAAAAGTATTTGTGTTTATTATATTTATGTATTCCTTCTCAGATCCCTTTGACTGCCATACATATCGTTGGTCATAATGTATTGTTAGTCATACTTTTTTTTGTCATAACTTCTTTCAGGCTGAAGTTACAGTTTTTAATAAACGTTTATCGTGTAGATTAGTTAGATTAGGTTAGGTTAGTTTTATAAAAATCCTGACAAAATAACCGTGTCCTGAGAAAAATGCATTATGACTTGCGAAAATTATGACTTAACACACATTATGACTAAAAATAATTATGGCAGTCAATAGAGACCCATTCCTTCTTCTTCTAAGTTTAACGTGCTTTCTGTTTAGACCACGAGACAAAACACTCTTTCACCGAATGCCGCGTGTGATATCCGTGAATTTATTAAGTCCGTGGGAGTGTCTATAAATAACTCGACATTCGAGAAATATACGTTGACAGGGGAGAAAGCCATTAATTAAAATTAGAATTGGAATTATCATTTTGTTTTTCACTCGGCCGCCATTACTGTCAAGTAAATAAGAGCCATAATTACGTGATACGATAAATAATATAAAATAATAAAGAAGCCTCTATTGAACACGGTAAAAAGCAAATCATTTTAGACCTGTTTTCGCATTTTCAACGGTATTGTTTTAACGCCATTACTGTCAAGTCAATAACAGCAATTAAAGCGTTGATAACAGGTCAAAAGCAATAGGTATGGTTTGTTGTAGTATAAAGGCCATGAACGACAAAATATACCTCTACCCAGGGATTGTAACCGGTTACAAATAAACCGGTATTTATTTAGGTTAAACCGGTTAATAATTTAGGTTACGTTCGAACGAAATGATTTGGGAACGTTATTTCGAAGCGCTCCCTAACCGGTTACTCTGTGTTTCGATACGGGATGAATGACCGCTGTCGCGCGTCGAGGCGCTGCTGGTGGCTGCGCTATCAATCTAATACCATAGCAAACCAATCCTGTCTCCTTAAACGAGCGGTCATTCACCCCCCACACGGAGGAACCGCTCTCTAACCGGTAAATTGATTTCGTTCCCTGTTTACGCTCCGACATAGAGATACCGGTTAGAGCGGTTCTTGCGAGCGTAACCTTTATTATGGGTTAGGCTCTCAAAGTGCGGCTCTAACCGGTACGGAAAATAAACCGGTTTTCAATCCCTGCCTCTACCATTTATTTCGGATAGTTACTTATATTCAGACTTATATTATACAAATTTCTAGTCATTAGTAAAAGCGACGCTCGGAGACCATCCATTTTTAAACTTATCTTTAAAACAAAACTAGGCGAACAAAATACCCTCATTTGAAACAGGATTACAAACATTTGTCTGCAACCTTATTTTGCTCTCATTACAAACGACTTTGGCACTTATTCCTAGGGGAAAAGACACGGGAACCCTTTTACAGTTGAAAGGCTATGTTGGTTTCCCAAAAGGCCTATTTTGCGAAAGGAAACGGCACTTTTGTGAAGATGCCTTTATTTCTTGTTATTATTAACGTGGAGTGTTTTGTGTCAGTTCATACAAATGATACTAATATATTCGTATAAATTTAGTAATATGGATATTTTGTATGCCAAATAAAAGGCTAAAAGTAGGGTTAATGGTCCCTGGGTCAACTCACTCCATTATTGACCTTATTCTAACTATTTGGTCTTGACTAGACTCAATAGCCAATCTATATTATATAAAAAAAAGCGTACAGGCGTACATTATTAAAAACGTAACTTGAATGGTTCCTCTTTATTTTTTTCCTTTAATTTATTGTCCATGTTGTTTGGTTGCACTCCTTGTCTTCCCGTGGATGTCGTAAGAGGCGACTAAGGGAATAAAGGCTTGTAGTACTGTTAGGCGATGGGCTTGCACCCTGTCCCTAATACATTGGTAAACATCTCAGCTTGATTGTGCAAAATGTGGTAACAGAATTATTAACAAGTTTTTGTGAAAGCTACTTAGAATTTATATCATTTTCATGTCTTATACTCTGAAAATAAGCCGTTCCTTATCTTAGATGCGGGTTAGTGATACATGTCCTCACTAGGAAAGAAAAGTAATTGCATGTTAAAATAAAGTACCAGGAGCGCAGCGGTAATTAGGAGGTGTAGCGCAACTTATGGATGGGATGTCTCCCACACGTCACAGCAATGTACTTTTAATGTTTATGTACTCCTAGAGTGTTTGACGCTATATTTTGTTCTCAAAAAAAGTTTTATTTTACTTTCCTCGTGATTGAAATGAAAAGTAGAGTGTTTAATTGGGGTGGAAGTATCAATTGCACCCTCGAACGAATATCTCGTGCTGCATTTGATCATTTTCATCACTTGGTTAACAATCTACTATTAAAACTAACAAAGATTAAATTCTGTTATAAATAGCTTTTAAATTCTCTGATACTAAAGGCTACCTCGAAGTATTTATGAAACCACAATACAATTCTAAGAATGAACTAACCTTTGTAAGTTACAAAATGAGAAATGACTTCTCTGTAAATACTTAGGGACAAGTTATTAAAGTTTACAAAATTTACATAACTTAAATAACTGTTTAAAACAACTTTCTCGGAAAATATATTACTGTCTCGCTTAGAAGCGGTCAAGCAACGTTCACAATTTTGTGTTCCGGTGTAGGACAGTCGGAGAAATACGTTTCAACATATTTGGATTTTTATACATGTATTTATGAATATGGAACATGCATAGAATTTCAACAAAATACGAAAAACCGTAAAAGAGATAACCAAAAGTGTAATTAAAATTCAATACGGTAAAAAATATGGATGATACAAGAGCTGATATCTCTTAAAAGGTATAACCGTTTTTCATGAAACCTAGCTAAAAACCTTTAAAATAAAGACCGCATCTAAATCGGTTCATCTTTTTAGCAGCCCTAATATGGCTGCGCTTATCGCGTGACAAAGTTTGGGTAAAACATCCGTCACCTTCTGATATGTATACATGTAAGTACGATGGTGACTGATGCTTCATCTACGTTCTGTCACGCGATAAATCAAACCTACTAGGCCCGCAGCTCTTTTTTTCCACGGTTAAAAAAACATTTTAAAAATTCCAGGTTTTTGTGTTTTTAAAACATGTATTTTGCTTTCCAGCCCATTTTCTCTAGCGTGTTCTTAACGCGTAAGAGTTTAATCTCGATAATTCTCTGAGAGCCCTTAGTGCGCCATTGAAAGCTTCGAGCACAATGGACGGTGTAAGATTTAGAAAACGAAAGATGAACCATTTGTTCAGCGAATTGGCCACATCATTGCCTCTTAACTTGTTATGTGAAGTAAATAGAAGAACATGTAAATAAACAAGATTAGTCGCCTCTTACGACATCCACGGGAAGACACGGAGTGGCACTATTCTAATTATTAAATACTTTAAAAATAAATGGTCTGTAACAAAGTGATACATTATTGTGATAAAAAAATTAAAAACCGTCAATGTACCTATTTAGATAAGAACATATCCAAAATGGCGGATGCCCTTTTGCAAGGTAAATTAGATACATTTAATTTACTAATCTATTTGCTGATTTGTGATTCAAAATAAGCCTTTCAAATCTGACAGGTCTAAATTTACCCTTTCCGTGGATCAAACTACATCTTAAACCGGATAGGTCCTCTCGTCGGGTCTCTAACCGAAACCCATGTTGGAGGACGCCGGTTCGAAGATAATCTTTAATGAGGACCCTTCGTGCATCATTGCGACCGAACATAATGGAAGAGGTTCTCATTGTTGGGACACACGGACAGTCGAACGGGTAATAGGTTAGCATAGGTTAGTGGTGGAAGGACCTTGTGCAGGTCCTTCTTACGCTTTAAACTAACACGAAGCAGTAATGTTCGTATTGTTGAATTCCGGTGGGGTTAGATGACGGATGAAATGCCAATGCATTTGTACTCTATGATTTTTATCAAAAAATCGCAGTCATAACAAATTGTCATCTTAAGATCACCGTCTGAAGATCGTCTTCTTAAGATAGCAGTTTTAAGATTGCAATCTTGAGATTGAAAATGTTTATGACCTTCAGAGTTCACTTAAAATCAGTTGTGTGTACGTTTTTTTCTCCATACCATTAAAAAAAAACGTGTTTATACAGATCTACAATAGCTTCTAGCTTCTTAATAGCGTTGGATATCTACCGCTATTAAACTTGCATTCGAAACTGACAGTATATTTGTCACGCATGTTTTATGGATGATTATTACTATCCATCCCTACTAATATTATAAATGTGAAAGTGTGTCTGTCTGTCCGTCTGTCTGTTACCTCTTCACGCTTAACCGATTTTGGTGAAATTTGGTGCCAAGATAGTTTGAATCTTGGAAAAGGACAAAGGATAGTTTTTTTCGAAATTCGTTCCCTAAGGCGTTGAAATAGAGCTGCGGGCAAAAGCTGGTGACTATAATATATAAAACTAGCTTTTAAAAAATAATACTTTTTCAAATCAGTTCATTAGTTTGGGAGCTAATGCCACAGACAGAAATACTGATACACACATTTAAATAGAATAGAGATCGTCAAAAGCAATTTCTTTTTTACCTACTGTGTTGAATAGAGACTAGGGAATGCAATTTAACAGATTATTATCCGTTTTTGTTTGAAAAATCGGTTAAAACCGGTTAATTGCATTCCCGAATAGAGACGTTGTTCGATCCTGGTTGGATCGATTGAAAACCCGTATGTATCAGCCACCATTATGTAACAAGCCCTACCGAAGAATTTACTCTGGCATTTGAGTAAAGACCTTCGACTAAAGGATTCGTTCTTTTAATTGCTTCCAGATTATATTTCACTTAGATATTTGTGGAAATTCTTAGATTTATTTCAACTTTGGCAAAGAATTGTAAGTAAGTAAGTAAAACATTGCTCGCAGGACTGATGGCCGATGGGGTCAGAAGGTTCTTGAGAAGCGTCCGCGGATCGGAAGACGAGCTGTAGGTAGGCCTCCAACAAGATGGAGTGACGACCTTGAGAAGATCGCGGGAACGCAGTGGATGCGAAAAGCACAAGACCGGTCTGAGTGGAGAGCCTTGGGGGAGGCCTATGTCCAGCAGTGGACGTCTTTCGGCTGACATGAGTGAGTGAGTGAGTGAAGTAAATATTTATTCACAACAATATCACACAACAAAAAAAAAGTAACAATAGAAATGAAGAAAATGAGACGACATGTGCTAATGATGCGTAAGGATCCCAACTCAGCATGTGCTGGCTGTGAAGCCAGCGCTGGTCTTCCGTTGGGGCCTCTCGGAGAAAAACTGGGTGCATATCTTTCTACTCACATAACTTTTTAAGTCCTATTATCGGAAGTCCGAAAATGTTTGTCCAAAAATCTCAAAATGTAAGTTTCTTAAAAAAAATGCATTATGAATTCCGATAATTATGACTTAAAAAGTATGAAAAAAAAAGTATGAGGAAAAAAAAGTGAAGAGCGATTATTGTTATGAATACAAATCGGTAGGATAAAAAATATAGAAATGAGTATTTTATGTGAGTCAATATGGACCCAGAAAAACTCGGTGAGAAATTGGTATGATATCTACACGAATAATATTATGTACCTATGTATGTACACACTTTATTATACAAACAAAAGAGATAACCATTATAAAATAGACAAAAATATAACAGGGTACAACGCGAACTTAGGCCTTTTAGGGATCTCTTCCAGTTAAACTTTGAGCGACTTAGAAATAATTAATAACAACGATTAACTAAATAAGTATAACAAACAAAATGTGGATATAAGAGAGTTTTTGTAATTCTGTGGCCCAGCCTGCCACACTCTGGGAACGAGGGCGTGAGTTTTTGAGTTTTAAGTACTTAATTATTGATTATTGTATTTGCGGTCTTAGGATTGCAGTTAGGTTGTTGCATTGCGATGCAAATGTCTATGGGTCACAGGTCCTACTTACCATCAGGTGGTTTGTGTGTGTTCACGGAAATTACTATGTCTTTTATCTGTTTGTAATCGATCATGTGTGGTGCCGCCTTTACATTCATAAATTAGGAATCTAATTAGGCATAGACAAAACTGTCATTGCTTTTAGGTTACTATGACTTCCGCTCACTCTCTTGCTGTCAACTCACGAGCGTGCGGACGCATATTCATTATAATATTACTGTATAACGTGATAAGTTCGTCCTGTGCATTAAATCAGTTCAAGTCAACAGTTGTTCATATTTTACGTCAACAATCATCATCAACCACCCTGGGAGTCTGTCCGATTCGAACCCGCGCCAGATTCCGGGGAGCACTTTCATCATTCATCATCAGATACCACCAGAGGCAATACGCAGCCAGCCCAGGGTCAGGAAGGCGAGTATTGTCATCATTTTTGGTGGAACCCATGAGGGGAAGAACATTATACCCAGAAAGGGATAATAAAAGGTTTTACGGGACACGCGGTTGCCGTCAAGGTCAGTACCGGCAAACTCGCGTCAAAGCTGCCATCAAGGGTTGAGTGCAGCCACATCAATTCATAACAATTATTCAACGCAGCGCGGAGCGCAGTTTATACCTATTCAATCGGGAAGAAACCGGCGTGCGATCATAGCGCAGTGTCACGCAGATTACGCCGCCGGTACACATCGATCGTAATTCAATATCGATTTAGTGTTAATATTAACTTCAGTGCCGTATATACATTATATCATCATTATCGGTGTTAATCAGTGTTTAAATTCAGTGTACGTGTCGATTCGTCAATTCGTCTACTCAACGGGCGTTTCATTTGTAACGGGACTTTGCACCACGACGCAGCCGATGCGGCCAGTAGAGGGCGCACGCATCGCACCACGAGGTTGTCTCGCGCGGAGCGGGGTGACAATCAGGTTGGCGCCTTTCACCGGTACGTCAAACGTCAAACATTGCTTTATGGACATTTATATTTCAATTGAGGAGGCCATTTGCAACGTTAAAAGATGGCGGATGTGTAATTTGTTTTAGTTTTATTTTTTTGTGTATTTAGGTGTTCAAAGTTCTTTTCTGATAGTGATTTGTACTTTTTATGCCATTGTGTTGCACAGTGATTGAAAACTTGGACTTATTTCGCGTATCTGGCATCTTTCTTCTCGTTACAAGTGGACTCGAAGTGGTACATAGGTTAAAACTATCTTGACCTCTGTCCTACAAACTACCGAACAACGTCGCCCCCAATCTTCCCAGAGAAGATTGGACTGTACTTTATTGCTATATTGATTTATACTTATATACACTTGACACTGGCGAAATCACTAATTCGTGGAAACGCCATAGCCCGGCGGTAGTAGCTGTTGAAGTCGCCGCGGGGCAAAAAAAAAAATATTTCAATTGACATCTGTTAACTGTCAATGTCAACTTGAGGTTGACAGATTGTAATAGCATTATAAATGGATCGATCTGATCAATATCTGTAATTAATCTGTGGTAAATTATGCACTTATCAGTCTGTTGTGTCAAATGTCACTGAAAAATAGGTCATCAGTCACCTATCAGTTAGATTGTTTGTTTACATTCAGTTATTATTGTTTTTAGTGTACTAATCAAAGTATTATCTGTCATTACGTGAACTATTAGTGTTTGAACGTGTAATAATATCAAGTGTTACTGTTTATTACGTAAACAAACCTCATTTAATTCATTCACCATCAGTCGGTGATTAACTTACTTTGTTGTTTATTGAGTGTATCTTGAGTATTCAAAATGTCAGTTCGAAGTGCGCGAACGCAATTTAGTTCTAAGTATCAAATGTTATTGGACTTTGCTGCAACAGTAAGTGACACGTCTAGTTCAATAGCCGCATCAGTCGCTAGGCGACATTTCAACCAGTATTATCATTTATTTATTCAGGCTTATGAGATACTGGTGGGGGCCGATGATAAAGTGTCCGCGGAGGACATGACTTCTTATAGAGTAAAGTTCACTGAAATAAATAAGTTGTTGCTCAAAATCGAGGAGCTCTGCGAAAGCGACTCGCCCACTTCGTCTCGCGCAAAGCTGTCCTCGCAAACCATAGCGAAGTTGCCCGCTATTGAGTTGCCTAAGTTTTCAGGAAACCTCATGGAATGGATGTCATTCTATGACTTATTTCAATCATTGGTGCACGATCGGGATATGTCGGACGCAGAGCGTCACTATTATTTAAGGTCATCACTTTCAGGTGAAGCTCTTCATATTGTACGTCAGTTACCAGTGGATGATAAAAATTATTCAGTGGCCATTCGTTTGTTAAAATCTAGGTTTCAAAATACTAGATTGCTGCTTGACGCCTATATCAGTAGGATAGTCAACCTACCTATAGTCACGTCAATTGGTCAACTGCGTTCAGAGTTCTCCGACCCTCTTCAGGAGGCAATCCAGGCTTTAGACAAACTAAAGCAACCTGTCAAAGAGTGGTCATACTTGCTGTTACACTTATGTTTGCAGAAGCTGCCTATCAAGTTGCGTTCATTGTTTGAGGAGCGCTATGGCAAGGATCCGGACACCCTGCCCACCATCACGCAACTGCTGGAGTTGTTGGATGAGCAGTGCCGACTGCAGCTGTCAGTTGCATCGGAGCCGGAGCCTGTCAGGAAACCACAACGCATATCACCACCACGTGTGCGTTCATCAGCACAGCGGTCACCTCAACATCGAGTGGCTTCTAGCAAAACTCATCAGTATAATCAGGTGATGTCATCATCAACCGATCAAGGAGCATCATCAGCTCATCAGGTGAGGCCACCATGTTCGTATTGTAGTGTCCAGGGACACACACTCTATAGATGCTCTGGCTTTCAACAGCTGTCACGGTCTAACCGTAGATCGTGGGCTACTCAGACCGGGCATTGTTATCGATGCCTGAGGAAGCACTATGCCAAAGAGTGCACTCACACGAACTGGTGTTCTCATTGTGGGTCCCCAGCGCATAATTCATTAATATGTAATGCCGATGCGAACACCGGTGCTTCTCAGCAGCCGGATCAATCTGCCGCTCGTGTGGTCACACGGAATGCTGGCGGTCGAGACACGCCAACTTCACCAAAAGCGCGTCATGTCTCACCAGTGCATAGCCCATCATCAGCTGTTCACTATCAAGGGGCACCCTCTTTGCAGTCTATGGCGCACCATCAGCCTAAACCACAAATTGGTGCCAGGGCACATCATGCTCAACTCAAATTTAATTCTCTCAGGTTTGGATCTCGGACGAGTCCTGATAGACTATGAGATAAGGTTACTGTTGGAGCATATCAGGGTCCATCACTCCCTATAACCATCTGCCCCACGGCAATGGTTATGGTCAGGTCAGGTGATGGTACATACGTCAAGGTCAGGGCACTGTTGGATACAGGAGCCGCTGTTTCAATCATCAAACATTCATTAGTTCATGGTTTAAAGTTGCACCAACAGTCTAACAGTAATTCACTTTATGGAATAGGTCATCAAAGGGTTGATGCGCCTGGCTCTATTGTCAAATTAGTAATCAAACCTGTAGGTACTCAATTACCAGTTGTTGGTACTATGGCCATGGTAATGTACACATTGACAGGAAATATTCCTTCATATGATATTAAATTAAAAGGTCAATTATTATCATCAAATATCATACTTGCTGATAGCAATTTCGATAAAGCTAGGGATGTAGATATTATATTAGGTACTGATATACTTAATTATGTACTTGATGGGTCTAAGATATCTACCAACATTCCAGGGATAACAGCTTACGGATCATACTTTGGTCACGTCATCATGGGCGCGGTGCCTACTCCACGGTCACCGTCGACGGTCACGTCTCCCGCCCAGTCAGCCGGCACTTCAGTCGAAGACTATGGACTTCACGCAGTCAGGCTGGAGGAAGTATTGGAAAGGTTTTGGAAGGTCGAGGAGCCGCCTTCAAAGCCAGCTGTTCATCCTGATCACTTGGAATGTGAAAGGTTGTATAATTCAAGTACTCAACGTATGCCAGACGGCAAATATATGGTTAGGTTACCATTACTGTCAACTAGGCCGCCATTGGGTGAATCAAAGGCCTTAGCCATGCACAGGTTGCGATCTTTAGAAAGAAAGATGGCTAGAAATTCAGTATTTGCTAGTAAATACAAAGAGTTCATGAGTATGAATCTCTTGGTCATATGTCTAAATCAGATTTTCAGTTCGATTCAGAACATTTTATAATACCTCATCATGGTATATTCAAGAAGGGAACGGATAAGATCCGTGTAGTATTTGACGGCAGTGGACGTACAAGTACTGGGACATCCCTTAATCAGTGCCTGCATACAGGCCAACCACTTCAAAACGATATTACTCAGATATTGTTAAATTTCAGACGTCATCAAATAGTCTTCACAACCGACATCAAGCAGATGTTCAGGATGACCTGGATACAACCTGAGGACAGGAGGTATCAGCTCATCTTATGGCGGGAGGACCCGTCTGAACCAATTCAGGTATACGAATTGAATACTAATACCTACGGACTAAGGTCAAGTCCGTTCATCTCAATTCGGACACTATTGCGTCTAGCCGATGATTGGGAGGCGGGTCATCACGAATCATTAGCGTCAGACGTCATCAGACGAGATATCTTCGTCGACGATATTCTCACGGGCGCAGACTCATTATCAGATGCGCAGAAAATCAAATCTGAGCTCATTGCGCTTATGAAAAGCGCCGGGTACGAGCTTAGAAAATGGTCATCGAATTGCGGTAAACTACTGCAAGATTTGCCGCAAGAGCACTGCGAGCAGCCTCGTCAGTTTGACACTGATGACAAAAGCTTCATTAAGGTATTAGGTATTCAATGGGACCCAGTATCAGATTCAATGTCATATCAGATTAATGTACCATTAGGACAACCGATCACTAAACGCCATATACTCAGTACTATAGCACGCCTATATGACCCGTGCGGATATTGCGCACCTATTGTGTTCAGATTCAAGGTGTTCCTTCAATCACTATTTTCAGACGGATTATCGTGGGATGAACCCGTCAATGAAAATCAATGTCGTCAGTGGGACGAACTTATTCAAGACTTAAATTATTTGTCTAATTTGCAGATTCCTAGATGTGTTGCACTACCTCAGGCTGTATCATATTCACTCCACGGATTCGGAGACGCTTCGGAAGCCGGATTTGCTTCTAGCGTCTACCTCAGGACAGTGGATACGTCAGGGAGCGTCATGGTACGTTTGCTTTTAGCTAAATCACGAGTAGCTTCAAAGAAGTCAAGACAAACGATACCAAAGTTAGAGCTCAGCGCCGCACATCTAGTGTACAAGCTATTAAATCACGTAGCAGCGTCATATGATCATTCAATTCAGTTTGACAGCATTAATGCTTGGTCAGATAGCACGATCGTGCTTTCATGGTTAAATACGAAACCTCACATGCTGCAAACATTCGAATGCAATCGAGTACAAGATATTCAAAACTCCAAACGTCACATGACATGGCGACATATCAGGTCTGAATTAAATCCCGCAGATGTCGCTTCAAGGGGTCTGTCAGCAAAGGATCTACTTGGATTTAATTTGTGGTGGTCACCAGACTGGTTACTGAGGGAGGAGTCACAATGGCCTTCCTTACCCGTCACGATGCCTCACGACCTACCTGGATTTAAGAAATTAGTCCATTTCATTACCCCTGTCGAACCATGGGAGGACACGTTATTGTCACGTGTCAGTTCATTCAGTAAGCTAATCAAGGTTACGTCATTTGTACTCAGATTTTGCAGGAATGCCAGATTACCGAAGGAGAAACGGAATTTTGCGTCATCATTATCACTGGACGAGACTCGTGCAGCTACGAAACATTGGATTAAGAAAATCCAAATGGATTCATACAGGGATGAAGTCATATTGATGAAACAAGGAAAATTGGTCTGTAAATCACTACAGAAATTAAGTGTATTCGTGGATGACGAACACTTTATCAGAGTCGGCGGACGACTCCGCAAATCATCATTGCCTTACGGAGCAAGGCATCCATATTTGATACCTAAGGATCATCGGTGGGGTCAACTACTCATAGAATTTCATCATTGGTCAGTCCCTAGTAGCCTTACCAGAGGGTCACTGGAAGGATACTAAAATGTCGCGATTATCACGCTTTCAAGTCACTCAGAAAATGTATCAGTCAATTTGGTCACGATGGCATGTTGAATATCTCAATACACTACAGTCACGCAATAAATGGTATAGTCATAATAACAATGTCGAGCTCAATGATTTAGTGCTTATCATTGATGAAAATTCACCGCCACTTCAATGGAGAAGAGGCCGAGTTATTGAATTGTTCAAGGGTTCAGATCATGTTGTTAGGTCAGTTAAATTAAAGACTCAATCTGGTGAGCTTGTCAGGCCAGTAGTTAAGTTATGCAAATTACCTATGGAATGTAACTCAAATTAATCATTTATGTGTCTGTTCATATACCTAGTGTCAACCTGTGTAACTATTACGTATTCATTATGCCTGTTTATCTATAGTGTTTCAACTTATGTTAAACTGTGTTCGTGTATAAATATCATGTGTCATTATATTGTGTCTCTAGTTCAGTAGGGGCTTCAAGTATTCAGCTCATTTCTTCCCCTGGCGGCCCAGGAAATGTTCACGGAAATTACTATGTCTTTTATCTGTTTGTAATCGATCATGTGTGGTGCCGCCTTTACATTCATAAATTAGGAATCTAATTAGGCATAGACAAAACTGTCATTGCTTTTAGGTTACTATGACTTCCGCTCACTCTCTTGCTGTCAACTCACGAGCGTGCGGACTCATATTCATTATAATATTACTGTATAACGTGATAAGTTCGTCCTGTGCATTAAATCAGTTCAAGTCAACAGTTGTTCATATTTTACGTCAACAATCATCATCAACCACCCTGGGAGTCTGTCCGATTCGAACCCGCGCCAGATTCCGGGGAGCACTTTCATCATTCATCATCAGATACCACCAGAGGCAATACGCAGCCAGCCCAGGGTCAGGAAGGCGAGTATTGTCATCAGTGTGTATGTTTGTCTTCTTCCGGCCTTGAATTATTTGGACTAAATACGACTAAACGACTTAATGGATTCCTTTAACAAATATAATACCTACCAGTAGCGAAGCGTCCATACAACCCGATTCCCAGCGGCTTCCCTAAAAATTCCTATGCATAGAGTAGGTACCACTAGGTATACAAACAACAAAACGTAAAACCGAAAGTAACCCGGTGTACTATAGCTTTACCTTGCTTCATAATACGATGCATGAACACGCACTAGACTAACGCCGCAATTCAAATTTATTTATTTACCAAGCCGAGATCTATCACTCGCTCGCACCCATTCACTAACCTATACCTATTACTAGAAAGAAACAAGAACAATATTTTCGTATACACGCACACACGCTCAGTTACATTTACCTACGCGCGCTCGAACTTACACCCACAATTTTATTAAAACCGCCATACATGCCGGTGACTCAGCTCCGGACTTGCACTAACACATTTAAACATTTTCCTAGCGCTTCCAACTCGCACACAGACACAGCGGCACGTGAGACGTAATGAAAATTAGAGCGAGAAAGCTCGCCACGGTCCGAGGTGGCAAACCGGCTTATTTTATCGAATTTTAAGCTTTAAGTGCATGAATTATCTTTCTTTTTCCAAGGACGCTGTCGCCGTCACAAACGACCTTCGACCTTTAGTAATAATAATTTGCCAGTTTGCCGCCATTACTTTCGCTTCGCGGCGCGCAAAGATGCACGGTGTTTCCATTAAAGTATTTTTTTGTTATTTATTATAATTGCCTAGTGTTTTGTTTTATGAAACTCAGTGAAATTTAGCTCGCTAAGCGTTCTGTGATTGTTGTTTATTGTTATTATAGTGTTTGGCAACTAGGTATCTGGCGTTTCTTGGCGACGATGGAGGTTTGTTTCAATTCCGCTTTTAATACGTTAGGTACCCTTAGGTTTTGCTTAAATCTATTTATTCAGGTTATATTCGTGGTTTGGTTTTTAAATATTGTCGTCTGTCTGTACTCAAAGTACAAATGGCTGCATTGGTTCAAATTGAGTGTTGTCTTACAAATTAGGTACTTACCTACTTAATGAACAAACATGTTTTTCAAAGTTATCCTTTGAAAATAAAAAACATGTCATTAAGTTAGGACGCGCTCACCCAGATATAAAAATTGATTATAAGCGTAGAGTAGAGATACACCTTTTTTTGCTCCGGCTTGCCTAATTATTTACGTGACGCTTCGCCACTGATACCTACACATTTAAATAGAGTCGCCGGAAAAAAACTAGAAAGTAAAGTTTAAAGAGAAAATTATTTTAAGTATTTGTAACGTAGATGCCATAAAAAAAAAAAAAAAAAAAAAAAACGTAGACATAAATTAGGTATTATATAAATGTAGCTAGCCCTCTTGTGTTGCTGCGCCCTTGCACAAACACAACACACACTTTTGTCACATGTATACCTATCCCTGTTTGTTCCACCTTGAATTGTAAAATGTGATATGATATGCAATAAATGATTGAATTGAATTGAATTAATACTAGGTACCGCAAATATTAATTAATTCTAGTGCGATGACATTGTTGAACAAAAAAAAACCTATACCATCATAATTCAACTTATATAACTCAATTTAACATCCTTTCCTCTGATTGGCGCCGATGAAGCAAGTCCCGTTTTTTATAGGCGTCGTAAAAACCAAAATGGCGCCTCTGGCTTTGCTTAGCAATATAAATGGTTATTGGAAGCTGTTTAGGAGTGTTTGAAGAGCGATGGTTACCACTAATTAATATAGAAAACTATTTTTAACTTATGTATCTTATGTAACGTGTGTATGTGTGTATCTATTTATGTGGCGTCGTAGCTACTAAATAGATAGACTGGTTTGGACACAGTTAATACGGTTTGAAGTCAAACCCTTATAGTTTCGCTATTTTCGTCTGTCTATACGCGGTTTAACTCAGAAACTCTTATTAACTACAAATCTGTAATTTGGCAATACATGTAAAGCAAAGTTAAGATAATAATTTTACATCCCACTTAAAATCAAGTGAGGAATTATTGGACAGCGGTTAATCGTATGTTTTTTCCCCGGAATCAAGCCATCTCTATAGCAAATTTTATCACAATTGGATGAGCATGATAGCAGTGCATTATACGAACAAACAAACAAATAACAGTTGATTTTTGTAACATTTGAAAACTTTTCTGTAACTTAACTTGTTTTCTTAGTTCGATTTCACAAGTTAAAATTGAATTACAAACTTTGAGACACTCTACAGTTTTCCCATTTCTAGTTACAATAATATCGACGACCGTAATCTAAATTGACGTAAGGGACAAAATGGCGAAAATGATGAATGCAGTTCTATTCAGTTTTTTTTTCTCTATCGATTGGTATAGGTGACATCTCAATAGCCTAAAAAAACATGCCCCTTACAGCCTTAAAAAAATGTTACTTTGACTCCGTATTTCAAAAAAATACGACGTATCGATAGCAATGAAAAAAAGTTCATTTAATTCTTGGTGTAACATTCATCTTCGCAATTTACCTAACGCTGTAAGGAGCCATTAAATAAGTAAAGGTACGATACATCATTTAACGTTTTCAAAATTATCTACAAAAACAAAATTGACTCTATCACAATTAGATGTAACTATAATTTTCTAAATTTATCTGCGTCGTCGTAAAAGACTATTCTGTAAGCAATTGTACGATACGCAGTTTTGCTTTCACAAATGTAAGGCAACAGTGACCCTTACGGTAATTTGTAATTGTTTCAAATGTTTGCTAAGAGTATATACGACATTTTTTACAAGTACAATCACAAAACTACCGTCCCTTACATTAAAACATAGCTGCAAAAATTTAACTATTACCAAAAATGTTAGCGTTATCTCTTTCGTTAGATGGCATACGCAGTGTTCGTTAATATAGCTAAATTAGTCTAACGCACTTAAAGTTGCTTGAGGGTAAAAGAGATCTCACTATCACCTCGTGTACGCAACCAAAAACATTGCAGAAAGAGCATGTCGCTCCTGGTTGTGGTTGACAATGTTGCCGCTTCATCAGATTTTTAGGAAATCTACTGAATTTTCTTGACATCTATTGATTTTTGAGCCTAGGACTTCGATTGAAAATATGGCTATAAATGCATTTAAAATAATATTCCAAAGGTATTTGTTTGTGCAAACAGAGTATAAAGTATTTACAATAAACACGACACGTGATAACTATAATTTTTCAATAGAAATAATATAAAATTATTTTAATGGGAATACTCTATACATAATTCAATTGTTAGTTTTACAATAAAGCGTTTACATACATACATACGAACAAGAAAAAAAACAGATTTTTAATCGTTTATTCAAAGGTATGTTCGACTGATAAAAAAACTATTCGTTTTTCAAATTACACCTGGCTACACTGGATTGAGTGCTGCCGCTGCTTGCTCAGTTCTGTTTTGCACGAGCACTCGTCTTCACGCACGTTTAAGTACTTAATAATAAGGAAGGCAACCGATATTTGATAACGATGAATAGGAACAGTATTGAATCACTCTCAGCTCGACGCAATAAATTACTGCGGGATCGAGAAAAGTTATTGCAGTAAGAATTTTATTTAATAAAATATCAAATTTTCGGCTACATGCAATTACCGTGTTTGTGTCTTCTTATGTAGGTATATTATTTTGCAAGTCTTTAGAAATGATATGCTAACCAAAATACTTTGTCACGTTTCTAAATACATTAAATACCTGTTCATTCTTGGTATTGCGTCATAACTTCCTAGGAAAATACCAGCTAAGTTACTTGTGTGCTATTTTGTTAAAATAAACTTAATAGAGGACCAAACTATTGTTTAAAGTACTAATCTATACTTTAAACAATAGTTTGGTCCTTTATTAAGTTTATTTTAAGAATTTTTGGTCCGTTTATACAACGCTGGTATCTAAACACCAGTAGGTATTTACGACCCTATTAAGATAGCATTTGGCCTAATTGTACTACTTTTATTAGGTTCTAATTGATACTGTCGAATTAAAATTGTTTATGTTTTTACATTTCTAATCGTTTTTAATTGTTTTTATATTTCTAATCGTTTTTACTCCGAATAGTGTATTTTCTTTTATTTTATTACTTGTTACTAGCTATCGACGTATTAAAGAGAGCTCATAATGGCGTATATAGTGATGTATCGTTGCAATATAATTATAAAAGCACCCGTTTACAATAACACGAGAGCAACGAATAACTTTCATTAGAATTGTCTTACCTCTTTTACTTCTTCAGAACACTTTACTTTAATTAAAAACCTCGTATAATTGCGATTCCGAGCTCTGGCAAATTATGTCTAAACTTACATGATTGATCTCTTAATTTTTCTAATAAATAACACATGTACATTTTATGTTTTGGTTTATTATTTCACCTAAGATAGTTTCCCATGTACCTTTTACGCCCTGTCATTGATTAGTTTCAATGGAGTTACGACCACTTTAATTTCGTTTCTTTCAATTTATTTGTAGATACATCAAATTCACTCTAAAGTCAACTGTTGAAGAAGGGTGTATTGGACATTGTGAATTATTTTTTTTGACGTAAGGGACATGCTATCTCAGTAACTAAGCGTTAAATGATAAATTGATCTATTTGTAGTTAAAGAGTTAAAAAAAATAAGTAATTGGCTATTATTAGTTACATGACACGAAAAGAAACAAAAAAAATATGAATTTAAAAAGAAAAAAAAAACAGTTTTTTGGCTCTCCTGAAAAGTAGCCATTTGTCCCTTACGTCAATTTAGATTACGGTCGTCGATATAAGTTATTGGAAAATGCTGTATTTACGGCCGTGTCATAAATAAAGTTAAACCAATACTGGACCAGACCGTAAAGTGCACTTTTATTGGCTCTGTTCGAAAGTGCTATAAAACTACATTCAACTTTATCATTCTAGAGTGATATAAAACATTTTGTTCTTTTGTTATGCATAATGTTTTGAAAAGGTTTTATTATGTTAATTATTATAAAATTTCATTAGTTTGCTTGATAAAAAATTACTTTTAATATAATTTTAATGTCTTTACCAATCCCAGGACTATGGGATTCCAGGGCCTTTGGAAGGCGTACATGGAGCCGAAGCCGACACGCAGAGACCCTTTTGACAAGTATAATTTAGTAAAGTGATGGGACACCAACCGACGTGTATAGGCCTTTCTGTCATAAATACATAATATTTTTTTTATACATATGTGAATACAACAGCTTACCTCATGACCTAAAATTATTATCGGGAAATATTTTTAAATCCAAATTGACAAAATGACTTTTACACACATATTTTTATATAATATAAATGAATTTATGAATTATAGGGACCTAAATAGATAGTACTAAGGAAATAATGATTATTTTACTGTGATTTTTTTTTACGGAAGTTATTTATGAATGTTAATATTTATTCAATTATAAATTTGTATGTTTTTATTTGTAATTGAAAATTGTTTTTTAGATCTGTCAATATTTTTTTTGACTAACTACTAATATTTCCACGTTTGCATGCAGGCTGAACTGAACTCTTAATTCTTGAACATCTGCTGTATGTAATACTGAAAAGTTTTATAAAGGCCCTATCATCCCGGCTCATAGACGCCTCCGGAGATCCTAGAGCTGGTTCTTACCTCTCCCAAAGGATTGGCCTAGCTATCCAGAGAGGTAATGCAGCCAGTGTTATAGGGACTATGCCGCGCGCGGACCTGCTAGAGGGGGTATTCTTTTTGTAGTGGTGATTTTTATTTTAATCTTTAATTTTTCAGTAGCTTAGTTTTATTTTAATTAAAATAAGTTTAGTTTTTAAATTTGAATTGTAATACTGTGTTCTAACAAATAAATATGATTTGATTTGATTTGACGATTGTCCCTGAGTTCAAACTGTAGTAGTATGCTCTCACGGACTACCTCCGGTTGGCCTTAAATGTCCCACCGCTGGGCCGAGGCCTGTTTCCCACCTTTCCACACCAACGAGAACCCATTACTAAGGATTTGCTGTCCATCGTCCGCTGTCCGTGAAAGTGGTAGAACATTGTACAGGGTCCGTCCGGTTTGCTACTATCATTTTATCTTTTGATTTACCGCCTAGCAGCCGGTATCGCATTGTTGTGTTCCGGTGTGAGGATAAGACAACCAGTGAAATTACTAGCATAGAAGAATTTGCCTTAGCCTTCAGGGTAAACAACATGGTCTTAGGATTGCGGTCTTGAGACTGTAAGCTAGAGAATTCAAATGTGGGTTAAACTATAATTACACATCGCTAACTCGTGGCATTTAGGTTGCATTTGACAGTTTCTAACAGACTAGTGATGTGACAATGTTCTTCATGTACGAGTCGAGAAAAGGAAACCAGTTAGAAAAAAAGTATTTTGAATATTTTTTATATAACATTCGTGATAACCAATTGATATTTGTTTTAAATTTTTACAAGTCAGCCTACGTCTTCCGGAGAAAATCCTCATTGTTTAAAAAAAAAACACCTTGTCACCTTGTATTAGGAGTTCTGGAAGCTCTCTTATGATTTCCTCCATTATTAGAAAAAACTAATATGTTTCGCGACACGTTCGTAATCAATTATTTCGAGTACCGTAAAATATTTCTACTTTGCTCCCCCATGGGTAACTATGCTCCATAGTGACTATTTCGTTTGTTACCTTATAAGTCAAGATTGATGACAAATGTGCTTAAAATAATCGATGTATACATCCAGCTACGAAGTAAATGAAAGCAATATAATGTTTTACAATACAGATTACCTCAATGTAACCATGGAGCATAATTACCCAGGGGGGAGCAAAATAGGCACATTTTACGGTAAGTAAATGAATGACAATATCGTTGACATTGACATTGATGTTTTTAAACTGTAGGTAATATTAATTTATTATTTTATCTTACCTAAAGAGACACTTAGAAAACTTGTCTCATCACTAATCTATCAAGTGCTACCTAAATGCCACGAGTTACCGATGTGTGACTATAATGTCCTTGACATTTTGTCGTATTTTTATTTAACTAGACCGCCATCACTATCAAGTAAATAAGAGCTATCATAACGTTGACAATACGATCACAAGTCAAAGTGGCATAAAAAACAAATAAAGACTAATTGACTTTCTCTATTAAAATGTAAAATTATGAATAGTTAATAATAACCAGGCTCAAATAATGGACAAAAAACTCATAAAAAAACAACAAAGGCGTTCAATTTGAGTTTATCATTTTCCCAAAGGCCATTGAATTTTCCGAAGCTTTTTGAACGCTCGAGAGCTTCCGTGACCGTACTCAGAGCTTTTTATTTGTTTACGTTTCGACGGAGCTTTATCAGCTTTCTGGTGTGCCGGTAAATGCTGGCAGAGAATAATAGGGCTTAAAGTTTTTATAGAGCTTTATGATATTTGAAATAAAAGGCGATCACGGTGAGCTTAGGAATAATAACTGGGCATCTATTGACTTTGATTTTGAATTTGTGACTTAGAAACTTTCGCATTTGTAATATTGAAAATGAAAATTGAAGTGAATGGAGTTGACATTAAGAGCTTGACTTGATCTGTCATCAGCAGTGATCGGAATTATAGTCTGTACTTTTAGGAATTAAACAAAATGTAAACAATCTGTCAAACTGTTTTAATGCACTTTGACGTATCAGTGTTCTGCTTCTATTGGCTGACGAACTATATTACGTGGTAACTACCAGATTGTTTTCATTTTTTTAAATACCTAAAAATACAGACTATAGTTGATCCAAAATACCTATTCTTTGCGAGAAGACATAATATAGAGTGGTTACAACCAGAATGTTTTTTTTTCTTGGATACCTAATTTATATACATGTTTTTACTTACAGTACGTACGGGGTGTTTATGATTCAAGTACAATACCATCGATATTTATATAATCGATACAATAAACATTCAATCCCTACAAAAAGCGTCAGTGCCACAAGAAAACGGGGTCTAGTCGACAACCTTACGTCAATCCTATATACATTTGGTCGATTTTCGAAAATTGCCAACTTAACATTATGTAGGCATCTTGAATAGAGTACCAGGAGCGCAGCGGTAATAAGGAGGCATATCAGGCATAGCGCAACTTACAATTAGATCTCAGGCGGTGCGGGCAGCCGGCGGGCGGGCGGCGGGCGCACACGACACAGCGCGGATGTCTCCCAAACGTTTATGCACTCCTAGTATTTAACGTTATAATATAACTTTTTCTCAAAGATGCTAAAATAGTACATTACTTAACAAGGGCTGTAAAAGAAAGAAAGCCCGAAATCGCAGGTATTTGAGGTTGTAAATATGCGATAGAGGGCTTTCTTTTTTACTGCCCGTGATGAGTACACAATTTTACGTCTTCACCTGGCCACAATGTGAGTTTTACCGTGCGCGCAGCGTGCGATAAAACTCACATTATGGCCAGGTGTTACGTAAATATAATTTAGCTATTTAGCCTATAAATAAACACAAGCCGACATGTTAACATAAAATAAAAATAAAAAACTCCCCGTCCTAGGCCTTCAATTTTGTATGAAATTCCTTTACAGTTCTCTCGAGTTGTTCCGCTCGCAACGGGCCACTTTGAAGCCAAAAATAACTAACATAACGCTAACATTTCATTGCATGTTTGAGAAATCAATTTTCCCGTTGGAAGTGTTATGAAATGTCTATACAAATAAAGGCACGGACAGAAGCTAATAGTTTCACTGTTAAAAGTTTCTCGTCAATAATATTAAATCCTTCCTTTAATAGTAGTGGAATTCCCAACTTTACACCAAGCTCTGCGCTTTGTAAATGAGGTGTCGATATTCGATTTGACTCGAACTAGATCCGGGGATAGAGTGCCCCAGTTAATAGGGGTAATCTAGGAGGGGTTGATAGATCTCTCGTCGTTAGGTAGATAGCTTCTAAAATACTCTTCAGCAGAAATTGGTGTTAATAGAGAATATGGATACGATAGGCGTGTCACGTGGTCTTCAATGATTGACGATAGTTGAGACTTAAGAGTTAGATATAGGACGATTTACGATGAAAATGAGATAAAAGATACATACATACATTAAATCACGCCTGTTTCCCAGAGGGGTAGGCAGACACCACTTCTTTCCATTTGCTACGATCTTGACAAATTTCTTTCGCTTCTTCCACATTCATACATCGAGTCATGCACGCACGTCGGTTTCGGGTACTTAAGATTCGGCCCTATTCCAGTATTTCTTCGATTTGACTCGAAAAAGTACGCCTGGGGCGGCCCCTTCCGACCTGTCCACTCACTTTCGATCTGTATATCTCTTTCGTCAATCTTCTTTCATCCATCCTTTCCAAATGACCGAACCATCGAAGCATGCCCTTTTCAATCTTAGTCACTACATCTTCTTTTATTTCACATTTCTCTCAGACTTTTTCATTCCTTACTCAGTTTCACACAATCAGTCAGTTTCACACCAGATAAAAGATAAAAGATATTTATTCAGTAAGTGCGGGCACTTTCACACGTCAAGAATCTACCAGCGCTTCCCAAGAGGAGACCACTGCTGAGAAGAAACGCCGCAAGAATCTCAGACGAGGATTTGGAAGTCAGATGAATTAAGCTTTTCATACATAAAGTATGAAAGGTAATGGCGTCTAGCGTTCATTTCCATATTTGTAATTTTTTTTGTAAAATAGAATTACAAGAAACATTTTTTCATTGAAATATTTTAGAAAGAAAAGCAGGTTTACAGATGTAATGGAATGGATGGAAGAATACAAAGTGCAGTATTATACTTTTGAACTATAAAAAGTACGATACTGCAAATTACTAAATTATTATTATATACTCATACTTGACAATAATGGCGGCCGAGTTAAATACAATACCGTAACAAATCAAATACTATTTGTATTTTACAGTCTAGAATAAACGCGGTCAAAGAGGATATGGTTTTTACTGCCTTGTATTTGTAACACTTTATTACTTACTAGTGACCCGCCCTTGCTTCGCTTCGGTTTATGTAAGTTTTCTGTAACACCCGTACATAAACCAAAATCTATTATCCATATAAACCTTCCTCTTAAATCACTCTATGTATTATAAAACAACGCATTAGAATCCGTAGGGACAGACAGACAGACAGTGGGAAGCGACTTTGTTTTATACTATGTAGTGATGTGTGCAAAGAAACAATTTGATTTGATTTGCATACATACATAAAACTCACGCCTTTATTCCCAGAGTGGGGTAGGCAGAGCTACAGAATTACCAAAAACTAAAAATTTGTTGATAATTCTATAACCACATTTTGCACACTTAGGCTAAGATGTTTACCAGTGTATTAGTGACAGGTTGCAAGCCCATCGCCTAACAGTACTATACGTCTTAATTCCCTTAGCCGTCTCTTACGACATCCACGGGAAGACATGGAGTGGCACTATAATTCTAACCCGGCAACCACACGGGTCATTTGATTTGCAATAAAAACTACTTGTTTGGACGCTACCCAAGCGTGATATAGGATACAATGGCTCTGATACCGGAGAAGATTAATCACATGCCTGTATTTACTGTGTCTTTGATGTGGGTTATGTCCTCGACGTAGCATTAACACTGTCAAATGCATATAATACACCTTCGAGCAAGCGGAAGGGAGTTGCCTTAGCTATGAATATTACAGTCAAATAATTCTGTCATTTCTTGCGGGGGGAAATTTGTATACAAATGCTGCTCTGCACATCTACATACAAAAACAAAACTGTAATGATGATATTAATACACATAAAATGGAAGAATATACTGACAAAACTTGCGCACCTCGAGCAGTTGTTTTGCTCAACTGATTTGTTGCTCAACATATCCGAATTTTGTAAAAGCGAGTGTACTCGATGATTGGACTAAACAACTCCGACAATTTATATTACAATAAGATATACGAATTAGGTGACTTAATGCAATTGAAGATTTACTTAAATGTGAAAAATATGACACCATCTTTTTGTAAGTTTGATGTCCCAGACCTGTTTTTACAGCAGTAAACAAAGCAATTTTAAGTGAAGGTAACGTTTACTCGCGCAACTGGACTCCGCAATCCGAGTGACAACAGGGGTGTTATTCTCTCAAGAAGCAAATGTGAACGAATGAACGAGTGATATCCAAGCGGCGAGATTAAGTAGTCCCGTCAGAGCGAACAAAACACATTGTAGCGCGTGCATTTTCAATTTAGCTGCATGGTTTCTGCCGATGGATCGAACGTGTACATACATACATACATAAACTCACGCCTTTATTCCCAGAGTGGGGTAGGCAGAGCTACAGAATTTCCAACAACTATAAAAACTTTTTGATAATTCTGTAACCACATTTTGCACACTTAGGCGAAGATGTTTACCAGTGTATTAGTGACAGGTTGCAAGCCCATCGCTTAACAGTAGGTACTACACGCCTTTATTACCTTAGTCGGCTTTTACGACATCCACGGAAAGATAAGGAGTGGCACTATTCTAATCCGGCAACCACACGGGGAACGTATAAGGCTGCTTAATTGAAAATGCACGCGCTAAAATGTGTTTTGTTCGCTCTGACAGGACTACTTAACATCGCTTGGACATCACTTGTCCGTCCGTCCGATCGCCGTGTTTAGAGAATCACTACCCTGGTTTTATATCAGATGAGAGAATTAATTATTTCAGTAATGGCTTCTGACGTAGAGACCTCGTCGTGTTGTGCTCCTAGTCATTATTTTTAGTTTAATGTATTTGACCGTACATTATTTGTTACTTTATTATATTGTAATGTAACTTACTTTTAAGTATTATTGTATTTTATGTTTGAAAAATTATCGGCTGGAGCTTCTTGCGGCGCTTCTCCGCAATGATGGTCTTGTCCATACATTCATTCAATACCGACGTGTAAAAGAGCCCGTAGTGCCCAATTTACTGACTAAATATTTTGAATTTCGATTTCTTGATTCGCATGCCCGTTTTGTACTTTGTCAGAGGGTAAATGGTGCGAAGGCCTACTCCGTTCCGTGTTACTCGAAGTTATAAACATAATTCCTCTTTCATGCTAGTTACAACTTCCAAATTGTAACAAAGACCTTCATCCATAGATAAGCGAAGTTGCACGGCATGTGTACAAAGTTATGCAACCAGCACAATGTGGTCTCTCATTATATTCAAAACTTTATGCACTATTCTAGTTTTGTCTGAATTAAATTCTACGAAAAATAGCTTTACAAAGACCGACTACTTACATTTTTTGATATTGTCATCAAGATAATGCAATTTTTTTAATATCATTACTCTTTTTATACGCATTACTTTGATTAAAATAATATAGCCTATATCACTTCCCCAACCAGACATCTCACTCTTCAAAATCGCCGTTTAGGCTATAGAAGGTCACAATGGAATGGACATACACACACAAAAACATTACCCTCTTTCTGGGTCAGTTGGGTAAAAAAAGATATTAACACAAACAACAGTGACAATCAATACTGCCCTCCTGAGTCAATAAGTAGTAGGTAACTCAAATTAAATAAGTACTTAAAGCAGTTTTAATTCTACTCTGCTACCTAGTACCTAATGAGTTTTTCACTTGTTATGCTCTTAAAATGTTACTTTAGTCCCTGCGCATCGGGACTAAAGCTCCTTATTAATCTTAAACAACCGATCACGGTGTTTGTGAATGGAGGATTATCGCCATTTTCAATGAGTGTTTATAGACAGTTTTTAGTTAGGGCGTGGAAATCGAAATGAAAACTGTGCAAAAATGTAGAAAATCGATTTCATTTCGTGAAACACGAATAATTATTACGAATTATGAATGTACTCGTATTTAATTATAATTATGGATGAATTCATTTTATTATGCATGTACAAATTAGTTTTAAATTTGATTTCAAGTTTGAATCCGTTGGCTAAATGCGCAAGCATTTAAATAGTCAATTGACAAAAAAAAACCGAGGAATCGTTTTTTTTTTCGCATTCAAAGTGAAAAGAAAATGTTTAACGCGAGACTAAACAACTATAACGGCACTCGAACTATAGCCACCATTGGTGAGTTCGCGCGGCTAAACATCTCGTGTCATTATGGCTTGTTTTAGTCCCTTGTTGAACAATCTACTATGATATTGCTACAGGAGTTTTATCAGGGATACTACCTTTGTCTTAGGAGGGCAGAATGTAGTCGTCCGTATTAGCACCTGAAGTTTCTTTGCCAAAAACAAATTCCCAGTGACAAGCAAACTTAAGATTAATCTACAACATCTCGACAGTTTTCGCCTAATGTACGCGTAGGTGTCATAAGCAAGAATTGATCTGTTCCCTTACCATGAATCACAATTACCGTACTCGCTAGCGAGTCGAATGCTCTGTCCTTAGCACTCTATAAGAATACTACGATGTCTGAGAGGGATAGAGCTTCGACTTGCTAGCGAGTAGGTACGTTTATTGTAACTCATGGTAAGGGGTTCATCCTTCATCGTCATTATTTACGTGAGAGCTAGGTCTTGTCGGCGGTTTTCTATTCTTTACTATTCCGACAGTTCTCTTTAATACGCCTACAACTCCGCTACGCTTACTCATCTTTACTCAGTGTAAGGGTCGTTCTCAAAAAAGTGGCACCGCTGAATTAATTTTACATTTTTCAGAAAGTTTCCGATTTTGCTGTTTTTTTTAATTAAGATCGGTAGAAATAAAATCGAGTAATCGATATCACGTGGAGGGAAGTGATTTATTTAATTTTTTTAGAAGATACAGGTATTTGAACTATGCGGTAAGCAGGTGAATTACTATTTGTAACCAGGTTATCGACAATAGGGGCAGGTTGACGACAAATACGTACAAATAAAGTAAAACTGTTAGCAGGTTAACGACAATGGGTGCAGTTAAGTAAATTGTTAAATAAAAACGACATTAAATTGACAACAAGTGCTTAATTTGAATATGTTTAATGCGTTTTTTTCCTTATCTAAAAGATTTATATAAAATAACACACCTTATTTACCTTTCAACCGTAACGGCATCTCATATGTTGAAATCCGGTGAACCGTATAGGCTACAGGGTGTTACATACATATTTACCTACATACATACGCTCGGTATACAACCCTGCTTCGTGTAGTCGGGTATAAAATATTTATGCCACAAGCATTTTTGGTGTACAGTATAAGTTATTAAATAATTGACGTTCGCCTGCCGTAAACGTCGTTCACCTGTTTTTTTTAGACAGGTGAACGACTTACAGGTCATGGACAAAATGACAGTTATATCATCAATACAAGTTAAGCACCTTGGTTAATGAACTGCATATTTATTGACATAAAAATAAACCATGTTTTACGTGCTATAAATTAATATCAATACAATAAGTCACACAATTATCAAAATATGGAAGACAGAATAGCGACTACGTACCCATTACAAACTCCCGCTCGCGTAAGTTTTTTGTTTATTATTTTTGAGAACTTCACACTGACGACGTGTTACTTCTAACAGCGGTAGCTGGGGACTGTAGGTCTCGAATTATGCGGGGTTAGGCAGGTTAGACGAGATAGTTTAACCACAGAGGTAGCGTTTATCTCATGACAGGTGAACGACAAAAACTGTCGTGGATAAGAATAAATTTCAAATAATTCGAAATATGAGTATAGTATTCTTATTCGACACTACAGTTTTAAATCTTGAGTATATGTGTAAGTAAAAAATAGTATTCGCACTAAGTTACGTTTGTGATTTTTACGTTTTAATCAACTCGAAACATGAGTGCCTCGCGTTGGGACACTGCAGGTGAGCGACAAAACGTAGTTACAAATTGATTTTATGGTTATTAATATAATTAGAATTTATATCAAACCATTTGGCCTCTACTCAAAAAGTGTCTTTTAATATGAATTGATAACTAAATTATATGGATGACGCTTTATGAAAAAAAAGTTCTAAGAGACACCTATTGACAGGTGGCGGTGCCACTTTTTTGAGAACGACCCGTAAATAATTATAGGTGTAGATTACATTACATAATCTACAAACTACAAAGCATCACTGTTTTAATAAAATACAAGGTGTCTCCGACCTTGGGGCTTTCTTTCATACAAGTTAAATGTAATTTTCAATGGACGCGATACAAATCTTAATTTTCTTTTAGCCCTCGTACCAAGGAAATGTCACCCTCGTACCATGAGATAGTGATTAGTGATTATATTGGCCATGATTTAATACACTGATTTTACAATTAGACTTTGACATCAATTTAGTTATCTAAACTTAAACTTAAGTTATTGTTTAATGTTGCAGAACAAAAGTAGTTCAATTTAGCGATCGTTGCATTTAAAGTCCCGAGGTTAGAGGCACCCTGATAATTTTTTGGTATTGACCTTGGTTTTTGATTACACCCGTTTAGCTTTTGCGAGTGAACAAAGGATTTTTTACGGCAAAGAGAATGCACGAGGTAAGTAATTTAAAAGTCAGTGATATATTTGTATGAAAATTTTCAAGATATTATAGTGCCACCGAGACATACAATAGAATGGTATCACAGCGACATTATAATAGTAGTTTACGTGACGGTTGCATAATGACAACGAGCCGCAAGGCGAGTTTCATAATAGATCACACGAGTGTTGTAATGCCAATTACGCAGAGTCGCGTCCAATACTTTATCCACACACAGTCACACATATTATAAGTAATACTCAAAGATGGGTTCAGAAGCCGAAAGGCCAATGACCAGCATCACCTGTGGTAGTAGGTGACAGCGATGACAGCTGTAATTTCATTACGTTATCGAATTTTGTAAGGTAATGAGATCCAAATTTGGAACATCTTCCAAAATTAACAGCTGTCATCGCTGTCACCTACTACCACGTAATGCTGGTTATTGCCTACAGGTTTTTAACGCATAACAACAATTTGTTTGACACTTCTTACCATTTGAATTATAACGTCACTGTGACAGTTCTATACGTAAATTCGTATTTTTCCCAACCCTAAGGCAATATTTCGTCTAAGCCCAATACCGATCACTTGAAACTCGAACAGCTCGAAACCGACAAACTTCGGCCATTCGCAACTCGAACGATCGGCAGAGGAAGTTTTGAAACAGTATGCAACACAATACACGTACTTATTCAGTAACAGTCGAATAGAAACAGCACGAAAGCTGCAGTACAGTCAACCAATTTGATTCCTAGGCCACTATGGACTTTGTCAACGTGACGTTGTAAACCAAATCATAGGGAGTCTCTTACGTTTTGGTTGACAACGTCACTTTAACATAGTCCTTTAACATAGTCCAAAGTGGCCTAGAAATCAAATTGGTTGACTGTACGTCTAACTTAACAGTAGAAGTTTTTTTCTTAGGGTAGGTACTCCAAAAGGAAAAAAACGGAAGCCTTTGGGAGGTAGCACACGGTACTGTCTATTTCACTTATTAGAGAGTAAAAGTGACAGCAGCGATAGGAAATGTGCGACTGCATCGCTACAAAAAGTCGCCATGTGCTATCTCCCTTATAAGAGCGATAGCGGGTCTGTTTGTCTGAGCCAGTTTGCTCCAAAATAACTGGACCGATTGGGTTATAATTTAATACACATATTGTAAACTAACCTAACCTAACCTAACCTAAAGAAACAAATTATGGGGGGGAATTAGAAAATTGAAAAAAAAGTGCAAGCTAACTATATCATGTGAAATATCAAATGAAAAGCAAGCTGTGAAAATCGTTTTTTTTTTATATAATTTTAAAATTGTTTTGAAGTTATTTAAGATAATGTGTGAAAATGCCCCCCTCTACCGTATCTACGAAACTACTGACCATACAATTTTGAAAAAATAACTGTAATAGTTTTAATGATAATAACATAATAAAAAGCTTACGGTATTTAAAATAAAATAGGAAATTTCTCAAAACGTACGAAACCCTCTCGAAGTGCGTTAAGTTTTTTTTAGAAACTATTAGTTTTTAAGGATGTTTTTTTAATTTTACATTATGATTATGACACTAAAAAGGGAAAAAAATGCACAAACACAGATATTTAAATTTGGCAGAATTTAACAAATAATACTTTAACCAAACTAAATTGATTTATTTGTAGATGTTTCGTGTGCTTTGTGGGGTAACTTTTTTCTAATATACTGTTATAAATCGGAACACTGCGATATTTGAACTCGGTCAAACTGCACCAGCCGAATTTCACACTGCGAACTATCCAATAAGCAGTATCTTAAACTCAATCACCAAAGCACATTCAATTCTATTTTGTTAGTAATAAAGTTGATATTACTATAGGAGGTTTATCTTAGTTACTACGTATTGGTTTAAGACGGTAGTACAGACGGACTGAATTGTTTGTGGTGTTATGTAGATGCGATATAGCTAATCACTTTGGCTGTGTGTTTGGATACGACGTGTCTAAACATGTCCAAACAGTTGAGTCGCAACTGTCAATCAATATTGTAATATTAAATGTCACATGTGTCTAAACACCATACCGATATACTTGCCTTATTTACCTAGTAACCACTTTTGTAATCTCCAAATGCTCGCTTTTCGCCTAAAATAACAATTTTGTCATAAAGAGGTTTGGGTAAAAGTGTTGCCTTTTTAAAAGTCATACATTTTCAAGGTGAGCGGCCATTAGTAAAAGTTGTAAATTATGATAGAATAATTCAAAATAAACATGTTTTGTTATGTAATGTATTTCTTAAATGCATCGGAGCCGAGATATTTAATATTCTTACCTGGGCGTACTTTTAGTACCAAAAACTGAACACTTAAATGTTAAATATCTCGGCTCCGATATTATTAAACGCCATAAATTATATACGTCAATGTGTATTTCAAGGTCCTCTAAATAATTATGTAAAAATTATCCGTGGCCGCTGAAAAGAAAGATGACAATATTCATCAAACAAATTTACCCAATGCCCTTTGCGGGTGGTAGGACCTTGTGCAGGGTCCGTCCGGATCGCTTCCACCATTTTACCCATTAAGCTACCGCCAAACAGCAGTGTTCACATTATTGTGTTCCGGTTTGGGGATAAGACAGCCGGTAAAATAACTAGCATAGAGGCATTCCATCTTAGTCCTCAGGGTCGGCAACGCATTTGCAGTCTTAGGATTGCATTGCAGTCTTGTGAATGCGAATGTCTATGGGTAACAGTTTCCACTTACCATCAGGTGGCCTGTGTGCTCGTTTGTCTTCTCTATGCATAAAAATAAAAAATAAAAACCTATCTGTTATGTGCAAAATGTAGTCTCTAGTTGCTTTATTTAGCAGAGAATGTTAAAGTTTTAGCCATAAATGATACATTTTGAGGTTATGCTTTTGTTTACTAAATAAGACAAGTCATTTGGTATGGATTATAGCAACGTGAATTGTGTGCGCCGATTTTTAACCAACTTTAGATTGCATTGAGCGTCCAGTGGCATCATTACAATTAATGTGGTTTCTAATAAACTAAAATATTGCTTTGAAATTGTGGCGACATGGCGACATCTAACGGCAAAACATGTACCACCAACTCGCCAGCGCCAACAGCGTCACAACGTCAGACAGCGGAACTAAACTGTTCTACAACGCGCAAGCGAAATTTCAACAGTCAGTTGATATATGTAGCACTTCCAACTTCATCCCAATGGACTTCGGTCCCCAGGCATAACACCCGCCTGGAGAGAGATCTCTCTATTGCCCTCTCTTACTACAAAATCGTAGGATGGTTTTTCGATGGTGATAGCGATCCGGACGGACCTTACACAACGTCCTATATAACCACTTACTTATTTCGTCGATTAAACTGATTGATTCAGTAAGGAATTTCATTTTCAATTACCATCTGTTTGACCGTGAGGCCGGCCAGTTCCGAGCAGACAGTTCCGAGCAGACACTTACAGGTTCTGAACTCCTGGTAACAGGATGACTAAATACCCTCATCGGAATGAAAAGGTCAGAGAGAAATGTGGACTGGTGTATAGTGACTAAGATTGAAAAGGGCAACTTAAAACTAACTAACTCCATCCATCCACACCTACCATCCATTAACCTACCGCCAAACAGCAGTGTTCGCATTGTTGTGTTCCGGTTTGGGGATAAGACAGCCGGTGAAATGACTAGCATAGAGGCATTCCATCTTAGCCTCAGGGTTGGCAACGCATTTGCAGTCTTAGGATTGCATTGCAGTCTTGTGATTGCGAATGTCTATGGGTCACAGTTTCCACTTACCATCAGGTGGCCTGTGAGCTCGTTTGTCTTCTCTATGCCATAAAAAAAAAAAAAAAAAACAAAACTAACTAACTTGAAGGGGGTACTTGTACTTGTACTTGTATTATTATTATTATTATTACTTGTTATGTGTTCTTGTACTTTTGACATAACATGCAATGTATACTGTGATTTACTTTGGAAAATAAATATCATCATTCATCATCATCATTCGATGGTTCGCATTTGGAAACGATGAAAGATGGTTGAAGAAAGGGATATACAGAAAGTGAATGGAAGGGTTGGAAGGGGCCGCCCTAGGCGTACTTTTTCGAATCAAATTGGAGAAATACCTACTGGAAAAGGGCCGAATCTTAAATAACCGAAATCGACGGGTACCTACGCATAACTCGATGTTTGAATGTGGAAGAAGCAAAAGAAATTTGTCAGGATCGTAGCAAGTGGGAAGAAGTGATCTCTGCCTACCCCTCTGAGAAACAGGCGTGATTTAATGTATGAATGTAACATTGACATTGATATGGCATTCCACATTGACCAGACGAAAAGTAAACAATTAACTCAAACCAAATTACTTACGTTTACTTTCCTACGTATAAATGAATGTTGAAGCAAACGGACTACCATTTTTTTTCAAATATTGTACCATAAACAACTCTCATTTTGCTGTCTGATAAAGAACCTAACAGCTGTCAGTGCCAACTGCAAAGTTATGCAACAAAGCATGTGTTGCCGACATGCCGCCGTTTGTTATTTTGGTTGGTAAATTTCTAGCTTGAATTGCATTAAAAAACGAGCTCTATGTACAAACAGTAAGATGCAGTTTTGAAAGCGGAGTAATTTGAGATAGGACGTTGTAATATTGAGCAGTTTATTCGTACCACAGAAAACGCAAAGGCAAAGACAACCTTTTTAATTAGGTCGAAAGAATGGCAAAGGTTTTTAATTATTCGGATGAGGTTTGCTGCTTTAAAATTCGATGATAAAGTACTCTTTGTCATGTCATTTTTGGGTTGGCAACTACGAATTTTAATTTAACGGTCTTCGGATTGCAGTCTTGGAATGAAAGTGCCTTTATCCATCCCATAAAACATAGTAAGGATTTAGACATTAGTAGATTTTTTCGTTGTTATAATAAAATTCCTCTTTATTTAAATGTATTCCGAGAGTAAACAGAGAAAACACAAAAGCGACTTTTTAACTCGAAAAATAAATAGTTGAAAAATCATTGATTTTCATGTCGCAGACGAGATATCGAGTCACCTGAGGATAAGTGATCATCGTGACACATAAACACCAGCAGCACCACAGGAATCGCCGGTGCCCTGACGGTCTTTGAGAAAAGAGTAGGTGGCCGTTTGATTGCCAGCTTAGAAATAGTGCCACTCCATGTCTTCCCGTGGAAGTCGTAAGAGGTAACTAGGGGAATAAAGGCTTGTAGTACTGTTAGGCGATGGGCTTGCAACTTGTCACTAAAATGCACATGGTGAACATCTTAGCCTGATTGTGAAAAATGTGGTTACAGAATAAACAACAAGTTTTTAGAGTTATTGGTAATTCTATAGCTCTGCCTACCTCACTCTGGGAACGAAGGCGTGAGTGCGTGTATACAAAACATATTTTGAAGAAAAAAAAAACCGGTATCTATTAAGGTCAAGACAGACAGATGGATGGACGGATGAACAGCGTAGGCTTATTAATAGGGTTCCATGGAACGCCCGTAGGGTACGGAACCTAAACAACAAACATGAGTAATAATTACCATTTAAGAAACTCCAGATAATTCTTTATAAGTACATAAAAGGTCTCTGCCATTACAATAAATACTCATGTAAGCGGATGGCGGTAAATCGTTGTTAGCACGCAACCGGCCTCTCTCTGCGTCGAGAGGGGTAAGGCCGCGTTCCCACTTTGTCGTGACAGGTAGTCGTCTTGTTTAAAGTGTCGTGTGAGGCTAGAGAAGTAGCTTAACGTTACCGTTCATGATTCTCTAAAACTGATATGATAAATGGAATTGACGTAGGTGCTCGACGCGACCGTCTGACAGCTTACGTCAGTCCTTTACATTTTGGATTACGATAACGAACGCCAAATGTATCTTGTGCCTCTGGCTTGTACATACATACACTTACGCCTTCATTCCAAGAGTGGGGTGGGCAAAGTTTCGGAATTACCAACAACTCTAAAAGCTTGTTGTTAATGCAGTAACCACATTTTGCACAATCACGCTAAGATGCTTACCTTTTGTATTTTTCCTCTAGCCTCTATGTTTAAATAAAGTTCTTCACATGTAGCACAATACAATAAACTGTCTCTTATTACTTTTTTACAAGCTTTTATTTAACTTGCAATGTATTTATATAAATATGTATGTAAGGGTCAAATCTTGCAAGTTCAATTTGACCCACTTCCCGGTTTCCGATGACGCTGAAAATTTGCATACGCCTTTAGTACTGCTGACAATAAAATAATATAGTACCTTCAAGCTGGTCTGATGATGGAAACTCAGGGTGGCCATAGGAACTCCTAAATTACACATGATAACGACTGTGCAAAAAAAATACAATCGGCAACAAAAGCTTGTCCAAAAATTATTTTTTGACAAACACTTATTGATATTGACGATAGACTGTCAAGACGATCGGAAGAGCTACATCGTCAGTCATCGACGATGGATAAAAACGTGAAGACAGTCTCAATAATCCAGTGACGACATACAGTCGAGATGTGAGAACAGCGAGGCTCAAAAATTGACAACATATATCGCTAATTGAATACAAAACGGACACATTCCAAAATAATTTGCTCTTCCATTAAAAGTCGTATTCCAACCACTTCTAATTTTAAAATGCAACACTGACTCATTTCGTATTGTGTCCGTTTTGTATGAACGAATGAACGAATATCTATGAGCTCAATGCGACCACGTGGCTGTTTACGTCAATCCTATACATTCTCGATAACGATAACGATTTTGTCTAGGGCCACAGCTAGAAACGAGAGTCGTTCAACAATAAACGATATAGATGCGATAGACAGTCAAGACATGAGAACAGCTGGAAACGACAGTCGTCCAACGGTCAATGAAACTTTATGACATAATGGAAACGCGGCCTTAGTGTAAGTTTACTTGTTTCTTTTGTAACAAATGTTTTTAATTGTGATATAGAGATAATCAAGGATGGATGAACGAGACTATCCCGTCATACGTACAGATGTAGTGAGTAATCCTTTCCCATCGCTTTTTATCGGATAAGTTCGTATTTATCTATCTTTCTCAATTAGCTTCAGAACCCATCAATAAGCCAACTGAGAAAGCAAGATAAATACAAAATTATCCGACCAAAAACGAAGGGAAAGGATTATTCACTACATCTATACACGAACTTTTACCTTCTATCGATTAAATTAACGTACCGCCATCGAGAAAATGAGCTTAACAATAGGGATATTATATTTTATTAATGATTGTTTTCACAGTTCCAATTATTTTTTTTTAAATCAACAAAGATTTTTCCTATCTTTCTAATATTTCGTAAACACTCGCTCGGAGTTAGGGTTGCCAGGTCTTAAAATTGAAAACACACACCCCACAGTCTGGCCGGAGATCTACGTAAAAAGGCCGGACACCCTTAACTATTAAGTCTTAGTATTTATACATTCTTTTGTAACATTGTAAATTCTTCTTAAAATGTAATGGAACCACAACAAAATGTAATAAATCAATCTTCAATATTACACATGAAAAATATATAAAATGGTCAAATTTAAAAAGCCTAATAAAAGCCGGATAGGCCGGTCATCGTCTAATTTGGCCGTACACGCAACCAAAAAACCTGACTGTGTCCGGTTTTATCCGGACGCCCGGCAATGCTACTCGAAGCGGAATCGATTCGAGAGCGTTATGATCGCTGGGATTGACCTGGTTTTTTTCTTTTTTGATTCTTCCTGCATTTGGGTGGCGTCGCGACTTAAATGATAACAAAGCCGGCTTGACGTAAAGTTGAGCCAGTGAAAATGCAACTAAAGAGCTTGGTTTTAGGGTAGGAAAAATGAGAACACAATGGCAGTGCGAACAAATTAGCGAGTGAAATTAAGACGAAGAGCAAACGCCGAGCGTCCAGTGGCGCCCTCATTACTATTATTGTGTTTTCTAATTAAATAAAGAATTTCCTTGCAATCAGACGATACGGTTTTGTAGCGCAAGTAAAAACACAATTTATGGGATACGTAACAAACTTTAATAACAATTACCCTTTGAGAAGTTAATAACTCGAAGGTGAATTGTTATTTAACTATATGATATACCCTATAAGTTGTGTTTTCATTTGTAGTAGTTTATTAGAAAACACAATAAAAGTAATGAGGGCGCCACTGTACATCCGGCGTACGCTCGGCGCAGTCTTAACCGTTATTTCGAGCAGGAACTGTTTTATCTTACTCTTTGATCAGAATCGAAATAATATCGATTCTGTTCGAGCGGAAGTAAAATGGAAATGATCTTTTTGTAACGTAGAGCGATTCTGACATGCAGGTTAAAAGAAAACATGAATCTGTTTGGCGTTTGGGAAAGGTTTATAACGTTTTAGAATTGTAAAGGTGATTCACATTGCTTGCAGAACTGATGGCCGTAGACTGTCCGTATGGCGGAAACCGAACTGATAGATACGTGGCTAAAACGTGCCGAATTTAACAATCTCCAAAAAAACTCAACTTTATAAATGTTTTACACAATGTGTTCTACAAGGCTTAATTTGGAAAATCTCCAACCCTTTCATTAAGAACACAAATTAGACTAAGGACATAACATTAATTAAGATCATAATAAATGAACTGTCAGAGCCATCTATCGTAATTTAGTACCCACTTAGTATAATTTAAATAGCTCCAGAATTTAAACAGCCGTTCGAATTAGGGTCGAGTGAGTCGAGTGGCGCGATGCCAGGTGAAGAGCAGAGGTGAGTAAATTCGATTCTGATTGAAGTGGTTCGTATTTTATGAATGATTTGACAAGAACAGAATCAATAAGTACTTATTTATCAAATGTCATGGTTATTTTAGACTAGCGACCCTGCCCTCGCGTCACTTCGGTTTATGTGAGTATATGAACTGCAATTTTTATCGCTAGTATATCTATACTAGTATTATAAAGCTGAAAAGTTGGTTTGTTGGTTTGTTTGATTGAACGCGGTAATCTCAGAAACTACTGGTCCGATTTGAAAACTTCTTTCACCATTCGAATCCTACATTATCTCTGATGGACATAAACATTTATTTTTCTGCGCGGACGGAGTTGCGGGAAACAGCAAAAATAACATAAATATTTTTTCCTATACAATCAAAATAGTTCCACAAGGCAAAGTGCTAGGTCCTCTTCTGTATATTATATACATAAAAGAGGTCCCTAATTGTAAACCAATTAAAGGAGTTGGCTAAAAACAAAGTACATAGAGTTATTCATCTATTACAAATGTTACTGAAACATAACATGGTAAATGGATGTTAATAGCAACATTTGTCAGTCAACAAAGAAATATACAGCTTCTTTGTAACTTAAACATCGCAGACGATTTCGACATGAAAGTTTTAACGACTCACCATCGAAGCTCCATCGTCGACCGTTGGCTGTGTAATGGTGCCAATAAACTTTATCACGAACCTAAGAGGCTATAAAAGAGCCATGTTAAGGACATCATTAAAGCCATTACATGTAGGTTATAATACTTGAAATGAAAAAAGGAAGGATAAAAGTTACGGAGCGTAAACTTTATTTGAGGTGGTCAACTAATTTTCAGAAATATGAACGACTAGCGACCCGCACTCGCTTCGCTTCGGTTTATGTGAGTATGATATATAGCCTTTAGCCTTTCTCAATAAATGGGCTATCTAACACTAAAACATTTTTTTAAATCGGACCAGTAGTTCCTGAGATTAGCGCGTTCAAACAAACAAACAAAAAAACAAACTCTTCAGCTTTATAATATTAATATAGACTAGTAGAGGAAGCGAAGGTTCCATAGTTCCATAGTCACTGCCTACCCCATTGGGAGATATAAATGACTAGTTAGCCTCCTATTTTATAAATTAAACAATGAAAAGTCAGAAAAAATTTGGTATACATTGCAAAGCTAACAAGCGTTTACATCAATGAGTTTCATACAAGCTGCGCCATGTACACTGAAATATCCTATCATTGTTGTCAGGATGCATGGTAAAATGGCTGCTCTTCCTTAAACAGGTCTAACATAATTTTCTTGGTCGTACTAAAATTATAACATTAATATTTCGATTAACTGTTCTAACTTTTGCGATAACATGCCATCTGATCTAATGCATTTTTTCAGTACGAAGAATTGAATGTATAATTGAGCAATGATTCAGTGGCTTAGAAAGTATTACATTATTTACTTTTTATTAAGGTGTAATTCAGGACATATCTACGACACTGAAAAGTTTCAGAATCACAAGTAATACCTATTATAGCCACTGATTACCATTTTAGGCCAAGGGACCCAAAGGATATCGTAAGGGTCCTTACGAGTATCATTAAACCCTTAATAACTCCTAAAATAATTACCATTAAAGTATTAAAATCGGGTACCTATTATTTTATCGAAACACATTTCAACGATTACAGAATATTATTACGCTGAATTTACATTTCATCATAAGGCATTTTTCGCCTATAACCTAACCCGACCTACGTAATTAATGTTCAAGATGAAATGATACAATCAATGAAGTGAAATTTGATAAAATTATGGGATACCGTTAAAATCTCCTCTGGGGTTATTATGACGTATCTGTGCAATTTATTTTACGGTGAGAGAAAATGACAGAGCTATATAACTGCGATAGCTCTGTCTCTTACGCTCGCCGTAAAATGAACTGCATAGCTATGTCATAATAACCCCCCTGAATTAGGATTGACCAAAAAAAAATAACTCATGGTTTTTACTTTCTCATTCGCAAGAATAGGAAATTTTAAGGCACCAATTTCATTAATTTTGTATTTGACCCAATAGTTTTGTTTTAATATCTTTATTTATTTAGCAGACATTTTATGGATACATGATTATTTTAAATTTTGGATGGCATTTTCTAATAAATTACAACAATTAAATGATATCCAATGAAAAAAAGTGATTGTAATAGTGTATTAAAACATACTATTTCAAGCTGTTTTCGCCTAACCCGTAAGATACACCTAGGAGGGCTTCAAGCCGAAAACGAAAGTCAAGCAAAGTTTAAATATACTTTTATCGAAATATCCCAAATAGATAAATATTTCAAAAACTTAATAATGCAGAACGGCTTTAAAACCCTATTCCTCGAAATGGTTTTCGTATTGGAGTAATTGTAAAAATATGAACAATCCCAATTATAATAATATTCACAAAGGGTAAATGTTTATGTGATGAGCCCGAGTATTGAATCCTGAGTCTTGGATACTTTGTATGTATTTCTAATAAGTATTTTTATGGGGATCCCCTTGAATATCGACCAACATTTCATCGATCGTCATTTCACTGAATTTCATTTCATCGAAAGCTAATTTCTGCTGAAACCTTATAGTTTTCAGGTTATCGCATTTGCAAAGTCGATTAGGTTACGTTAGACTTGTGATCACAAAAAATAAAGCTTCATCAAGTTTAAATGCCGGTCAATGAAAAGAAAATTCGGCGAAGTGAAACGTTCTATGAAATGAGTAGGCATCGGAGTTTTTGTCGCACGGTAAGACTGAGTTTCGATATTTCTAGGGTAAACCAATACTTCACTGATACTTAAAGGGTAAATTAATTTGGCTGTATAATTACGTCACGTTCTATTTCTAATATAGTATTGTGTGTAGGTAGATTAGCCTTAATTAGACTTAAATTATATGTACAATCAAACTCATTTATATACCTACGTATACAAACCTATTTCATTATAATGCTACAGCCCCAATGATTAATCAACGTGTAACAACTGTTATCTACAGACAATAAACGTATACTTAAGTACATATCCACACTAAGACCAACGCACAACGAAGAAAATTGAAACGCGTGCCAATATAGAACCATATCGCAATACTGTGATGTGTTCAACGCGACATGAGTCAATATTGTAATACGTGATCTCATTGTGACAGAGTTCTATGGTGTACCCTTTGTCTCGAAGAACTTGTATTATCAAAAGTAATTATGTAGTTAGTTTCGAACGTGCCAATATTAATTAATTTAATTATAATTTCGAGACCTTGTGTAATTCTGTCTTTGAATATAATATATGCCCAACCCGAGGATAAGTAATTATAAACAGGGCTTCTATTAATAGTAATAATAAATGAGAAAGTAACTTTGTCTGTTTGTAAAGATTTAAAAGGACATGCCTAAACTGAACTATGGGCGACTGCCCTAGCAATGTATACACATTGTAACTAGTAATAAAATTGTTATGCTTTTGAACTGAGTATTAGTATTCAGCATGAAAAAAGTTTCAGGAACTGTTCAAATCGTTACAATCCTGAAAATAAATCATAACATTTTACGCAAAACGGATCGTCATACTTACTGACAGATAACAGATGACATAAGATTAATGTTATCTGTGATCTGTCAGGTCTCGATGGCGAACAAAAAATATGAAAAACCAGGTAAACAACTTTTAAATACTTTATTATTATGCGAAAGTTCTAGGAGGGTAATAAACATGTTATAATTAATTAATGAATTTTGTAAAAATTCAGCGGTATATTTTTTTCTATTCTTTTTTACTCTATAGTAACATGAACTCCTTAGAGAGCATAGGGCACTTTTTATAAAAGGTTATAAAAAATTACAGTCTCCAATTAAAAAAACACTAGTTCAGAAATTCGATGAAATCGAAATTACAGCTTCATAATAAGTATTATGTAATACGAAACATAGATGACGCTGTATCGCATAGAAGTCCAAAAACTGTACAAAATGTGTAGATTTACTAAATGACTATGAAAACTCTATATGTGCCGTATAGTATGCGCAAACAGTTGCTTCGTATCCCCTAAGTACACTTAAGAGCTAACAACTACTCAAGATCTTGAGCTAGAAGCAACTTGAGCTCGCTTCAAAAGTCGAGGGCTCGTATTATCCAACAGCATCGAGTTTCCTGTCTATTAAACTACAACCATTATAGTATGAGCTATGATTTCAAAGTGAATTTTAAATACTGGAGATTGAAATATGCTGGTCACTCTTTTGCTTGGGCTTCTAACGTTTTTGATATTTGCTTACAAAAAGTTAATAGGTACACTGGCAACAAGTCGTGATATTCAAGAAATTCGAAATAATACATCAAAATGTATGACAGTGTTTAGAATAAGACACAAAAACTGTATAACTATAGGGTGCCTCTGACCTTGGGGTTTTAAATGCAACGATCGACTCTACTCGCTAAACTGAACTACTTTTGTTCTGCAACATTAAACAATAACTTAAGTTTAGATAACTAATTGATGTCAAAGTCTAAATTGTAAAATCAGTGTTTTCAATAATGATCTAATAAATGTAACAATCGTGTCACTTACATGTGATTTTAGTCTCTTTACAAACACTTTAAGACTGCGCCGAGCATACGCCGGATGTAGTGGCGCCCTCATTACTATTATTGTGTTTTCTAATAAACTATTTAAAGTAATGAGTGCGCCACTAGACGCTCGACGTTTGCTCGGTGCAGTCTTAAGGAATCACAGACCACTTACCCTATAGACTCCGCATACAAAGGCGCCCCCGTAAGCCATGATTATGCTCACAGAACACTAATTGGTTGCCATGGTTCTATTGGCGCGCACCACGACGCGCACACTTGATTATTCGTTGACTTTGAACTAGCCAATCACGGTGCACTTTCCGCCCCCCGCGCCCCGCCATTTTGGCTTAATGAGATACTAGACAAACTGTTCCGAAGCGGAGTCTATAGGGTAAGTGGTCTGTGTAAGGAATCAACAATCTACTGTTGTAGAAGTATTATGTAGTTTTCCACTTAGCTAGCAGCAGTTGACTGAAAACCAACCTTCAATACAATCAACCAAATCCAAATAACTTTTCCCTGTAATTATGCTAAACATAAAAGGATTCCTTCATTTATTAACTTTAAGAAGCCTCCATAAATTACCACTTTTCAATTCACAATTAATCTTGACAATTTTCAAAGCAATCATTGTTTTATCGCGGAAGGTAATTTATAAATTTACGCCGTTAAATATTGGGTTGGTGGTCCAAGCAACTAACAAGTGGCATAGGTCCGCCGTTCCTTGGTGATCTTTGGGCAAATATGATATACGTCAGTTATTTCAAATGTATGTTTATTTAAAAAAAAAAAATCATCATATTTAACAGTTTCACAGTAATATTTCAATTAGGCATAATAATTCTTCGGATTTACATTTAATACAGTAGAAAAAGTAAAGGCCCCAATGAAGATCCCTGTGGCACTCCACTCACAATTAACAATGAATTTGAACTTCTATTCTCTGTGGAGGTAATGTCTTTTCACTGGCTTTTTAAGAATCCTTATAATACTTAGTTTACTTGTCTCTTTGCCTGTTTTTCTCTTTAACGTTACAAAAAATGGTATTGCAACTTTACATTAACAATCGCTGTATCCGTGATCTTAAACCCTTAAGCTAAGCAGCGAATTCCTTTGAATTTGATGACACTGAGTTTATTACAATATACAGGGATTTTAATGAATTTATTTTGCAAGTTTCGAAGTTTCGTAAGACAATTACAATTTTGAGTTGATTTAACAAACCACTCTGAATTATCGTTTCAAGGGAAGGGTTGGATTTGCTGAAAAAGTTAGATAAAATTTAAGGTTTAAATAATACATGCATTAATCTTTGTGTCATCTAATCAAAAATCATAAAATTAAAGATTGCTTATAGAATTTTGTTTATTAAATAAAGCCTTAAAAATAATCTTAAAAGGTCTACGATATAAGTTTAAAGTCAGTTCGATCGAAGGTATTTTTTATCTTTCGTCAAAAAATTTAGTCCACCTGAGCAAATACTTTTTTCGTTTAACACCACGAACAAAATTAAATGTAAAATTGATTTCAGATTAATTTTACTTTTATATTCATTCCTTAATGAATTAACATAATACATAACATTACATAACATTTTCCTCCTTCCTTTACCAATTAACTTTGTTAAACTGGTCGTTGAATATTGATAGAAAGGAGGAAAGTTAAAAGAAAATTGCATTTTAAAACTAAAAGCTGTTCGTATAAGATTTTCAATGCAACACTGACTCATTTTGGAATGTGTCCATTTTGTATTCAATGAGCGAAATGTAAATACATTTCCGCAATAAACAGAACTACTGAGAAATACTAACAACTTAAATCTAATAAGCCACTACCAGGAAGGTAGCGCTACCAAAATAACAGTTAAATAGCAGTGCAAATGCCAGCCATTTTGGTCACGAGTTGAGCCAACCACGCGCCCGATCCGACCTAAACACTTCGGTGGACTTTCGGTTCCATCGACCCAAAGTTTCGGCTACAAAATGATTACCAACAATTCCTTTCATATTCATGTATTTTATTGACGATATTTAATCATATCGACGCCTTAGCCTAGTTGGTAGTGACCTATGAAGCTATCGGTCCCGGTTTGATTCCCAGTATGGGCAAATATTTATGTATGTATTGCTCTATAATAAGTATTTATATCTTGGTCTAGTACCGATATTACAAGCCTAGAGCTTAGTTTGGGACTTGGCCCATTTGTGTGAAATTGTCCCCTTATATACATATATTTATTACATACATACATAAACTCACGCCTTCTTTCCCAGAGTGGGGCAGAGCTACAGAATTACCTAAAACTCTAAAAACTTGTTGACAAGTCTGCAATCACATTTTGAACGATCAGGCTAAGATGTTCACCAGTGTATTAGTGACAGGTTGCAAGCCCATCGCCTAACAATACTACAAGCCATTATCCCCTTAGTCGCCTATTACGACATCCGCCGGAAGACATGCAGTGGCACTATTTTAACCCGGTCACTATAATTGCTGTAATTGCATTGCCTATTTGTATTTAAAAATCTATTTAAATACAAATAGGCAAGTTAAACATATGAAACCCTGTTGGACACAGCAATATGTAGGAGAGAGACTTTATCTTTAAAAGAAGCAATTCAGAGAGCCTTTCAATATCAAATAATCTATCTGTAATTAATTGATATTATTTCGTAAACAGATGTCCTTTTTTATTGACATGAGCTTGAGCCTTTGAGCTTGTACACTCGGCCAAAAATGTGGTCTACCGCCCTACGGTTGAAGTTCATTTGAACTTGATCAAACAACAAGTTTGATTTTCCCTTGCAATAATATTATGACAGAGACAAATGTCAACCTTAGCGATAATTAGATTCCACTGAAAGTTTTTTCAAAACTGGTAGACCACTTTCTTGGCCGACCCTACTGTACAGTTCTAATTTGGAAGTCGTTAGTATCGTCAAGTTATTGTCAACTCGACTTAACTCGAGGTATTTCCTTGTCAAAAATAAACATTGTCTCCATTGAATAAGGAAAGCACAATCGATAGCTTCAGACAACCTAAAGATATCGATTCAGTATGAGGTAAGCGTTCAAAGTGACTCAACAAAATAGCTAACACCTTCCTCCCAGCTGAAACACATTATCCTCCATGTAAAGTATCTGACAACCATAAAACCTATCTCAAATACTCAACATGTTTGGATACTGGCTTATCTTTACCTAAAGTAAAGTGTAAAGAGGGTCGCTTAGGGTGGCTTATCAATACATGAGTATGATGATGAGATGAGCTTGGGATACGTGGATGACTGTATCTTGTGTAAAAGTGGATTAGGATAGCAGAATATTAGATCAACAGAGTCAAATTTTGTATCTAAAAGTGATAATACTTACCCCTTTAGGTTCACTAATGTTTTACCAAATCATCATTTTACAAACTATTATTTCGCAGAGAGATACTTTATTTTACATTTTCATGTGGCCAAAACTCTAACCTAACTTATTTAATAAGCCCATGTAACCTTTGTTATATTATATAATGGTTAAAGGAACATGGTAAAACCAACCTTATTCTTATTACAACACGTCGTATTAAATCGCATTGATTATTTAACTACATTCTATTGCACACTCGGCTTTTCGAGGATATAATGTGGTCAAAAGTTTAACCTAACTTATTTTTATAAGCCCATGTAACCTTTGTGTGTAATGGTTTAAAGAACAAAGGATAACCAACCTTATTCTTATTCTTATTACAACACGGCTTTAAATAATCTTCTGTAAAATAAGAATCAAGGTGTCTATTACTGGTTCCTTCACCCTACGCTAGTTATTTCATCTTGTAAAACTAAGAGACCACACATGCTGCCTCGCCCACACAAAAATGAAAAGGGATGGCTTAATGTGTTTCCACGCGAAGAACGTGAGATAGAGAAGATAATTTGCGCACGCCTTGATGGCAGCGTCGAATTCAAATAATTGCTGTTAACTATTAAACCATGATATTGAAATTTAAACAAGGAAACTGATATACCAGAATGAATAAGCTATAGATAATCAAAAATCATCGTGAAGGATCGAAGGGTTTTGAATTTTTTAACCAAAAACATGCTAAAAAGTTTTCATGTTTTAAAAAGAATACTTAGGTTTTTGTTTCTAATTGTGTTTTAATTTTTAACAGTCTCAAGGATATGATCAAGTTTTATTTATCGTAGGCATTATAGTTATTTAGTATCGCGGAACAATACCGATTTTATCATAAGGTCCGAGTGCTCGACATGCCAACAGACAATATTTATTTGCGTCGTGATATTATGTTCATTTATACATTATACACAAAACATTTTTTTGGGAGATGACACTTTCACTTTTGTAAAATGTTTTTTTTTAATGTTAACCATATCGATTTTTTCAAAATGAAAACAAATGTAAGTCAATCGGATTGCATGAGTAAATGTCAGGTGCTTTTGCTGGCAGTCCTTTTCTTTATTTAAAAATTGGCGTGTGAAATATCAAAGCCACAACATTTCTCATCGCTAAAATGAGGTGGTGACAAAAGTAATGTTGTTAATTGCAATTCAAATTATCGGGCCAAATAAATACTGGTACAGCGACGAGCACTCGGACCTTTACCTTATTATGTGGGCTCTTAACACGCTATGTAATGTCAAATGAAAGTTTATTCTCAAGCGTATAATTTGCTTAATCACTCCATTCAAAGTTCTTTATAAAAGCGTCAAGCTAAATTAACTTAAGTGTATGTGAGTTAAATGTCAGAAACTTTAGTGTTAGAACGTTTCGTCTCCACGCCCATCCCCCGCGTCGTAAATGTAACTTTAAGAGGTTTGGGCCTAATGTCAAGTATCAAGAAAGTTAGGACACGGTGAAAAGACTTGGTGAATTGTTTAAAAGAAGTACAAATACACCATGATTTTTTAATGAAAAATATAATTTGACTTTGATTCTTACCAATTTTTTTTTTATGGCATGGAGATGACAAACGAGTACACAGGCCATTGATGGTAAGTGGAAACTGTGACCCATAGACGTTCGCATTCACAAGACTGCAATGCAATCCTAAGACTGCAAATGCGTTGCCAACCCTGAGGACTAAGATGGAATGCCTCTATACGTCAATTCGCCGGCTGTCTTATCCCCAAACCGGAACACAACAATGCGAACACTGCTGTTTGGCGGTAGGTTAACGGATAAGATGGGAGATTTGAGAGAGGTCAATTATTGTACAAAAGGGGTGTTTATATTTTTACCGTCCTTGTTTTATTACCGCTCAAGTCAATTTTATTACTTTACCACTTTACCAGGAATACACGACAATAGACCGGTGTAGCGAGTTCTGCCCAAGAAGAGTATGCATAGGTGATTGTCAATCTTTACATGAAGAACAAATGTTTTTTAAGTCAAGGAGAAGCCACACGAGCAAACAATCCATATAGTGGTTTGCCTTGTGCAGGGTCCGTCCGAATCGCTACCACCATCTTATCCATTAACCTACCGCCAAACAGCAGTGTTCGCATTGTTGTGTTTCGGTTTAGGGATAAGACAGCCGGTGAAATGACTAGAGGCATTCCATCTTAGTCCTCAGGGTTGGCCACGCATTTGCAGTCTAAGGATTGCATTGCAGTCTTGTGAATGCGAATGTCTATGGGCCACAGTTTCCACTTACCATCAGGTGCCTTGTGTGCTTGTCTTCTCTATGCCATAAAAAAATGTAAGAGAGATCTGAGAGCCATAGACATTTGCATTCTCAAGACTATCATCTCAAGAATGCAATTATTTTCCGGTTTCAAGACTTCCTGCATAAAATATTTCCGCAGAAAATTTAATTTAATACCGTATTGCGCTCTGGAAACGTTAGAATTTAGTATAAATGAGCGGCGATAACTCATGCAGTTATTTCGGGGCTTGCTGGCCCACTTTCAACTAGAATGTTTTTAAAATAGGTTTTTACTGGCGTCATTTTTAGAGACCGCAGTCAAACTAGGAACCCTTACGGTTTCGCCAAGTCCGTCCGTCCGTCCTTCCGTCCGTCCGTCCGCAGCCTAGCTCAGAGACTCTTGCTACTAGAAAGCTGTAATTTAGCATGAAAACTATCACGACTAGGTAAACTTAATTAGTTCTTGAGATGCAGGTGACTAAAGTGTTTATACCTACTAAAAATCATCTAAGACAGCACCAAATAACTTTAAATAGGTACATACATGTAACGGCTATGGAACCCTACACTGAGCATGGTTCGACATCTCGGACTCTAGCCCGGTTTTTTTACGTTCAACATTGTATTATTCTATAAAGTGTTTTAATAATAGATGTCAACGTAAGTTGAATATGTTAAATATTTTAAAGAAAACAAAGGAAACAAAACTGCTTAATTAATCAATCAATCAATCAAAATCATTTATTTTAGCCATCTTTGGACCATAATATAATAATAAAGTGTTAGTAAATTAAATTAAAAATTACACCTAATGTTAGTAACGTTCTAACCATACACATAATCTAAGCTAATCTACATAGATTGATGTGCCAGTACGTGAATCAGACAACAATGATTCTCATACTGACAATCGAACCTCTGGGCGAACATCGCCAAGATGCTGTTGGAGCTGGTCCGCACCCTGCGCACCAGGGATGAGCAGCGTTTTAATGGATATACATTCTTAAAATTTCCGTGTGGTTGCCGGGTTAGAATAGTGCCATTCCATGTCCTCTCGTGGATGTCGTAAGAGGCGACTATGGGAATAAAGGCTGTGTGTATTACTGTTAGGCGATGGGCTTGCAACCTCTCACTAATACACTGGTAAACATCTTAGCCTGATTGTGCAAAATGTGGTTACAGAATTATCAACAAATGTTAAGAGTGGTTGGTAATTCTGTAGCTCTGCCTACCCCACTCTGGGGTTACAGGCGTGAAGTTATTATATGAATGTATTCTTAAAAGTTTCTTTTTTTTATATAATAACTGATTGTACTCTTTACAGATAAAGGTCTGTTTGTTCTTTTTTGTTTGCATGCAAAAAAACACTTAATTCTCCTAAATTTTTTCATAACCATCGCAACGAAGCAGGAAGTTTCGTTAAGAATATGAAAATGAAATATTGTTCTTTTTGTTTGTTTTTTTATTAAATATGGTGTTCTTTTATCGGTTTGTTCACGCGATGTGATCCTTTCATGAACGGTGTGAGCTATGGGGCTTACCAACTGCCATCCTAATAAGAAATAAAATACAATGTCCTTCTTTTTTGTATCTTCAATAAAATATAAGCACTTTTAGCATTATGTTGTCATAAGAGCTTCAGTTTTTGCTCGTATTTATTATTAGGAACAAAAGTTTTTTATTATTTTAACCTTGAAGCTGTAGAGGGAGGGTTATCCCTCTATGTATGTTCATATGTATGTATGTATTCATGAATTTAAAAAAAACCTAAAGGCTGAAAGTATGGCACAATTCTGAAACGTTAAATTTACGATGAAAGATATTCCTAAATTACATTAACCTGGTTATCAAAGTGGAGATCTTTAACCAAGACTTCGAGAAACGAATATACCTGTATAGCAAAGAGGACTTTGGGAAAAACTAAAACAACAAAATAATCTACTGCTTGAGTCCTCACTCATCTTTTTTAACCTCTCTTGCACAACTATTGCATAAACTACTATTAAAATCGGTCCAGTAGTTTTTGAGTTTTTTTACAAAAATAAAAATACAAATCTACATACATACATACATAAACTCACGCCTTTATTCCCAGAGTGGGGTAGGCAGAGCTACAGAATTACCAACTTTTAAGTTAATAAAATGCAGAGTTTCGTGGAGTGCAAGAAGATATAATCATTGATAGCAAAAAGTAAAAGATCAGACAGACGTTCAGATGACAATAAGACAATTTTAAAAATAGAATATAAATTGCCAGGGTGTGCATTATTGTAAAAGAAGGTTTAACACCCCCTCGTAATAAAAGCACCCTGTACATACGTACATAAAAGTATAACATAATATCCAAGTAAACTGTACACACTAAATACTATCACAAAAAAAAACATCCTATATTACATCATTAAATTACACACCCTATACCTGCCTATTTACAATGAAAAACCTTAATCTACCGTAAACCTAAAGAATTTACACATTTAAAATGTTTAATCTTCGGTAAAGCTTTGGTAAGAATATCGGCGATCATGTCATAAGTAGGTATGAACTGAAGGGAAAGTTGATGGTGTGTTAGAGACTCGCGTATGAAATGATGTTTGATATCGATGTGCTTTGTGCGGGCGTGATAAGTGCTGTTGTGTGCTAATTTAATGGAACTTTGATTATCTGTGTGGATAACCATGGGATGAGTGACAGCGAAGATTTCCATTATGAGGGTTTTTAGGTATATGGCTTCTTTACACGCTTCGGCCAGGGCCATATACTCTGCTTCGGTAGTCGAAAGGGCGACCGTGCGCTGCTTTCGAGACTCCCACGAGACAGGTGCACCGCTCATAATGAAAACATATCCTGTAAATGATCGCCTGTCCATTATGTTATTACCATAGTCAGCGTCTGCGTAACCAATGGGTTGAATTTCACTCTTGTGAAATTGAAGTTTGAGGTCCTTGGTACCTTTAAGATACCGAAGGACCCTTTTTGCGGCCTTCCAGTGTACCTCCCCGTAATGTGCATTGAATTGAGAGAGATACGACACGGTGTGAGAAATATCTGGCCTAGTTCCAATAGCAATGTACATTAACGAGCCGATAAGTTCACGATACGGTACTTCAACTTCGTTTTCTTTTTCAGGTAGAGTTAATTTAAGTCCAGGTTCCATTGGTGTAGTGACAGATATAGCTTCATTCATATTATATCGGTCAATTAGTTTTTCGATATAATGCGTCTGGTCGAGAGTTATAGAGTTCAGACTTTGTATTACTCTCATACCGAGACAGTCCTTGACAGGACCCAGATCTTTAATTATAAAGATCTTTTTAAGTTCTTTTTTGAACTGTGTTTTTAAATCGTCACTATTGGACATTATAAAAAAGTCATCGACGAAAACTGCTACGACTAGTATGTCGTTGCCGTTGCTTTTGTGATAGAGACAGTGCTCCGTTGAAGCTTGTTTCAATGATAAGGCAGCCATTGCTTCGCACACCTTTTTATTCCACTGGCGTGGAGCTTGCTTCAAACCATAGAGTGACTTCTTAAGTAAGCACACTTTGTGTTTTGGATCAGTTGAAAAACCTTCTGGTTGTTCCATGAAGATTTCTTCTTCTAAATCACCATTTAAGAAGGCTGTTTCCACATCGAGATGATCAATTTGGCAGTTAAGATTGACGGCAAATGCCATCAAAAGTCGAACTGATGATAGCCTCGCAACAGGTGAAAAAGTTTCACCGTAGTCCACTCCTGGTATTTGAGTGAATCCTTTAGCTACAAGTCTAGCTTTATACTTGACTACATTTCCACTCGTGTCTATTTTTATTCTAAAGACCCATTTACATTTGGTTGTTTTGCGATCTTTAGGTCTGTCGACTAGAGTCCAAGTTCCATGTTTCATCAACGAATTATATTCAGCCTGCATGGCTTCCAGCCACTGACCCTTTTGAGGATGATCTGTAACCTCCTTGTCAGTTTCTGGTTCCAGGTCTGTTGTCATTTGAACTGCACAGACATACCTTTCAGGAGGACGCCTCTCTCGATTAGGGTATCTCCGTTCAGGTAAGAGCTCAGGAATGACTTCAGCTTCCAAGATACCAGATGTTACTTGCGGGGTAGCTGATTCGGATTGGTCCGATGGTAATGCTTCCGGTTGAATATCAGTTGGTGATTGACTAAGTGACGACACTGGAACTTGTTGAATAGGTTCTTCTTCTAAAATCGGCAGAAAGACTTGTGGAGATTCAGGCGAAGTTTCTGGTATCTCACTGTAAGGGAGATATTGATTAGAATCTAAGCGTGTTTGTTCTTCCATAAAAACAACATCTCTTGCGACTATTAAAACTCGAGGGTTTTGGCGATCTAAGAGACGATAGCCTTTGCTTTCTGTCGCATAACCTACAAAGATACAAGTTTGGGTCTTCGCGTCAAGCTTCGTTCGTTTTTCTTTCGGTATGAGAACATGCGCTTCACAACCAAAGACTTTCAGATGAGAAAGGTTCACTTTTCTCCCTGTCCAAATTTCTTCAGGAATCTTATTATTTAAAGCTTGCGTAGGTGTACGGTTCTTCAAATAAATAGCCGTATTAACCGCTTCTCCCCAGTATGCTTTTGGTAGTTTAGAGTCTTGAAGCATAGATCTCGCCTTCTCAATAATAGTTCGGTTGGCACGCTCAGAGACTCCGTTTTGCTGAGGAGTATAAGGAATGGTAGTTTGATGAACAATACCGTTTTCCTTCAAGAAGGTAGACAGCCCGTGGTTAACGTACTCACGACCGTTATCAGAGCGTAGAACTTTGATTTGGCGACCCGTTTGGTTTTCGACTAAGTGCTTAAACTCTACGAATTTAGTGAAAACCTCATCCTTTGATTTTAGGAGATATCCAAAAGATTTTCGACTAAAGTCATCTGTAAAAGTAAGTAAATATAGGGCTCCGCCCCACGAGTGCGTGCTCATTGGACCACATAGATCCGAATGAATTAGTTGAAGAACGCAACTCGATTTACTTGTAGAGCTCAGAAAAGGTTTCTTTGCAAGTTTTCCCTGTAAACATGGAATACATTTAACATTCAAACCTCTATAAGCATAATCTATGCCAACGTTATTATTTTTTAAAATATTCAAAGTCTTATGGTTTAAATGACCAAGGCGTCTATGCCATAGCATAGCAGACTCTTTACTGACAGAGCACATGGCCTGTGAACTAGTCGAACAAACGTCTAGTTTATACATACCTTTATGTACAGAACCTGTGGCAATGACAGAGCCCGTCAAGTGACATCCTCCACTTGGGACGATGCTTGCGCCTTTTGACGTAAACAACACATCGAAGCCATTTTCATTTAATTTGCTTACTGACAAAAGATTAGTTGCTAAGCCAGGAATATACAAGACGTTACTTATTTTATTTACACTGTCGGAAATTTCAATATTTACAGTACCTTTTCCATGGCTCAGTAATTGTTCCTTGTTAGCAACAGTAATAGGGGTGATGTGGGATGAAATGTTTGTAAACCAATCTCTCCTATTACTCATATGGGATGTTGCGCCGGAATCGATGTACCAATGATGTTGACCTGAGGGAGATATATTAGAGAAACAAGACGACAGGGTGAATTCGGATGTATTGTATGACTTGATCGCCGAATCATTCTTAGTGGTTTTGTTTTTTAAACTCCTACACTTCGAGACTACATGACCTGACTTTTTACAATAAGTACAGAACAATTTCTTCGGTGCACTGCCGACATGTAGCACGGTGTTCGTAATCCCCCGGGTACTGGAAGTGGCCGGTACAGCTCGCGATTCTTCCTTTAAAAGAGCTGTCACTACGTTTTCCGATGTGATCTTCATAGTGGAGTGCTCCAGCGTCATAACGAGTGGCTTGAATCTATCGGGTAGACCAGCAAGCATTATTATTGCCAGGAACTCGTCATCAACTCCTGCTCCGATTCCCTGCAGTTCTTGCTGCGTAGCCAGTGAGTTATTGACATACTCGTGAAGGTTTCCCTTAAACTCATTATTTAGGAGTTTTTTAATAAGGCCTAGCCTTCTTATCAGACCACTGTCAGCATAGGCTTTCTTGAGACTGCTTAATGTTTGATGGGCCGTAGTAGCTGACCTAATGACTGGATAAACTGATTCTTCACAGGTCAAGCAAATTTTAGCCCGTGCCTTTTGATCTTTTCTGGCTTCCATAGGGTCTGCGATGTTAACAGGGTTGATGCAGACACTCCATAAGTCTAAATCAGTTAGGTAACATTCTAGGCTAAAAATCCATGTGTTGAAATTCTTGCCTGTTAGTTTACTGAAGCTAGCGCCTGTTGACGTCGTAGACTGATTCAGGCTTAGTGCCGACGTTGATGTCGATGGACAGTTATCCATAGCACAAATTTTTCACTCTAATTATTCTTCACATATATAAACCATTTATTATATTATATATATAGCACTGCTGCAAATAGGACCATAACCTTTTAAGTTAATAAAATGCAGAGTTTCGTGGAGTGCAAGAAGATATAATCATTGATAGCAAAAAGTAAAAGATCAGACAGACGTTCAGATGACAATAAGACAATTTTAAAAATAGAATATAAATTGCCAGGGTGTGCATTATTGTAAAAGAAGGTTTTACACCAACAACTCTAAAAACTTGTGGATAATTCTGTAACTACATTTAGCACACTTAGGCGAAGATGTTTTAAAATACAAATCTGTCCTCTTTATAATATTAGTGTGGATAAAATATCAATAAGATATAACTGGTAAATCATCATCACCATCAGTCCACATCAGTCTACTGCTGAACATGGACTCTTCCATACCTCGCTACCGAGCTCGTTCTTCAGCTCTTCTCCAGTTACCACCAGCTAACTTGCGGATATTATCTCTCTTGTCTTCCCCAGCGGCCATCAGTTCTACGGCAAATATGACCAGCACATTGCCATTTCAGCTTGCTAATTCGCAAAGCTATGTCGGTACTTAGGTTCTGTGCCAAATTACTTCGTTTCAGATTTGATCCTTTAGGCCCGTATTAATAAACTCATCTTGGTTGAGAGGCCCGTCACAAGATACGTCAAAGTAAACGTCAAACCATAGAACACTGCCATTTCAGACGCGTCTCGAGACGAGCATTAGAATTGAGATTAGTTTATTAATACGGGCCTTAGAGATACACCAAGCATAGATCTTTCCATAGCCCGCTGAGCGACTGAACTGTACCATTACCAAGTTTCAATTAACGTTCTCGCAAGAGAGTCAAAATACTCTGTCCTTCGCAGACCTCGCAGTGTTCTTATAGAGTGCGAGGGACAGATCATTCGACTCGCTAGCGAGTACGGTAATTGTAACTCATGGTACTGGTGAATTGGTCTTGCTGTGAGTGGCAAAGTCTTGTCTCCAAATGACATGACAGGTAGGAAGCACTGATTGAAGACTTTTGTATTAAGACTTTGTGGTAAAGGCAAGGAAAAAACTAAAAATCAACCCGGCTAAGCAGCATGCAGCGGCGATGACCATGGACTTTTACTCGGTCGGCAGAGTCCTTGTTGCATCATACATTCGAACTCTTTTTTTACTTTCTCGTAGCGATGAGGTGCGATCGGACGGGCGCGACAGTGAATCGGCTGGCCGGTGGTTTCGATGTGGTGCTCAACGGTATGTTTGGGGCTAAGCTTCATTGATGTGAGTCTTGTTATGCCGGGGAAATCGGCTAATATGTTGTGGTACGCCTTATTAACATCAATACTGCGCACAGTAGGAGTATTTGTAGTGCAGAGCTGGGCGACTGTTGTTAGGTTAGTTTTTCCGTCGATCAGTCTTCGATTTTTGATGTCGATTATAAGGTGGTGATATTTGAGGAAATCTGCTCCTATGATTGGTCTTGTTACAGCGGCTATGATAAAGTGCCATTTAAATGGGCGGCGAAGGTCAAGGTCGAGCTCTAGTGTTTTTTCACCGTACGTTGGTATAATCGTGTTGTTAGCTGCATAAAGTTGGAATGGCAGCGGCTGCGTCGATTCACCTTTTCTCTTTGGTAGGACAGAAATGTTTGCCCCTGTGTCTACCAAAAATGACAATCCTGTTCGCTTATCTGTGACGAATAGGCGGTGTGACTTTTCTGATACGCTGGAATCCGCCGCAGCCAGCGTTCTTTCTAGTTTTCCGAAGGTTTTATTGGTTTGAAACTGCACGGAGGTGTGCATTTTCTTGCGTCCATGCCAAATTTGAAGTGATAGTAACAGTATGGCATCGGTGAGTTGGTGCGACTTCTTCCTCGCGATGCACTGCGTTCGCGATCTTGAAAGCGTCTGCGCTGAAAGCTACGGCTGATGTGACCCGTTTGAGGCCTTGACCTCAATTCCGCGACCTCTAGTGAGAGTTTTCTTATCTCACTTATCAGATACTGTGTGTCGGCATTTGGTTGCCGTTGCTGGTACGATGGCTGTTGCTGGATGACTTGCATGGGTTTGGAGACTGCGGCGATCTGGTGGGACTCCTCCATCATTTTGTCGGCGAGTGTAGCTAATTCATCGAGTGTGGTTTTTCCTTTTGGACTGATCTTATGTGCGGTGGTAGAAGTTTTACCCACATAAGTTTAATTGTGTCTTCTAGAAAGTTGTCACGGGCAAGGTCCCGCATTCGGCGCAGTAGTTGACTTGATTTTTGATCGCCAATTTCCATTTCGGATAGCAGCTTCCGTAGTCTTTTACTATCAGATTCCTCGTAAATGGAGATTAGTCGTTCCTTGATTGCTTTATAATAATCATTTTTCGGTGGCTGGTATAGAAGGTCTGTGATTTGTTGTATGTCCTGCTTTTCAAGCCGTGCGATTACCATTTGAGCAAGCTGTGATTGATTTTTTTTCAGATCAGCGGTGGCAGCTTCAAAGGTGATAAACCATAGGCGTGGTTGATCACGCCAAAAAGGTGGTACGCGTAGCGATAGAGATATCCCAAGAAGCTATCGCGTTGGAGAACTTGCTAATTCTTGCTCAGTAGTTGGTTCGATGGTTTGATCTTCGTTAGGCATCACGTCGGGGTCACCACTTTGGGATATTTGGTTTGTCGGTAAATAATACGCTTGATGATCAGAATGGAACATTTAATTATTTCAAGGGTTCATATTCATTTCCAACAGTCGTAGCACACTTAGTTACTAAAGCAGCCAGGTATAATTCCATGATAAATATTATCTCCTAAATGTCAATACGCACGTGGGTAGATAGAAACGTTGATTTTCCTGACTACCCCACCGCGCATCGCACAAGCGCTCGGCCTGCGCATGCACAACGTTATATAAACAGGCTCCGGCCGCGCGCGTTCCTTTCGCCGCCGGACTCCGACCAGTAAACATCGCCGCCGCTGCTGCACCGAGCGTGTACGCAAACCAACTGCTCTTTTGAGGGCAATCATCCTTCGTTTCCTCGTCACGTCAATCATGTCCTTCTCAGGACAGTCTTCTGGTTTCCTTTGAACAACGTCAATCAATCAATCTTAATTTCACAGTTGTGTAGACGCCGGCTACACTAACATAAAAAAAAAATTCGTGTCCGTATCGTTCCATCACTTTAGGAGCTAAAGACCCACAAAGACAGACAGCCATCAAAATCTTTATTTTACTATTCAAATGGTGTTATCCGTACTAAAAAAGCTCTCTTTAAGGCTGTTCTAAATGTTTTACTGGAATTTTATTACTACTCAAGAATTTAATAAAAGATAGCAAATAAATTTCTTGCTTTATAAAAGTCTTTTTTACTGCCATGTATCGAGACAAGATGGGGTTAGAATTTTTTTCATTACTTTTCAGCCCTTGACAAGTAAAATCAAATTCAAATTATTTATTGCATCGAGGCCCATGTTTGCAAAGATGTTACAGGCAGGGCATGAAAACCTGGTTAATTTTATACTTAACCAGCTCGTCAGTAACGCCACACATTTCAAATAAAGCATTTTAATTTCGTTTCCGCTCGAACACAATGGATGTTATTTCGGTTTAAATTCAAATTAAAATTGAAATAAATATTTTTTTGTGATTAAAGAGAAAAATAAAACGGGTGTCCCTCTAAATCCTAGTACTAGTGACTAATTTGTTAGCACCTTATAATTATGTATACATTACTTACATACACCTGAACGCAACGCCAAGGTCGCACCGTATTTCCTCTGCAACGCTAACCTTGTAAACTGGTCCGGTAGACATAATTTAATTCCCCCCATCGCCCCCACTCGTACGTGAACGCTAGAAGGGTTAACACGAAGTTTGCAGTTTGCTGAGACGCCGTAGGGGTTTGTGCACGTGTTAATAAGTAAGACTGTAGACGGTCACCTTTGACATCTTTATTAATATTATGAATAGAGTTGGGACTTTTGCTGGCATCGTGGTTCTGCATCCATGGAGTCGCTAGTTCCTAATCACTATAAACTGCTTTGATTTTGGCCTTAAGTATTGTTATATTAAAAAATAAACTTAATTTATTTGTTGTATTGATGTTAATATTTGTTTGTTTGTGTAATAATTAGAAGTCGAATTAAAGACGGTTCTATGCAAGACTGGTTTATTAACGACTATCACGTGACATATGTATAAACTACCTTCAACATAGTACTTAATATATAAGGCATACCCACATTTATATCAACCATTATCCACAGATACATTACAGTTTGTAACCCTTTCACATCGGAGATGTCATCTTTATCAAAATTTATTTAAACTGGTATAGCAATTTAACGAATTGCTTTTTGAAATATTATTATGATCATACTGAAGGTCAAAAACAAACAGCGACTCCATGGATTCTAGAACTACAGTACTATACCACCTCACCCACCTCACCCCACCTTGTATTTTTTTTTCCTTATGTGTTTTCTTTTTTTCATTTTAGTGTGTTGTTGTGAATAAATATTTTTATTATTATTATTATTATTATATGCCACCAAAAGTCTTAACCGTGAGTTAATGTATGTACTAATATTATACCTCAACTGATCGACGTGGAATTTGGTGCAGTTTAATTCCCGGAGACGAGCTTAGGGTTCTTTTTTTTCTGCAAAATTTTATTCACCTTTTCTCTAGGTATATAGGAATAGACGAATCCTAGCGGAGTTGCGTGAAAAAAAACAGGTTTTTTAATAGAAAATCTATACTAATATTATAAAGCTGACGAGAAATTAGTGATCCGATTTGAAAAAATATTTCAGTGTTAGATAGCCCATTTCTCGAGGAAGGCTATAAGCTATATATCATACTCACATAAACCGAAGCGAAGCGAGGGCGGGTCGCTAGTATTACATACTCGTAAACAATATTGTGTATCAGTATTAGGTGACGGTCACACAAAGGGATCTATTCCCGAACTAACTCTATGAGCACTAGAAAACAATACTTGATTAAAGAATTCATTACAAACATACTTACATTTACTTATATATCTACGATTCTCGCTCATCACACATATGCCCTTACCGGGATCAAACTCGAGACCACTAACTTAGTAATATCAATGCACACATCAATAATACGATGTTTTTTAATGACCAGAAGAAGGCATACTAGCGCACAGGCCACCTAATGGTAAGTGAGATCTGAAACCCACAGACATAAAATCCCAAGACTACAGTCCCACGACTGCATTTTTTTTTTTATGGCATTGAGTAGACAAACGAGCACACAGGCCACCTGATGGTAAATGAAAACTGTGACCCATAGACATTCGAAATCACAAGACTGCAATGCAATCCTAAGACTGCAAATGGACTAAGATGGAATGCCTCCATGCTAGTCAATGCGAATACTATTAAAACATGTACATATATATATATATATATTGGATTATGTTTAGGTATTTTATTATATTGATATTTATAGAAATTACTTTTAGTGTTGTACCTACTTATTTGGCTATTCGTTGTAAATTAATTATTTCTCAATCGCTCAAAGGTTAACTGGAAGAGATCCGATAAAGGGATAAGTTCGCCTTTGTACATCCATGTTATATTTTTGTCTATTTTATAATTGTTATCTCTTGTTTGTACAATATAGTGTTTACATACATACATACATACATACTTCTAAAACAAATCAAGTCAACATCCACAAACAAACAAGAGCAGTTTATGATTAAACGTCAAAACCTTAAACTTAATCCGGCCGACGGAAGCGGCTCCACCGGAAACAAGATGGCGGACCGCAGCCGTTTCCGGCCAATGGGGCCAACCTAAACGGATTATTGAGCTCGATTTGACCGACTCTCTGGTAATTCGCTTAGAGTCCGCCAGTGTTTAAAATAAGTCTGATTTAGACGTGAGTTTATATAAGAATTTAAAGTTAAGAGGGAAAATAACTTGAAAAATTCAATAATAAACAAGAATCTGTAAGTAATGTCCGTATCGCTACCACCATCTTATCCATTAAACTACCGCCAAACAGCAGTGTTCGCATTGTTGTGTTCCGGCCGATAAGACAGCCGGTGAAATGACGAGCATAGAGGCATTCCATCTTAGTCCTCAAGGTTGGCAACGCATTTGCAGTCTTAAGATTGCATTGCAGTCTTGTGAATGCGAATGTCTATGGGTATTTAATTTACCATCAGGTGGCCTGTGTGCTCGTTTGTCTTCTCAATGCCATAAAAAAAATACACTGGTAAACATCTTCACCTAATAATGCAAAATGTGGTTACAGAATTATCAACAAAATGTTTAGAGTTGTTGGTAATTCCCTCTGCCTAACCCACTCTCATAATGTATCCTACTAACATAATTAATGCAAAAATTTGGATGTTGGTTACTCTATCACGACAAAACAGATGAAAGGATCTGGATTGGCATAGAGCTAAATAGTCTGGAATAGAACATACGCTACTTTTAATCGTAAAAATTAGACAGTTCCCGATGGAATAACGATAAGTGACTTCTACGCGGACAGAACTAAAATCTACAAATTTAAATTTTCACTTGCGTCCTTTGTTGTGTTTCAAACGGGGTAAAAAGGGATTATGGGGTGAGTACGAACACAACCTAAAATGAAGTATTAGTTACTAATTTTACGACTGAAATTATTTCCAATAGACGTAACGTGATTGTCCATTTCATACTTGTTCTTATTTTTAACAAGTTATGACTTATTTTAGGTTGTGGCCCCATTCACGCCTTAATCCCTAACCACCCCCTTTTTACGGTAAGTGTTGGGTCTTAGATCTGACTTACCATCAAGAGGTCTGTGACCTCTCTTACCCCATCTAAGGCATAAAAAACATGTTATTTCATTTCGAGATACATTTTATTATCTACCAGTACAATAAAAGTTGTTATATTTGTAAAATAATAAAGTTGACAATAAAAGCTAAAAGCTCAACAAAAGTCGACCGTTACTTTTAATAAGCATCTCGGAAGTTAACTCGTTATAAAAAGCTCGTTTATAGTGAGAAATATTTCGTTGCTTAGAAGCTTTCATGGAGTACTAGCGACGTGCCCACGCTTCGCTTCAACATAATAATTAATAGCCCTTCTTTTTAGGGAATAATGTAAAAAACCGGTTCTTTACCACCAGAGATTACTTAATACAAACAAACAGACACAATTTAATTGTTGTACAATTTTACTACTTACAGACTAAAATATATTTAAATTGAACCCTGGATAGTAAGGCCAGTAACACATGGCGTTTTTGTAGCGATTCAAACGCGCGACTACATCATGATACTAGCAATTGAACCACGCGATTTTATAGATACAGTCGCTCTTATAATTGAATAAAAACGTGTGATTACAGCAAAATTTTCATATCCATTTTGTGTATTACTGCAGGGCCTCTCTTGTAGTGATATTGTCAGCGTTACGATAATATAGTTTTACGCCCTAGAATAAAGGCTCAAATACCCTTACCATGAGTTACAATTACCGTACTCGCAAGTCGAATGCTCTATACATAGGTATCTCGCACTCTACATAGGTATAACAACACTGTTTTTTTTTTTAATGGCATGGAGAAGACAAACGAGCACACAGGCCACCTGATGGAAAGTAGAAACTGTGACCCATAGACATTCGCATTCACAAGACTGCAATGCAATCCTAAGACTGCAAATGCGTTGCCATCCCTGAGGACTAAGATGGAATGCCTCTATGCTAGTCATTTCACCGGCTGTCTTATCCCCAAACCGGAACACAACAATGCGAACACTGCTGTTTGGCGGTAGGTTAATGGATAAGATGGTGGTAGCGATCCGGACAGACCCTGCACAAGGCCCTACCACCCGCAAAACACTGAGGGACAGAGCACTCAACTCGGTAGAGAGTGCAGTAATTGTGACTCATGTTAAGGGTACAGTGCCGGGTCTATAGACGGTCACTAACTGTATCGGGACTACATCAAATTTTGTTTTAAATTTCAGTTACAGTTAGTTTATAATATTGACAGTTTTTAGTCGATTTTAGTCCGCGCATACATCTAAATGTATCCTATTTATCATTGTTCCTCGTCTACATTCTATGGTTTCTAAAGTATGCCTACTCGCGTTGACCTTCAAAATCTCTTAGTAAGTTTTCATTTCTACATACATACACATACATAAACTCACGCCTTTATTTCCAGAGTGGGGTAGGCAGAGCTACAGAATTACCAACAACTCTAAAAACTTGTTAATAATTCTGTAACCACATTTGCACTTTTAGGCTAAGATGTTTGCCAGTGTACTCGTATTTAGTGACAGGTTTTCTTTTCTGTGTAGCTGATACGGTTTTTTGAACATTTTGGAGGGCAAAGTTGAGGAAAAAACAGATAGAGGAAGACTTAGGTTTACTTATTTCAGCGAAATAAGACTGAAAAAAAATGTCGTGTCATATTAAGAAGTGAAAAGGGGCAGAGCGACTGAATCGCTACAGAGACGCTGCTGTTAAAACTAGCTGTGTGCTACTGCTCTTAGGTGCATGTGTTGCAAGCGCTCGGGCACTAATTGCAACTAACCCATTATGCAGCTACGTGATTATTTCGACATGGTCCGACCAAGATCGCTTATTTATTTACGCTATTTGTTGAATATGTTTGTACTTGAATTTACACTAGCTCTATGTAGTAATCATACATATACATATCATTATCATCGTCATCTTCATTATCAACATCATCATCACCATCATCATCATCATATTCATTATCATTATCATCATCATCATCATCATCATCATCATTGTCATCATCGTCATCATCATCATACCTGTAAAACGATGGTTATCTTCTGCTGCGATAACTGCTGACTGCAGCGTCCAGTGGCGCCCTCATTACTATTTGATTGTTCACGAGTAATATTTTTAGTTAAAAAAATATACTTTAGTATTAGACCAATTTTTTATGTCGGTAGGTTACGCCCTAGATGCACATGCTGTGATCAGAATTCAGATTCGCGATATACTGAATAAGGGCCAAATTAAAAGAAAGTTGTATGTTTAGACCGGTGCACTTGACGTTTCAAAGTCTCTGGCTATCTAATCTGCAGACCTAGGAATATTCGAGGCAAAATTAAATGACAGCTGCTCTGCTAGGGATTGTCTATATCGATAAACTCAACTATCGATGCTTTTCCCATATACTAGTGACCGCTCCAAGTTTTGTTTGTAAAAATATTTTTTTATTAAGAGAATGCAAATGAAACAAAATAGCAACATAATTCTGGTTATTCCTTACTATATCAGAATGACTGTCCCATTTATTATAGTTAAAATAAACGATCAGAATTTATTAGGAGTAAAAAAAATATGATCAGGCTTTGGTTATGGTATTGTCTACTCGGTCGCCATTACTGTCAAGTAAATATGAGCTATCGAAACGTTGACAAACGATACAATACAATACAATACAAAACCCTTTATTGCACACCAAACAAAAACATTACAGAAAAAACAGTACAATTAAAAATAACACACGCAACAACACACACAAACAGCAACAGACAACAACAACAACTCACAGGTCAAAGACGATATCGTTTTAACCACCATCTTATCCATTAACCTACCGCCAAACAGCAGTGTTCGCATTGTTGTGTTCCGGTTTGGGGATAAGAAAGCCGGTGAAATAACTAGCATAGAGGCATTCCATCTTAGTCCTCAGGGTTGGCAACGCGTTTGCAGTCTTAGGATTGCATTGCAGTCTTGTGAATGCGAATGTCTATGGGTCACAGTTTCCACTTACCATCAGGTGGCCTGTGTGCTCGTTTGTCTTCTCTATGCCATAAAAAAAAAACCTATGATAGAGACCTAATTCTGTCTTTTTCACCCTTGGTATATAATCTGGAGATAACATAGTTATGAACTTATGACAATAAAATGTCAAAATCGTTTTATTGAAATTGTGTAACTATTCTGTTGGATTATATGATGTTGTTAACTGGTAAAATTTTAAATTTCTCATAATTCAAACTTCTTTTTAACTTCAAATCCCTTCTTACCCCAGATCCTTAGCTAAACACAGTGAAACGTTAAGTATCTCTTAACAACGTTATGAAGTTAAAAGATTTAACTGTCGTTCCAATTTAGAACAGCACGAAGACTTTAAATTCTTAAGCCTTGGGATTTTAACGATGTTTCTTTGTCTTTAGATATTCATTTTAAATTTATTATATGTAAATTAGTCGTGTTTTCTACTTGCTATCTTCTTACTTACAACCTTCTCAAATTGATGGATTATCTTCAGGAACTTACCTGAAACAAAAATATAATAATTAGATATGGTAAGGATAAAATTTATCTTGTAAATATGATGTTTTACCCAGTGCACACGTGCGGTGGCCGGCTTAGAATAGTGCCACTCCATGTCTTCCCGTGGAAGTCGTAAGAGGCGACTAAGGGAATAAAGGCTTGTAGTACTGTTAGGCGATGGGCTTGCAACCTGTCACTAATACACTGGTAAACATCTTAGCCTAAGTTTAGTGTGCAAAATGTGGTTACAGAATTTATCATTACATTTTTGGATTTGTAGTTCTATGGCCCTGCCAACCCCACTCTGGGATTTCAGACGTGAAGGTATGTATATATTTATTAAAGATTTTTAACTGTTATAAATGTCAACGTTGTCAACGAAAAAGTTGTAAAATGTCATATAAAATGGTAGAGCGAAATTTCATAGTTTCATTACACTATAAAATCATTATATTATATGTAATGAGTAGAATGGTATTTGTAAGAAAAGGTTCGTCACGTTTCAACTCTATTTCAATGCTATTAAAGACCAAAAGTGACGAGCGTTTTCTTACCGTGACTAACCTTGTCGCTTTAATGCAACTAACAGATAAATACAGCAACTCAAAAAATTACCTTCAACCGCCTCAAAACAAAAACAGATATAGTTTGATTTAAAATTTAAAGTATATAGCATTCCGAGTTTAAATGCAACACAAACACATTTTGATTTGTGGCCCTTTAGTATACAAGCAACGTAATGTATGCAGACTTATAAGGCCAACCGTGCACCCATAGCGCCAAATAGCAATTTATGTACAAATTAGGAGCATAAAATCGCGCGACGCGAGGGAGCTAAGCTAGCGTGCCAAAACCGGTGCCAGCCTCATAACTGCATTATTGCAGTTGCAATTTGCAACGAAGTTAAACCCAACTAGCATCAGGTGTTAATCCTATTAGGTAAAGACTAGCATATCCTCGCGACACCGTCTATTATATCTATACTATATTATTTGCTATATATCATACTCACATAAACCGAAGCAAGCATATTACGGCGAATAAACGATTTTGATTTTGAAAGCGAGGGCGGGTCGCTAGTAATATCATAAAGCTGAAGAGTTTGTTTGTTTGTTTGCTTGAACGCGCTAATATCAGGAACTAATGGTCCGATTTGAAAAATTATTTCAGTGTTAGATAGCCCATTTATCGAGAAAGGCTATATATCACATACACATATTAAATCACGCCTGTTTCCCAGAGGGGTAGGCAGAGACCACTTCTTTCCACTTGCTACGATCTTGACAAATTTCTTTCGCTTCTTCCACATTCATACATCGAGTCATGCACGCACGTCGGTTTCGGGTACTTAAGATTCGGCCCTTTTCCAGTATTTCACCGATTTGACTCGAAAAAGTACGCCTAGGGCGGCCCCTTCCGACCCGTCCACTCACTATCGGCTATATATCATACTCACATAAACCGAAACGAAGCGAGGGCGGGTCGCTAGTTCGCTATAATAGTATTTTATCAGGAATTTGTGCACTTTTCTCAGACAAAAGTCGCATTTTTAGCAGAACACAGGCTCTATTCGCTTATTCCCGCAATATTAAAATATCAGACTCTAAATGTAATGCAATCCTAAAACTCATCTATACTAAAATTAAAGTTTAATATTATTATCAGCACTAGTATTTAGAATATATTTTTTTGGGAATCTCATATAAGGTCAAGCAGGGCTATTGTCACAGAAGGTAAATGCATCTCTTAATTTTTTTCAAGGGAATTCAACGTTTTAAAACTATTTTTGCGTCCTTTTATAGTAGTTTAAGTACCTTAAATAATGTCAATAAAAGAAAGCATGAATGGTTTTAAAACATTGAATTCCCTTGAAAAAATTAAGAAATGCATTTACTCCACCGTCACAATAGCCCCGCTTGACCTTAGCAGTTTCGTAAATGTGAATTTTTGGTATTTTTGCAATGACCACTCTTTCACCTATTAAGGAGCGTCCCCATTGAGAGCATTCACGTGAATATTCGAGTGGTGTGGACGTTGAGCTGAGTGTTAAAAAACTTACACACCACTCGATGTTCGCACCGAATGCTCATTACTGTAAGATTGCAGTCTTAAGATAGCCATCGTACGATTGCAGTCTTAAGATAGCCATCGTACGATTGCAGTCTTAAGATAGCCATCGTAAGATTGCGGTCTTAAGAAAGCCATCGTAAGATTGCAGTCTTGAGATTGCCATCGTAAGATTGCGGTCTTAAGATAGCCATCGTAAGATTGCAGTCTTAAGATAGCTGTCGTAAGATTCCGGTCTTAAGATAGCCATCGTAAGATTGCATTCTTGAGATTGCCATTGTAAGATTTCAGTCTTAAGATTGCCATCGTAAGATTGCATTAATGTACCTTTAATATTTCCTCACATTGCCTGAGAAAAGCACTATACAATCCTCGGCCGGAACAGGGATTGAAGGACTCGTTCTATCCGGCCTCGTCTATGACTCGGCCGTCTACCCCAAGCTCGTCCTTAAATCTCTTAGGTACCTCACGGCCTTTGCAGTAATGTACTATTATTGCCTTTGTTAAGTCATCGTATTGCCAACGGTACGATCTTATTTACTTGACCGTGGCGGCCAAGGCATAAACAAAACAATAACATCTCAAAGGCAATATGTTCTAAACCTGTAGAAAATAGGACCTGAAAAATGTGTTTTCTTCAGTATACTGCAAAGTCAGCGTATCCAGCTTTTCAAAGTAGGTCAAAACAGATCCTTACATGACGGTATCTTCAACCGTAGCGGCCAAGGTACAAACAAAACAATAGCATCTCAAAGGCAATATGTTCTAATCCTGTAGAAAATAGGACCTGAAAAATGTGTTTTCTTCAGTATACTGCAAAGTCAGCGTATCCAGCTTTCCAAAGTAGGTCAAAACAGTTCCTTACATGACGGTATCTTCAACACAACTTAAGGAACAAAGTATATACATAAAGAGACAAAACTTTTGGAAGCTTGGAATTTTACAGCTCTAAATTTCGGGAGCTTACCGTTTAGCTTTGAAACATTTACGTAGCAAATAAGTTGGGTCGTTTATCAGGGCTACCTGGAAATGAACTGCAAACGTGTGAAAATTCAGTAAGTTATTTTGTAAGTAAAATAGCATTTAGTTATGTTATGAATGACGATGTTATGTATTACGAAAGAGATATGGCGAGTGAGAATGAGCGGAGATGTCCGTAGGGGACTTCCTAGACGGACCTACAGTGATCAGATTCGCGATGAACTGATTAAGGGCCAAATCAAAAGCACCCGAAACCGCCGTACGTGCATGAAGAGATTGATGAATGTAGAGGAAGCGAAAATTGTGTGTTTAGATCGGTGCACCTGGCGTTCCATAATATCTGCCTACCCTATTGGGAGACAGGCGTGAAGGTATGTATGTATGTATGTATGAGTTTTTGTGAGACCTTTCGCGACTGAGTCAAGGACTATTGTTTTTCGGCTGTGATGTATATTCGTTGGTTGAAATGTCTTGTTACTGTACAATTTCTTGCAGACTAAATGGTTTTAGGTATTGTAAATGCGTTTTAAATATCTTTGAATTGAATTGGTCCTCTAATTGTATGTATAGAAATTTCTTATTAGCTCGTAATATTCAAAAAATCTTTAATTAATTATTTACATGTTTATTATTCTCCTAGAACTTTCGCATAATAATAAAGTATTTAAAAGTTGTTTACTTACTTGGTTTTTCCAATTTTTTGTTCGGCATCGAGTCCTGACAGATAACAGATAACATAAATCTTATGTCATCTGTTATCTGTCAGTAAGTATGACGATCGGTTTTGTGTAAAATGTAACGATTTATTTGGGTGGCGGTCTGGTCGCATAACAACTATTGTCATAATATCGATTGTCATAACACTTTATGCATAAAGTTGATGCTCATAATTTTTTTTTGGCATAAATTATACTAGGCATAATTGTTCCCTGTCATAATTTTACGGAGTCATAATTGATTTAACCATAATGTAGAATGTCATACATTTATTTAGTCATAATATGATAAAACCGACTCAGATCGCGGATAGGTTAGGGTTATTTTTTTTCATAAAAGAGCGGAAAAGCTTGTTATTAAATGAATATTACGTCATTACGTATAAAGTATGGTTAAATAATTATATGCGCATCAAATTTATGCGCGTTACACAATATGTTCTTAAACATTATGATTAAAAACTTTATGCGCATAAATGTATGACAATTTACATTTATGCGCAATGATGAGTATGACGAATCCTTGTATGCCCATCAAAAATATGACTTTAAACTTTATGCAACCCGACCCCTACCCGATTTATTTTACAGGATTATAACGATTTGAAAAGTTCCTGAAACTTGTTGCATGCTGAATACTAATATTCAGTTCATTAGCATAACATATTACTTGTAACCATGTTTGAACATTGCCAAGGCAGTCGCCCATACTTCAGTTTAGCCATGTCCTTTGAAAATAAAATCTTTACAATCCAGCTTGAAACTATTTTAGACCTTGTTTAGTCATTGTTATACCAATTAGCACAACCTTGAGTCGGGTCTCTATTGACTGCCATAAATATTTTTAGTCATAATGTGTTTTAAGGCATAATTTTCGCAAGTCATAATGATTTTTTCTCAGGACACGGTTATTTTTTCAGGATTTTTATAAAACTAACCTAACCTAACCTAACGAATCTACACGATAAACGTTTATTAAAAACTGTAACTTCACCCTGAAAGAAGTTATGACTAACAATACATTATGACCAACGATATGTATGGCAGTCAAAGGGATCCGCCTTGAGTCAAATATGCCCAACACCTTAAAAAGCTATCTTTGAATCAATTTTTGTCGTTACTTAGTTGCCTAGCAACAGATCATAAAGTCGAGTCACAAAGATGCCCCAGATTTCTGCCAGTTACCACCCCGTTATCTGCGAAGCACTAGTTTTCTAGATTTTAGCTTACTCCGCGTTTAAACGTGGTGAAGATATTATGAAGCATAGATTCCGTTTAAAATTTTACCGCAAAATTCGTGACCTAAATTTTTCTCGTTAGTGACAAGTTGCGTTCTATACCGTTGTTTTTAAATTTGTGGCTCCATGTGCTCGGATTTTGTTTTTAATTATTAAGCCGCCAGCCGTAAATCATGGAGCCCGCTTGTAAATTTGTTTGAATATCACCCGTTTAATTGCATTTAAGAGGATTATGTGCCATACAAATCCGCTCCGCTGTGGTTGCCAGGTTAGAATGGTGCCACTCCATGTCTTCCCTTGGATGTCGTAAGAGGTGACTAAGGGAATAAAGCCTTGTAGTACTGTTAGGCGATGGGCTTGCAACCTGTCACTAATACACTGGTAAACATCTTCGCCTATTTGTGCAGAATGTGGTTACAGAATTAAAAACAAGTTTTTAAAGTTGTTGGTAAATCTGTAGCTCTGCCTACCCCACTCTGGGATTACAGGCGTCAAGGTATGTGTGTTCCATACACATTAAGCTCCAAGGGGTAACGTTTCTTATACAAAAATTCTTATTTTTCAAATCCACAACATATTCGAGAATAGTTTATGCCATGCTTTGTCACTTTCTGTCAGGTGCAAATGTCACAATTAAAGATAAGAACAAAGCAGTGCTTATGCAGGGTCCGTCTGGATCGCTACCATCGTCTTATCCATTAACCTACCGCCAAACAGCAGTGTTCGCAATGTTGTGTTCCGGTTCGGGGATAAGACAGCCGGTGAAATGACAAGCATAGAGGCATTCCATCTTAGTCCTCAGGGTTGGCAACGCATTTGCAGTCTTAGGATTGCTCTGCAGTCTTGTGAATGCGAATGTCTATGGGTCACAGTTTCCACTTACCATCAGGTGGCCTGTGTGCTCGTTTGTCATCTCTATGCCATAAAAAAAAAGCGTAGCATAAATAATTCCAACCTTATTCCACGTTTATAAGTAAGGGGGATAGAATATAATGGTTACAATTTTTCAGCCAGAGTATTCCAATACTTAACTAAGGCTTTCCCGTTTTGCCGCCCCTCGTAATTCAAAAATTGCCCCAATTCCTAACATTTCTCTTTCAGTTTTCCTCTATACCATTAAATAATATATCGCACAGAAAACGTCTAAAAATACTCCGTAGCAAAAGAGTACGCTACTTTTCATCCTGATAAATAATTTCCCTGAGGAAAAACGATGGATAAATTTTTCGCTTGCAATATACTTAATATTATACCAAGGGTACCACTACTAAAATAAATTCGAATGCAATTTGCCGATCATTTCCTCTTCAATTTAAGGTATGTATGCCTAACATTCTTGACCTCGGCGAAGAATTCCTCTTCGCATGGACTAAGCTCCCACAAAGGAAATATAGGTCAGAGCTTTCATTAGGAGACAAGAAAAGCTTCTAAGGCATGTTTTAGCAGACATTTTAATAACCGCGCGTTGGAATGGCCATTTTTAACTTTTGTTTAGACAACTTGAAGAGTAATATGGAAGGTGTTATAACAGTGTTTTTCATTCACAATTCCTTGACTCAAATTGAGTTGCACTGTTGCGACAATTTACTTAAAATTACATATTTGAGCACGTCTTTGTGGAAGTTTATTGCTGTCTTACTTTAATTTCAGTTCTAGAGCAAGAAGTACAAATTTGCTTTCATTTTCTAATTTAAAAGTTAGAGTAAGATAGCAGTCAACTTCTGCAATTTTTATAACTAGTCTACGCCTCAGTTTAGGCTATAATTATTATACAGTAGCAATGTAATTACAATTTAGTATTGTAAAGTTCTGCTCTGATTAGAAAAAAGGGCGTATGACTCATAGAACCGCGTATTTATTAGTGACCTTATTTCTTCGCTTCGGGTTAAATTTGCTTTGTCTATCAAATTGCATTTACACCAGAGCACAACCGATATGGCGTGTCGTGAATCTTCGTTCGCGCAGACACGAACAACGATTCCAATGATTTCCGAAAGCACGATTAAAACCCACGATCAGACTTGTACGTAATAGTTACAAGGTGCAAATTAAATTGCATCTATTTTTGCCATCTCACTCACGCACGTTTGACGGCTGACTGAATGACACGCGGGCGCGCGTCAACATGGCGTCACTAATAACCAATCATAGCACAGAATACAACCACGCAACGTGTGGATCATGCTGATTGGTTGCCGCGCTTCGAAAAAATTTCATCTGCGGAGGTATATCGGTACGCCATATCGGTTGTGTTTTACTGTACGTCCTTTTTATTAAGAAGGGCAGAGTTGTCAGTTTTATTTTAATGCCCTTAAAACATGAACTTTTTTTGAAAATTTATCAAATGTATGGATTTGACATAAGCACTCAAGACGACAACAAACAATAGTGGAGAGATGGTTGCTGCAGCGATTGATGGGTCAGTTTATTTTGCATGGAAGCATCGTCATTTCGTGTTCCCCCACTAATGACCTGACTAAATATATATCTGACAGCCCACGACTCTAAACCTAGTTTAATAAGACTAGGTTTAGTGTCGTGGGCTCTTTGTCAATTAGTTTTGTTTAAAAAAAGCCGGGAAAATATTAGATTTTACTTCCTATCGAAAATTCGCCCTTGTGGTGGAGAACCAACAAAATATATTATGTGGAAAAATGTTTCTAAGAAGCGCCATTGATTGAACCCTCCGTATTGATGAAGGGAAAGGCCGTATATGAGGAAGCTGTCAGAACCTGACAAGTTCTAGGGAGTGAAAATAACAGAGTTATGTAGGTCCTATAGCTCTGTCCCTTTTACTGACTGGAATTTGGGAGGTTTTATTTTGTGAGCTCATTACGGCTATAGAGGAAAACTGTGATTAATAACACATTTGATTGAGGAAAAGCGGAAACTTATGCCGTTTCTTTGATTTTTCCTTGCTGTTTTGTGGCTGCTTGTTGTTTGAATACGTATTATTAAAGAGGAAATGGGTGAAAATGGAATGAATATGCCTAGTTTGTGTATCCATTAAGGCCCAATGCGAAGACGGAGGGACAAACGCACACTCAGACAAAATAACAGGAGGCAATCTTACGTAAATTACCCTTCTAGGCTGAATTATGGGAACCTTGCCCTCCTCAATCCTCTTATCCTCTTATTATCCTGTAGGTACGTAAAATGTAGTTTATGTATGTATATTTAACTATTCATATGTATATTTCTGTATCTATTTATGTAGGTATTTAAACGTAGTTTTATTTTAATTTGATTTATATAAGTTTTATTGGTTACTTAATGTGTTATATTCTTCTTCTTGTACTCTTGTTCACTCGTTGCACAACCTTTCACTCTTCTCCATCTCTCATGGGGTTAGCTGGAAGAGATCCCTTAAAGGGATAAGTTCGCCTTTCATATTTTTATATTAATTGTATTGTTATGGTTTTTCTTTTGTACAATAAAGTGTTTACATACATACATTACCTTGCCATACTTTTTATAAGGAAATAGCTGTCCGCGTTGCCCGGGTTTTGTTATAGTACAAATCTTTTGAAATATACTTTCCAACCTATTCTCAGACCTACTGAATATTCACACAAAACTTCATGAGAATCGGTCAAGCCGTTTCGGAGGATTTTTGTTACAAACACTGTGACACGAGAAGTTTTTATAAATACATAAATATCAGGGGACAAGGTCACACCAATTGACCTAGTCCCAAACTAAGCTCTAGGCTTGTATTATGGGTACTAGACAACGATATAAATACTTAAATAGAGAAATATGTACTTACATATATAGAAAACATACATGACTCAGGAACAAACATTCGCGCTCATCACACTAATATCTGCCCTTACCGGGATTTGAACCCAGGACCGCTAGCGTCGTAGGCAGGGTCACTACCAACTAGGCCAGCGCGTCGTCTATAAGACGATAACTCACACTGTTCACATAAAATATGAACTGCTAAATTCTAAACACATAGAACAACATGGAACATAGAGTCTGACATACAAACAGGGGGGTTATTATGACATAGCAATGCAGAGGGCCCAGACAAGATGCATTACGCTAACTATCGTTTCTATTCGTTTAGTTTTTAAACCAATCGCGTCACTCACACATCACGTGACTTTTCGTATCACGTCATCTACCAGTGACGCGATTGGTTTAAAAACTAAACGAAGAGAAACGCTAGCTAGCGTAGTGCATCTTGTCTGGGCGCTCAGTTCTGTTTACGCTGAGAGAACAGGACAAGCTATAATCTTCTATAGCTCTGTCCTTAACGCTCGCCGTAAAATGATTGACCAAAAAAAATAACTCACGGGGTTAACTTTCTAATTCGAAAGAATAGAATATTTTAAGACACCAATTTCATTAATTTTGTATTTGACCCAGTAGTTTTGTTGAAATATCTTTATTTATTTAGCAGACATTTTATGGATGACGTAATGATTATTTTAAATTTTGAATTTAAAAAAAAGGGATTGTAATAGTCTATTAAAACATACTATTTCAAGCGGTTTTCGCCTAACCCTTAAGATACACCTGGGAGGGCTTCAAGCCGAAAACGAAAGTCAAACAAAGGTTAAGTATACTTTTGCTGAAATATCCAAAATAGATAAATATTTCTAAAACTTAATAATGCAGAACGGCTTTAAAACCCTATTCCTCGAAATGGTTTTCGAATTGGAGTAATTGTAAAAATATGAACAATCCCAATTGCAAAGCCATGTCATAATAACCCCCCAGGTCAAACACATAACTCTCCTTTTGGGCTTTTGCTGCACTAGGGTAAAAAAAAACGAATAAGAAAAACCCAAGACCAACGGACACGCGGAAAAATGAACCTGTCATAACTTTTAAAAACTAGTTCACTAGCTCAGGAATTATGAGCTCATTTCCATTTGAATCCCAACGCCAGATGTTCCTTCGGGAATTCCAAGACTGGAGCGGCCATGCGAGTAATATCCTTCCATTTGCTCGGGCATTTTTCCCGCTATGCCTTTAGAGTCATAAATTAAAAATATAAAACGTTTGTGCTGAGAAAAAACGCTTAAAGAGTAGCATAGAGAACATGTATAGGTACATCATCATCGTCATCATCAGTCGCAAGACAACGATCGATCCTCTACATGTAATACATATATACATACCTTCACGCCTGTCTCACAAAGGGGTAGGCAAAGACTATGGAACGCCAGCACCGGTCTAAACACACGATTTTCGCTTCCTCTACATTCATCAATCTCTTCATGCACGTACGTCGGTTTCGGGTGCTTTTGACTTGGCCCTTACTCAGTACATCGCGAATCCGTACGTCCGTCTAGGACGTCCCCTACCTACATCACTATTATAGTCACTTACCTTATTTATTACTTATTTAGCTAAATAGAGACTCCTGCCTGCAGACAAACTGTAAAAACAGTTTTGCGGGAATATTGTTATATATTTACTTTTGTACTGTGCCTAATAATAGTAATAATATAATAATAACCTTGGGGAAGACCGCTGTCCAGCAGTGGACGTCTTGCGGCTGATGATGACGATGATGATGAAAACCTTGCCCATGATTCATCCACAAATCTTTACTATTCTGTTTTTTTTAATAGTTTTATATAATACTGGGTATTTATATATTTTATTAATTAAATGTATTTCTTAATTGTTTTAATTAAACATTATATATAATGACTGAATGCTGAGTTTCTTGCCGCGGTCTTCTCGGCAGTAGTCTCCTCTTGGGAAACACTAGATAAACATGTTTTATCATTTTTATCTTTTGTCTTGGCACTGAAAGCCTAAGTTTGTTTATCAGCGTTTTTTTAAGGTGCTCTCGCTGTTTGTTTTTGTGCTGTGTGCTCAACGGCCGAGAAGCGGATGGCTATGAATAGATATGGGTTAGAAATGCCGATAATGTATTAAAATCGTCGATAATATCGATTTTGCTATTATAAATATTCATAAGTCTATCCTCGGCCTTTAAGTATTCGTTCTTGGTTAGAATACTAAGTTTTATGTTAAAAGCTTTCTTGCTGCCTTTCTTAGTCTCTTACACCAGACTGCCCAAACCTGTTTAGGACCAGCTGCCCTATTCTCTAACGTACTCGCAATCGCAATCGACTTCAAAACGGAACAATTGTTTTCATTTTGTATGCAGACAAGCCTTCGATTTTCAAAATGAAAACGATTGCGATCGCGAGTGCGTTAGGCAATAGCCCCTCTGGGTCTCTATTCTAATTAGGTGGTAAAAATCACTATCGTCTTTTACCTGTCATACGGGCCTAGTGCGGTTGCGTCTATATCGCGTGTCAAATGTGGATAAAGCATCCGTCACTCTCGTACTTATTTACGTGTCAGAAGGTGACGGATGCCTTATCTAAACTTTGCCTTTTTACATTTTACATTTTTATGGCATAGAGAAGACAAACGAGCACACAGGCCACCTGATGGTAAGTGGAAACTGTGACCCATAGACATTCGCATTCACAAAGACTGCAATGCAATCCTAAGACTGCAAATGCGTTGCCAACCCTGAGGACTAAGATGGAATGCCTCTATGCTAGTCATTTCACCGGCTGTCTTATCCCCAAACCGGAACACAACAATGGGAACACTGCTGTTTGGCGGTAGGTTAATGGATAAGATGGTGGATGGTGGACATAATCAACTCGCTAGATATACTACTAACTCAATAGTTGATAAGTATGAATGTATTTGTGTACATGTATATTTATATATGGTTGTGGTGTGGTATGTTTTGTGTATGTGTTAGATATTTTAAAAGTTTAGTTATGCTGCGGAATTAATTGTATACTTACCTATTCCACTAGGTCCAGTTTTAGCTGAGAGGCACCAAAAATAGACACTTCACTCTTAATTCAAATACGGTCATAAATTGATTGTTGCAAAACAAATGGATAACCTATATCTTCTGTAAAAAAAGAATCCAGTGTCGATCATTGGTCCTTGTCCATTACTGGTTCCGTTACCCTAATGCGATGAAAACACAAATATTTTAATTTTCATGTTTCATTCGCAAAAGTTTTTGTTTTTAAGCGATTACTTTTGTTTTCATTTCATATAAAAAACAATATTCTCTAAAGTGATACCAACAATCTAGCCTTTCAGATACACATATGCCAATACTTTATGGCGACAAGGTGCCCTAGAAACGAAATCGTACATGCTTTCGCTACCAGCGTCCTCCTAATCGGGTCCATTTTATACGAAAACCAGAGCACTAGGCATTGAATGTTTTAACGGCCTCTACTAAGGAAACGCTTTTCCGTCCCAAATTACGTCCCTCGGCACTAAAACGGTACGTACCGCTTATTTATTTCACTAACGAGCCGGACAATTAGGGACGCAATAGGAACTCTACCTGTGTACTTTGGGGGGGGTCATTACGCGGTCACAACTGTTTATAAGCACGAAAACACAGTGATGTTATTATGGAAAGGTTCCTCAAGGTCGGTTTTGTTATTCACCATTAGTTCTTTTTCTATGAGAGCTCTGAGAAGTATGTAGAAGTTAGGATGATAGATGAAGTAACAGTCGACAGACGGACGAGTGAATGTCCAAGCGGCGAGTTTAAGTAGTCCCGTCAGTGCAACCAAAACATATTTTAGCGCGTGCATTTTCAATTTAGCAGCATGGTGTCTGCCTGGCTGCTTAATTGAAAATGCACGCGTTAAAATGTGTTTTGTTCGCTCTGACGGAACTACCTAAACTCGCCGCTGCGATTTCGCTCGTTCGTCCGACCGTCCGTTGTTTTTCAGAGAATAACACCCCTGGGAACGATGTGAATTGAACGAAGATGGAGTGACAAAGATCGAAAAGGGTATGCTAAGATTTGGTCGTTTAGAAAGGATGGATGCCTAATTGAGAATGCACACGGTAAAAAGTGAAGCATGAGGTTGATAACACTTTTTTTGTAAAATCGCTCTTTTGGGTAGATACCGTAAAATGTTCCTAATTTGCTCTCCCACAGGTAATTATGCTCCATGGTTATATTGAGGTAATCTGTATTGTAAATCATTCTATTGCTTTCATTTACTTCGTAGCTGGATGTATACATCGATGTTTTAAGCAAATTTGTCATCAACTTTGACTTATAAGGTAATAAACGAAATAGTCACTATGGAGCATAGCTACCCATAAAGGAGCAAAGTAGGAACATTTTACGGTACTATGTTGACGTACGTATACGTAGTACAAACATGTAATTTTAATGCTCACTGTATTCAAAATGGCGTCTTGAAACCAAGACACATTGTGAACAGAAACTTGTGGCACCGACTAAATTAAAATTTTACTCCAACCGTTTCCAGCTGAGATTTTTAAAAAGATTATCGTGAAAGATGGCAAAAGTATTCAGCGTAAATTTTACGCTAGAAAATGTCTGGGATAATTTGAAATAATAACTTGAATTTTTCAACCTTTCCGACGGCGTAAAACGTGGTTTCGAATATTTCAGCTATTTCTTGTCCTTTTATGGTTCAGTACATAATGTAAATAATAGTATAAAAAGTAAGTGTTTTGTTTTTAAAATAAAGTGTTTACGTAGGTAGATACATTATTTATTTCAACTTTATTCAAACACTATATTAAGCTCAAATATGCCTATAATAAGAATAATAATTATGATAAAACTTTGTAAGCTGTAATAATAAAGTAGGTTTCAAGTGTTTATAATCAGTTATATAATTTTGAATACCTTTGTCACAAATTTATTGAATCCCAGTAGTCATCTAAACGTGTTCACGAATATTCCTACAGCGCAGGAAAAGGCAAATATTTTTATCTCCAAAGTGGTTAAAATTTCTCGCCTTTCGGATGATCACTTAATATTTGGAACGGGGAAAAATACTTCCCGGCAGACCTAATCGGATATTGCTGGTCGTAACCGGAAATCGGCGGTTTGCCGACCTCTGCCAGAAAATTGGTTCCACTTGCTTCTAAATTAGGTTTTAGGGAGACATTTTTATATTAAAGGGTACTTAATACACAGATTTAGGTTAGGTGAGATTTAGTTAGCTGGTTCGGTCATTTGGAAAGGATGGATGAAAGAAGATTGACAAAAGAGATACGATCGTACGTACGGCGTACTTTTTTGAATCAAATCGGAGAAATACTAGAAAAGGGCCGAATCTTAAGTACCCGAAACCGACGTGCGTGCATGACTCGATGTATGAATGTGGAAGAAGCGAAAGAGATTTGTCAGTATCGTAGTACCAGGGTTCTCGTTGTTTTTATCCGGTGTAATTACTAGCAAAGAGCATTTAGTCTTCGCAACGTATTTCCAGTCTTAAGATTGGTTCTCCTAGTGTAGCCCGAAAAATATGCCTATTTTCACTAACACTAATTTCGTTAGCCCTAAAATCAAAAACCTGAATTTTAATTCTTCCTAATTATTCATAAGCCCTAATTTTAGCATCCCGATATTACGTTATATCTATTTTTTATGTCTGATTCTTAATCCGATTCCTATAAACACCTAATATTACTAATTACCATACCTTACAAGTCTTAAACCTAACGTTCATTAAACCTAATTACATATGTTCCTAACCAACCGTATTTAAGGTCGACGGAGCTCGGCTGTGCGGAGCTCCTTTTTACGTAGAAGAGGCGCTTCGCGCCTTGTCGCAACTTTAACCTAACCTAACCTATGTGGGTAGTAAAAGTAATCCAATTGAGTATTTGTTTTAATTGAATTTATATTTCGTTCAAATAATTATTCGTTCAAACAGTCATTACGACTTAATGACTATTAGGTCTATTAATCGCTAGGAATAATCATTATTAGTTTTAATATTATAGAGCATTTAACGTTTAGTACAAGTAAACATTAGGGTATATAACTTTAGGTTTAGTTATCAATTAGGACATATAAGTTTAGCTGTCATGATATTAGGGCTAATGAAAATTATATCAAACATTGGTATACCTAATGAAATTAGCTTTTATGAAATTCGGTCTAGTGGGGGAGAACCCTTAAGATTGTAGTCTCAACACTAACACCCACTAGTTAGAAACAGAATCCAAGTATCTCTCCACTTAATAAATTCTCAACTTTATATCAGCCGCACTCCAAAGAGATATTATCTGTTTCACGGTCCAAACCACTAAGTCCCGAGCGAAGCCCACTTGCCGCCGCTATCTCGGAGATATCCATCTTCTTTGTTGGCTGAGTTTATTCGCATTTTAAATTCTCTATCGTTTTTGACAAGTTTCTCGTAGTTTTGTTTGAGGTTTTAACGAGTTTTGTGGGTTGTCATTTTGATTTATTCTTTTGTTTTATTGAGAATAAGTTTTGATTTAAGCTATGTTATAGGTTAGCACGCTCGTGATATGGCAGTACGGTTGTGGCCAGTGTTTTTAATTACACCAAAAACAGAACTCCGTCCACGGCTGCCTATTTCCCATAGCATTTATAGGAAGCACGGACTCTGTGCCGTTTTAGGTTTTAACACAAGCCGCTAGTGTCACAGCAAAAAAGCTCTTAGGCAAACTCAACCTCAGGCACTACCCTAAAAGGGGAACGACGCGAGTTGTGACATATCACGGCTGTCAAGTGGACGTTACAGCTGTGGACGAGCTGCCACAGTCAGTAAGATTTTTATTGTACGAAATTACGTACATATATTTTCCGTCATAAAGTGGTACAATGTTTGACATACCGTTAATGTGACAGTTCATCCTTGGTGCAGATATTTTCATTTTTCCGAAAGCTATGTTACGCTGAAGCTATTTTAGAAATCCATAATTTAGCTGTCACACATAGGCTTAGGTTTTATTAAATAAAACTTTGCTTAGGTTTTATTAAATAAACTTATAAAGGGATTTGGAAAAAAGTGTTGTCATTTGTAAAAGTCATACATTTTCAAGGTGAGCGGCCATTAGTAAAAGTGGTAAATTATGATAGAAGTATTCAAAATAAACATGTTTTGTTATGAAATGCACTTAATTTTCTTACCTAGGCTTACTTTTAGTAGGTACCAAAAACTGAACATTTCAATCTTAAATATCTCGGCTCCGATATTATTAAACGCCATTTATTATATATATCTATGTGTATTTTGAGGTCCTCTAAATAACTAAGTATGTCAAAATCATCCGTGGCCGCTGAAAACAAAAATGACAATATTCTTCAAACAAATTTACCCAATGCCCTTTTATAAGCGAAAGCAAAAAATTTAGTCTTTTATTCTAGGATTTTCTTCTTAGGAATTATCACTCTTCGGAATTATGAAGTTGTACCTCACCTAGACTCATCATAATGTAGTTTTTTTTTTTATGTCATAAAGAAGACAAACGAGCACACAGGCCACCTGATGGTAAGTGGAAACTGTGACCCATAGACATTCGCATTCACAGGACTGCGATGCAATCCTAAGACTGCAAATGCGTTGCCAACCCTGAGGACTAAGATGGATGGTTGGTCTTAATAAGCAAAAAATGTATACTCAGCAACAAAAACTTGTCTCAAAAATGAAATTTCTGACTGAAATTTATTGTATAGTAACTGTACAAACAAAATTCTTAATGCTTTTAAATATTTTCGAGAACATTTTCAGTAAGTACTTTCTTGAACTTCCCAAACATTGGGAATGCTCAACTTGCAACTTTTATGATAAGAAATGTTACTATTCATCAAATTCTAATATATTTAGGTCAACATTGGCCAGAGTCCGGCAGAACTGCCCTCCTAACCCAATAAGGAGTATCTTAAATCCAATCACCAAAGCATATTCAATTCTATGTCGTTAATAATAAAGTTGATATTACTACAGGAGGTTTATCTTAGTTACTACATTTTTAGGGCAGCAGTAGAACTAGGGCAGCGTTCTTGAATCAGCAACCCCATCCAAACCATGTTGAATTATGTTAATTCCGGATACGGAATTAATTATTTCATTAACGGAACAATCTTCACTTGAAAGATTTATGATCTGAAATTAGAAGGGTTAGATTGCAGTTGTAATTTTGAATTAACAGTGATTGCATACCTAATAGATTTGACCTTAATACTACGAAGGGTTTATTCTAAAATCTTTGGGATTTGGTTTTGAAAAGTGCTTTGAGAAACCACTATAATGGTCTTTAGTTTCCGATTTATTTTGTTGTAGGTATATGATTTAGGTTAGTCTAGAACTGTTTGTAGGAATAGGTTTTAATCATGTAACCGTTTGGTTTATTTGTTTGTATATAATACCACATAAACAAATAGACACACAGTTCCACACATTCCTGTAGGGTTACATGGCTGAACTTTTTGTTAGGTTTACAACTTCCTGTACTATACACCCGTAAATAGCAATTAATAAAATGTAACTATTATTATGAATATCAGCATCCTTCCTCTTGGGTCAGGTGTTAAAAACATTACTGGTTATTTAACATACATACATTAAATCACGCCTGATTATCAGAGGGGTAGGCAGAGACCTCTTATTTCCACCTGCTACGATCCTGACCAATTGCTTTCGCTTCTTGCACATTCATTTTGGGTACTTAAGATTCGACCTATTCCGTATTTCTCCGATTTGATTCGAAAAAGTACCCTTCCACTCACTTCAATCTGTATATCTCTTTCGTCAATCTTCTTTCATCCATCCTTTTCAATCTTAGTCACTACATCTTCTAGTCTACATTTCACATCTCTCTCATTATTTATCTTATCATTTCACTCATCATTATTATCTCATTTGTCTCGTTATTTAATGTCGAGAAAAATAAAGACTCAACTGACGCCTCACACTGACCCACGAACTGTTACAGCGGATAGTAAACCCCTATCAAAGTCCTACGTTTAATATCTCTTTTATGATCTTTTTACTGTCCGAACTTATCTTTCATCGGCCATTTCCTTTGGGATGATTTCAGTTTTATTCACAAATTTGACCTTGTTTGATGGCTGAAGTTGGTCATTTAGGGTTGGAATTGAGAAACGGTCTTTATCAAGGGTGTTTTGATACACGAGAGAGTAGGAAAAATGAGCACACAGGCTACCTGATGGTAAGTGGAAACTGTGACCCATAGACATTCGCATTCACAAGACTGCAATGCAATCCTAAAACTGCAAATGCGTTGTCAACCCTGAGGACTAAGATGGAATGCCTCTATGCTAGTCATTTCACCGGCTGTCTTATCCCCAAACCGGAACACAACAATGCGAACACTGCTGTTTGGTGATTGTGGTTTGGGTTGTTAAGCGTTAGAGTATCAAAGTATTCTATAGTCTAACAGGATAATTATATGTATGTGTAATCACAATAAGTGACTGTCCCAACGAATTGAGAACCTCGTGTTTTCTTCAAGTCGGTTTTAATAGGTAGGTATTGTGAAGAAATGTATACATTTACTAGCGTCCTGCCCTCGCTTCGCTTCGGTTTATATGTTTTCTGTAACAACCGTATATAATCCAGATTATACATACAAACCGTCTGATTGAATGAGTCTATCTATAGATAAAAACCGCATTAAAATCAGTTGCGTAGTTTGAAAGATAGCGTATATACAGAGTTTTGATTTTGATTTATACTATGTGTAGAGATTTCAACCAAAACTGGTAAGTTCTTTTGTGGTTTAATTATCATCTTAGTTTCTTTTATTACATCTTGTTAGGCTCTTATGGAATTAAAACGCTTATTAACAAACATCTCCATCTTTTTAAGAGGAATAATGTTTTTTGTAAAGAGAATTTCACTCTAATGTCCTTAATTGTTACTAGTGCAGTCATTGAAGCGAAAAATACTGTCTTACCTCCGAATTTTTTTACTGTGAACCGATTTGCATGAAATTTTGGAATTAGGCTGATCTTACCCTTAACTTCAAAAGTGAAAATGATCTGAACTCCGCCTATTATTTTTAAGGGGTGTAAAAAACCCCTTAATGGAAAAAATTACATTGAGCCATTTTATCGCTAGAAAACATGTCTAATAGTAAGTGGTGAAATTGTAAAGTGTTTTCTAATACAATTACCTCATATTAAAATCATTTTCAACCCCTTGAAAATCTTACAACCCTTGCAAACAACCCCTAAATTGAAAAAATCACAAAAAAATACTTTGGTATGACATAAAAAGATGTAAGTATAGAGTAAGTAATATTTTATACAGGGTGTCCCATAAATAACACGTCACAGTGACACCGGAGATTCCCCAGCCTCAGACGAACCGAACCAACCTAACATGACCTCAGTAAAAGTTGCACCGTTTTCGAGTTCTACCAATTTAAAGATTTTTCCAATTTCTCACCTCTTTTAACATTGCAAGTGCCCGCATTTACTGGGATATAGCTTTACAATTTAGTTTTTTTTATTTGTACGCTTTCATGAATAGTTGCTTAAGATGATAGAAGCATTATTCTGCCGTCCATTATCTAAAAGGCGGCTAAAGGCACTTACGACCTTTTTGAGTTATATATACAGGGCGATTCAGCTACTTATTAGCTATCGATCTATCTAGGTTTGGTTTCAATATCTTTAAAAACAACCGAGATACAGCCTTCAGAAAAGCGGCTAAATTCAGTTTTTTTGGGATATTACTACCAAAAAGGCGGTTATTTAACACTTACCTATCTTAAAGGCGATTAAAAGTTGATAACTGCCAATTTTTAAACGTAACACGTGTTACGGTACAAGACTTAAAAGCAGCTATTTTATTTTCCACAACTTAAAAGCGGCTATTGGACTTTAGCCATCTTATAGCTTAATAACGTAATATTCAACTGCAAAAGAGGTCCTAGATTAAAAAGCGGTCTATCCGTGTCTACATAAGAAATAAGCGGTTAAAGTCCAATAGCCGCCTTTTTGTATGGAAATTTTATTATTTTTTATCAAAATACATAACTTAAAGGCCGTCACGGTTTTATAATCTAGAAACAAAAGTAATAAACATACATTCTTGCTTCATTAAATGGCGGCTATACGACATTGCCTAACTAAAAGGCGGCAACTCATTCCCCGCGCAGCAGTCGCCCTATTCCCTGTCTCGCCTGTCCCGACGGTGTCGGCTGATGTCAGTCGCCGGAGTGCTTATCTAAAGAGCTGGTCACTTTGCAAGCTGCGCGGGCGTCGATTCCCGCCAATTCCACCATGCCGCTGCCTCCAAGAAAAATGTCTACGTAAAGTTAAAATTTCTCAAAAGGCAGTTAGGTCTAGCTAGTGCCTACTATTAAGTAAACTTTCGTTACTGTAGCTTGGTCCCCCGCTCGCTTTATAGTAGGGGAGCCCATGAAACTAAACCTAGTCCGATAAGAGTAACGAATGAGATATAAATTATTATATATTTAGACGCGTCGTTAATGGGAGAACACGAAATTGCGGGTCCATATTGGCTCATATAAAATTGGTCTTTCGATTTTTTATACAAATAACGATTTGTGACTATACTCATCATAACTCCGAAAAAATTTGCTCATACTTTTTTGTTCATACTTTTTTAAGTCATAATTATCGCAACTCATAAAGCAGTTTTTCAAAAAACTGTTACTTTTTTAGATTTTTATAAATCTAACCAACCTAACTTAATTTTATCTACACGTAAGATATTTAAGAAATTGTGAAAAGTGTACGGTTCTATGAATATTGGCGTTATAAGTTCAGATTTTAAGTTCCGATCATTAGTATTAAAAAATATATGAAGAGTATGAAGAGTGATCAGTAGGTTGTAAAATTATATGAAATACAATTTCGGAGTTCCAATAATCTTATTTGCAATTTTAAGTGAACTTTGGCGCTCCTGAAACAAACCAAACCAAACCCAACCCTGGCCGCGGTATTAAAAAAAAATTCAAAGAAATTTTTAAAATCGGCTTTCTGGTACGATAAGACTCCCAAATTTCGTTTGTTCCTCGAAACAGGGGAGGGGGAGGACTATACGATAATGCAATGCTGCAAGCCCTCAACATTGGCCTTATCAGTGCCAGCAGCATGACAAAGACGCCTCGTACTTAAGTATCTAGTACGATCGACCTCCTCAAAAAACCAATGCTCATCAGAAAGAGCATCAATTTCTGTGTAAGAAAAAACCATTGCTACATTTTCCAAACACTGGAGAAAGAGGTTGCTGCAGCGATTGAAGGTCATCCTTTGCGCAGCTGTATTCGATCAAACTACCGGATGAGATATTAAAGTCCTTACCTATGAAATTGGCGTTTTGTATGGAGAATTTTATATAAACTGTGGATTTCATACATTTAATTTTGCGGATTATTTTGTAACGTCAAATACAAACCAAACAAAGTTCTGTCAGGAACATTGGACATTGGACTAAGTTAGATTATACATATCTTTATTACTTAAAAATAGTTGGCTTCATAAAACTCTGCGTAATTGAAACACTTGAACTCGCAGCACATGAAAAGAGTTGAGTTCACACTTAAATTTTAAACATTATGTAACAAATTTAACAATATTATTTGTATCTGAAACCTTTGTAACATAGTGTGTTAATGAAATTAAAAAAGATCTTAAAGTTAAAATTGAAATGACTAAATTCCGTACGAAATAAAACACGTAAAAAAACGCTAATTTCATAGGTAATGACCTAATATATATTTAGACGCGTCGTTAATGGGAGTACACGAAATGCCAATGCTATTAAAAACGGTATTAAGAAAAAAAACAAAAAAAACACGGGTTTCTAGTACGATAAGACTCCCAAATTTCGTTTGTTCCTCGAAACAGAGGAGGTGTAGGACTATGCGATAATGCACTGCTGCAAGCCTTCATCATTGTTCTTATCAGTGACAGCACGACCCTACCTTCCTTCTCAAAAATCCAATGCTCATCTCAAAGATCACAAATTTCTGAGTAAGAAAAATGACTGCTGCATTTTCCAAACACTGGAGAAAGAGGTTGCTGCAGCAATTGAAGGTCGCCCTCCTCCGCGCAGCTGTATTCGGCATTCAAATTTTGTCTGCGAAGTCGATTTTAACCTACTTACTTCTAATTGGCGGATTGACTTGACATGTTGCATACAGGTTATTCCAATGACAAAACAATATTATGGTATCATCAAGTTGGTATTATGAGGAATACTGGAGGTGGTTATACGTAGGAACTCTTCAATGTCTAATGGTAGGTCCATCAAATTTGGAATCGTTTTGAGCTCGTAAACAAGTGAACCGATTCGGATGTGGTTTTTTTTTATTTGAAAGCAGGTTTTTTGGCGGTTTTCTTAAAACCTAGCTTAAAAAACCAGCTTTCAAAAAAAACCACATCGAAATCGGTTCACCTGTTTGGGAGCTACAATGCCACAAACAAACACCCCAATACAAAGACATAGAGATACTCGTTATAAACGAAGACCCCTCTTTTTATTTATTAGTTATTGGATGTCTGTTAACCGCAGAAGGTTTCGGTTTTATTTTGATGTTTTATACTCTACTTGTTAAAGTTCCAAGTGTTTTTACTGATGACAGCCTTATATTTTAAGAATGAGCATTTGATCTCTTTTTGTTTTTATAAGTTTAAAGAAAGGTAAATTTAGGGTTACGTATCAGAACACCTAAAATTAATAAGCCTAATGTATGTGTGTAAAAGTTCGTAATACCTAAAGGTCTTTTTTACAGAAATCGTAAACTTTTCAGGATTTTTTAAAAAGCTATTGCATAATACTCATTAGGTTAGGTTAGATTACTTTTATAACAATCCTGAAAAATGTACGGTTTTAATAAAAAAGACCATTAGGTATTATGAACCTTTAGGTATTATGATACATTAGGCTTATTAATTTTAGGCGTTCTGATACGTAACCATTATTTAATAGCTAAGCAATAGAAGGTTACGCGTTTAAACTGTGATTTTATCAGTGTACGTTTGCAATTAGTTCCTTTATTATAAAGATTTTTATACTTCGTTTGAATGTATTTGATTTCAACGTAGTAAATGGTGTTTTTATTAAGTTTAATTTCGCAGTGTTTTTAGCAACTTCTCCAAGTCATTGGATGTTGTAACATACTTCGTGGGCAATCCATAACAAAAAAGCAGTTATTTTTATTTGTTCTTCAATTAACTGCCTTTTTCTCTAGCATTGATGATACAAAACGTATATTAGATTCTGCCATATGCACTCATTTTAAACTAGAAGGCAGTTAAAGTCTTATAGTCGCTTTATAGTCATGTCTGTTTGCACAGGATTAACTAGGCATACATAGCTAAAAAGCGTCTATATCATGTAACCGCCTTTTAGTTATGTTTTTCATATAACTTTTTGGTATTTGTACAATCTATGGTGGATTACCTAAATTACTGAACTAGAAGGCGGCTAAACATACTTTAACCGCCATTAAGCTTTGTAACGTATTTCATAAAATGCTACGGTATCATAGCTAAAAAGGAAAATCGAAGATTTCAGCTATAAAAACAAGTAAAACCATATCAAATTTGTATGTATAAAATAGAGCAAGTCTCGAATATTAGTGTACAAAAAATAGTACAGGCATATCGCTCACCAGTTTTCAGAGACATGGTTTCCCATGTTTTTTGGCCATAACTCAAAATGACCCTCTTGTATTTAGCCGCCTTTTAGATAATGGACGGCAGTATTATGTCAATAACTAATGTAAAAGTTGGAAAAATACTGTAATGAACTTGACTTAAATTATCATCAACATATTAATTTCAACTTTGAACACCTGCCATGACTTTTTTTTACTAGAAACGAAATGAGCAAATAACTTTAAAAACATGCGTATGTTATGCCAATTCTAAAATGGTATGACACATGATATCATAATGCAAAAAGTAGGAAATCGAATCACATTTGATTGACCAAGGTTCAAAGATAAAGGTTTAACTTTCATTAGTTTTTACAATAAATGTTCGAATTGTTTCCCTGCGACTCTAAGGCACAAATGGCATCTTCGGATAAAATTTCGGTTTAATTTTCGTAAACTGGTTTCGGATATGTCTCGGGCTGCATCGAAGACACGTCGCCGTAGTTCCTCTTCGTTACTTATTGGTTTTGAATAAATTTTATCTTCCAAACATCCCCAATAAAAAAAAACCAGTGGGTTTAGATCCGGGGAACGCGGTGGCCATAAAATTGATCCCATTCGCCCAATCCATCTGTCAGGATACTAGTTGTTTAGGTGCTCACGGACTGAGCGAGCGTAGTGTGCCGGGCAGCCATCTTGCTGGAACCACATCCTTTGCCTCAATGCCAACGGCGTGTCCTCTAATAAAATAGGCAGATCGTTTTCCAAAAACTGCAGATAATTCTGGCCATTCAGAATCGGCGGCAAATCGACCGGTCCTATTATTTGGCCGTTAAAAATTCCGGTCCACAAATTAGTTTTAAAATGGTATTCTGCGTGTAATCTGACGGAAGAAGCGTTTGAACACGATGAATGTGGTAAGGGTGGTATTTGTGCCGCTTCAAAATTCGTTGTGCCGACGATTTAGTAACGCCAGTCGGCGTTCGATTATTCGCACTGAAGTTCCTGGCTCTGCTTGTACTTGACTTAAAACAACGTCATCATCAATGGTTTGGGGTCTTCCTTCTGAGCCACGTCTTGGTGGTCTGTCGTCACGATAACCATTCACGACTCTTAAAATCACCTCATAAGTCGTCGGCCTACGATTTGGATATCGTTCCGAGTACAGTCTTGCAGCCAACCTTGCGTTGTAAGAAACATTACCTCGAGTGGAAACTCTCCTAGTTTCACCATAAATTAAATGCATATCAGCGTACTCACTATTGGAGTACTGAGAAGTATTACGATTTGCCATCGTAATAAAGTTTTTCAAAGTGAAATCAAATGTCCGTTAAGAGTTCCGAGTAGTCGTTTCAGTTCCACATAATTAATCAGAGTCCAGAGGAATGCCAAGTCGATTTAGTTCAGGAACACCACAGGAAAACAGGGATGCAGTGAACATGGTGATAAGTAATGACATAAGTCAAATCAATAAAAATAAATAGTAACTAAAAAGTCTGCTATTAAAACGAGGTTTAATATTAAAGGGTATAGCACGAAACGCAAGGTAACGAACTACTTTGGGTCACAGGGCACCCACTGCAATAAATTAATAACTATCAAACAATTCTTTACATAATAAACTTGCAAAGCGGCTAATAGCCTTTCATTTGTTAGTTTGGTTTCGGGATCCTTATTAGGAAAAGTGAGTCGAATTCCTACGTTTTTGCATTATGATATCATGTGTCATACCATTTTAGAATTGGCATAACGTACGCATGTTTTTAAAGTTATTTGCTCATTTCATTTCTAGTAAAAAAAAGTCATGGCAGGTGTTCAAAGTTGAAATTAATATGTTGATGATAATTTAAGTCAAGTTCATTACAGTATTTTTCCAACTTTTACATTAGTTATTGACATAATAATGCTTCTATCATCTTAAGCAACTATTCATGAAAGCGTACAAATAAAAAAAACTAAATTGTAAAGTTATCCCAGTAAATGCGGGCACTTGCAATGTTAAAAGAGGTGAGAAATTGGAAAAATCTTTAAATTGGTATAACTCGAAAACGGTGCAACTTTTACTGAGGTCATGTTAGGTTGGTTCGGTTCGTCTGAGGCTAAGGAATCTCCGGTGTCACTGTGACGTGCTATTTATGGGACACCCTGTATACTCTATAATAATTATCAAATTTTTAACCCCCTTTCAACCCTTGAAAAGTACCCCTTGATATTTTTTTTTTTGATAAAATGAAAAGGATTTAAATATTATTCCACACTCTCGAAAATGATTATCATATTCTTAAGCTTTTCTACCCTTAAAACTACCCCTAAATTAAAACAGTAAATATATATGATTACTGCTACCATTTTACGTATATAAGTTAGTAACATAAGTTTTTGGACCATAACTCCTTCAATTTTCATGCTATCACAATTTATAAAAAATCATTGTAAAGGTAATTAAGATAGCTACAACATTCTTTATTGCAATACATAGTAAAAAACCTTTTTCTAAAACGGTGAAGGGTTAAAGGGCTTTAAGAGAGGCTGTGATTGCGCTGCCACGCGCTCTTTAAACAATCATATCTCCGTCATTTTTTGTTTAACAGAAAAAACAAAAAAAACAAATTGTTTGTCAGAAAAATACCAATTTTTTTTATTCCTACACTTTTATACGTATCTGTCGTCATTTTTGAGATATTATGAAAAAAAGGTGGGTGTTTTAAGAATTTGAAATTTTTAGATTTTTTTTAATCGTGACTTTTTTGAAAAATATGTGTCCTGAAGCAGCCAAACTGATACAATCTATCAAACTCTTCATAAGAAAGTTAATTCTAGGCGGAATACGATTAATTTAAATTTATGTGGAAATGGCACTTATGAAACCTATTGATTTTTAAGGATAAACATTAGATGCTCCTCTTATTTGCAATACAGCTCACTTATTCTACGTGCAAAAGACTTTAATTAGTGCTCATTTTAAAGCTTATTTCAAGCACTACAAAACCCTTTTTAATTAGAATGCATAAAATGCATCTGCTCGCCGCTAGATGGCATTGACCACATCGATTAAATTTCAGACAATATAAAAACAGCTTTGATCTTTAATATCTAGCTTAATATTGCACTTAGAATACTTTATAAAAAACCAAATTGTTAATTTTTTTACCTGCTACAATTTTGTTTCTTATAAAATTTTCGATAAAACGTATATTTTTGGAGATATTTGAAAAAAAACGATGAAAAACGTGAAAAAATTGCGAATTTTCAATTGCCAATAACTTGAAAAGTATTGAATTTTTCGAAAAACTTTATAGATGATTTTTTGCTTAAAATTAAGTCTTCTATCGATATCCGAGGTTATTTTGAAGAAAAAAACAAACACCCCCGAGAAGTGGTGGCAACCACCCCCAGGGTGGTTGCGGAGTTCAAATCATTTTCACTTTTGAAGTTAAGGGTAAGATGAACCTAATTATAAAATTGTATGCAATTCGGTTCACAGTAAAAAAATTCGGACCAATAATGCTTCAATGACTGCACTATACCAAATTTCTCTTGTAAGAGTAATTAACATTCTTGTATCCTATACTCTTCTCTTTGACACTGGAAATACTTAAATTGAAACTAATTATGATTAAGTCTCCGCCATGATGAAACTTGAAAAGGTCTCGCAACGATGGAATGCTAATTCAAATTTAAATAATTTACGCTTAAATTAAACGCGATAAAAATTGTAAAAGGATGTCTTTCGAAAATGTTTTTGTTACGAAAGGACATTTAGAATAAAGAATAATGAGTATTTAATCAGCTATTAAAACAGGGTAGGTAGTCTACATAATATTATTTCCGAAGCGTCATAATTCCGGTCATAATTCCAAATGAGATGTTTTGATCAAAAAAATCAAACCTTACCGAACCAAATTGCCTATAGAAATTAAATTATGCATTTAATCTACAATAACTCCAGCGTAATATAGCTTTCGGAAAAATGAAAATTCGAGTAAATTAATACGGAAAGAAACTATTTACTTACTACTTTAATTTGTCAACTGAAACTAGACTAGTGTACAGTCAACGTCAAAAGTAAGTGATCAAAATCAAGATTTCAAAACATCCTCTAGCATGACGCCCCAGATATAACAGTTATCCCAAAGTGTCAGTTTTAACTCATGTTTTAATTAGTCAAAAGAAAATGATCATAACAACATCGAGACACAGAACGAAGTGACGAATCAATGTTTCAAATTAGAATAATAATACATGACTTCATAATTATGTATGTACTGGAAATTTCAATAAAGAATAATGAAACTATTTACTCGGAATACTATCTTATCTTACAACAACCTAATCAGTATCGAATAAATCGTTTCATAAATGTGACTAAGGTTTAATACAATTGCTTAAAGAACACTAGGACATCTTTTTGAGTATTTTCACTTTCACTTTCACCTTCACTTTTAGCTGTTATCAGCGGTTATTTTCGATTATTTTTTTCACGATTCGCCAGCTGTTTTGAGTAACAAGAATCACGATCTTATTGCCTGTTCTTTTTGATTTCGTGATGCGAATTTACGTGTCAACCTTTTAATTAGTAGTTAATACCTAAATTAATAATAAACTTGCATCAGTAACAAAAAGTACGCAATGACATTGTGACTCGCATTACATTTACGTGAATTGACCCATTTCGCTTCTATTAATCAGACGTCAATAAAAATTCTGTTAATCAAGACTCCATTTATTGCTTAATAATACTAGCTAAAAATAAAAATAATATTACTTCTATTTAACTGAATAACATAGGTACTTTGCACTTAATAATTTAACAAAACGCATTCACTTTTTTCATCAAAAACGTGTATGTCCGCCATCATTGTTTATTATGTCTTGGAGCCGGCTTCTCATTGATCGCACCATATTTTCGCAATGGTTGCTTCCTCTAAATGACTCCCACGAGTCATAAACATGCTGCCTAATATTTCGAGCTGAGCGATGTGTTGTCTCGTCCCAAGCTTGAACCATCAAACCCCATAGATTTTCTATGGGGTTTATGTCCGGACTTTTTGGGGGAAACGGTAACAATGTGACTGACGTTATGCCGATTTTGTTGGAACCAAGCCTTCGTGTAGCGAGCCGTGTGCACAGAACTGTTGTCCTGCACGAACGGAAAAGACTGATCTGGATAAAATATCTTCACCGTCGGAACTAGAGTGTCGTTCAGTATATCCACATACTTTTGACTGTTTAGACGCCCACCGATTTCTACAAGTTCCCCTGGTCCTGCAGCGGACATCCAACCCCAAAAGCCAACATTTATCCTCCCGCTAGATCTGTCCTCAACAACGTTTCTCTGCACATATCGAGTGTTGTTCGTCCTATATACAGTGTGTTACCGGCATGCGGGCATTTATTAAAACTGCCGATAATATGCTGCTTTAGCAATTGTTTGCAAGTATTATCAATTAAAAAATAATTAAAATAACTTCACAATTATTTTTCTTAGATACTGTCCATTTGTAATGTAGGGCATGTGCTGCGTGTTCATCGTTATCAGTATCGCTGTTGCTTGGTACAAGCCATGTCGTGGTACGGGGGCAAATCATAAATAATCAAAGTATCCGTCGACTGTCATTTGCACTTGTCAATTTGCTGTGCTTTACATTGCTGGCAATTAAAATTTTGTTAGTAAGTTAACAAAGCCTGAAAATGTGTTTATTAATTAAATTAATGTCATAGTTACGTTACAGATATACGTTATTTTAACCTACTTTAAAAAAAGCCCGGGTGCTGGTAACACACTGTAGAGTCAAACGACCACATTCACTCGATGAAAAGGTTTTCTCATCAGAAAACACCACATTATGAAAATCGAAGTCCAGGTATCGTCTTGCAAACTCCAATCGTTCATCCTTGTGACGCTGTGTAAGTTTCAGTTTTCGTGCCGGATGACGATAATGCAATCCTGCATCTTCCAACCGCCGACGAATCGTAGACGATGACACGTTTACCTCACTTGCAACATTTCTAACACGCGTGAATCCATTGGATTCAAATTGACGCACTATTCTTTGATTTTGTACATCTGTAGTGCACCGAGGGCGGCCGGTTTTCCGAGCGACACTCACGTTTCCATCCGTTTCCCATCGCGTTATCCATAAGTGTACCGTATTTCGGGTAACACCTGTACGACGTATGATCTCAGCAACCGGTAAACCGTCTTCATGTAAGGAGACAATGCGATGTCTTTCGTGATTAGTGATATGATGGCTGTACTCCATTATGCTGCATACTTAAGTGTTTAGATTTTCTTTATTATTATCTTGATAATGTTATTACGCACTCGAAATTATCTTCACTTCCGATTCAACGAATACAAAACGGATCGCGAATGAATGTGTCAAGTTATAAACAAAATAAAATCAAATTCTCGAATTGTCGGAAATGACTGGATGAAAGCTCGATAAAAAGGATTTATTTTAAATATAACCAAAAATCAAGCTGATGTAATAAGACCTTGTTTCAAACCTTGGCGGACACGAGAGGTGTTATAGTCGCTTCGCATGTTTGTCTCACGAATATAACCGATATAAACCGAACATCTGACTTGTGCCCCGAGGTGTCTCATATACCCGTTTTTTATTTATACAGATAGGTAATCACTTTAATTTGAAACACTCAACAATGACTTCAACTGTCTATATGGCATGTTACTTAGTTTTCAAAGAAAGGAAATAAATGTGATCACTTACTTTTGACACATTTTGTGTTCATTTACTTCTAATACCCTACAATAGTCAGTAACATTTGACTTAATTTATTGTATATATTATTTTGGAACCCTATTTCATCACTTTCTTTTGCTGTTGACTGTACCAGCAGATTCTACAATTATTTTAGTTTGTTTCTTGTCTTTTTTCATGGTGCAACACCTCAAACGAACTACGTTAAAAGCTAGCCTAAAGACAAACATAGGCTACTTTTTATACCAGCTTTAATCGATTCCTAACCAATTCCAGGGGGGTTATTATGACATAGCAATGCAGTTCATTTTACGGTGAGTGTAAGGGACAGAGCTATGACAGTTACATAGCTCAGTGGGGCTATTATGACCTATCTGTGCCATTCATATTACGCTGAGAGAAAAGGACAGAGTTATGTAACTGCTATAGCTCCGTCCTTTACGCTCACCGTAAACTGAACTGCATAGATATGTCATAATAACCCCCCTGTCCTTTTCTCACAGCGTAAACAGAATTGCATAACTATGTCATAATAACCCCCCAGGGGCCCTAATATAGCTGCGGTTATCGCGTGACAAATATTTGGATAAGGCATCCGTCACTTTCAGACACGTAAATAAGTACGAGCGTGACGGATGCTTTTTCCACATTTAACGCGCGATATACAGTATGTAAACTTACTAAAACCATTTATTTTTGAACCCGAGCATGTTGGGGTATATAAATTATTGAAATCTTAACACTTTTTCAAATTTAAATAGAGAATGCACTGAACGCAAGTTCAATAATCTGTTACAATGAAAACATTACATACGGGTCTTATAATGGGCACTGAACAATGATGTAAACATTACTTCCACACGGGATGACACTTTTAGGGTTAACCGACTTTGAAAAAGGTGAGATGTTATAATTTTAATGCAATGATAAAATTAAAAATATTCGACACACACTAGCAAAAAATGTGGTAAAACACTTAACTCAACTAGCCTAGCAACTGGTTGAAAAAGATGGTTTTAGTAAGTTTACATACTGTAGACGCAGCCATACTACACCCGCAGGAGAAAAGAACCCTGTCTCGATTTGTCTTCGATGATCGACTTTAACACGGACAAAGTCGCATGAACAAGCTGGTACAGCACTTTACCTCTAGCAAAGTCATTTATGAACTTCGTACCCAACATTCCCCGCATTCTTCCCACGTATCATAAATTACATAAAGGGAAGCGAGAGGCGAGAGGTCAAGAGTCAAAGAGATCGTTAATATTAGTTCAGCAACTGTCATATTATATTTGACAGATGAAGGAAACGTCATGCCAGGCTGCGGTTTTGGAACATTTGTGTTGTTTAAAGTCAGAGAGAAATGTGGAATAAAAGATGATGTATTGACTAAGATTGAAAAGGGCATGCTTCGATGGTTCGGTCATTTGGAAAGGATGGATGAAAGAAGATTGACGAAAGAGATATACACATCGATAGTGAGTGGACGGGTCGGAAGGGGCCGCCCTAGGCGTACTTTTTCGAGTCAAATCGGTGAAATACTGGAAAAGGGCCGAATCTTAAGTACCCGAAACCGACGTGCGTGCATGACTCGATGTATGCATGTGGAAGAAGCGAAAGAAATTTGTCAAGATCGTAGCAAGTGGAAAGAAGTGGTCTCTGCCTACCTTTCTGGGAAACAGGCGTGATTTAATGTGTGTGTGTGTGTTTAAAAGCAAATTGTGAACCTGCAATGGTTAGTTTAGTTTAGTTGATTTGTTACATACATACATACATACATAAACTCACGCCTTTATTCCCAGAGTGGGGTAGGCAGAGCTACAGAATTTCCAATAACCAGGGCCCGTAATTTTCATGCCGTTGACGCAAAAATGACGTCACGCTACATAGAGTATTATTTCAAATTGTTTTATGGTAATTATTAACCATTAGTCGTCAATCATTTAATCATGTACAACTGAGTCAAGTAATCTATTGACGCGTAGAAAAATAAATACCTACTTGATACATAAAACGTAAAAGAAACTATTTGTTTTGTATTTTATGCTCCTGATGCTATCATAAAATTCGTAAGATCCAGGTTAAACACCTTTTGTGTTAAATTTCCTTCTTCTTTTTCAATGTTTAGTTGTTCTTTTTATTTTAGATTTTATATTTTAATCACAATTAGTACAATAATCGTTTTTGTCGTTTACGATTAAAAACGGATATTTGTTGCAAAACTCCTGTAACAATAGCAAATGTAAACAATAACTAAGACACTATTAAAATCTAAGGAACATAAATTTAGTATGAATTATTTAATAATTTGAAAATCTGTTTTTTATTTGAGTGACAATAGTCACAGTTAGTTAAACGATATGTACTGATTATTTCATCGATACCGGTCAACTAAAGAGGTTGACAAATGATTATGACGAAATACTCATTGGAATCATACTGTATGTAGAGTGACGTCATTTTCATGTCAACGGCATGAAAATTACGGGCCCTGCCAACAACTATAAAAACTTTTGTTCATCAACGTAATATTACAATATATACTACTCAAAACAATATAGGGGCCACCTATTTATTTCCACTTAATCGTAAGGACACAAACTATTGATAACTATTTCCAATTATTGATATTAAGCATCCTTCGCTATTTAAGCCTCTTTGGTGCTAGTGTTTGAATTAAAATACTGTCCATAAATTACAAGTTAAATTTAGATTTAAAAAATCCCGAGTTCAGGTTAAGAATTTATTGTATTCTCTAAATGAGTAATTTATTTTTAATAATAAATTGCATTGCATGTGAAACAATACGGAGTTACATCGAGATCGTCAACATAATGCTGTAATATGGTTGGATGTACACTACGATTCATATAGTAGATGAGCCTTTTTTTCGTAGGAGGGTAGAGTACTTCATGGGGTTGGACAAATACAACTTTACACCAAAAGTAGTAAAAAGAGATGATGATGAAAACCATTTTCACCAGATAATCGGTATATTATATTGAATGGATAAAGGCAAATTTTTATTTGTATTTTAACGAAGCGTAGCGAGGGCGGAATGCTAGTGTCAAATAAAATACCCAAGTTATTGGACTGGTATTTCTAACTTGTCTCTCAAAGCCCTACAACAAATGACCGCCGATATTTCAATTCATTTCCAAGCCTTTGGGACAAATTTGCACAAACCCTGCGTAAAATTGTTTGTGTATTTTATTTGTGAAAGATGATATTTTCGATTTATTGCTTTGACTATAAAATACAGATTTTTATTGCGATCTTCGGTGCTAAAGCGATTGAGAATATCTTTAAGGAATATTATAATTGTTTAGGTACTGCTTATTAAAACAGGTTGTGAAGTATGTGAAGTATGTAACTCTGACTTTATCAAAAAAATAACTCTTCAAAATGACTACATTTTAGAATTAGTGTTAAATATAATAAATTGTTGTCTTAGTCAAGGCATATTTCCGTCTTGCCTTAAACTAGGAAAAGTAATTCCGATTTATAAGAAAAATAAAAAAAGACGACCCAAATAATTATAGACCTATTTGTATTCTTCCTGCAGTATCAAAAATATTAGAGACTATAATTAAGGACAAAGTATTAGAGCACTTTGAAATGAACGAAATTTTCAACAAAAATCAATTTGGTTTTAGGAAAAACAAATGTATCATAATGGCACTTAGCGCTGTAACTGAATTTGTCCTAAAGGCTATGGATGAATCACAAAAGTGCGCTAGCTTATTTTGTGACCTATCAAAGGCCTTCGACTGTTTAAGACATGATGTCCTTTTAGAAAAGCTAAAATACTATGGGTTTAGCGGTGGTGAATTTAACTTAATCAAAAGCTACCTTGAAAATAGAACCCAAGTAGTCAATGTAAATGGTGTTCAATCTCACGAGGCCCAACTAAATGTTGGTGTGCCTCAGGGGTCTATACTTGGTCCTGTATTGTTCCTGATTTACATCAACGATCTGCCAGCTTGCTTACCGCAAAATTCACTCGTAACACTATTTGCTGATGACACCCACGTGGGAATCAAGGGACCTAACCTACCTGACACAGAAAATAAAATAAAAAATGCTATGTTTACACTAAAACATTGGTTTGACGCCAACGGTATAATGCTCAACACAGAAAAAACTACACTAATAAACTATACCATGAAACATAAAAATAAGATTGACGGCATTGATGACATAGGAATAACTATTAAAACAAATACAACATTTTTAGGTTATGATATTGACAATAATATTAGCCATAAATTACATATTGACAAAATCTGTAAAAAAGTTGCAAGCGGTAACTACGCTCTTATTAAACTAAAACCACTAATTAATCAAAAATCTTTGACCATGACATACTATGCCTACATACATGCAAATATAAACTACGCAATAAATATCTGGGGTAATGGATCAGACATCCAAAAAGTGCTAAAACTACAAAAACGGTCAATCAGAATAATGCATAATTTACGCAGGTACGAATCCGCCAGGAAATTCTTCAAAAAGGATGGAATAATGACAGTTATTTCATTGTACATATTTAGCAGCTTAGTAGAAATCCATTCACAAAAAGATATCATGAAAACCAGGAAAGACGTCCACAATTTTAACACACGAAATAAATATAAGTTATGCGTACCTAAAACGAGAACTAAGAAATATTATAAACAAGGGATTCCACTTAAAATTAATATGTACAATTTACTGCCCTGCAGGGTAACTGAGTTGTCACTTAATGATTTTAAAAAGAAAATGAAAGTATTCTTTCAACAAAACCCATTTTACTCCATCAATGAATACATGGATCTACTTAGAAGTAAATGTTTACTAGAGCTATAAATGTTATAATATAGATGCATGTTATTTTTAAGGAAATTATGTACCAAACCCGACTTGCTAAATGTAATGTATTGTTACTTGGCTAATAAATATTATTATTATTATTATGTATGTCTTTACCAATCACGGAACTATGGGAGTCCCGGACCTTTGGAAGGCGTACATGGAGCCGAAGCCAACACGCAGAGGCCCTTTAGACAAGTTTAATTTAGTAAAGTGATGGGATACCAACCGGCGATTGTCCCTGAGTTCAAACTATAGAGGTATGCTCCCACGGACAACCACCGATTAGAAGAGACTATTTAAGAAGGATGGGAACATTAATAATAAGTTCTATGAATGAACTGATATGGATTGGTGACCTAGGCTATTGATGAAACTACGGCGCCTGCCTGGCCAATGCTAATTACTTTGGTTGAAATGGCAGGCGGTGACTCGCCAACTCAATGGAATGGGCCTCCCGAAATAGCCGCATATATATAGCAGCAGGGAGGCAACAGTTCCAGAGGGGCTAAGGGTGGAGAGGTGCTTCTGGACTTTAAACGACCATAAGGTGCCCACTCGCCACTTATGCAACACATCCACCCTTCGAGCATATAGCTCTTGCGGCTCCACTCTGACCGGCCAATAAAGGCAAGCCAGAGGTGAGGGTCTGTTCCTCGTCATTGTACACCGCAGCCGGCCGGTGAAGGCAAGCGTGAGGTGAGGAACAGGACCTATTATTATTATTATTATTATTATTATGGAAATTAATCAGTTTCTGTTACTAAAATGTGATCTTAATTATCAATGTTACTATAGTTCTTTTTTACTTGACAGTAAGTAAATATACCTATTTTGTAACTATTTTACCAATTGAATTTCTGTGTTTTGTACGATAGAGTGTTTAAAAAAATTAATGACAAGAACCGAATGAAAAGGTTAGAGAAAAAGGTGGACTAAAAGATGTAGTGACTAAGATTGCAATGCTTCGATGGTTCGGTCATTTGGAAAGGATGGATGAAAGAAGATTGACAAAAAATATAGAGCGAAACTGAGTGGGAGGGTCGAAATGGGTCACCGTAGGCGTTATTTTTTTAACCAAATCCGAGAAATACTGGAAAAGGGCCGAATCTTAAGTCCCCAAAAGCGACGTGCGTGCATGACTTTATGTACGAATGTGGAAGAAGTGTAAGAGATTTGTCAGGATCGTTGCAGGTGGAAAGAAGTGGTTTCTGCCTACCCCTCTGGGAAATAGGCGTGATTTAATGTGTGTATGTATGTAATACGACAACATTCCCAAAGCAATAAGGTTTAACAGAGGAAAATAAAGCCCAAGGTACTGACTTAATAATACGCCACGACTAACTTTATTGCCATAATATAAGCTGTTTTGAACGACATTCTCCCTGAGTCCCTAAACAAACGTCAGGTTATACCTAAAATTAAGCTGGAGTAACTTTGACCACGTGCTATTAAGGACTGTCGCAAGCGGTCAATCTCAGAGCTAACTGCTATCAACGTGGAGTAATTACATGCACCACGTCCGTCACAGCACGCATCGCAGCTGCATCAACAACGATTCTAGTTCATTCATTAATTAACATTTGCTTATGTTTTGTGCTTAAGTGTATAGTGTATTTTTCCTCAACTTTCTTCTTTCATTTGTGATCAAAATTGCAATCTCGGGATTTCAGACTTGAGATTGCTGTCGGGAAACTGTATTCTTAAGATAACAGTCATGAGATTGTAGTCTTAAGTTTTATGTCGAGAAATTATAGTCTTGAGACTTTATCTCTGTGATAGCCATTTTGAGATTATAGTCTTCAGATTGTAGTTTCAAGATTATAGTCTTGAGATAAAAATCTTGTGATAGAAGTCAATCTCAGAGCTAACTGCTATCAACGCGGAGTAATTACATGCACCACGTTTGTCACAGCACGCATCGCAGCTGCATCAACAACGATTCTAGTTCATTCATTCATTTACATTTGCTTTTGTTTTGTGCTTAAGGGTGTAGTGTATTTTTCCTTTCTTTTCTTCTCTAATTTGCGATCAAAATGGCAGTCTCGGGATTTCAGACTTGAGATTGCTGTCGGGAAACTGTATTCTTGAGATAGCAGTCATGAGATTGTAGTCTTAAGTTTTATATCGAGAAATTATAGTCTTGAGACTGTATCTCTATGTTAGCCATCTTGAGATTACCTATAGTCTTCAGATTGTAGTTTTGAGATTACATAGTTAAGATTTTAGTCTCGACATTATAGTCTTGAAATAAAAATCTTGTGATAGAAGTCAAATTCAGAGCTAACTGCTATCAACGCGGAGTAATTACATGCACCACGTTCGTCACAGCATGCGTCGCAGCTGCATCAACAATAATTCTACTTTAATTTATTTTATTTTTATGATGTGATAGTAGAACCTTGTACAATGTACAGTACCCCAATGAAAATGTTAAGCACTTAAGTACATTGTCATAATAATCTTCAAACTGAACTTCAATTGACATGTATAACAATAATAATGGCAGTCACAATGACAAGGCTCTAAGTATGCTAAACATTTATATTGGGTACCGCCATCGTATTCTTAAATTTTTCGCCAAGCACCATTGATTGTTTTGTGCGTGAAGATATGACAACCGGTTAAAGTAGTAGCAAAAAGGCATTCCATTTTAGTCCTTAGGGTACCTTAATTACAGTATTGTCATTTACAAGACTGTTTTGTTCTAGAAGCTGCTGTTTACGCAAGTTCCGTTTTTTTTGTTTAAAAGGAGGCAAAAGAGCAAACAAGTCACCTGAGGGGTTATTATGACTTAGCTATGCAGTTCATTTTACGTTGAGCGTAAAGGACAGCTATTATTATAGCAGTTACATCCTCGTAAGGCCCAAAGTCCTACATAAAAGACATTTATTGTCAATGTGACTTTTGACTTTAGCTGACTGATATGAGAATCTTTCTCAAACTAACGAAGTTTGAGGTGGGCCTTACGAGGATATAGCTCTTTCTTTTTCTCTCAGCGTAAACAGAACTGCATTCCTATGTCATAATAACCCGCTTGATGGTAAAATCATCGCGACCTATAAACACCCGCAACACCAGTCGGATCGCAGCCTTTGAGAAAAATGTAGGCTCGTTTTTTGGAGGCCTCCAAGTCGTATTGGTTCGGAAATACAGACACCAAGAGCTGATTCCTCATAGATAAGCTGCGTGGCTGCTCTCGAAAAATGCTCGGTGATGGAATTCCAACGAACAAAATTGTATTGATGAAATTACAACTTAGTACGAGTTGTATTTACCCTCCTAAGGCTCATACATACATACATAAACTCACGCCTTTATTCCCAGAGTGGGGTAGGCAGAGCTACAGAATTACCAACAACTCTAAAAATTTCTTAATAATTCTGTAATCACATTTTGCACATTAGGCTAAGATGTTTACCAGTGTATTAGTGACAGGTTGCAAGCCCATCGCCTAACGGTACTAAGTATACGCCTTTATTCCCTCTTCTTCTATTTCTTTGTAGGCTCAAAGTCCTTTTAAAAGGCCTTCGTCCGGCGATTCAAATAAAGGTCTACTGCAAAGAACATAAAGTGGAATTTATTTTGTTTTTATGAACAAATCAGAAAATCGAATTTATTTTATTTACAATACATTCACATTCCATTGATACATTTCGTTGTATGGTGTGCCTTAGGAGGTAAAAACAATAATTTAAGTTAGAATAACGCAATTTTCACTACAGCTGAATAGTTAGCTATTAACGTCTTGTAGTTACGTAATCTTGATGAAGAAGTAGCTCAATTAACTAATCTCAACGCGATCTGCTATCGACGCAAAGTAATTGCAGCCAAACCGCCAAGCCACAGACCGCGACAGCTGCCTCACTGAAACAGTTTATAATGGCGCGTTTAATTTGGTCGGTCGAATGCATCCGCCACATTCGGTTTAACCGGATTCATTATTTACTCTAAAAAAAACCGATGGCATTATTCGATGGTTAAAAGTAGGTTGCAGTTGAATACCACCAAACCGAATTAAATATGTATGTAAACGCGCCACAAGTCATCGGTAAATTCGTCAATTTCCACGCTGTATTATTTATTGTTGAACACTTAAAATAGCAAATAACTTCAATCTGTTTGACTCAAACACGATCTTATGAATGAATGAATGATTTTTATTTTCCAAAGTAAGCCACAGTATACATTGCATGTTATGTTAATAATGATCGCGATACTGTGCTGAATCATTAAAAGATCAACTCTACCCTCTCTCTCCCTTTCTCTCTCTCTCTCTTCTTATTTTTATTTTGATTATATTAAAATTTATATATATTGTTGACGATTCCAATGTAATTTCTTGTACTTTTGACATAACATGCAATGTACTTATACTGCGACTTACTTTGGAAAATAAATATTATTCATTCATTCATTCATTCATTCATTCATTCTACGGTTTCACTCGGGTTGTCAACCATACTTTATAACTTACTACGTTATTTTGCTCTAAGTCTGACTTAAGGTGCGACCGTACCCCTGCTTAACGGTGCGTTAAAAACGCCGCCATGTTGTTACTATGGCCCCGTCTTTTGTTTACGCATCGACACTGTATTTTACGCAGCGGTGGGATACCACCTTTATGCGTGGAATGGATCGAAATGACCGGAACGCAGATTCAAGACGTCTGCGACATTTCTAAACGTGTGTGAGGTTTCATTACAAGAGTGCTAAGAGCACAAACAAGTATGTTTTGAAACATTTTTTTTTTTCATTTGCAAATACTTTTATTTTATACTTGTCAGACAGGTATCTACGTTATTTTCCTAAAAAAAAGTGTGTATAACGTGTAACGTTTTTAATTCGACTAACACAATCTCAGCGATCTGCTATCGACGCAAAGTAATTGCAGACAAGCCACCGAGCCATACCTAGACCGCGGTGGCTGCGTCAATTACATGGTTCATTAATTAAGGGTTAAGGGGTTTATAGGAACGGACGATAACCCTATTTTACTTAAAGTCCTCTTTGTCCCTTTCTGTCAAATTCAAATGTCATACTGACAGATATAGACAAAGCATACTTTAAACACACTTTAGCTATTGCAAGTTTATGACTAAGAGGGTTAACATTTACTTAAATATATTTCATTTCGGTTTTATTACACTGGTCAAAACCGACGAATAATTACAGTGTTTACAAATTGAGCGGCAAAATCAACAATATTTAAAAGTTTTGCCATCATGATATTTTAACTCATTGCAACTTGCTTTCAAAGCGATATAAAAACGTAATCGTGGTCGCTATGTCACTCAACGTCACCTTACCGTTATTAATGTAGCCGTAGTACGCTAGTCTGTGGCTCCACGTCCATTAAGTAACTAGTCTGGCATATATCTCAGAGAAGCGTCTCTCTTAGTCTCTAGTGCTCCGTAGCCAGCTCAGCATAGCTCAGTCGGAACCCGACGGCGGTTGGTGACCTAATTGTTTACGTAAAATCATTATGAAACCGTTTCGTAATGGGCAATCTAGTCGTGAACTAAATTGATTATCCGAGTAATTTAAATAATCTAGGGCTAGCCAAGGTGCATTCTGCGAACGGATGAAGAAATCTGCCTTTTAAACATTAAATTAAACAAATACTGTTATGAAAAGAAAGAAATAAAGAAGAAGAAGAAAGAAAAATACACAACAATAGCATTAGTCTACATTAAAATATAACATAAAAAGAGAAGGTAAAAAACATTACACATAGTGTAATGTTGCGAAAACACGGAAGGTGATACAGACATTACCAATAATTGAAACACACAAAACAAAAGCAAAATAAAAATAAAAATAATACCATAATAATGAATACTAACGTGTCTTAAAAGGATAAACGTTAATGAATATACATAATATTAAATTTCCTTTTAACGTGCTTAGAAATGCAGCTTGATATATTACTAGCATAGATGCATTCCATCTTAGTCCTCAGGTTGGCAATGCATTTGCGGTCTTAAAATTGCAGTCTCAAATTCCATTAACCATCAGGTGGCCTGTGTGCTCTTTGTAAAAGTAAAGTGATAAATTAGCAAATTTAATTTATTTAAATCCTTGCAACCTATTAAAATTCAATCCATTACCAATTATAAAATAAATCAAGCTAACAGTTAAAATCCCAAACATAATTTCAGACGGCAGCAAAAATGGCTGCGTAAATTTATTGCTTTTCGTTTAATGCCCGTCAAATATGGAGGCTTAGGGAGTTTAGGGAATTGGATACTCTTTGTTCAGACTGAGCTGTTAAAATCGAGTTCCATTCAGTAACGGATAGAGGGTCACGTATCGCTAATCTGAAGATTTGTTTGCCAACTGTTTCATTTGTCCAAATATTCATACCTAACTTAGTTTTTTTTATAATTGGGGAGGTTAAAAAAAATAGACCCTTGACTTTTTCTTCAGATTTGGGAAAAAAACTGTACGTTGGTTGGGATCAGTCTTCTCAGCCACTTCGTTCGTTATCGGTTTGCATCTTGATTAATTCAAAATACTCTCAAGCCAATGGAACCCTGACCCACCAAAGAACTGTGTCAGAGTGACTTTATGATTCAAGTTGTAAGAAGTGTCAAACAAATTGTTTTATAATGTCACTGTGAAACCGTTCCATGGGTCAGGGTTTCATTAGACTGATAGTACATTTCTATTCCCAGAATACTTTGGTTTATCTTCAGATTAGTGAATGGTTTTCAAATTGACCCAGTAGTTCCTGACAAACAAACAAACAAACTGTTCAGCTTTATAATATTACTAGCGACCCGCCCTCGCTTCGCTTCGATTAATGTGAGTATGATATATAGCCTATAGCATTCCTCGAGACATTGGCTATCTAACACTGAAAGATTTTTTAAATCGGACTAGTAATTCCTGAGATTAGCGCGTTCAAGCAAACAAACAAACAAACTCTTCAGCTTTGTAATATTGGTATAGATAGTATAGATTAAAAGCCTTATCATCCACAAAAAAAAACCAACCCAGTTACGTTTTTCCTCCTGTAATGTGTTTTTGTGGGCGGTTAATCCAAAAGAATAATACGAACAGAATACCTCATTAGGATAATCTGTAGATGTCCCTGTCCCGAGTTGGCGGTAATTATGTTTAATCAATAGTTAGGGGAACTCGGCATGGTCAAAGCTATGAGGACGTTTCATCCGAAATGAAGGAATATCTGGGAATGTTGAATATTTAAGAGACGGACCAATAGCAGAGTGAGAGATTAAATATAAAGGTTATTATGTGAGGTGATTAGTATTATAATAATCAGAGGGCGGAATTGCTCATGGCAAAAATCAAACGTCAATAGAGTTGGAACGTTGAATTTTATCGACTATCGAATAAACTGAAATTATATTTACCTACCGTATGTTTCTCCAACAAGGTTTCTTCCGGAAGTTTTTTCGATGAACAAGAACAACAAATACTTATGTTTAAAAAAAAAACCGAAAAGTGGATTATTATTATTTTTCCTACATAAAAACTATTATCTTTCTTTACCTCTTTAAGCTCAGGTGAATGTGTTTTACTCGTAAAGTGAGTTTGAACGCAATATTTTTTTAGTTGCTTTAAGTAAACCTTACATTTAGAGCAGTAAGTATATGTGAATTAGTTGCAAAAAGACTAGTGGCAGAAATGACAGTTAAATGCCATGCAATTTACTTTTAATCTAATCAAAGATGTCAAATGGTCAACTAGCTAATCAAAGCGGTTAATGTTAAACTCAGAAATGTAAAAGGTAGACTGAACTTATCGATAGAAGAAAAAGTCGAAAAAATTCAACGTTCCAACTCTATTGACGTTTGATTTTTGCCATGAGCAATTCCGCCCTCTGATAATAATGCAAGAAAATATGTATAATATCGATGAAACCACAACAGACACCACTACGACACAACAGACATAGTACAAGAAGAGAGAGAAAGAAGAAACGAAAATTAGAGCAGAATTGTCATCTGTCACAAGTCATTGTTAAGATGACGTGACAACAGCATCTGAGGGCCCAGACAAGATGCACTACGCTAGCTAGCGTTTCTCTTCGTTTACATTTTAAACCAATCGCGTCACTGGTCACTGGTACCTAGATGACGTGATACGAAAAGTCACGTGATGTGCCAGTGAAGCGATTGGTTTAAAAACTAAACGAATAGAAACGATAGTAAGCGTAATGCATCTTGTCTGGGCCCTCAGGAGAGATCGCATTTGCATTGCTGGCCTTTGAGAAAAGAGTATGCTCCTCTAAGTAGTGTTTGCACTGTCTTATTTTGTTGCAGAGGTTAAAAAAACCATAGAGATGCCAAAAAATTCGGGTAGATTACATTTTGTAATCATGAAAAAACTTCTTACATTTTTCTTCATATCTTTTCTTAGATGAATAAACTTATTTTCTGTTGTCTTTTTTTCTGTTCTTTTTCAATTAAAAAGCGCTAAAGCAATCAAACATCCGTTCCATCGAATCAACTTGTTCAAACAAGGCTAACAAATTAAAGCCTTAAGCAAACTAAAACGTTTATCGTGGAATTAGGTTAATACTCATTCCGGTTTAAAACCGGCCGTCGATTTTAATCCGGTAATTAGGTTTGAATCAACGGTTGGTACGTCGAATCTGTGTTCGGTTAAAGCTGAGGGCATAACAGGCGATTGAGTTTTTTAACACATTATATTTAGTTCACTTTTCACATTAAGCTTTGCGACGTAACAAGGGAAAGTCTTATAGTTAACTGGGTCGGTGACTGTTTGTATGTTTGTTTAAAGATAACTTGAAAAGTTTAGCTATGATTTGGATTATTCATAATCAGGGACCAGCTCGCTATCCCATAGAAGGGGTTTCGAATTGGTTTTTATAAGGATTTATTTAGAAAAGCCGTATCGCTTGAAAGCCGTTCGATTTGCTTTTTAAAGTGCTATTATTTTATAAATCCGTTCCGTGTACGTCTTGCTCGATTTTGCTTTTAGCGCTATATTTTGAGTGATACCAACATCTTTTTAACTTACAAAAGCCGTTCGATTGGCTTTTTAAACACTATTTTTAAAGGTTACCTTTCCTTATATTTGGTTATGCAATAAGAAGGATATCAATTTACTGCTGCTCTTTAGGTTTCCCTTATGTGATGGCTAGTTTAACAAACAACTAAGTCGTATAATTCTTCAAAAGGGGTTATTCTTTTAGTGGGTTGTGTTTCGAGAGGTAAGTCTTTTAAAGGCTTTTATCGGGGAATGGGTGGTCACCCGACCACCCTGGTCATAACAAAGGACAATGCCAAAAAAAAACTCAGCGTCGAATAAAATCAATATATATGGTTAGGTAGAGCATATCCAATAGGTCACCAATGTGTATTTTTTTTTCGAAAAAACATTCCCCAAGTATAAAATAAAGTGAAAACTCTTGAGTAGAAAATAATACGTATGTGGATGATGTCTTTTTGAACATAGGGGACGTCATTCTATAATGTCTAGTGGGCCCATCATGTGACGTAGATTTTTCACAGCCTTACGAGGTCTTTTCATCACGTCGGTAAGACGTCGGTACAGACGTTCATCACGTCATACACTTAAGTCATAGAAACGACATTAAGACGTACAGAACACGGTCTACTGACGTTAGAGTGACGTTTTAAGCCTAATTTATGGAGGGATCGGTCGTGGTCTCCGCTCAATAACCTTATAGATCATCCCATGGACTTATTATAGGGACCACTTGTGGACATAATAGAAGCACATGGGGTCAACTCTACGCGCTTCTGTCAGTTGATCACTTTGCAAAGTCATTAGGTCATTACTCATTACACTGATTGAAACTCTGGCTTACTTTTGAAAATGTTGAAAAAGGTTTCCATTGATGTGCAATCAGCTTAAACAAGTAATTAGGAGCGTGATGGATGGTCGGTCTGCAAATGGAACGCTTAAATAAAACGGTTTAAACGTTTTCAACTGATTACATTACACTAATTATAATACTGGTGTTATTGGTAGTATTGATTACTTAATAGAACATTGAACTTGATTTTTAATCATGTAATTTATACTAGCCCTTGGATTCCACCATCACAAATTGTACTAAAATAAAAGGAGTCTCCATACAAAATTGACCTTACGTGACAGTGGCGCCATCTAGGGAGCACGTATACCGTAGCCCCCATTTACTTTATAATTCTAGATTATTTTTTGACTTCTCTATAAGTTTTTTTTTTAATTAATAAATATTTTTATGGCATACACGTTTGTTTTGTTTTGTTTTGTTTTATTTTAGGTCTTTGGGAACATGTCCACGAAAGACTTTGAAAATTGTAGCATGTCACTATAGTTACCATTTGGTCATTAGGCATGGCGTGACGTCTGCTGGCGGTTTTCAATGTCGGTAGATGTGTTACCAATAACGTCTACAGACGTCATCGGGATTGCATGGCGTCGATAAACGTGTATACTATGACGTCGACAGATGTCTACCCGATGACATCTACTAACTCACCATCATTTTCAGAGATAGAGAACTTTGTTAAGCGTTTTCGTACATATTTATTAACTGTATGAGCACAGATCCCAACACAGACTTTTTAAGTCTAAAGGGAGGCCTCAGCAACTGTAATTTTATAAACTGCCTAAGTGATTTTTTTTTTTGTTTGAGATCTCTCAGGGTGCGAGTCCGAAGCTGTTTTGCCTAGTTATTATACATATTTCCACATTTAATTTTCATGTAAGTATAGTTTAAATTGGTTAATTTCTTTCACTGAAATTAATTGACGGTCTAAAGTAACGTTTAAACAACTGGGGCACATGAAACTCGCTACACTAAGAAAATTGTATTGAGCGAAGTAATACTATTAGTCCAGTGAGTTTCTAGAAATGGCCGCCTGTTTTGAACGTTTTAACTGATTACGGCAAGAACGTGGACAAACGAGAATGAACGACTAGCTCTTAAAACTCTTTCAGTCCAGCTGACGAGTTAACTGGTTTGGTGCGATGAACTCGTAGCCAAGTATATTAGTTTTAAATTTTTTGACACTACGAGTGCATCCTGGATCAGTGCAATTGACTCACACTTCCACGACCATAGCGTCGTATTGGGTCCATTATACACTCAGGGGCAAAAATAACGGGTCAGAGTGCGTTTTTCATACAAACGAGGCTATTTCGAATCCTTGGTTCCTAGCCAGCGGTTGTTTTGAGTGAGGTTTAATGGTGGATACACCAAGGTTCAATAGAGGAGGTCAAAAGTTCTTAAGATACCTAACTGATCGCACAATCAGTTGACACCACAGCAAGAGAGTTTGAGTCAGCATTTGGATTTCCTTACATTTTATGGTCATTTTAGATGTTTTTTTGAACATGCACAATTCCGGCGTTAGCCGCAGATTCAATCAGTTGGGTGTCCTAGGCACTCTGGACGTCCTGTATCGATGCTCGGGGTATCCATCATCAGATTTCACTACAAGCATCCCCTGGCGAGGAACCAAGGCTTCGAAATAGCCTCGTTTGTATGAAAAACGCACTCTGTCCCGTTATTTTTGCCCCTGAGTGTATATCTTTTCGCATAGTGTATCATTTTGCATAAATTCGTTTGTCCTAAAACGGTTTTTACAATACACATGGTATTATTTTAATTATTACTAGCTGTTGCGCGCGACTCCGTCCACGCAGAAAAATAAAACACAGCCTATGTCACTCAGGGTGAATGTAACTTTCCAATAGCGAAAGAATTTTTGAAATCGGCACAGTAGTTTAGTTGAGTCTATTTATTACAAAATATACACATAAAAATACGAATCTTTCCTCAATATAATATTATGCATTTTAAAGGTGTCCCTTCCTATACTCTTGATCTAGAGTTAGTTATACCTACTTACTATAGTTGTGTCATATTAAAATATAAACAATAGTTAACGAGTTATATCGTCTACCGATTCTGAAAATTGTTTTACCTATAGTCTATACTTTAAGGTATTTAAAAAAATGTAAGCAATCCAAACCACGTGACATTGTTAAACAGCCAATCAAAACTGTTTTATTGCACTTCGACGTATCAGTGTTCTGCTTCTATCGACTGACGAACTATCACGTGGTACTTTTGTTTACATGATTTTAAATACCTAAAAGAATAGACTATAGGCGAGTTGTCTTTTGTACTAAACTTAGATACATTAGTTCTACTAACAAACAGTAGTAATAATGATATCTTAAGGGCCGGTTTTATAAAGCTGATACCAAATTTACGACAGTAAGTATAATTTTAACGAACGGCTTGTCAAGTAGCAGTAAGTTTTACTGGTATGCGTTTTATAAATCAAATAATCGTAAACTTTGACATTCGTTATGAAACCATAGGACTGCCACAAAAGAGACTTCGATACTTAAAAATACCACCCTTTATTGCTTGATATTGTCTGTAGTTCGCCTAATTGTCTATTGTGTACCTATATATTTTTCATGTATTTTTATTCTGTTGACTGTTGACATTTTCAAATTAACTTTCAACGTCAAAGTTCAGCGATAAGTAAATAAAAATAAAATAAAAAAGAACATTTGTGTGATGGAAAGCCAAACAAAGGTATGTAACTTTTGCGTTTTGGAAACTAAGAATCATTAGGGATAGCAATCACTAAGAATCATGTGTAGGTACTTAGTTTTTCTCAAAATGTATTCCTTCACCATTATGGCAAGTGGTTATTAATGATTTACTATGCACATCCTAATCCTAATAAACATTTAGGGTGCAGGCCCCGGGATCGAACCCACGGCCTCCAGTACTTATTTACTTTTGTCTTTTCTTATTGACTTAAATTTACGCTTGTCTTGCAGAGGAAACGGAGCCGACAATTTTCCCACGACGAGACAACTCGTCTGTTATGTTTCGTAGAAGACGAACAGATATTAACGTCCAAAAAAACGGATGTAGCGACGAACTCTGCAAAAGACGAAGCATGGAAAAGGCTGTGCACAAAGTTTAATGCCGTCGGCACATATCCTAGAGAACTAAATGCGTTACGTCTGAAATGGGACAATTTGAAAAAGGCAGCAAAAAAAAGGAGCACTGCCATTACAATTAATAATAGGTTTGTACTTATAAATATAGTATGGCTATGGGACAAAAAAATCCAAAATTCCAGTAGTAATCAAGTTCTACTCAGGCGAGCCAGAGAATAACAGTTGGTAGTAGCAGTTTGATCTACCCTCTATTTTACCTTAATATAATATCTAAAATATTGATTTCCACATACATACTTAAAACAAAACTACTTATATTCTTTTCAGGGCGACGGGCGGTGGTCCCTCAGAAATCGTGCCAGATGCTGTTCTGGACAAAGTTATTGGTCTGACGTCAGTAAGTTGTTTCTAAGTGCCCAACGATTTTGACGATGATGCCGAAATAGTAACTAATCCGGTGCTGGACAATATAGTTATAGAAATGGCAACTGAAGAAGGGCAAAACTCAACAAGTGCAGACAGAAGTGTAGTTTTGGAGGGTGAGCCAAGCCGCTGGAAGAATTGGACTCCAGCTGAACTAAGAACACCTGTAACGAAACAGTTACACTCGACAAGCAATAAATATAAAAACAATAGAGATAAATTAATACAGTCAAAAATAGAGCGGAACAACGCAATAGCCAAATACTTTAAAGTTAAGTTACAAACACTAAAAAATAAACACAATGATATCAGTGATTCCGATTGATCAGGCCACCTGGATTTTTTAGTCCCAGCCGCAGCCATACTATATAATAGTACTAACCTATGGCAGTGTTTTTTTTTTGGAGCAACTCTCATATTGTGGCATTTAGTTCTTTAGGATATGTGGCGACGGCATACATTTGTGCACAGCCTTGTCCATGTCTGGTGTTTTGCAGCGTTCGTCGCTACATCAGTTTATTGTATATTAAATAAAACAAAATTTATATAATCTGACTTTTAATATATATATATATATCTAATAAATCACAAAAAGACAATGAAGATATGTATCGCCGGCCAAGAACTTTCAAGCTGAGACCTAATCACGCCTTTGAACGACGCGAGTCTAAATGCCGCGATCGATTGTTGAAGGAGAGCGTAGAGACGAACTTTACGTTCTCCTTGCAGAAGATTGGAGCCTATTCTAGCGACTTCCCAATGGCACAACTAAACGGCACAACTGACCAAAATCTGTATCATAAATATGAGGTAGGTTTAGGTTATGTACGTTCTTCAGCTGGCCCGGAGGGCCAAAACACTCAGAAATAGGAGCTCTGCAGGAGCAGAGCTCCGTCGATTCTATTAAATTTGATTTTGAAATAGAAACCATTGGTCAGTTGTGCCACGGAGTTGTGCCTAAAGGAAAACCCGCCTAATTCTTGTCTAGCTCTCATTTTGTAAACATGTGTCCATGTATTTTTTTGCTTTATCGTTTATTTTGGTTCGCAAATCCAGGGCAACTTTGTGAAGTAACCTCCAACACAGCCTTCTCTTTGACATAAAAAAACCTTTTCTGCAATTCAGGCTTGCATCGATCGGCAGGCATCGATGCAGGAATCGATTTCGCAGCATAGTATTGACTAGATATCGAACCTCCCGTGCCGTTGTACACCTGAGTCGGCCTCCTCCTGGTCTGCGTAAGTTCGAACCAGTTTCTACAAACCGCTGAAGAACACGCTGTACTGTTATAGAAGCTGCCTGAAATAATTATCAATTAAGTCTCTCCTGTAACGGTCATTTGACAATGTATTACTGTCCGTATTTGCGTTAGACTCATCATTGGAAGTTTCATTCAACCTAGGATCATCCATAGCATCCATAGCATCCGAAGGGAGTTCGTCTTGTGAGAGTCTAATGTTATGCAGTACAGCTGCTGCTACGATAACAGCTTGTGCTCTGTCCACTGACAAGCGGATTGGCAGATACAGTATTGGGAACCTTCTTTTTAAAACACCGAAACAACGTTCTATCACATTCCTCGTACGAATTTGCGACTCATTGTACAATACCTCTTCTGGAGTCCGTGGGTCGCTTAGCGGAGTCATTAAATATTTTTTTAGAGGATACCCACTATCTCCAACCAGCATGCATGATCCGAATGTGTTTTCTTCAAACTGGGATTTTATGATGCTTGCATTAAATATCATTGCGTCGTGTGAGGACCCTGGCCACTTAACAACAATATTGTTTATAATCAAATCGGCATTACAGATACACTGCACGTTGAGGGAAAAATACCCTTTTCGATTGCGAAAAACTTCCGCTTGTGGTCCACCTGGGGATTGCAATCGAATGTGCGTACAGTCAATTGCACCTATAACAGATGGAAACTTAGCGATGTTATAAAATTTTTCCTGCGTACAGTTGGAACTGCTCATTTTTATAAATTCTCCTCTTAAAGAGGTTAAAATCCTTGAGACTCGCCATACAGTTACACATGCAGTTGCTTTAGACACTCCTACAAAATCTCCAGCGGCGAGCAGCACCACGCCTATTGCATAAAATCTAAGCGTTAGCAACAGCTGAGTGATCGGCAATAAAGCTTTGTTTCTTGCTGTTGCCGGCGCTAATCGGGCTCCAATTTTCTGCAATACGAACTCTACGCTCTCCTTCGACAATCGAAAGCGGCATTTAAACTCAGCGTCGTTCAAAAGTCTGCAGTAATTGGGTCTCGGCTTGAAATTTCTTGGCCGGCGATACATATTTTCACTGTCACTTGAATCAGATGTATCCAAATTATGTAACAAAAAATCATCATCACTGCTATCACTTCCCGAAGAACCAAGCATTGTTAATTATTATTTTTATTTATTCACAAATTAAACAGCTGTTCTGTCGGCGGTGATACAATACATAGGTAGCATGTCAAAAATGACGGTTCGTAAGTTTAACCCCCGTCACCGAGCTCAGTAACCGGCGGCAGGTAAAATTTACTAAAAATTAACTAACGAATCTTTATAAAACGGAAAAGGTGACCGGTAGACTAAATTTACGTCAAAAAGATACGAAAATAAACGAACGGATGGTTATAAAACCGGCCCTAAAAGTTGATTTTAACCAACTTTTAGCAGTTGGATTGACTTGAAACTTTGCGTACATTTGTAATTACGATGATAATACAATAAAGTGGTACCATCGAGCTGGTCTGATGATGGAGACGGAAGGTGGCTATAGGAACTCCTCAATGGCTCATAGTAGAGACGTTGAGTTTGGACTCATTTTACTCGTCTTTTGATAGTGAATATAATATCTATACTAATATTATAAAGCTGAAGAGTTTGTTCGTTTGTTTGTTTGCTCGAATGCGCTAATCTCAGGAACTACTGGTCCGATTTGAAAAAATATTTCAGTGTTAGATAGCCCGTTTATCGAGGAAGGCTATAGGCTATATATCATACCCACATAAACCGAAGCGAAGCGAGGGCGGGTCGCTAGTCAGTGCTATAAACGTAACGATAAATAAGCTGTTAACAATAGGGGTAACAAAAAACAGTGGGACTCTAATCTAATCGGATAAACCATGTTGCTATAGACATGTTGTTATATTGTTTGAAACACGGCTGCCATTATTGTCAAATAATTAAGACCTACCAACCTTAGCAATACAATAACATGTCGAAAGCTATATGGTTTTACCAAGTTAGAACCTCACGTGGCTTGCGCGCTCGTGCACATTCTCTGCTTAAAAAAAAACATTACATTAACACACTGACGTCACTATCAGGGTTCTCTGACTATTTTAGTGCGGTACCCTAACAAAGAAGACATGCCTCTTGCCTGAGATAAACCAAATGTTTAATTGTGGAGTTTCGTCCTGTTTCTTTCTTTTTGATTACTTCTCTCATTCCAGACTAATGAAAAACAGAGGTAGTTTTTATAAGCGGACTTTTTAATTGCTTTGTCTTCTGGAATCCGTTTGTTTTCAGTCTTGTGAAACCTCACAAGACTGAAAACAAACGGAAAGTAAAAAGAAAGAGGTAGTTTTGATACCTTTTTTATTTCAAAGTTTTTACTAAAGTGCTAGTTGAAGAAAGAAACTGCTTGTTTATTTTTCTATTGTATGTTTGTATGTAAATACTTTGTTTGTTACATCAATAAGAAAAATACAATTTTTACAGAACCGGGATGTGTATGGTAAGGAACTATTGGGCGGGGCTCCGGTACCGGATAAATTTTTGACGAAAAACCTTAACTTGCATAAACCGGTTTTTAACCGGTTTTCGGAAGAACCGTTTTAAAAAAATCTTTTCAAATTAACCGGTATCGAGCTAAGAAAACCGGTTAATCCAGACACATAGGTACCGCGCGCGTATTGACATCACAAGTAGGTACACGTAGTCACACCCCGTGCATTGTCGTTATTTAAGTACTTCAGGGTTAGCTGAAAGAGATCCCACTTAAGGATAAGTTCGCCTTTGTAAATCACTCTAATAACAATGTTGTAATATTTATATTTTTGTGTAATAATGAGTTTACGTACAAATAATTGTACATACAAGTCTAAAAAATTCATTTGCAACGAATGCGTAGGTTTCTCGACTCTCCGCTCGTGGATTAAACCGGTTAATTAAGGTTAAAATAAAATGTCAAAACCGAAATAAACCTGTATCAACCGGTATTTTTTAAACCGCTTCAAAGCCCTGCTATTAGGATATTCACACATGCACACTTTAGCGGCACATTTGGCGCAGTAATGTATGAGTTATTATGACACCGTTCACACCGCACGGTGTGCAAACTGTTATAATATGTTTGTGTAATTCCGCAAATGGTGCTAACAGCAGCTGAGCAGGTGTCACAAAACACAGCACAGCTATATAAGCACTGTTTTTTTTAAAGAGGGACGTTGTCCTATCATACAGGCCAGCTAATGGTAAGTCTAGGCCAACCCTAAGAAGTAAGATGGAATGCCTATTAAAACATAAGGAGGACCATGTCACACCAATTGACCTAGTCCTAAACTAAGCTCTAGGCTTGTACTATGAGTACTAGCTAACGATATAAATACTTTTATAGAAAAATAAACGGTCGCAAGCAGAATGACTAGGTCGCAAAATGACCACATCGCTTGTAGCCTACATCTCAAAATGTCATAGTCGCAAAAGGACTACTTTCTCAATACTCAATACTCAATCATTTATTGCAATCATAATGTTTTTTGTTTCTTTGCGTTACCAGGTAGGTTAGGTTTGTTAGGTGTCTCTAAATGCCCGAAGGGTAAATTACTTAGAAATAGGAGCCCCGCTAAGCGGGGCTCCGTCGACTGTCTTTAGATAATGACAAAATGAAAAAACTATTGTGCCCATTTTGCAACTCGGGCATTTTGATATACAAGGTGTTACAAAAATACCCGTAAAGCCGAAAGGAGGTTAAATGGTACCTTATAACAAGTCCATTTACAATATTTGAGAACCGTACTAGCACCGTATGACCTACCGGCAAAATAAATAAAAACATTATTGTTTTCATTAATGTGCAAACCCTATTTCAGTAAAATTAAAGAGTAAATTACGCAGAATGTTTATGTACATTTTTACCTAATTCGTGAAACCATTAAGAGACATACTAACAAAATGTACAGAATTCGATTATATAGATATTACAAGTCGAGTTTTGGAAGATTTTAAAACACCTAACCTAACGAAGAAACCTAAACTAACACTTACTTTTTCGTAATTAACGTCAAATTTACAGGAACGGCTCAAAGTGAGCTCCGCCTTGTTCAATGCACAACCTCGCTCGGGATATGGCTTTGAAACTATTAAAGTTGACAATTATTAAATTGGTAGGTAGGCCACTCTGTTAAAATAATCTATGCTAACTCCGGTTCCCTGGCATGACAGCTAACTAGGGTTGACAATATTTTTAGCTTTGATAATTTATTATATTTTTTACGGGGTATTTTGTAACACGTTGTATAGGCTACAAGCGATGTGGTCTTTTGACGATATCGTCATTCTACTAGTGACCCGAAATAAATACTTTAATACATAGAAAAAACTTCGTACACTAACCATGACCAAAACCACGAGTAAGGGGGTCAATTTACAAAAAAAACTAAAAAGTTCAAATATCTCGAAAACCGTGCGACTTTTACTAAACCTATTTTAGCTTTTTCATAACGTCCTAAGTGCCCTCTATCCGTAGTTCAAGGATTATCCACTAATTACCTAACACCCTGTATAGGAACCGTGTGCATCTGAAAAGGGGTTTAATGAGACAGATTTAATATCTTTTTCTAAGATAAATAAGAAATAATTATATCCCATTACCTTCAAATAACTCCTAGCACACGGTAATACCAAATCCCCCACAAATCCCGTATTCAGGGGATTTTCCCCCTAATCCCCAACACGAAACGACGATCTTTTCATTGCCGTGTATCTTTCTATTTTAGACTCGTATAACACGCAAACGTGTAGTCGTAAAATCAATCTTGGCTCACTCGGTTTTAAGTCCAAATTTCTCGGTAGCATACGTGTGATATAGGGCTTTTTAATATAAGTGATACGCTTCAAGGTTTCTCTTTTGAATGCATTTGAAGCAAGTCGAAAGACGTAAGAAATGTGAAAAGAGATGTTTTTGATGTAAATTGGATGCTATTTTACTTTCTTAAGCTTAATGTCCGCTATATCAAACCCCTGGCAGGAGAAATGTTGTTTACAATAAAGTTGTAACAAATAAACTTTTACATCGATTTTTTCTGGGTAATTTCGTTTTCGATGACCGAAGTCGTTAATAGTTACTACATGAGGTAACTTAGTTGTTCAAATGAGTCTTCTTTAACTATCGTTAATTTTCTAATGAAAACCCTAAAGTGTGGTTACCCTAAATTCTATACTGCAATGTAGGTAAACATAGTGGTAGGGTAATTGCATCAAACCAAAAAAAATGGGATGTATAAAAAGTTAGAAAAAACAAAACTTTTAATTAGCAGCAAGAGATTTAGGGGAGGGGTTTAGTTTAGGGAAGATGTGTGTAAAACATTGATTATGTATCTTTACTATTTTGAAACAAAATCGTATCTGATCTTTCGAGATTTATGACTTTGAACTTAATTCTCCTAATTCAAATTTCAAACGGTCCTAAATTGATTGCTGCAAACAAATGAATAACCCTTATCATCTGTAAAATAAGAATCAAGGTGTCCATTATTGGTGCCTTGTCCATTACTAGTTCCATAATACCTCCGTATGTTTTTTGTTTGTTCCTTAAGCGCGTAAAATAGTTAGTAGAGAGCTAATTGTTTCCTCGCCAGTAGTGGGATTGAAATGTTAAAATAATATTCTAGTCCAATATAAACGAGGTTTTCCTATTCTATAATAATGTATTTTATGGGTTACCCTGTAGGGTAGTTTCAAATAATACTACCAACAATAGTTCCTCGAACAATGCCAACAATAAGTTATCACAATTGACCAGAGCTGAAAACCGGAAATGAGGCTTCACGCCGCAAGATGGCCGACATCCGGTTGGGTCGTTACACAATCGTTTGAAGCCAAGTTTGATGTGGCTTGTTCAAGCTTTCAAAATATGGTATTAATCTCTGGGTAAGCTGCAGAAGCTTTGTGGTTAGGTAACTTGACTTAGCATTTGACGCATATTAGTTCGTTGGACCTGGGGCTATTTTGCTTAACGCGCTCGCAATCGCAATTGATTTCATTTTGAAAATCGAAGGCTTGTCTGCATACAAAATGAAAACAATTCGTTCATTGAATACAAAACTGGCACAATCCAAAATGAGTCAGTGTTGCATTTTAAAATAAGAAGCGGTTGGAATACGATCAACTGTATGGCAGATATAAGTGTGATGCGCACGAATGTTTGTTCCTGAGTCATGGATGTTTTATATATATATAAGTATATAATGTCTCTATATAAGTATTTATATCGTTGTCTAGTACCCATAATACAAGCCTTGAGCTTAGTTTGGGACTAGGTCAATTGGTGTGACATTGTCCCCTGATATTTATATTTATATTTATTTATATTTGATTTTAATGGAATGGTAAATTATTTTGGAATGTGTCCGTTTTGTATTCAATGAGCGAATTGTTCCGCTTTGAAGCCAATTGAGATTGCGAGTGCGTTAGGCAATAGTGACGCTGGTTGTGTATTTTAAGCCTTTTTAAGGCCGCCATTATTGTCACGGTAATAAGAGCTATCAAAATGTTGACATTACGATATCTTATCATATAATATAATAAGCTTACGGTTCTTACCAACGGGAATAGAGCCTCAGTACCTATACAACATGTGAGGCCAGCTAGTATACAGTAGTTGGTATTTTGCGCCTATTTTAGGGTTCCGTAGTCAAACTACGAATCCTTATAATTTCGCCTTGTCAGTCAGTCCATCCGTCCGCAGTCTAGCTCAGAGTCTCTTAGTACTAGAAAGCTATATTGGGCTTGAATATACATATTAGTCACGCCAACAAAGTGATAAATAAAATCTTGTTTTTTTTTACAGTAGGTAGGTAGGTAGGTGTATCCCATAGTGTGGGGTGTCGTTGGATAGGTCTTTCAAAAATATTGCGGGTGTGTGGAAAAAAAATGTGCGATTAAGGGATCCGCTTATGAAATATTAAGCTTTAAAGCGCAATTTTTTGTTACAGTCATGTGTCCCCCAAAGCATAGACGGAATGTTTCAATGAGTGGTCAGGGAAAGAGAAAAACTCATGCATACAGCTGTGGGTTGACTACGTTAAAAAATTTTCATGTTTTTGTGATGTGTTTTGTCAGGTAAGGAAATGGTTTTAATTTTAAGGAATTAGTTTGGTTTAATATAATAACTTGACTTGATTTTCCTCCAACGCCAACGCTTCTTTTCAGCAGTGGGCTCTAACAAAAACAAGTGTAAATGCAAATGCAAACTTATCTCTTTAAGCGATTTCTTCAAGCTACAAGCTACTAATCACAAACCAAACAAGTAATAATACTTAAAATAAGTATGGATTTATATTTTATCATACCATTGTAAAACCCGTATTTTCACCCCCGTTTCACACGTTCGGTTATTGTAAAACCGATATTGCATGAATATAAAATACGGGCGAATAAAGCACCGCCAGATAAGACCGAGTGTTGTACGGTCATAATAAAAGTCAGCGGTGATTGGTGGGTGCTTGCAGGAAAATGCTTTTTTTAGGTTATGTTTTGTCAATGGCGGAGCAACAAATTTTAGGTAAAAGGGATGTTGACACATGTTACCTTACTGTAAATGGATTAAAAAACTTTAAATTAGATCCGTACCTATTAGGTAAAAACGTGACTCTATTTTTTAGATTTCACTCTCCGTCTGTCTGTCTGTCTGTCACCAGGCTGTATCTCATGAACCGTGATAGCTATACAGTTGATATTTTCACAGATGATAATATTTTTGTTGTCGGTATAACAAAAAATACTTAACACAGAATAAATACAGTAAATATTTAAGAGGGGCTCCCATACAACAAACGTGATTTTTTTGCCATTTTTTGCTCGATATTAATAACGGTAACGGGTAGATGCTTAAAATATTCACAGAATATTTAGTTGTATGGTTCACTTTAAAAATAAATAATTAGATAAATATTTGATTTTTATAGATAGCACGGAACCCTTCGTGCTCGAGTCCGTCTCGCACTTGGCCAGTTTTTAATGTATCTGTGACACGCGTGCGTACAGTGAGAGTCAGTTGTTTTATCTCACGAAAGCAGGCGGCCTATACTTGTGTGTGTAGCACGTGCACGTTGTCTCTGTGTGCGTAGCTCGTCGCTAAGCGTCGTGGTGTGCGTGTCTATACGCGTTACCACTACAAGTGTAACTCGCCCGGTGTCGTGAGATAAATCAACTGCCTATAAGGGGGATAGGCTTATAGATATAATAATAAATAATAAATATAAGGGGACAATCTCACACCAATTGACCTAGTCCCAAACTAAGCTCTAGGCTTGTACTATGGGTACTAGACAACGATATAAATACTTATATAGAGAAATATATACTTAAATACATAGAAAGCATCCATGACTCAGGAACAAATATTCTCATCACACTAATATCTGCCCTTACCGGGATTCGAACCCAGGACCGGTAGCTTCGTAGGCAGGGTCACTACCCACTAGGCCAGCGCGTCGTCAAAGCTCAATAAGCTTGGAATAGTTTATGCCATGCTTTGTCTTTATCTGTAACTGTGACATTAGCATCTGACAGAAAGTGACAAAGCATGGCATAAACTATTCCAAGCGTATTCCTCGTTTATAAGTAAGGGGGTAACACTTTAACCGAACAATTTAAACCTGCAGCCGAAGTTCGAAGGCGTGAAGTAAGTACGTACTTGTTTTGCTCGACAGCTGAAATTAATTTATAGGTCGAGTACTGGCATTAATGCTTGCTCTGGAGCTAGAAAATATATTTTAAAAATACCGGCCAAGAGAAAGTCGAACACAAAGAGTACTAAAAACCTTGTAATGTTTACCCGACAGCGCGTCGAAAAGGAGAGTTATGTTATGTTATGTGTTTATCAGACTTTTGTGTGTATGTAAACTCATTATTGCACAAAAAAATATGAATATTACAACACTGTTATTAAAGTAATGTACAAAGGCGAACTTATCCCTAAATGGGATCTCTTCCAGCTAACCCTGAAGTAGATGAGTAAGGACAATGCATGTGGTTGGAGAAATACAAGTTTGCACCAAAAGTAGCAAAATGAGATGAAGATACATATAATTTTTTTTTTTTCTAGCCTATTTGAGTGTCCCACTGCTGGGCAAAGGCCTCTCCCCTTGATCTCCATGAATCCCTATTAGTTGCCTCTTCCGGCCAGTAAAAAAAAATATATAAAAATATATATATTATAAATAAATAAATAAGTAGTAAACAAATCATCTTATATAAACTTACGTATTTTTGTTGTTTTTTTGCTGTGTGGACCGATTTTGATGAATCTTATGTCAATCGATTTGTCCTAATCTTGTAAGTGTCACTAAAGAATGACAGTAATCAAAATTCAATATGGCGGCAAACAGGCGCCATGTTGTAAAAACAAAGTCGACTAATTGGGATAGGCCAATAAAAATAACGCACAGTTTTTACATTGTAATTCGTAAGAACACGTCATTTTAAGAGACCAATTTCATTAATTTTGTTTTGTTTTAATAATATTTATTTATTTAGCAGACATTTTATGGATGACATGTCATGATTATTTAAAATTTGCGTTGGCATTTTCTAATAAATTAAAAAACATTTAATTGATCTAATGTTAAAAAGTGATTGTAATAGTGTAGTTAAATATACTATTTCAAGCTGTTTTCGCCTAACCCGTAAGATACACCTAGGAGGGCTTCAAGCCGAAAACAAGAGGGGAGGGAAAAAAAATAATTATCAAACAAAGGTTAAATATAGGTACTTTTGTCGAAATATTCGAAATATATATAAATATTTCAAAAGCAGAACAGCTTGCTTTAAAACCCTAATCCTCGAAATGGTTTTCGAATTGGAGTAATCTTAAAAATATAAACAGTCCCAATTATTATGACAAGTAAGGTTTAGGTATTTTTATGACTTTTTATTTTAACGGGTTTTTTACTGTCAGGTAGCCTGTGTGCTCGTTCACCTTCTCCATGTATTAAAACTAAACAAACCTAACCAAATCGACGTAATAAATGTTCAAGATATTCTGAAAACATCATGATTTCAGCAGAACATAGCATTCGATGAATCGAATGTAACCCTAATATATTTAAGCGAATTAATCACGCTAATAAAATTCTTAGACCACGTGACGATGGTAAAGCAAGCGTTCGTTCCCCTTGCAAAAACGGCACTTCTTGGGAAAAGCATTTTTGTTATGGCACCTCGCATTTACAATAAAATACCAAGACAGATAAGGGACACCAGCATTGACATGTTTAAAAAAAATTTAGTCAAATTATTAATAGAAAAATGTTATTATAGTATTAGCGAATTTTTAAATGACATAGCATTGTAAATAATATATTAATATACGAACCAAACAATATAATAATATGAATAATTTGTACGCCGAAAGGCAAAACATGAAGAACATTGAATATGTAGAACACCTGTATAAAAATTACTCAACTCATGTTTAACAAATAAAATTATCTTTATCTTTATCTTTATCTTTATCGATGAAGAAAAATTATAAAATGATATCTAATTATATATTCGATGGATGAGTGATGATGAAAGGTCCACCATACAGGCGCACTTGAAGCAAATAACTCACCTGCCGTATAAAATAAAAAAAATCACTCACCGCAGCGGGAAAAATACTCGTTACAAGAAAAACTATTTCACGAGTTTCGTATCAGTTCTATTCGCTCAACCTCCAGTCTCCGCTACCTCTCGAATTTCCTTTTTACGCTAGCAAATAAAGTGGACTTTTACTCGAAGATTTTTAACGAAAATAAATAATTTTCGAGCTGTTATGATGAAAATAGTTACTTGTGGAACAAGAGAGCAAAGTTTGTTTTAGCTGAAAGTGTTGATTTTGAATCCCGAGTAAGCTAAATTTATTAATTTAATCACGAGCGAGCGTAAAGATGAAAATAACTTTGGTCTCAAGACGCATATACAAATTTTCGGTTCCCCAATAGAACCCCTAATCGTCACTTGTCCTAATCGTCACTTGTCCTAATGCATCGTTTGTTAAAATTTTCATTTATCCTAAAGCCGCTAACATTTTAAATCTTTTTAGTGTTGTTATAATACAACCCTAATCTAACCGGACCACAGATATAATTGGAAAATTTGCCTGACTCATCTGAAAACCAGTTTAGAACAAATTAAAATTCGGACAAACCATGTATAAGGACAAATTTTGTTAGGGATTCCGAGGGACACCCTAATTTTTCACCTCCGCAGTGCGAATATAATGGGTAAAAATAAACCACATAATATAGTATATTTACTCAAACACCCACCTATTTATATGTATAGACCGAGCACTATTCTTGGCATACATACATACATACATTAAATCACGCCTGTTTCCCAGAGAGGGTAGGCAGAGACCACTTCTTTCCTTTTGCTACGATCTTGACAAATTTCTATCGCTTCTTCCACATTCATACATCGAGTCATTCTTGGCATATTTTATTTAATAAAAAATAACATTGTCTCACCCTCGCAACAAAATCAAATTTCGCCCACTGTTTCCAAACACCAAATCCTGCTTTTTTGAGTTACTGAGGTGAAAATAATATAATTACGCACTGAAATGACAAACTAGAACACGCCATGAATAAAATTTCCTTCTAAATGAATCCTCGACGACGCTTCACGTATAATTCTACTATTGTTCGATCTGAACCGCACAATGGGGAGGACGTCTTCGAGTCAGCCGAGATATTTCCCTTTATGCAAATAATATTTACAGTAACCGGAGGCCACAAAGTCGCCTGCCTTAGCGTATGTTGGCTCAGGCGTTTAAGGCTGCGCCGAGCGTACGCCGTATTGCGTATTGTGTTTTCTAATAAGTTAAAGTATTTTCTTTAAAAAAAACGATGTGTTATTGTACTAAAAATTAAAACACAACTTATAAAGTATATCATATAGTTAAAAAACAATTCACTTTTGAGTCATTAACTTAACAGAAAAAAGTGGCCACCTTTTCCCGTTAAGCTGACTACGCAAAGGGTAATTGTTATTAGAAAGAAAGAAAGAAAGAAAATCATTTATTCGTGACATGCATAACAAAGAACAGATTAACAAATACAAGAAGAAAGTAGCACGAAATGGTCCCAACTCAGCGTAATGCTGGCATTAAAGTCAGCGCTGGTCTTCCGTTGGAGCCATCAGGTGAAACCACGGATGGTTACACACACATAATTAAATTACCACCAAACGAGAAGAAAAAAATAAAAACTTCTGAGTATTAAAGTTTGTTACGTATCCCATAAATTGGGTTTTTACTTGCGCTATTAAAACTCTTTACTTAATTAGAAAACACAATAACAGTAATGAGGGCGCCACTGGACGCTCGACATTTGCTCGGTACAGTCTCAACATACATAATTATTTAGAGAAATATATAAGTTTAAATAGATAGAAAACTTAATTCCGCTACCTGCCAGACATGTCTTGCAAACATTTGAGCGCTCACAGTATTTAACGAAACTTCGTGCTAGTGAAGCACGCACACATTTGAACTTTGAACGCTTTAAAGTGCGCTCGAAAACCGACACCGGATGCCAGAGTGCAAATGTTTGTTCAAAGTTCGAACAAATGCACGAACCAATGCTTTGCTTAGTTTTCAAACCGTGTTCTAATATTTGAACTCTCTCTGGCACCAACATTTAATTTTGTCTTGGCTGCCAGCGATGGCAGCGCATTTGCAGTATTAGAGTTGCAATGTTGAGATAGATAATTAAATGTTTATGGGCAGGGCCCGTAATTTTCATGCCGTTGACGTAAAACTAACTTTTATTTAACGCTACATACAGTATGATTCCAATTAGTATTTCGTCATAATCATTTGTCAACCTCTTTAGTTGACCGGTATCGATGAAATAATCAGTACAATGAAGTTTACCTGAATCTTACTGTCACTCAAATAAAGAACAAATTCTTAGTTTATTAAATAATTCATACTTATGTTCATTAGATTTTAATAGTGTCTTAGTTATTGTTTTCATTTGCTATTGTTACTGGAGTTTTGCAACAAATATCTGTTTTTAATCGGAAACGACAAAAACGATTATTGTACTAATTGTAATCAAAATACAAAATCAAAAATCAGCACTGTCACAACACATGCGAAAAACTAAACATATTGAAAGAGAAGAATGAAATTTAACACAAAAGGTGTTTTAACCTACGTATTTTATGATGCATCAGGAGCATAGAATACAAAACAAATAGTTTCATTTACGGTTTATGTATCAAGTAGGAATTTATTTTTCTACGCGTCAATAAATGACTTGACTCAGGTTGTACATGATTAAATGATTGACGACTGATGGTTAATAATTACAATAAAGCAATATGAAATCATACTCTATGTAGCGTGACGTCATTTGCGTCAGCGGCATGAAAATTACGGGCCCTATTTATGGGTATCAAATCCCTCTAAACAGCAGACGCTCGTTTAAGGCTGCGTTTCCACCAGAGATGTGCGAGGTAACTAATCGGTGCGAGGCTGTGTAACGAGAAGGTGTAACGGTGTGAACGTTTCCACCAAAGATGTGCGAGGTAGCTGAGCGGTGCGAGGATGCGTAGCAAAGATATGTAGCGTGCTCTTTTTAAATAAGCGGGCGGGGTGCGCAGCGGTGAGCGGAGCCAGACGCCGCCTCGCAACACATACCTCGCTCACTCCTTTCTTTTGTTTTTGAATACAAAAACCTCGCTCCGCTGAGCTGTTTCCACTAGAGCTAAGCTAAGCAAGGATAGAAATGAAGTGTTTCTATTAGTTCATGACAAACACATCCCTCGCAACGCATCCTCGCACATCTCTAGTGGAAACGCAGCCTTATAAAGCTACAAGTAACAATTTTACAGGTCTAAACTGGCAACTGCTCAAATGGCTAGTCGTTATTGGTCGAGCCTGTGTCAAATGGAAACTTGTAAACTGTAAATTGTAATTTGTTGCTTTGTAAAATAAGCCACACGTGGTCTGTGTGCTACGCAAGCAACCAAACACGCAACCCCGACTAAACCGGCTTGGTCCGTCCTGTTGAGTCTACTTGTGGTGGCTCGCGGCGCGTACGGTCGAGACACGCACACATGCAAGCAAGCGATATACCTTTGAAGACGAACTACTGTTTATGCTATGCCTATGTCAAGAAAATTAGGGAACAATGCTGGTATTACTAAGATACATACATAGATACATTAAATCACGCCTGTTTCCCAGAGGGGTAGGCAGAGACCACTTCTTTCCATTTGCTACGATCTTGACAAATTTATTTCGCTTCTTCCACATTCATACATCGAGTCATGCACGCACGTCGGTTTCGGGCACTTAAGATTCGGCCCTTTTCCAGTATTTCTCCGATTTGACTCGAAAAAGTACGCCTAGGGCGGCCCCTTCCGACCCGTCCACTCACTTTAGATCTGTATATCTCTCGTCAATCTTCTTTCATCCATCCTTTCCAAATGACCGAACCATCAATGCATGCCCTTTTCAATCTTAGTCACTAAGTACATCTTTTATTCCACATTTCTCATAGACTTTTTCATTCCTTACTCTATCAATCAGTTTCACACCACATATACTACGCAAAGAGCGCATTTCAACTGCATTTACACGACTTAGTAATTCTTTATCCTTATGTCATCCTAAATAGTTCCACGGTAATAGAAAGCCCTCAAAGCAACCTGTTCTTGTTTCAACTCTTTGTTTCGCACAGCCTTATTCATGCCGCCTAGTCTGTGGCCCGCAAGCATTCGCGGCATTGTCTTTAAAATATTACACAACTCCAACTTTCCTTTTATACGATAATCTCAAATATTTTTAGCTGAATTGTTCCAAAACTTTGAATTTTTCAGGGGAGTAATAAAAAGTTTTGGTTCCCGGAGAAAGTATGCCTTTATTAAGATGGTCAGGTATGAGTTACTGGCCTTTATGGATCACTTTGTTTACCTTATTCGGGGTAAAATAAAGTTTACTTTTAAGATAAGAAAAGAAAAAAGGTTTCTAAGCGGAACCTTATTTAGACTTAAGTACCAATTAATATTGTTTATTAAATTCACCTAGTTAAGGTCATGATACAGGTACATTCCATACCTACTAGGAGGCCTCAACCACTTTGTACTTTCCACCTATGTTCTTGACACCTATTAAATGTTTTTTTTTTTAATGGTCGGTACTGTTTTGTTTTGGGGTGTATATTTACGGTCTAGAGAAGGGAAACGGGCACACAGGCCAACTAATGGTAGGTATGTGGGATCTGAAGCCCATAAAAAAATTCACTCTTAAGGCTACAATCTTAACGAAATGGGGTCTCTGCCTACCCCTCTAACAGGCGTGATTAAGGGGCTGTTGTTTGATCAGTAGTTAAACTAACTAATTGTTAAAATTAGAAAAAGGAATCGAAAATTTGAAGGAATCTCAAGGAAATGTTTAAAATTTTCAATTCCTTTTTCGAATTTTAACAATTAGTTTAACAAACAACAGGGCCTTAATGAATGTACCTATGTAAAGATTTCATGTTAAGACTTTTAGATTACGTATAATCGCGAATAATCAAAAAGTTACCAAATTAACAGTGATATCGACTTCTACGTGAACAGAGTCACAAGAAAACGTTCCAAAAAACTCGTGTTTCTTCAAGCGTGTTATATAACCAGTAATTTTCGTCCTCGTCTTCAAAAGTAATCTAACATTGTTTTTCACACTTATAACGCACGTTTCGCTGTTGACAGGAAATCACCAATTTACGTTAACCTTTTACACCTAGCGCCATCTCTTGATTTGATCACGTACTAGCTACGTGACTAAATCAACATGACCGCTTTTTTGTGACAATATTGTGTTAAGGGTCTGTGGGAAAATTATTGTGTTATTTTACTTAAGATTTGACGTGTAAAAGTGCCCGTGCGGCCTACTTACTGAATAAACATCTTCTAGCTTTACTTTACAAAAACTGAGTGTGTTTTGTATGAATTGCTCTACCTATTTGTGTTTTTTTTATAAGTTAAGCGTCGTAGCTTCCAACTGGATGAAGCGATTTGGATGTTGTTTTTTAAACTAGAAAGCTAGGTTTACTAGAGTGTTTTCTAGCCAGGTTTGAAAAAAAAATTGTTGGGCTGATGACCTTGACGAAATAGGTAAATTTGGTCAAGGTCGGGATCCATGCAGGTCAACGGAACTCATTAATAGTTTAGAGTCTTACCGTTACTTTTTAATTTTTAAAGCAGTAATTACATAGAATTATATGAACACTTAATTAATATGAAAAATGTAAGTACGTAATCTATGTAAATAACTAAATAAAATACTATGCATATTTTCAGCAAAAAAAATTGTCAGAACTCAGATGATTTTCTTGCTTGGCCTTAACGCTCGTAACGTTTGAAGAGGAAGCAATATCTGGTATCTAATCAAAGTTCATAACAAATTTCCGCTGGCATTTCTCTCTTCTTGGTATTTATTGTGTGGTAAAACGTTGTTAAACATAAATAAAACAACTTTTATTATTTTTAAAATGAACTCTTGTTTATGGTTTTAACTTCGAGCTTCGGCATTTTGCTTGTGGATTTTGTATCTACCAATTACGTTTTGAATACAGACAAAGAACGGTCCAATTAAAATAAACAAAATCTTCATTTCATCGGATTTTATAACGATCACGTAATCCTTTCGCTTATTCAGTAAAATTCATCACTAAATGAACCCGATATGGATCGCTTCTGTAACTAAATTAACAGAGTTAATTTAACCACAGAGTTCGCATTCCAATTTCAAAAACAAAAACACCACCAGTCCGTTTCGGACCGTACGCCCCGCTATGATTGGCCGCTTTGTCTCCACCGACCGTCCAATATTCCGAATTGCACTCCCAACTGACGTACCAGAGCAGCAAATGTGCCTGTATTTTGAGCAGTATCGTTTCGAATACTGATAGCCAACACAGCGCTTTTGCATACGTGTTTTGAATTATCGAGACGTTCGAAAATGGTTAACGGTTTTGCTTTTGTGAGTTATGTTTCTTAATCTTTTTAACTTGCAAAAGGTTTAGTTTGAATGTTGTATTTGTATTGATTTATATTTTAGAGTAGCTTCTGTCCGCGACTTCGTTCGCGTAGATTTCGATTATCGTTATTCCCTTGGGAACTTTTAAATTTTCCGGGTAAAAAGTAGCCTATGTTTTATTCCAGTGTATAAGCTATCTCTATTCCAAATTTCATCCAAATCCATTCAGCCGTTGCAGCGTGGAGGAGTAACAAACACACACACATACACACACACACACATACACACTCACACAAACTTTCGCATTTATAATATTAGTTCTAGATTTATTTAGTATTTTATCATAGATCGCATTTAATGCAAATACCATGCATTAGCCATTTAAGGGCCGGTTTTATAACCATCCGTTCGTTTATTTTCGTATCTTTTTGACGTAAATTTAGTCTACCGGTCACCTTTTCCGTTTTATAAAGATTCGTTAGTTAATTTTTAGTAAATTTTACCTGCCGCCGGTTACTGAGCTCGGTGACGGGGGTTAAACTTACGAACCGTCATTTTTGACATGCTACCTATGTATTGTATCACCGCCGACAGAACAGCTGTTTAATTTGTGAATAAATAAAAATAATAATTAACAATGCTTGGTTCTTCGGGAAGTGATAGCAGTGATGATGATTTTTTGTTACATAATTTGGATACATCTGATTCAAGTGACAGTGAAAATATGTATCGCCGGCCAAGAAATTTCAAGCCGAGACCCAATTACTGCAGACTTTTGAACGACGCTGAGTTTAAATGCCGCTTTCGATTGTCGAAGGAGAGCGTAGAGTTCGTATTGCAGAAAATTGGAGCCCGATTAGCGCCGGCAACAGCAAGAAACAAAGCTTTATTGCCGATCACTCAGCTGTTGCTAACGCTTAGATTTTATGCAATAGGCGTGGTGCTGCTCGCCGCTGGAGATTTTGTAGGAGTGTCTAAAGCAACTGCATGTGTAACTGTATGGCGAGTCTCAAGGATTTTAACCTCTTTAAGAGGAGAATTTATAAAAATGAGCAGTTCCAACTGTACGCAGGAAAAATTTTATAACATCGCTAAGTTTCCATCTGTTATAGGTGCAATTGACTGTACGCACATTCGATTGCAATCCCCAGGTGGACCACAAGCGGAAGTTTTTCGCAATCGAAAAGGGTATTTTTCCCTCAACGTGCAGTGTATCTGTAATGCCGATTTGATTATAAACAATATTGTTGTTAAGTGGCCAGGGTCCTCACACGACGCAATGATATTTAATGCAAGCATCATAAAATCCCAGTTTGAAGAAAACACATTCGGATCATGCATGCTGGTTGGAGATAGTGGGTATCCTCTAAAAAAATATTTAATGACTCCGCTAAGCGACCCACGGACTCCAGAAGAGGTATTGTACAATGAGTCGCAAATTCGTACGAGGAATGTGATAGAACGTTGTTTCGGTGTTTTAAAAAGAAGGTTCCCAATACTGTATCTGCCAATCCGCTTGTCAGTGGACAGAGCACAAGCTGTTATCGTAGCAGCAGCTGTACTGCATAACATTAGACTCTCACAAGACGAACTCCCTTCGGATGCTATGGATGCTATGGATGATCCTAGGTTGAATGAAACTTCCAATGATGAGTCTAACGCAAATACGGACAGTAATACATTGTCAAATGACCGTTACAGGAGAGACTTAATTGATAATTATTTCAGGCAGCTTCTATAACAGTACAGCGTGTTCTTCAGCGGTTTGTAGAAACTGGTTCGAACTTACGCAGACCAGGAGGAGGCCGACTCAGGTGTACAACGGCACGGGAGGTTCGATATCTAGTCAATACTATGCTGCGAAATCGATTCCTGCATCGATGCCTGCCGATCGATGCAAGCCTGAATTGCAGAAAAGGTTTTTTTATGTCAAAGAGAAGGCTGTGTTGGAGGTTACTTCACAAAGTTGCCCTGGATTTGCGAACCAAAATAAACGATAAAGCAAAAAAATACATGGACACATGTTTACAAAATGAGAGCTAGACAAGAATTAGGCGGGTTTTCCTTTAGGCACAACTCCGTGGCACAACTGACCAATGGTTTCTATTTCAAAATCAAATTTAATAGAATCGACGGAGCTCTGCTCCTGCAGAGCTCCTATTTCTGAGTGTTTTGGCCCTCCGGGCCAGCTGAAGAACGTACATAACCTAAACCTACCTCATATTTATGATACAGATTTTGGTCAGTTGTGCCGTTTAGTTGTGCCATTGGGAAGTCGCTAGAATAGGCTCCAATCTTCTGCAAGGAGAACGTAAAGTTCGTCTCTACGCTCTCCTTCAACAATCGATCGCGGCATTTAGACTCGCGTCGTTCAAAGGCGTGATTAGGTCTCAGCTTGAAAGTTCTTGGCCGGCGATACATATCTTCATTGTCTTTTTGTGATTTATTAGATATATATATATATTATTAAAAGTCAGATTATATAAATTTTGTTTTATTTAATATACAATAAACTGATGTAGCGACGAACGCTGCAAAACACCAGACATGGACAAGGCTGTGCACAAATGTATGCCGTCGCCACATATCCTAAAGAACTAAATGCCACAATATGAGAGTTGCTCCAAAAAAAAAACACTGCCATAGGTTAGTACTATTATATAGTATGGCTGCGGCTGGGACTAAAAAATCCAGGTGGCCTGATCAATCGGAATCACTGATATCATTGTGTTTATTTTTTAGTGTTTGTAACTTAACTTTAAAGTATTTGGCTATTGCGTTGTTCCGCTCTATTTTTGACTGTATTAATTTATCTCTATTGTTTTTATATTTATTGCTTGTCGAGTGTAACTGTTTCGTTACAGGTGTTCTTAGTTCAGCTGGAGTCCAATTCTTCCAGCGGCTTGGCTCACCCTCCAAAACTACACTTCTGTCTGCACTTGTTGAGTTTTGCCCTTCTTCAGTTGCCATTTCTATAACTATATTGTCCAGCACCGGATTAGTTACTATTTCGGCATCATCGTCAAAATCGTTGGGCACTTAGAAACAACTTACTGACGTCAGACCAATAACTTTGTCCAGAACAGCATCTGGCACGATTTCTGAGGGACCACCGCCCGTCGCCCTGAAAAGAATATAAGTAGTTTTGTTTTAAGTATGTATGTGGAAATCAATATTTTAGATATTATATTAAGGTAAAATAGAGGGTAGATCAAACTGCTACTACCAACTGTTATTCTCTGGCTCGCCTGAGTAGAACTTGATTACTACTGGAATTTTGGATTTTTTTGTCCCATAGCCATACTATATTTATAAGTACAAACCTATTATTAATTGTAATGGCAGTGCTCCTTTTTTTTGCTGCCTTTTTCAAATTGTCCCATTTCAGACGTAACGCATTTAGTTCTCTAGGATATGTGCCGACGGCATTAAACTTTGTGCACAGCCTTTTCCATGCTTCGTCTTTTGCAGAGTTCGTCGCTACATCCGTTTTTTTGGACGTTAATATCTGTTCGTCTTCTACGAAACATAACAGACGAGTTGTCTCGTCGTGGGAAAATTGTCGGCTCCGTTTCCTCTGCAAGACAAGCGTAAATTTAAGTCAATAAGAAAAGACAAAAGTAAATAAGTACTGGAGGCCGTGGGTTCGATCCCGGGGCCTGCACCCTAAATGTTTATTAGGATTAGGATGTGCATAGTAAATCATTAATAACCACTTGCCATAATGGTGAAGGAATACATTTTGAGAAAAACTAAGTACCTACACATGATTCTTAGTGATTGCTATCCCTAATGATTCTTAGTTTCCAAAACGCAAAAGTTACATACCTTTGTTTGGCTTTCCATCACACAAATGTTCTTTTTTATTTTATTTTTATTTACTTATCGCTGAACTTTGACGTTGAAAGTTAATTTGAAAATGTCAACAGTCAACAGAATAAAAATACATGAAAAATATATAGGTACACAATAGACAATTAGGCGAACTACAGACAATATCAAGCAATAAAGGGTGGTATTTTTAAGTATCGAAGTCTCTTTTGTGGCAGTCCTATGGTTTCATAACGAATGTCAAAGTTTACGATTATTTGATTTATAAAACGCATACCAGTAAAACTTACTGCTACTTGACAAGCCGTTCGTTAAAATTATACTTACTGTCGTAAATTTGGTATCAGCTTTATAAAACCGGCCCTAAAAGTAGAGGATAGACTTGATAAGTTTAACTGCAACCAAAATGTTACGTTTAAGGATTAATGTTTAACACAGGCAATTTCAAGTAATAATTTCCCGTCAACCACAGATAAAATAAATCAAAAAGATTTACAATATTCTGTGCCGTCAACAGTACGAACGTTTTATTCTATTACCAAAATAATAATAAGATACCTATTATTGTTGCCGCCTTTAAATTACCGTTAAAAGTTGCCAGGGGAAAATTCCCCTTTATTCTTGTGTTATAAGAATTCCTAGTTTGAATACGGATCGCTAAAATGTAGATTGCAACTGTTTTTTCGCATACAGCGAATCGAAGTGCATTACCAACTTAGTTTTTGCTCATACCTTTGTTCGTGAACGTGTTATTTATTGTTATTTGCGCAGTTACGTAGTTTTGTTTCTCTTTCTTTTTCGATTTTCAATTTCTCGATGAGTTTTTAACCGGCGAGTGAAAACTGTCCTGTGTATTTTTAATTTGGTCGCATGTTTTATCGACAAAGCAGCTCGGACAAAGCGGTAGGTACCTATTACTGCCTTACTTGCCTAGAAGCGCAAGGCAACTTAATTTATCAGTTCATACTTTTTCAACGATTTTAAAATAGAGTTGGGTTACAAACACATCTGTCACTTTTTAATTCACCTAGGTCAAAAGTGACGGGCGCTCATTGATTTAGTATATACAAGATACACAATCCCGCATAAAACTTTATTATAAACTGTCCCAAATGACATTGATAGCTGCATTCAGATACATGCTAACATCGCTATTTTTTACCTTAAACATTCATGCAAAAACTAACTCAATATACTAGCAGTCAAGTGTCAAATTTGCAAACTAATCTTTTAAAATATTTAAAACTCTTTAGTGAAATCGCCATTATCATACTATTTATGTCAAAAGTGAACATCGAATGAATGGAGACGAATTTCTCTATTTATATTGTATTAGTTTTAACGAAATTACAAATTACACAAAAAAACTTTTGACATGTTTTATAAATGCTGTCATTGTATTACACAACTTAAGCTATATATATACAATAATAATAATAAATAAATTAATGTAAAGCAAGGTTTAAAAACCCGTCCCGTCGATTGTTTTTATTCAAATTTTAACGTTTAGGTATCCTTTGTCACCTGGAATGGTGAAATGATTCTAACGATACCACACACATATAAATTGGCTCAGGTGTTCAAAGTTATGTTGGAATAAAGAATTATACATACATACATAAATTAACCATTAAAATATTACACTTTACTCCAGACAAGACAAGATCTTATCCTATCATAACCAACCTAGCCTAACCGGTTACGAATCATAATATGTACATAAAGTTCAAAATACATAATGGGTCATAATGGTCATAAAATTATAATGGTTTTATTTTGAAACCCTGAACTTTTCAAGATTGTTATACAAGAAACCTAACCTAACCTAATGGGTTCTATACAATGGGCTTTTAAAAATATTGAAAAGTTTACTTATTATGACCATTATGTAATATGACCCATTATGTATTTTGAACTTTATATATAGGTATTATGATGCGATCCCAACCTAATCTAATTTCCTTGAAATAAGTTAAATTTATTATATAATTGTACGAAAATGGGTCAAGCACACAACAGACGATTTATTTGCCTTGAATAGTTGATCACCCCTATCTCGTGCTAATATTGCGACCCATTTTGCACGTCGTAGAGGATTTCGTGGAAAGCTTAAATTTAAAAATAAAAAATATTAAAATTTCAAAAAGTAATAGCTACTCCATCATAATTTTGTTCCTTGGTAAGTCATAATTTGTGTGCACAAAATAAATTCCTAAAAATCATGAAAACATTATAATTTTAACTAGAAACGTTTATAAATAAATAGAGCTTACGTAAAATAAGATATTCCATCCTTTTTATTTGTTTTTTTGTTATTATTTTTGCAGTTTTTCACCACACATTTTGTCATGATTGACAACTGCCACTGTCTGTGGTCGGAACAAGACTAATAGCAAAACTACTGCCCAAGTCGATTCGGCAGTAGTTTTGACTTGCCATTTTTTCGTGCTGATTGTGTATCTAGTATATACTAAATCAATGCGGGCGCTATTAAATCAAAAGAACGCATTTGCCATCTATACCATAAGTTAAATAATACTGCCACAATCAGGCGCACAAAAAAAAGCAGTGTTTACAAACAAATAAACAAATACATAGCTATAAAAACCAGGCTGCATTTTTTTGATATTGTCGTCTAAAGTGTGGTTACCGGATTAGAATAGTACCACTCCATGTCTTCCCGTGGATGTCGTAAGAGGCGACTAAGGGAATAAAAGCTTGTAGTACTGTTAGGCGATGGGCTTGCAACCTGTCACTAAATACGCTGGCAAATTAACAAGTTTTTAGAGTTGAAGGTAATTCTGTAGCTCTGCTTACCCCACTTGGGATTACAGGCGTGAATGTATGTATGTGTGTAAAAAAAATCACCTTCTCATTCCCTTGATTAAGATATTAAAGCCTTTGTCACTTTCACAACAAAGACAATTTATCAAGCCATGTAGGCTGCAGAGCGTGAAAAAGGTTATACATACAAACTCTTAAAGAACATAACCCTCATTTTGACGCAGTTACGTAAAAACTAGCTTCGGTCTTGAATCATAGAATCTAGAGTGAGAGCACTCTCTCATATTCTTCTAATGGTTTTTTTTCCGCTTCCAACAGACTTTCCAACACCTATTGCACTTTTGTTTCCTAATCAAGAAGCCAAAGCATTTGCGTTCGAATTTCAAAAGAGATACAACCGTGTATATTGATTTTGTTTCGGCAGTTCTCGTGTATGTTCGGGCGAATTCGGTAAATGGGTCGCGGGCTCGTGCAGTTGATGAGACCGCATTCGACGCTGCAGTGTTATTGGTATTAAACTAATCATATTTTATCTTTATGGCTCAACGAGCTTGTATTGTGGATTGGTGTTAACTGAATAGTTGTGTTTTCACTGTAGTTGGTTTATTTATTTGGCGAACTTAATACCTAATGGCATTCTCTACCAGTCAACCAAATAACCACACAGAAACATACTTTTTTTGCTTAAAACAAACACAAAATTAAAAGGTCAGAAATTTCCGTGTACTGGGCAATAGAAACAAAAAAAACACTGACACCATTACGTATTATCGAGACTAAGTTGAATAAAAAAAATTGTGAACTAATTCGAAGGATAAAGTTTCGCCAGATATGTAAGACATTTACTATTTAAGTAGTTACTGTCAAGACTTGGTTAATCTATCCAAGACTATTGCTATTACCATCCAGATGTGAGATAAAGTGTAGTAAAACAGTAGGTTTTATTTTATCCAAGTGTACAAAGGATTAGTTTAACACGATGAGACCACCAATATAAATTCCGCAATCGTTCATACCAGAATACCCTTGTAGTCTTACCTTTTTTTTTAATTCTGCAGTCATACTCTTAGTCAAAATTAATTTCATTTTTGAATATAAAATTTACAGCATTAAACAGTAAAATATTTCGAGTACCGAGCAGTAAATTTAAACCATTCAACATTTTAAGTTAACAAACCTACGTACATACATACATAAGCTCACGCCTTTATTCCCAGAGTGGGGTAGGCAGAGCTACAGAATTTCCAACAAGTATAAAAACTTTTTGATAATTCTGTAACCACATGTTGCACACTTAGGCCAAGATGTTTACCAGTGTATTAGTGACAGGTTGCAAGCCCATCGCCTAACAGTACTACACGCCTTTATTACCTTAGTCGGCTTTTACGACATCCACGGAAAGATACGGATTAAATATGTTTTTTTTAATTACACATAATTGGTTTTGTTACTGAACAAATATTTATCTTAAGCACAATTATAACTTAAATGGTAAGCCATCACAAATCAAAACAACAAATTTAATTGTGACCTCAAGCGCAACTTAAGTTATTAACGAGCCCCCTTCTTAATAAACAGGACGCATGCGCCATTTGATAGTCAAAGCAAATTGAACCCCTTGCCATAAGAAATAAGGTCACTAATACATTCGCGATTCTATGAGACATACGCCCTTTTTTTCTAATGAGGGCAGAATGAGTCCGCGTGATTTGTAGGTCGCGCTTCACTGGGCAATAACTCCATTTACTCAGTAACTAGTAAACTTACTATAATTATCGTCAATCTTCATAGGAACGGCTAAACTGAGTTATAATTAGAACTGATAAAACGGTTGACTGTTGTCCAGTATTATTTTACTTTTGTACAGCGGGTTTGTCGAATAGTTTTTGACGTGGGTAGTTTTGGACAGTATTTAAAAATCTCAGTTTAAATTGGACCACATTATGCAATTTTTTAAAACATGGTGCAATTTCGGCGGTACGGTGTGGTCTGGTGACTGAAAACCGTTTTTTTTTTAAATTCAATTTTTTTAAATGGTAGAAATAGAAAATACAAGCACAAAAGTACACACTGTACTCACTTACATATACACACGCCTGCTAACCAACATACATATTTTAAATCTCAATATTTAGATAAATTTTGAAGATATGCCTTTACGCTATTTCATAAGCACTGTAATAAAACCAATTTATACATACATATAAACCGTCACGCCTTCATCCCAGAGTGGGGTAGGCAGAGCTACAGAATTAACAACAACATTAACAACCAGTTGTTAATTCTATAACCACATTTTGCACAACAGGCTAAGATGTTTACCATGTGTATATTAGTGACAGGTTGCAAGCCCATCGCCTAGCAATACTACAAGCCTTCATTTCCTTAGTCGCCTCTTACGACATCCACGGTAAGACATGGCGGAGCACAATTCTAAGCCAGCAATGGCATGATATTAAGGAAATTTTACTATAATCGGTGCACGCAATTTTTTGAATAGATAATTCTTTAACGTAATATAAACAATACAAAAAGCTTAAGCACGTCTTTATTATATTATCTGTTTATATTACAACCCAGCAAAAAGGTTCCACCTAAGACCCCTCGCGGCGGGTTCCGACCGCACCAATTATCCCGACAGCACATTTATACTAGTTGTGTTTTGTTTTGTATGTTAATTTCGTAGAGTTCATGCTCCTTATTTATACAGCTATGTAGTTTCTGTCTTGCATTTGAATGTATGTGCATATACAAACAATATTCATTCATAAACTCACGCCTTTATTCCCAGAGTGGGGTAGGCAGAGCTACAGAAATACCAACAACTCTAAAAAATTGTTCATAATTCTGTAACCACATTTTGCACTTTTAGGCGAAGATATTTACCAGTGTATTAGTGACAGGTTGCAAGCCCATCGCCTAACAGTACTATACGCCTTTATTCCCTTAGCCGTCTCTTACGACATCCACGGGAAGATATGGAGTGGCACTATTCTAACCCGGCAACCACACGGGAAAACAAACAATAGAAGATATAAAAACAAGAAAAATCTTTATCTATTCTACTATATCACTACATAGTATAAAACAAAGTCGCTTCCCGCTGTCTGTCCCTATGTATGCTTAGATCTTTAAAACTACGCAACGGATTTTGATGCGGTTTTTTTTAGTAGATAGAGTGATTCAAGAGGAAGGTTTTTATGTATAATAAATTTTGTTTTATGTACGTGTTTTATAGAAAACTCAAATAAACCGAAGCGAAGCGAGGGCGGGTCGCTAGTTAATATTATAAAGAGGTAAAGTTTGTGACGTTGTAAGGGGTAATCTCTGGACTTACTGAACTGATTTTGAAAATTCTTTTACCAATAAAAAGCCACGTTATTTGTGAGTGTCATACACTATAATATAATTATATTAACCCAATAGAAATGTTTGTTGCCCAATGTAGTGGGCACGGGAACCGATATAATGGTGACCCCTTCTTCCAGAGCTGACATCTCTTAAACGGCTAAATTGATTTTCATGAAACCTAGCTAAGAACCACTGATAGAAAACCTGCATTCAAATAACAAAAACGCATTCAATTCGGTTCACTCGTTTATGAGATACACACACACATAGCCAAACTTACAAACGTCTTATTGCGTCGGGGGTTAAAAAATCAGCGGCCGTTTTTTTTTACTTTTCTTATTTGTTTTTTTTATATGTTTTTATTATTTATAAGGAAGGAACGTACACCTACTGTAAGAAAAAACCGATAACTTATTGCAGTCAATAAGATGTAACTATTTAAAGTTGAAGCGGAAGGAATAACAACGAAAGATTAGTAATAGATTCCCGTTTGGAACCCTAAAAATAACTTATTTTTAAGCCTAGCTCGTTTTCAGTCTGACCATATGGGTGAAATTTAAATGCTTTATTTGACAAACATAACATTCTTTATTTTTTGTAGGTATTTTCTATTTCATAAATAATTGAATAAAGTAACTTTAGATCTTGCCAACAACTTACTATTTTAATTGAGTCTTTCTAAAATAAACTTCAATTTAAACATTAAATTAGAAGCCATGTTAAAGTTTTAACTCGACTTAACTTATTGTGTTGTTAAAGACTCTACAGAAAAGTTCTAAACTTAAAAGTTAGTACTAGTAATTGAATGTAAAACTTAGAAACATTTACGACAAAAAATACATTAATATAAAATATCCTAAAAATAAAAGTTTGTATTTTAGTTAGTTTTAATAAATATCAAGGCATAATTTCACACAAATTTCAAAAGTCTCAAATAAACCTTTAAGTTACAGACAATGATAAATATACTTACAAAAGGAGATAAACATTTTCCTAATATAATACTCTATAATATAATTATCTTCAACTTTAAAAACTGATTGATAATTCAGTAACCACATTTTGCACAATTAGGCTAAGATGTATACCAGCGTATTAGTGACAGGATGCAAGCCCATCGCCTAACAGTACTACAAGCCTTTATTCCCTTAGTCGCCTCTTACGACATCCACGGGAAGACACGGAGAAGCACTATTCTAACCCGACAACCGCAACACATATATTATTTTTAACCTTAACAGAAATCAAACCCAGGACTAGTTTCGTTACCACTAGGTTAACCGCGTCGTCGGAAATAAAGTATCACCAAAGTATCACCTGAAATAACAATCTCATTTGGTATTCAACCTGCCTGCCTTAACGAGAAGCGCCCGCTCAACTCAATGGGCATTACGTCACGGTATACTACTGCCAAGTGTGAGTCGGGCATGCGGAAAAGAGGTGACTTCATAATAGTACATTGTGTATTAAGGGTGGTAAAGAAAGAATTACAAACGAGAGTCTGTTAGAAGCCCGAAGCCGAAGGCTGAGGGCTTTAATGACTCGAGCTTTGTATTTCCTTTACCACCCGTGTAACATACAATGTTTTTCATCACAATTGCGAGGAAATGAAATAAAATCAGACAAAAGATCATATTTTTAACTTATTAGCGGCAGACTACATCATTGTCTGTGACTTACCACAGATAATGTCAAACGTGTTCGGAGTCCGATTCTAGTGACATAAAATATGAGATCAATAGTTTATTATGCGAGATTTTTAGGAAATAGTATTCAACTGACATTTCATCTCGAATGAAACTTCATATCGAATGGCACAAGAATTGGGGTCCTGACGTATTGTGATAGTTTGAGTCCACGTATAATATTTAAAAAAAAAGCTATTACGCACGTTAGAAGCGTAATGGTAAAAAAAGGCCCGCGGGTATTATTTTGGATTTACGGTCGATTTTTCTAGCATGTTAGGACACTATTTACGAGCTAGTGTGATGAAAAAGTTTTTAACACGGTCATGCACTCTATTATACTCGGTAACACCATGACGTACTATCGCATTAAGACTGCGCCGAGCGTACGCCAGATGTACAGTGGCGCCCTCCTTACTATTATTGTATTTTCTAGTAAACTAAAGAATTTTCTTAAAATTGGTCGGTGTATTTTTGTATTACAAATAAAAACACAACTTATAGGGTATATCACATAGTTTAATAACAATTCACCTTCGAGTTATCCACTTAACGGAAGAAACGTGGCCATCTTTTCCCGTTAAGCTGACTACTCAAAGGGTAATTGTTATTAAAGTTTGTTACGTATCCCATAAATTGTGTTTTTACTTTCGCTACAAAAAATTATCGCCTGATTGCAAGGAAATTCTTTAGTTAATTAGAAAATACCCTAATAGTAATGAGGGCGCCACTGGACGCTCGACGTTTGCTCGGCGCAGACTTAAGCACATTCCTTGTCATTAAAAAAAATGCGCTGCTCTACCGTATAGGTGACGACAATTTTAAAACATCAGAATTTTTTGATTTTTTTTTAAAGGAAAAGAGGTCGTGTATGAAATATTATCTTATCTTGCAAATGGTTCCTTTCGGATACACTTCGACCCTTGAGGATCTTTTGTGCAATTACCCTCTTACACACCCAGCTGTTCAGCAGAGCATCGGTTAATGCACTTAAGTTAGGAAACTCATTGGTGTATGGTGACCGCAGGGGTTCGAATTCGGTACCTTACGATCACGAGTCGACTCTAAGCCACTAGACCACCGACGCTCTTCATGTATAAGATATTTTTCACGTGTATGTAAATAAATCGAATTGTCGCTTAAGTATAGGTAATGAATGACGCACTTGGAAAGTATTATACGTTGACGAAAAAATAATTACCTATTTCAGACAGGTCCGTAGCATAATATGGAAATTCAATTTTCATAATTACGAAACTAATAACACAAAACTTCGAGTATCAAAATGTCTAATGTATGAAATTCCTAAAGATGCATGTCCTAATGCATTTTTAATCGAATGATCTCATTTACGAAAATATTCCTTTGTACAAAATGCGTAATGACAAAACGTGAAACTCAATATTTCTAGTGCTCATTTCACTACGTACAAAAATCTTAGTGACAATTCCTCGAAAATCAATACATTAATACATTTTAAACTTAGGTCAACTGGGAGTAGGTAAAATGTCGTTAATTTTTTCGTGCACTAGTGGTATTTTACTTTAGACATTTTAAAACACGCTTAAATATTGGACATGCATATTTAGTGATTTCGTACATTATACATATTGATATTCGAAGTTTTGTTTTTAGGAATTTCGTACTTATGAAATTTGATTTTCGATATTATGCTACGGACCCTTTCAGACACTAAGAGAAAAAATGGGCAGAATACTGGATAGTCTTTTTAAGTTTTTCAGTCAACTGTATTTTTACTCGACTGCCAAAAACATGATTTGATGAATGTAATGATTAATGAATGACTGTAATTTTTATGTTTGTATCTTCACGGTAATGTCGAAAACTACGGGTAAGCTTGTGGCAAGCTGGAACATTCTAGAGTACTACTGGTGATCACTCGCGAATCGTAACCAGGCGGTTCTATTAATAACTACATAATATAAAACAAAGTCGCTTCCCGCTGTCTGTATGCTTATATCTTTAAAACTACGCAATGGCTTTTATGCGTTTTAAAAAAAAAGATAGAGTAATTCAAGAGGAATGTTTTTTGTATAATAAACTCTTGTTTTATGTACGGGTGTTACAGATCACATAAACCGAAGCGAAGCGAGGGCGGGTCGCTAGTATATTATATAACATAATGGTTGATAACACAGCTGGCCGAAGAGCTGGCAGCTGCCTCGTTGAACATATTAGCGTTGCTATTCAGTAAGGAAATGCTGCCAGCATCTTTGGCAGTACGCCACAAGAACACTATTAGACATTTTATTTAGTACTTTTTTTATTAATTAACTGTGTGTTTAATGATTACTTTAAATATTCACAACAAGTTTAGAATAAACAACAAGTTTTTAGGGTTGCTAGTAATTCTGTAGCTTTGCCTCTGCTCTGTAAGTCTCAGATATTTATTATGTTTTTTCACTATCTAACTGATTGATAGAGTAAGGAATGAAAAAGTCAGAGAGAAATGTGGAATAAAAGATGTAGTGACTGAGATTGAAAAGGGCATGCTTTGATGGTTCGGTCATTTGGAAAGGATGGTTGAAAGAAGATTGACGAAAGAGATATACAGATCGAAAGTGAGTGGACGGGTCGGAAGGGGCCGCCCTAGGTGTACTTTTTCGAGTCAAATCGGAGAAATACTGGAAAAGGGCCGAATCTTAAGTAACCGAAACCGACGTGCGTGCATGAGTCGATGTATGAATGTGGAAGAAGCAAAAGAAATTTGTCAGGATCGTAGCAAATGGAAAGAAGTGGTCTCTGCCTACCCCTCTGGGAAACAGGCGTGATTTAATGTACGAGTATGTATGTATGTATATTACTTAAGGACTAGCTCCTTCTTATGTTCTTCAAAATATGTCTAATTTTTATTTGATAAACCGAATCAAGGGTTCCAAATATGAGTACGGAACCCTTATAAGTCGATGAATGGCTACGGTAACACTGACCACTTATCGTCCGAGGAAAGTGGGTCAAGCTGCGAACATAGAGGTTCCATACCCGTGTCGACTGATATTCGATTGAATAAAAATATATCACGAGTTAAAAAATAGAAGCTTAGACTTTCATTTAACGTAACTTGAAGACTTAATTGTAATTAGGATATTAATTTGAATCTGTTTCGGTAAAGTCATATCATCTTTGCATAGCTGGGTAAACTCTATACCGTACCAATAGACTTGGCTTATTTAGTAAAATACCAACTTTGTCATTAAAAAAACCATCCATGATGTATTATAGCGTATGATAGCGAGCAGAGTAGACTGTGCATATAATATAATATAATATGTGCATATTATTATGTCTCACTGCGGGGGACTGCATTGCCCTACTAGTGTTATATTGTTTTAGTTGTGTTTAGTTTAATTAGTATTACTAACACCTTAGATTAAGTATTTTAATAACAAAATAATGTGTCATTGTGGTTACATGAAATAAACAATTTTAATTTTTAATTAAGTTTCTGTAAAAAAAAAACTGGGACAAGCTTTTATTGATGACTGCACTTTTTTTGCACAGTCGTCATCTACATGTCAAGACGATTTTAACAAGCCCTTACACGACGGGTTTGTCATGTGTAATTTAGAAGTTCCTATGGCCACTTTGAGTCTCCATCATCAGACCAGCTCGATGGTACTATAATTATTGTATTGTCATCAGAACTAAAGGCGTATGCAAATGTTAAGCTTCATCGGAAACCGGAAAGTGGGTTAAAATAAACTTGCAAGATTTGACCTTTACATACATACATACATACATTGGAGGTTAAATAAAAGCTTTTAATTCAGGAAAATGTGCAAAATGGCCTCTAGTTGCTTTGTACAGCAGAAAACGGCCGTTTTAACCAAAAATTATGCATTTTGAGGTTATATACAATTCTTTACTAAATAAGTCAAGTCAATTGGGATTGTTCATATTTTTACAATTACTCAAATTCGAAAACCATTTCGAGGAATAGGGTTTTAAAGCCTTTCACATTATTAAGTTTTTGAAATATTTATCTATTTTGGGTATTTCGGCAAAAGTATATTTAACCTTGGTTTGACTTTCGTTTTCGACTTGAAGCCGTCCTAGGTGTACCTATCTTACGGGTTAGGCGAAATCAGTTTGAAATAGCATATTTTAATTTTTTTTCATTGGATATCATTTAATTGTTGTAATTTATTAGAAAATGCCATCCCAAATTTAAAATACTCATGTCATCCATAAAATGTCTGCTAAATAAATAAACATATTTAAAGAAAACGATTGGGTCAAATACAAAATTAATGAAATTGGTGTCTTAAAATTTCCTATTCTTTCGAATTAGAAAGTAAAAGCCGTGAGTTATTTTATTTGGTCAATCCCAATTGGTATGGACTATTACATCGGTATTAATATTCATAAAAAGTTTCAACAGTCACCTGTACATCCTATTACACAATGAGCCTTATGCGAATAAACATATCCCCACACTTTTTCCACCAGGGGTTCATAAAATATGCTCCAAACTCCTGCTCTCAAGCATCAGGTTTAATTCCACTTCCACTTTAATTCGCTTGAAGTGTCGTAATTGGGTATAGATGAAAGCGTACGATATTAATTTATGAAGATAATATCGTTAACATGACCCTTGGTAATAATGGAATATAATTATATTGATGTAATACATGCTGGAAATTGGGGCATAGAAGCAAGATTCTTGGAAGCCTATAATTAAGACGCCATTGACTAAAATGTTGGGTAAATTTTGCTCACTTTAATTCACGCAGAAACATTTTTCTCCAAAGCAACTACAAAAACTCCTGTGATCATGGTGACCCTTATCTTAGTCATAGTCATAGTCATATCATTTATTGCATTTATGTGTTACATTTGTTGTTACAATTATTAGTATAGTCCAACATAAACCCTGTAAGGGCACAGCAATTTACAGGTTTATTAATTTACACAAACTTAAGCTATGTACTTATAACTAATACTTAAAATCTAAAAATTCATGCAATGTGTAAAAGCTATTAGCTATTAGAAAATCCTTTAATTTTTTATAAAATATTTTGTGTTCTTCCATTAGTCTAATGGTCGGTGGTATTTTATTGTATATTTTGACCGCCATGTGATCATGTGATTATCTTACAGATGGGCCCTTTCGGTTAGACCTCGACCTTATATTATATTTTGTTCATTAGTTGTTCGAACATGCAGGTTTCCTAACGATGTTTTTCCTTCATAAGAGCATCGAGTGATGAACTTGCACTTAAGTTGGAAAAACTCATTGGTACGTGACCGCGAGGGTTCGAACTCGGTACCTTACGATCACGAGTCGACCCCATATGCCACTAGGCTACCGACGCTCTCCATCGTAACCTCTTCTTTCAGAGCTAGATTTGTAGGCAGGGTCACTACCAACTAGGCCATCGCATCGATGGTAATGATGATGATGATGATGACGATGATGATGATGATGATGATGATGATGATGATGATGATGATGATGATGAAGATGATGATGATGATGATGATGATGATGATGATGATGATGATGATGATGATGATGGTGATGATGATGATCATGATGATGATATTGATGATGATGATATTGGTCAGAAACCTCCACATCAGCTGAATTGCAAATACATTCAACGCCTCAACTCAAATTTGACTTTCGAACTCTAACCACACGTTTGCATAGTCTTATGATTCCCGTAACTTAATAATGAACCCAAGTCCCTGATTGGTTAATTTAAACTACGCCAAACTCGCCCCTAAAGCACATTTATGACTTGCTAAGTAAAACAATCACTGTAAATAGGTCACGTGTAGTTTAATTCAGGTCGTTGCAAAGCGTACTTGAGCCAGTGACATATCGCTCGAAGTGGAAACACAGGGATTTATTTTACGACACAGTTTTGGAAAACAAGAAAGTTCTCCTTAACCTCTAACAGTTTCTCAAAAATGGGCAAGGCAAACAAATAGACGGACGGACGTAAAGACAGAAAAAGAAACAGACACTTTAGTACGGCATAAAGAAGGCAAACAAGCACACAGGCTACTTGGGGCCTGTTTTATAAAGCTAGAAATTACAATTTACAGGTAACAAGTTTCCATTTAACACAACCTCGGCCAATGACGACCAGCCATTTGAGCAGTGTTGCCAGTTTAGACCTGTAAAATTGTTATTTGTAGCTTTATAAAACGTGCCCCTGTGGGATCTGTGACCCATAGACATTTGCAATCTCAAGACTGCAGTCTAAAGATTGCAATCCTAATTCGTTGCAAATTCTGAAGACTAGGACGGAATGCCTCCATTCTTACAGTTCCCAAACGTCTAAATATCACGGAACAATGTCACACCAATTGACATAGTCCCAAAACTAAGCTCAAAGCTTGTTACTAGACAAATAAATACTAACACGGAGAAATATCTAATAAAGTTTGTCCTAACGCATTGTTTGTCTGAATTATTGATTGACATAAACTGGTTTTCAGCTGAGTTAGATAACTTTTCAAGTTTTCCCAAAATACCTGCGGCTAGATTAGGTTAGAGGTGCATTATCACGACGCTTAAAAAAAAAAAAGTCAGATGGAAATGGGTTTAGGATAAACGAAAACCACCAACCAGTTATATGCATTCTTTAATCCAAACACGTCATTCACGCCCAAACTTTCCACCAGTATTTTCCACAAACGAGCCACAAAAGCATAAGAAACAGGGCGTTGTTAACAAATTGATGTGTCCGCCTTCACGTAGATGGTAGAGATTTGCGAAAAAAACAATGATTTATCGATAAAACTACCCTACTTTCTGTTTAAGAGCTACTCTTGAAATTGCTGCTTTATTTCTACCACAGAAAGGTTAAGTTTGCTTTACAAATTAAACTACAGATGCGACCTTTTAAGTTTAGGTAGATTAACTCGTTAAGTCAGCATTTTATGTGTCCACGGGACAGAAACTGGTGTAGTGCATCATGAAATCATGTATAACGTGTTTAATGGGTGAAAGAAGAATAATGACATGAAAATAGTGGTTTTAGAACGCAGCAACATGCTGTGCGACAACTTGGTAAGTAAATAAATAAATATAAATATAAGGGGATAATCTCACACCAATTGACCTAGTCCCAAACTAAGCTCTAGGCTTGTACTATGGGTACTAGACAACGATATAAATACTTATATAGAGAAATATATACTTTAATACATTAAAAACATCCATGAGCCCATCTCCGTGTGGTTGCCGGGTTAGAATAGTGCCACTCCATGTCTTCCCGTGGATGTCGTAAGAGACGGCTAAGGGAATAAAGGCGTATAGTACTGTTAGGCGATGGGCTTGCAACCTGTCACTAATACACTGGTAAACATCTTAGCCTAAGTGTGCAAAATGTGGTAACAGAATTATCAAAAAGTTTTTAGAGTTTTTGTTTGGTAATTCTGTAGCTCTGCCTATGTATGTATGTAAACATTCATGACTCAGGAACAAAATTAAATATTCGCGCTTATCACTCAAATATCTAGCCCTTACCGGGATTCGAACCCAGGACCGCTAGCTTCGTAGGCAGGGTCACTACCCACTAGGCCAGCGCGTCGTCAAGTCTAGTTAACAGTAACCCTGCCTACAAAGTTATGGTTTCAGATTTGAAAGTAAAGGCATAAAGCAGGTTTTCTCACTGTTTTAAAGAGAAAAAAACTACTTTATTCAGCGTGCCTAGTATGGCAGCGTTTATATCGCGTGTCGAGGTAGGCAGAGACCACTTCTTTCCATTTGCTACGATCTTGACAAATTTCTTTCGCTTCTTCCACATTCATACATCGAGTCATGCACGCACGTCGGTTTCGGGTACTTAATATTCGGCCCTTTTCCAGTATTTCTCTGATTTGACTCGAAAAGGACGCCTGTTAAATGTGGATAAAGCATCCGTCACTTTTGTACTTATTTACGTGCCAGAGGGTGACGGATGGCTTATCCAAACTTTGTCACGCGATAAACCCAGTCAAGTTAGGGCCCTTGACCTTGCTATACAACTTTTAATACCGGCAGCCTGTGGGCGAATTATACGAATAAGCGGTAAGTATAACGCGTTCAGGGTGCTGATGGGGCTGCCCAAATTTTTGTAGCGCGTCAGGGAGGTTCGCCGAGGCGGGTGCAGACCCACCGTACCACTGAACCGTACCACTGACCAAAATTAGTATCATAAATATGAGGTACGAGTAGGTTTAGGTTTTGTTAGTTCTTCAGCAGGCCCGGAGGGCCAAACAACCCAGAAATAGGTGCTCTGCGATAGCAGAGCTCCGTCGACTCTGTTAAATTCGATTTTAATAGAAATAATTGGTTATAGTAACACCAGTGGTACGGTGGGTCTGTAGTGGCCGAGGCGCGGGTACACTTTTTTTTTTTTTTTTTATGGCATAGAGAAGACAAACGAGCACACAGGCCACCTGATGGTAAGTGGACACTGTGACCCATAGACATTCGCATTCCCAAGACTGCAATGCAATCCTGAGACTGCAAATGCGTTGCCAACCCTGAGGACTAAGATGGAATGCCTCTATGCTAGTCATTTCACCGGCTGTCTTATCCCCAAACCGGAACACAACAATGCGAACACTGCTGTTTGGCGGTAGGATAATGGATAAGATGGTGGTAGCGATCCGGACGGACCCTGCACAAGGTCCTACCACCCGGTCCTGCTTCTACACTACGATGCGCAAGCGCAGGGTGCGGCCAGCGCCAACAGCATCCTGAACATGCTCGCGGACAGGGTGGATTCCTTGTATTTAAATAACTGCGGCATGTTACATGTCCGTAAGAATAAATAATTAATTAATGTGCCATGTAACTAACACTAGGTACTATAAGTTTTTAAATTGTTTTTATTTGGTCCATTGTTGGTCGTGAATAAAATGATTAATTATTATATTATTATAAACTTATGTTTATCTTACATACATACATAAACTCACGTCTTTATTCCCAGAGTGGGGTAGGCAGAGCTACAGAATTACCAACAACTATAAAAACTTGTTGATAATTCTGTAACGACATTTTGCAAACTTACCCCCTTACTTATAAACGTGGAATAAGCTTGGAATAGTTTATGCCATGCTTTGTCACTTTCTGTCAGATGTAGGTAAATGTCACTATTACAGATAAGGACAAAGCGTGGCATAAACTATTCCAAGCTTAATCCACGTTCATAAGTAAGGGGGTTAGGCTAAGATGTTTACCAGTGTATTAGTGTGTATATCTTAAATATTCAATATATAATATTTGTGTGTTCACCGCGAGGATATCGACGGTTGAAAGGTAAAATGGAACACGGACACGAAACGAGCTTTACAGGAAAACCGCGGGTTTTAAAATAAAACATACGTATAATTTTTCTGCGCGACTAATTTTTAAAATATGTTATTATTTTGTCTTAAAATGTTAGAATAATATATATATTTCATATTTAATTAAATTAATGTTGAATTCTGTAAGATACGTAAATTTTATTTACTTTTAATACATTTAAATACAAAAACAAGTTGAATAATAATAAAATATAACACAACTAACCTATAATATAAATCCTTTCATTACCCCCACTTGCGGCATCGTGCCGAGGACACTCGCAGCGTTACCTCGTTGCACTGCGATGCTCAGTCTTTGGGCAAAAAAGGAGCCTTGCCTGTGGTCGCCAGAGACACCTATTAATTTGTCTGACACTTCTTTAATCAATTTTTTTGTGTCAGATGACCACGGACCAAACGTTTCCATGGCAAGTGGTGGGTCCATTTGCAACGTTAAAAGATGGCGGATGTGTAATTTGTTTTAGTTTTATTTTTTTGTGTATTTAGGTGTTCAAAGTTCTTTTCTGATAGTGATTTGTACTTTTTATGCCATTGTGTTGCACAGTGATTGAAAACTTGGACTTATTTCGCGTATCTGGCATCTTTCTTCTCGTTACAAGTGGACTCGAAGTGGTACATAGGTTAAAACTATCTTGACCTCTGTCCTACAAACTACCGAACAACGTTGCTCCAAATTTTCCCAGAGAAGATTGGATTGTATTTTATTGCTATATTGATTTATACTCATATACACTTGACACTGGCGAAATCACTAATTCGTGGAAACGCCATAGCCCGGCGGTAGTAGCTGTTGAAGTCGCCGCGGGGCAAATAAATCTGGATCTGGATCCATGGCAAGTGCAGCAAATTCGTAATTTGGCTTTAAAAAAGCATATTTGCGGCACTTGATGGTTTGGGCGAGGTCTGCGGCGGTCCCTGGCTTGCGAGAAGAACCTTGGACGTGAGACGGTGCTAGCGTATCAACACAAGTGACGTCCCACGCCAAGGGACGACCAAGGTGCCACGGTATTAAAGTGCATCCGTCGGGGCTCTTTCCATCTGAGGCAGACAGGCCAGTGGGCTCAAGCGAAGCTGGAAATGAAATTGTAAGTACTAAGAGCCCGACGGATCAAATCATTTATCGACGCATGTCTATAAACTCGACCAGCACTGGATTGACAACATAGACCGTGGCGTCCCACTGTGGAACGAAAATGGCCTCTCCATAGAAATAGGGACTTAATTTTCTAAGTGCCTATTTTTTTAATTGAAATCGAATCTACTCCTCATAATTAGGTAAAAAAATGAATATGGGTCAATTTGGCTGGAAAACCACCGAGTAATATTTTTTTTTATAAAATTTTGTATGGAGCGTATATGAAAAAACGGAATATCTCAGAAAGTGCACAATTTCCCGTAATATCCTTCCGCAGGAATTTAGTACCAATTATTTATGATTTTTCGGCGGTCTCAAAATTTCCCGAGCAGGTGCACTTTTTTTTTTAAAAATCAAAAACGTTTTATATAGGGAAAACTTGGTTTTTAGGAGGTATTTAAGTTTGCAAGACACGTTTAATCGTGGGATAAAATTAAATAATGGCTTTAGATGAGATGGATGTTCAAAAATGAGGTCATTGGAATAATGACATATCTCACTTTTTGGCCCTTTATCTCCCTGCCCCCTAATGAGCACACTCGGTGCTCATTAAGTGTATGATTAAAAGTAAAAATTAACTAAATCACTCTTAATTATTCTTAATGAGTTGGCATTAAGTAAAAAAATAAATTAAATATTATCTTATTATCATTAAGGATGATAATTACCCAAATTTCAATGGGTTCTCATTAGTAATATGCAATAAATAGGTTGCAGTTCAATTTTATTGTATATTCCTTCTGGAACATTTCAACTGCAAGCAATGGAGGGTTTAACGACCAACTTAGATTTGTACGTGATTTTGAGAAATCAGGAACCTTCTTTTAACTACAAAGCCTTGATGGAAGAAGTGGTTACTAAAATCAATGGACAACTATCTGAAGAAGACTATGATACCCTCAAGGAATTTTGCCAAAGATTTTCAAGAGCTGCTTTGGAAAGATGGCAGAAGTGCCGAAGAGATACGAAAAAGTTTAGAAGTACTTATGAACATTGGCTTATGGAAAATGTTGATTGGCCAAGCTTTGTAGTTTGGCGATCCGATTCACCCACCCAAGAATCAGGTGATTTAAACTATGAAGGATCGACCTCATCGGTTGGAACAATGACTACAACAAAACGTAAGTCATTCGAAGATCTGGGAACCAAACAGAAGAAAAAAAGATCGAGTGACTTACAATCCGAAAACGCTGATGAATTGGCATATGCTGCAGCAGAACGTTTTAAGCAGGATGGCCGCGATGATATTGCGGCCGTAATTGAATATATGCTGAAAAACCCAGAAGTAGCATCTAAATTAAGAGAAGTGACAATCTCTACGAAGAAACCCGTAACATCTACGATATATACACCTGAAAAAGCACTAAGTCTTTTTATTTCACTCAAGTTGTCTAAATGGCAATATATGATCCTGCGAGAGAGTGCTATTAGAGAAGGTGCAGAAAATGTGTATCCGTCATACTACAGAGTACAAAAAGCTAAACTAGATTGCTATCCTCCGAGTGAATCAATAACTATTACGGATTCTTCAGCCAAAATTAAACTGCAAGAATTATTGAATATTACAGTGAACAGAATAATGGATAGTATACCGGAGCACGTAGAAGACAAACAGATGGTACTTATTTCTAAATGGGGGTTTGATGGTGCTTCGAGCCAAAGCAGGTACAAGCAAAAGATGAGTGACTCCGAGCAAGATGATTCTAGTGTTTTCATGACAACCCTGGTACCATTAAAATTAACTTCAGCAACTGATACAATATGGACGAATCCCAAGCCTTGTTCAGCGTTATATTGTCGTCCAATACAGTTCAAGTTCATTAAGGAAAACGAAGCCGTTGTGCTTGCTCAGAAAACGGAGATAGACAAGGAAATTGAAGATCTACTACCCACAGAACACAAAACCAACACAGTGAAGCATGAACTGAAGATGACGATGTTGGACGGCAAAATATGCACTTTTCTTTCAAAAGCCAGATCAAATGCAACTTGCAGTTTATGTTTGGCTAAACCAACGGAGATGAACCTTCTTGATAAAGTTCTTACAAAACCTGTGGATACTGGTATATACCAATATGGGTTATCATCTCTACATGCTTGCATCAACACGATGGAATGCCTTCTTCACATAGCATATCGCCAGGATTTTAAACAATGGGCTGCGAGAGGAAACGAGCTAAAAGAAAAAATGGCATCAAGGAAGAAAATCATTCAAGATCGTTTTAAGGAAGAAATGAATCTCTTGATAGATGTGGTCAAACAGGGGTCAGGGACAGCTAATGATGGAAACACAGCCAGAAAGTTTTTTGAGGACCCCTGTAAAACAGCAAGCATTACAGGACTAGATGAGGGATTAATCAGGAGATTTGCAGTAATCTTGCAAGCAGTTACTTCAGGAGAGGTTATAGACGTCAACAAATATAAAGATTACGCCCACGATACAGTAAAAAAATATGTGGAATTATACAACTGGTATCATATGTCCGCAACGGTTCATAAATTACTGGTGCATGGAGCAGACATTATAGCCCATAACGAAGTTATACCGATCGGCAATCTCTCAGAAGAAGCGTCAGAGGCCCGGAATAAAGACTTTAGAAGGTTCAGGGAACACAACTCACAGAAAAAGAGTAGACAAGATTCAAATCATGACATTCTCAATATGTTACTTCTGTCATCGGATCCCAAACTTACCGCAATGAGGCCAACACTGAATAAAAGGAACAAACAAACCTTATTTATTGAGACCTTGGACCTTCTAATCAATTCCGAATCGCAAAATGATTCGGAATTGGATGCCGAAATAGGTGACGCAGAACAATAAAATTAAACTGCAACCTATTTATTGCACATTACTAATGAAATCTGGGTAATCATCATCCTTAATGATAATAAGATAATATTTAATTTATACTTTTACTTAATGCCAACTAATTAAGAATAATTAAGAGTGATTTAGTTAATTTTTACTTTTAATCATACACTTAATGAGCACCGATTGTGCTCATTAGGGGGCAGGGAGATAAAGGGCCAAAAAGTGAGAAATGTCATTATTCCAATGACCTCATTTTTGAACATCCATCTCATCTAAAGCCATTATTTAATTTTATCCCACGATTAAACGTGTCGTGCAAACTTAAATACCTCCTAAAAACCAAGTTTTCCCTATATAAAACGTTTTTGATTTTTAAAAAAAAAAGTGCACCTGCCCGGGAAATTTTGAGTACGCCGAAAAATCATAAATAATTGGTACTAAATTCCTGCGGAAGGATATTACGGGAAATTGTGCACTTTCTGAGATATTCCGTTTTTTCATGTACGCTCCATACAAAATTTTAGTAAAAAAAATATTACTCGGCGGTTTTCCAGCCAAATTGACCCATATTCATTTTTTTACCTAATTATGAGGAGTAGATTCGATTTCAATAAAAAAAATAGGCACTTGGAAAATTAAGTCCCTATTTCTATGGAGAGGCCATTTTCGTTCCACAGTGCGTCCTAGCTCGTCGACTGCATTGATGAAAATATTATGTCGATATAGTTCTGCATATTATGGCGCATAGATAAAGTCGTTTGCGCAATTTGGTATAATAATAGTTTTAGTGAAGGATCTGACTAGAACGTAGCACAAGAAATGAATGCGGTAAAAAATGATACCTACTATAAATAACTTAGTAAAAATATCCAACTACAATTAATGGAAATTAATTTCAAAACAGACTTTGTCGTTTTAAATCCCTGAAACGACACGCAATATATTTTATTCCTAGGTAACCGCGACTCAGGCCGCAATTGGAATATCTAGACACGAACCCTCCTCTATTTCACCCCCCGTCTGGTTTAGGGGGATTAATCTGACAGCATGATATATTAAACCAGATACTGTAATTAAATGGAGCTATGTTCATTTAATATTTTTATGAAAAAATGGAACTAGATTGTTAGGTTTAATAATAATTAAGAATCAACCATTAATAAGAAAAAGCGAGCCTTAATGACTCTGCATGACTTGATATTGTTATCTTTATAAGATAACTAGCGACCAGCCCTCGCTTCGCTTCGGTTTAGGTGAGTTTTCTGTTACACCTTTTTTTTGATAGAGAGAGATTCAAGAGGAAGGTTTTTATGTATAATAAATTCTGTTTTATGTACGGGTGTTACAGAAAACCCACACACCGAAGCAAAGCGAGGGCGGGTCCCTATAGAGGTAAATTAAATAAGTCATAGTCCGCCTTGTAGGCTTTTAAAAAGTACACAGTGATTGTCAGTGACAATTGAAATAAGGTAGGTACCTACGAATCTTTCAACTTCTCAGTTATCATTATCAAGACCAGTTAGTCAGTTAAGCCTCTACGTAGGAATGAATAATCATACATACCTACACTCACTAACCTGTCCCCAAGAAACCGTTTTCTTAAGATGGTAAAATCGTAAGACAATTTTTTTTTATGAGTGATTAATTTTGCACGTTATTTTTTTTATGAAAAATGCGTATGTTTTTGAATACTTAATAATAATATTTAGTTTGCATTATTTAATGACAATGCTTCAAGGCTCTTTTTGATTTATTATTGAATGCAATCATTAACAATCCAATTTAAGGCTGTGACATGAATATAATAAAAACATTAATTACAACGAAAACTGATGAATAAGCCATGTCAGGTTCCGATATGAATAACCAAAGTTAAGACGATGCAAGAAAAATACTAAGTAGAGGTAATCGGTTTTATAAAAGTATCTGCACACTTTTGCACCTTTTCGCTTTAAACCTTTGGCTAATCTGCCGCAGCAGTTCAAACATGACGTTAGAATGACAAAGCGCTTACATGTAAAGCTCGACCGTACAAGTGGTGTTTTGTTGCGTTGAAACTGGCTAAAGTATAAACAGAAAAGTAGTTCATCTCTGGCCGTTTCGGAGTTTCTGTTACCTATCGCCGGGGGCTAGGGTTGCGTCAATACGCATCGCTTGATACTTAATACGCACGCAACCGAACGCGGCGCATAGCTCCAATTAAACCGGCTTGATCCGTCCTGTTTGCTTGTGGTGGCTCGTGGGGCGTATACGGTCGAGTCACGCACACATGCAAGCAAGCGATTACCTTTGAAGACGAACTACTGTTTATACTGTGGCGTTGTCACGCCTCTTCACTGGCTTGTGGCATCACGATGAGGCGGAATTTCAACCAGGTTTTTGATTAAATTGCTTTAAAAATGCTGGCCTAAACCCGAAACTTAGTCATTAATAATTTGTAAAATTGCAAAGTTGTTTGTCTAGGGGACACCGTTGATGTAGGAAAACATATCAAACTTATATTTGGCTGTCCTGTGTCTTTTTTTTTCCTCTTTTTTTTTACTTTTCTCCCTTTGTCTCTCTCGTACAAAAATTGACATGTTTTCCTGCTGAACTACGCATGCTATTTGATATTATATTTAATTTAATATTCATAGCTTTATTTAATGCTAGACTAAGTAGTATCATTGTAGTATTAAATATGGTTAAAAAACGACTGACTGCTGAGTTTCTTGCGGCGGCGCTTCTTCTCGGCAGTGGTCTCCTCTTGGGAAGCGCTGGTAGATTCTTGACGTGTAAAAGTGCCCGTGCGGCCTACTTACTGAATAAATATCTTTTATCTTTTATCTTTTTTTACATACATATATTTATATCCCACTTACGATAACAAACTGGTTATATCTGCAACTTACCTGTAACAAAAAAAACTTGTTAGTGTTTGACAAAAGTACGAGAAGAGACTATTAGTGTCACACTCGCTCTTGTATCTGTGTGTATTTCCTATTCGTAATTCTTCTTTTCCCTTGGGTCTTATTAACTAAACTCAAAAAAATAAGTTTCTCAGTTCGTTGGTTTGTTTAATGTATGTTCTCCAATCACTCGAAGACGGCAAACCCGATTTATAAAATCCAGGTGGTCTCATTTTCCTTAGGTTAGAATCTGATGAGAGGATGTAGGAAACATAAATATGGGAAATAAATAAATAAATAAATAAATAAATAAGTAAATAATAAATAAATAAATAAATAACTAAATAAATAAATATTTCCATAGTACTAGCGGCCCGTGAGCGGCTTCGCCCTGCAGGCAATTTCTGACTTTCCCGGTGGATTTTTCTATTTTATTTTATTTCACACAAACCTTTTCCTGAATATGACGAACACAACAAAATAGAAATCAGCCAAATCAGCTCAGCCGTTCTCAAGTTATAGCGTGACCAGGAGGAATAGAGGTTATTTTTTATATAATTACTAGCTGTACCTACCCTACGCGCGTTGCTACGTCGTACCAACTCAGAAACCTTCGTAGACTCATGCACAACACTTTGCTGAAGATCATAACATGATCATATGCATAGTTTATTTATTTAGGAGATGACACAGAAACAAACATAGAGTGTTACTTAATTTGTAAATTCGTACTATAGATACAGATGCTTCCCTGAATGTATCTCACAATGAACACGAGAAATACTAAGTTAAAATTACATCATGCAATATACTTAAATTAAGACTTAATGATAAAAATAACAATAAACAACAGAAACACAATGAAATATTGTTTGTAAAGAGTTAATACAGAAGCTTTAAACTGGGCGCGGGATTGTGAAAATAGGTCAATGTCATTAAGAAATCTATTGTGATGGCCACACAGCCTATAATATGGGTGCACGCTTCCCGGCGTTACGATCCTATAAAGGACATATAGACAAACATTCAAGTTTATAGATACCTCTAGATGGTAGTCATTCATTTATTTTTGCAACAGTAAATTTATGACCGTATAGTCGTTGAATTAGAGTGTCCATTATTGGTACCTGCCAGCCAAAAGTGTCTAACACTGGTGCTATTAATTTACATAGATTGACTGAATGGAATTTACCAGGGATTCCAAATACCTTGCTCTTGACTTTCTCCAGAGAATGGTTGTCAATTTCCATCATGTTAACAGGCAGATGTCTGTTGCTTGGATTGGCAGGGGACGTGCAACGGCCAGCCTAGTCTAGCTGAGATATATGATTGCACAATGATATTATACAAACCTCCTAATGCCCACCATGCAACGAAATTTTGTCAATGGAATATGAATCTACTGCGAATGTTTTTTTTTTCTAATTTTATTGTTAGTAATGATCAGCGATCGGTAGAATTTATGTCACTTTAACGTCAAACGTAATATGGATACGTCTGTATTGTTCAAAATATAGTCAGTTTTTATTCGTTATATTAAATTATGATATTTTTTTATGTTTGATTTTGTGAATCGATTTCTTTTAATATTGAGGATCCAACTATAATTACAAAAAAATACCTTTCTACATTAACACTTTTTTTTAAGGCATAGAGAAGACAAACGAGCACACAGGCCACCTGATGGTAAATGGAAACTGTGACCCACAGACATTCGCATTCACAAGACTGCAATCCAATCCTAAGGCTGCAAATGCATTGCCAACCCTGAGGACTAAGACGGAATGCCTCTATGCTAGTCATTTCACCGGCTTTTTTATCCCCAAACCGCAACACAACAATGCGAACACTGCTGTTTGGCGGTAGGTTAATGGATAAGATGGTGGTAGCGATCCGGACGGACGGACGAAGGTCCTACCACCCGCAAAATTCAATGGCCGTATTATGTACTAATTTTTATACAAGGGACCTAAGGGGGTTAAATTCATGTCAATTGATGAGTCTTGCATCGAAATAACAAGTGCTCGATGTCGAAATGTAAAAAAAATATTTTGCAGTTTTATTATTGTACTTACTTCCAAAACCCTGTACTTTAATGGAGATCACTTTAACAAACTTACATTTTGAAATTTGAATTCATCCACCAATTGTTTCGTTATAACTTCAGAACATTTCCATTGCATCATAAATGTTTAACTTGAACACCTGTCAGCTGTTGGAAGCATTAATTAAAATAAAGTATAAAGCCCGGATTACATGCTGCCAGGTAATAAATCTTGTACACGAAGCTTAAGCTCGAAACGTTGAGGGTACTTAGGCTGTATGTATATACGCTAGTAGGATAACTCAATCCTTAGCGTTTACTTGATTGTTGATGATACAAAGGAAATTAAACATTATTGTAAGAGTTATCATGACGTTGACAATATGATTACATGTCAAAAGATATGGTTTTTTAGGGTTAAGGGGAACGTACAACGGGACCCTATTAATATCCTTACGCTGTCCGTCCATCCGTCCGTCCAAACTTTAAACAGCTGTATCTCACGTAATAAGTAGCGGGTTGTTTTTTTTTTTTCAGAATAACTGTTATAAGGCCGGCCTTACACTTGTAAGTTTTACTTACGTAAGTAGGGACACGGCTATCTGTTAGAATGAGAAAAACATATTTCTATCTTAGTCTAACAAATAACTGCGTCCCTACTTACGTAAGTAAACTTACCAAGTATAAGGCCGGCCTAAGGGCAGATCTACTTACTAATCAATAAAAAACGCAAGAAACGTTTTTCTGTCAACGTCTTTAAGACAACAGATACCACTAAATTGTCAAGCTTGAGTTGAGCTTACAATGATTCGATTCAAAATTAAATTCAAATTGGAATACTAATAATAATACCTACTGTGTGGCGGTACGAAACCCTCGGGGTGCGAGTCCAACTCGCACATGACCATTTTTTTTCAAGTGTTAAATATCCACTACGTTTGGCTTGTAAGGCTATACGAGAGCGACATCTACGACCACTTAACTGACGCCCAAATGTGCCAGGTTTATTTATACCCAAATGTAAGTACCTCATGAGGTTGACGTTTGACTGTCAAGGGTGACGGTTGAAAAATTTTCTTCAATTCAATTTAAATAGTATTTTATTGTAATATTTTGTGAGTTTGCGAGGAATATGAGTGAAGCGAGTAGAGGATCTTGTGACTCAAGTGAGGAAGGAAGTGTGATATCCTCCAAGCTTGTGTGTGGCCAAAAAGTGTTAGAGTCGCCTCCATGGGATAGTGTGAGCATGGTGGGCTTGGCGGAGCCCTCCCGGCGGGAAGTAGGAGATGATGATTCTATGTCGTTCGTGCGACGGGTATCGGAAAAGCGGGCTGGTGGTCCTAGTGACGAAAGTAGTTTGTCCGAAGCAAGCTTCATTACCGTAGGGAAGAGACCCAAGCGCTTGCGAGTTGCACCAGCGGCGGCGGCAGAGTCAGGTGTGGATGGTGTGGATGGTGTTCCCGGTAGTTTTTTCGAGGTTTACGTGGTATCCAAAAAGGATTTGCCCAAACAGATTGGCTTAGCCAAGTTGCTGCAATGTAAGGGCATTAAAGGTGTTTTGAAGATTAAATACATGGGTTCCTGTAAGGTGCTTATGCAGTTTAGTTCGAAAGTTGAGGCTGAAAGACTCCTGGCTGCAGAAGAGTTCAATAACGAGGATAGACGTGCGTATTGGTCAAACACAGTATGTTGCTCATATGGGATTGTTCGAGGTGTAGAGTTGGAAGTTGAAGAAGTCGAATTTATGAAGAGTATTGAAGGATCGCAGGATATCTTGTCAGTGCGAAGGTTGAACCGTTTAGATAGTGATGGCAGATGGGCTAAATCTGAAGTAATCCGCTTATGTTTTAAGGGTGCCGTCTTGCCTCCCTTTGTATATGCATATGGATGCCGGTTCAAGGTGAGGCCTTATAATTTTCCAGTGACCCAATGTGCAAGATGCTGGAAGTTTGGTCATTTGAGTAGATTTTGTCCATCTGGCAAAACTCTTTGTCCGAAATGTGGAGGAGCTCATGCTAATTGCGAGGTAACAGAATTCAAGTGCTTGAATTGTAAGGGTGCTCACATGGCCTTAAATAAGTCTTGTCCGGCTTTTTTACGAGAAAAAGAAATTCGTGGTATCATGGCTGCTGAAGGTTGTATTTACAAAAGAGCTTTGTGGCTGTACACCCTAGGCAAGAAAGTGCAGATTGTAAAGTCCTGGAGCCAAGAGGTGCCGCATATTTCGGAGGAACTTACGCGTAGGAAGTCCTATAGAGACGTTGTTTTGTCCAAGCCGGTGGAAGATCAAGCATCTACTAGTGTCATCGACCAGCCTATAGTTCAGATACCAAATTTAAATAAATCAGAGCGGGGGTCGCCTAGAGAGCCTCGAAGGAGAAAAAGGGCTACAAGGGGCTCTAATTTGCAAGTGTTGGAGATTCCGGTTGACGCGCGACCTGTGAACATTGTTAATCAGGAGCCAGGTCGGAGTAGGGACAAGAAAAAGAGATGTATCGATTTTGAGAAGGTGAAGGATATTTTGCTCTCCAGTGACAGCTGGGGCGAGAAGTTGGTGTTAATTTTTAGAGTTATTGTTCAGGACTGTTTGGAAGTGTGTAAGGAGTTCTTTAAGGAGACTGATTTAATTAAGTTTTTTTTCAATAATCTAAATGGCCAGGTCTAATGTCAAATTTAGTTTGAATATAGCACAGTGGAATTCGCAAAGTATAAGACCTAAGCTAGTCGAGTTTGATCTATTCTTGAATAGAGAAAAGATTCATATTGCATTAGTCAGTGAGACATGGTTAGACTGTAATTCGGCTTTTAGAATAAGTTCTTATAATGTATTTAGAAGAGATAGATCGGACTCGTTTGGTGGTGTGGCAGTTTTTATACATAATTCTATAAAAGCTCAGGTATTTCACGTTCCAGTTAATAATGTTGGTATTGAAATCGTTTGTGTTAAAATTTTAAATTGTGCCTCTTTAAATTTTGTTGTATCTTTGTATTGTCCTTCCACAGTGCGGACGACGCAGGGTGATTGGGACTCTATATTTTCGTCGTTTTCGAGTAAGACCTTGGTGGCAGGGGATTTTAACGCTCATCACACTAATTGGTCTTGTAAACGTGACTCAAGAGGAAGTCAGTTGTTTGATTCTGCTCTCGAGCATGGTTTCGTGTCCCTTAACAACGGTAAGGCGACAAGAGTTAAATTGGTGAATGGATCGCTTCAAGAAAGCTCACCTGACGTCGCTTTTGGTTCTTCGGATATAGCTGTAGATTGCGCGTGGGATGTTACCAATGAACATTTGGGCAGCGATCATCTCATTATAAAATTAGGTTTTAGTTATTGGAACAGTCGACAATTTGTGCAAAAATTTAATTTTAAGAATGCTGACTGGCCAAGTTACCGTGAAACTTTAAAAGAGTATTTTTCCACCGACTCAATTTCTCTTCCAAACGATGTTGAGGTAATGTATAATTTTTTTGAGTCTAGTATCAAAAGAGCTTTAGCCTCGCATGTTCCAGTAATTAGAATTTGTGCTGACCCTGCGCGCAACTTCAAGCCTAAGCGTTATTGGAGCCAATTGTTGTCAAAGGTTGTTGCACAAAGGCGACTTGCATTGAGTAAATTTAGGCGGAATCCGATTCCCGATAATTTAAGGTTTTTGCAGCAAAAGGTTGCAGAGGCACAGCGTGTTATTCGTAACGCCAGATTTCAGAACTGGCAGGAGTTTTGTCAAAGTATTGATGAGACTACCTCCGCTTCTGATATGTGGCATCGAATGAGGTGGATGAAAGGTTATAGTCGTTCTAAAGTAGTTGCATCTAAAGAGAGAAAGGTTGATCTATTGTGTTCTCTTGCACCCGATTTTGTGCGACCAGAGACACCAACGTTTCTTTCAGTTAATTCACTTCTTGAGGTGGATTTTTCTATGGGAGAGCTAAGTGCTTGTTTAAAGAAGAAAAATTCTGCGCCGGGTGTTGATGGATTACCGTATGCAGTTATATATAATTTACCGTTTATCGCTAAGTCGTTTTTGCTCAAGCTGTACAATTTAATCTTCGCTTCCGGCGTTGTCCCTACGCAGTGGCGTAATATCCAGGTTGTACCCATCCCTAAATCAAGTCAGTTGGAGGATCATTTATCGAAGTTAAGACCTATTTCCTTAATGTCTTGTGTGTGTAAGTTATTTCACATAATGATGGCGAGACGCTTGGAATGGTTTGTTGAGAAAAATGAGGTTTTATCTCGGAACACAGTAGGTTTTAGGAGAGGTCAGTCGTGTGCAGATTGTTTGGCTCGCCTAGTGTCTTACATTCAAGTAGGGTTCTCTAAAGATATGTCAACTTTGGCATGTTTCTTGGATATTGAAGGTGCATACAATAATGTGTCTGTAGAAGTAGTCGTTCGTAATTTAGACAGTTTAGGAGTTGGGTCTAATTTCTGTAATTATTTATGGGCTTTCTTGAGCGAGAGACATCTCATTCTTCGAGATGATGATATTGGTTTTTCTATGGAGCGTTGGACTGATAAAGGTTTGGCTCAAGGGGATCCACTGTCTCCCCTTTTGTTTAATATTGCTACTTATCGGATTTGTCAAAAGATAGAGAAGGTATTTATTTCTCAATATGCGGATGATTTTGTTTTATATGTTAGGTGTAGGAATTTACAAGATAGTGTTTGTATAATGCAAGATTCTTTGGATATAATGGTAAATATTTTGGACACGTTAGGGTTAGATGTTTCGGCTAGTAAGTCAAAATTTTGCATATTTAGTAAAGGTCGTAAAATTCACCATGTTGATCTCGATATACGTGGTAATCAGTTGTGTTCTGATCTTACTATGAAGTACTTAGGAGTGTGGCTAGATAGATCGTTGCGTTGGGGAAAACATATTGGATATGTTGTGGAAAAAACTCAAAAATTTCTTAATATTTTAAAAACTTTGGCTGGAGCTTCTTGGGGAGTTCATCCTAGACACCTGCGTAGATTATATATGTCACTGATTCGTAGTAGGATGGATTATGCATGTTTTTTATACGACAATAGTGCCAAAACGCATTTATATAAGCTTGAGAAAGTTCAAAATCAGGCGTTGAGGGTCGTTGGAGGGTTTATTAGATCATCACCTATTCATGTTATGGAAAGTGAGCTTTGTATAGTTCCTTTACATATCAGAAGGCAGTTTTTGGCTTCAAAATTTTGTTTAAAAACGTTAACTTATTCGAATAGTCCGACTATTGATGTGGTCCGTGAGTTGGAGTTCTTAAGCCACAGTGGTTATTGGAGCGGGAAAAAGAAACCTTTGCTGGCTGAGGTTTTAGAGGAGGTCTCAGATGAACATATTCATGCGTCATATCCTTTACAGATGTTTCAATTAGATGTGTGGGTGTCTAAATTTGAGTTGGACAATGTGTTATTTTGCAATCTTGAGTGCGTTGTAGGTGCAAAGCGTTCTTACAATCCTTATTCTCTTCGTGCTGAAGTTATCTTAGAGCTGGAAAGGAAATACCATGGTTTTTATAAACTTTTTACTGATGGTTCAAAGTGTGGTGACAAGATAGGAGCAGCTTTTTTTGATCCATTTAATGGTAAAAAGGCACAGTTTAGGATTTCTTCTGGTGTATCTGTTATGTCCGCGGAGCTTTGTGCAATCTCTGAGGCTTTGTTATATGTGGAAATGTTGAGTTATAGTAATATTGTGATCCTTACTGATAGCAAAAGCGCCATTCAACATATAGCTCGATGTGCTTCGGGCGAAAGGTGTTTTTCATTGGCTTACAAAATTTTAGAGCGTATTAGTGTTATACAGGGATCTGGAAGATGCCTGAGATTGCAGTGGATTCCGTCACATATCGGCTTGGGAGGAAACGAGGAGGCTGACCGCCTGGCCGCAACGGCCGCTTTTGATGGTGCTGAGACTGTGATTGCTCCTGATTTCTCAGAGGTAGTCACTCGGTACAAAAGCAAGTCTTATGGTCGCTGGAAAGAATACTTTGATGAACGGTCTCGTGACAAAGGTATTTGGTACAGGACTATTCAGTGTCAGCCTCCTCGGGTGCCTTGGTTCGACTGTACTCGGCTACGCAGAGCAGAGGTTGTCAGCGCGCATAGGCTTCGGTCCGGACATGTTCCTTTAAATCAGTTTGCACATCTCATGAGGAAAGTGGAGTCGCCCAACTGCGAAGAGTGTGGGTCAGTAGAGGATGTGCAACATTTTTTAATGGAATGTGTTCGGACTCGTGCAAAGAGGGAACAGTTGTTTATACACTTTGGTATTAACTGTTCAAATGTTGGCATCTTCCAATCCATATTGGCAGAGCCTTTGTCAGAGGTGGCTAAATTTGTTTATGGTTTTTTTTCTAAATGAGCCTTTCCAAATTTGGTAGCCTTTTTTTTTATCAACCTTTTTTTATGTGTTATTTTGGTTAGTGTTGTTGTAGTATTTAGGCCAGCTGGAGCTGACATGTTCAAGGTTGAACAAAGCTTCTAAATAAATAAAGAGAAAAAAAAAAAAAAAGTACCTCATACATTCTGCTCTCTTAAATAAAAAGGATGGAGGAGGAGTTAGTAGGTGGAAATGGAAATGGGCCTGGTCACGTATGTCGGAGAACGGATAACCGCTGGAGTAAGCGTGTTCTGGAGTGGAGACCGCGTCTTGCAAACGTAGCGCGGGACTCTGGCCAGATGGCGGGATGACTTGCGTAAGAGGGCCGGCAGCTACTGGATGCATAAAGCATTAGAGCGGGCTCTGTGGCGTTCCTTGGGAGACGCCTGTGTCCAGCAGTGGACTGCAACGGGCTTATGATGATGATGATGATGATGAAATAAAAAGGATGCATAACATGCAATTTGACAGTCAAAGTAAATTTAACCCTCGATCTTAAGAAATAACGTCACTAATACATACGCGGTTCTATGAGACATACGCCCTTTTTTTTAAAGAGGGCAGCATTGCCCCTTATAAAACAAAAGACAGTATCTCACATTCTATAACCAAAACAGATTCAATCTTTCCCGTTAGTAATAAAGTGGCAATTGCTACAGGAGTTTTATCTGAGATGCTGCCATTTGTCAGGGCAGTATATTGTTCTAAACAGCTTGACACTTCCAGCCAATGAAAGTCGACGAGTTAAGACATAAATTGCTCACTAGAGCAAACAATAAATCTACATCGAACAAGCCCCTCGGGAGGCACCGGACAAATCTGGGGGAAAACTACGACGGGGATCGAATCTTAAATCGTGATCCAGTTTGGAAGTCAGCTGTGTAACTTAAAAATCAGCAGCATTGTTGGCATTGTTATGTTCCGTTGTGGACATAAAACTGGGTGTGGACATAAATCTCTCAAAAACAACGGACGAGCGAAATCGCAGCGGCGAGTACACACATTTTAGCGCGTGCATTTTCAATCAAGCAGCCTTGTACGTTCGATCCATCGGCAGAAACCATGCTGCTAAATTGAAAATGCACGCGCTAAAATATGTTTTGTTCGCACTGACGGGACTACTTAAACTCGCCGCTTGGACATTGATTCGTTCGTCCGACGACCGTCGTTATTGAGATCACTACCCAGGTTGGGCAAAAATGCTTTCGTATGTTTGTTCGGATGTTCTCCTCTGCTGGTCACATTTCTCAACAGTTTCTCGTGAAATTTTGTGAGCTGGTTCGATAATTATATGGAATTTTTGTCGATTCAGTTTTTGAAATTCTTCAAAATGGCTGAATGGGGCTTTTTCCGATTACAAGCTTATTTGCGGTGTTGGAAAGCTGACCGCGTGATATGTTGATGTATGGGGATAACAGTTTTTTAACGTCAAAGTTTAAGCAACAGTCGGTTTTTTTAACTTCTTTAATTCCCTCATACAACAATCCTGCTTTATCATCGCATTCAATCCGATTTTATGAAAGTCAGCTAAGCGAGCAGCCACAAGCGTTGAAAACTTTGAGAGACTTAATCAAAAATTTAAACGGTGTAGTTTTGCGGTGTAGCTTAAAATGAGGGAAAATTATTATTCAAACCAAAATGTCAGATTTCAGATACTTATACTTATAGTCTTATAAATGGCGTGACTCTGCACAAAATAATATGCGATTGAGGTATTTTGAGGTTATTTTTTGTATTGCTTTGACAGCTGTCATAATCATGACTTTTATAAATAAAGGTTATAGGTACAGTATGTTGAGCATACCTAGAACCTTGTCATTGTGACTGCCATAGCTATTTTCATACTTGCCATTTAATGTTAATTTTGAAGTTTACTATGACAGTGCACTAAAGTGCTTAAAATTGCGCACATACCTCATTTACAGAATAAAACTTATACCAATTTTCACTTGGTATCCTTTTCACACTCTCCACAGAATTGGGAAAAGTGCACCTAAAGAAAAACCTAACATAATCTGCGTGGTTGCCGGGTTAGAAAAGTGCCACTCCATGTCTTCCCGTGGATGTCGTAAGAGACGACTAAGGGAATAAAGGCTGTGTAGTACTGTTAGGCGATGGGCTTGCAACCTGTCACTAATACGCTGGTAAACATCTTAGCCTGAGTGTGCAAAATGTGGCTACAGAATTATTATCGTTTTTAGAGTTGTTACTAATTGTGTAGCTCTGCCTACCCCACTCTGGGAATATACCTCGCTCTTTCATCTTTATTTGAAGAAGTAGCCTAAAAGTGTGATTGCTATTAAAAATAATTTATTTAAACAAAAACTGAAGCTATTAGAAACTAAATAATTTAAGTAGGAATCTAAAATCAAGAGAATTCCAACCCAGAATCCACGAACAATTAAAATTCTCAATCACTCTTGTTTCGTGTTAAGCCATTCTTCCAACGACATGTTGTAAACCGCGCTTCCGGTTTTAATTAGTCCGGGCTGGTTTGCCCACGCCTGGAGTTTCAAATTGTTTGGGAATATTATGCTATTTATTTTAAGGTTGTATGTAATGTGTTTGCGGAAGTTATAGTCGAATGTCGCTTTCATACAAAATCCCTGATGTAGTGGAGATCTCTTCTATTATACCTATTAAACGGCTAAACCAATTTTCATGAGCAGACATAGGAATATTCGGGGCAAAATTAAATGACAATTAGGGATTAACTCAATTATCGATGCTATTCCCATAATACTAGTGATCGCTCCAAGTTTTGTTTGTAAAGATAAAATTCTGGTAATTCTTTATTTTGAATGGATTTTGTAACTTTCACTCATCATTCGATGGTTCGGTCATTTGGAAAGGATGGATGAAAGAAGATTGACGAAACAAATATACAGATCGAAAGTGAGTGGACGGGGAAGGGCCCACCCTAGGCGTGCTTTTTCGAGTCAAATCGGAGAAATACTGGAAAAAGGCCGAATCTTAAGTACCCGAAACCGACGTGCGTGTATGACTCGATGTATGAATGTGGAAGAAGCGAAAGAAATTTGTCAAGATCGTAGCAAGTGGAAAGAAGTGGTCTCTGCCTACCCCTCTGGGAAACAGGCGTGATTTAATGTATAATAAATATAATAAATAACTATAAATATCAGGGGACAATCTCACACCAATTGACCTAGTCCCAAACTAAGCTCTAGGCTTGTACTATGGGTACTAGACAACGATATAAATACTTACATAGAGAAATATATACTTAAATACATTAGAAAACATCCATGACTCAGGAACAAATATTCGCGCTCATAACACAAATATCTGCCCTTACCGGGATTCGAACCCAGGACCGCTAGCTTCGTAGGCAGGGTCACTACCAACTAGGCTAGCGCGTCGTCAAATGTATGTATGCTCTCATCATCGTAATATTATTTATACGCCTAACAAATTCTGATTGTTTATTTTAACAATAGTAAACGGGACAGTCTCTCTAAAATACACAATAAGAAAAAGAGCACATGTTCCAGGGCTATCTCCATTCAAAATGTCATCCAAATCCGTCCAGCCGTTGCAGTGTCAAGTAGTAACAAACTAACACACACAAACTTTTGCATTTATAGTAGGATTGCTACATATTGGTTAATAGGCTGGGATCTGTACAATTATCTCTTCTCCTTGCAATTAAATACTTTTTTTCGTGTAGGCTTAAAATTCTTACGATTACGTAACTCCTCGAATATTCAACACAATCTTTCCAGAAGATGGGTGTAGCAGCAAAAACATATTTAAAATAAAACTGGAAAAGTTATTATTAGATACTTTACAATAAATTGTAGTACCTACTCTAATGTTGTCAATTCTTAGCATTAGGTGCATGCGGAATGTTAAAGTGAGTGCATAATCGCCAATAAACGTAAGTTTGGCGAGATGTTTAATTAAAATTGTACCTACTTACCGCACTTTTTTGGAATAAATAAAAATAAAAATAAATAAAATTCTCCTGTAAATAACTTGTTTTTAAATGTCCAATATCCTTTCCTAATCGGTTGATGGCACATTTAATTTACTTTTACTGCGTACCGCAAATGAAACGTGGGACGCAATATGAAAATTATGCAAACGTCAAATTACAAATTGGCCTTTTTTGGGGTTCCGTTGCGAAATTAACAGTCTTGTTTGGACCGAAGTTTGAGAATCACGTGAACAAACCGCGTTCGCGTGCCCGTCATAAAATATACGTTCCCAAGACGTCTTAAGAGCCGAGCGCCGAGCGTACGCCGGATGTACAGTGGCGCCCTCATTACTATTATTGTGTTTTCTAATAAACAAGTATTTTCTTGAAATTGGACAAAATGTTTTTGTACTACAAATGAAAACACAACTTATACGGTATATCATAATTATAGTTTAATAACAATTCACTTTTGAGTTATTAACTTAACGGAAAAAAGTGGCCACCTTTTCCCGTTAAGCTGACTACTCAAAGGGTAATTGTTATTAAAGTTTGTTACGTATCCCATAAATTGTGTTTTTACTTGCGCTACAAAAACGTATCGTCTGATTGCAAGGAAATGCTTTAGTTAATTAGAAAACACAATAATAGTAATGAGGGCGCCACTGGACGCTCGACGTTTGCTCGGCGCAGTCTTAAATATCTACCTATAAACCTCTCAGCCAGATGAGAGAGTTGTAGTCAGCCTCGGCGTATACTTTGTATGAGTAGGAAGAGTACGAAAGATATACTTCCCTCTCTTTGTACTCATATAAGGTCGACTATGGTCTCTGGCTGACCAGAGGTGACTTGACCTTAAGTAAGACTTTAGTGTATTGTTGTCTAGTACCCATAGTACAAGCCTAGAGCTTAGTTTGGGACTAGATCTATTCATGTGACATTGTCTCCTGATATTAATTGTAGCAAATTTTGTGCGGAACCATAAATGTGAGAGTTTTTCTTCGCAAACGTTTTTGTGAAGACTCGTAGGCGGGCATTTCTTGTCAGTATCGAAAACGTTAATGTTATAACTTTTAAAACTCATTATCGCTTCCACAGTTCCAAGGTTAGGTGCAGATATTGCTTTCTCATAGAGTTCTTACTTTTGTTATAAGATTATAATAAGTTACGGTCAAAAGTTTCTCATTTTACTATCGACTGTACTAACAATGATCGATTATGAATTTTCTATAAAAATCCAGCCAAATGAGTCCAAACCAGATGGATTTAAGTTCTATTTTGTATGATAAGGAGAAGGCATACAATCTTTTAGGCCACCTGTGGGGTTATTGTGACGTATGCGCAATTCATTTTACACTGAGAGAAAAGGACAGAGTTATGTAACTGCTATAGCTCCGTCGTTTACGCTCACCGTAAAATGAACTGCATATCCATCTCATAATAACCCTTCTGATGGTAAATGAGATCTAAAACCCATAGACATCTTGAGACTGCGATCTTAAGACTTCGAAATGCGTTGCCAACCGTTGATTGATGGAATGCTGAAGTAATTTCACCGATTGTCTTATCCCTACACCGAAACACAACGGTGCGACCACGGCTACACTGTCCAGTTGAAGAGTTCCTATATCAACCATTCTTCTCCATTTTGACATTGTTCGTACTATGTTAGTTACAAGTAATTGTAATGTCATGTGTGTTAATGAACTCTTAATGAAGGTTTATCAAATTACTAAATTAAAAAAGAACATATATATACGTTTAGTCGACTCTACTGTATAAGTAAGCAAATAATTTTTACGATTTTTTTACCGCCATCGATCTTAATTCAACAAAATTTTTTTTGGAAAGGATATCTTTAAAGTTTTTGTCATAGCAAACCCTATTTAACTATGTTTAAGAGAATGCACGAAATTCCCCTAATCGTACCCTGGCCTTGTTTCCTTTGTTCATTGTCCCCCACGTCACCCCACTTCAAGGTCGGCAAATCAAGATTGATACGTTGTGGTTAAAGGTTCCTCAATTTGTTAGAAGCTGGAATTTGACGCGTGTCCTTGAGTTACTTTACAATTTATTTAATCAAACACATGAAAAAGGTTAATAATTCTGTACAGTATAACACAATCAATATGGCGTGTCGTGAATCATCGTTCGCGCAGACACGAACAACGATTCCGATGATTTCCAAAAACACGATTAACCCTTAACTACCTACCTGGGTCATACACAATCACAAAAACAAAAGTTGTCTCTCCTGTGGTCAATAGTTAAGGGCTTGTGTGCATATAAGTTAATTATGCTTTTATTTGATAGGACTATAGTTGACGTGACGCCGTTTATGCGGATGTGGGTTCACCCAGAAAATTAGGCCTTAAACACGTTAACTTCGGGTATGTCCACAGGAAAGACGGGAACCTAAATCTGTGTATGACCCACCTACTATTTTTATCACACAAGCACCTACCGCCCGTCCTTAGGACGGCTACATAATATCACCCTTATAAATTAAATGTTGTGGATTGTATAGGTAATTTGAAACAGAAACAACAAAATAGACAAAACAAATTATTAATTAACCTAATAATAACATCAAAAACATGAACATAACATACTTTGTTCTTAAAACATATGGCACCGGTCCTTAATTTTACTCTAGGAACTGTATATCCTTTGAAAGGTGAGATGAACTAAAATTTGAGCTTTTTAAAAAGATTCAAGAAATAATTTCTTATTATTCAATAATCAACAAAGCTAAATAACAATATAACAATATGAAAAAGGCAGTATTTTTATAAAATTGCAGACTACGTAGTTACTGCTTTTTGCGGCAGTTAATGCACAATTTATTCGAAAATTCTTGGCAAATTTATTTTTTGCATTCGAAACACATGTACTGGGTTCAGCGTTTTTTCTTCGGGTCACAAGTGGAGCAGGTTTTCCGTACTTCCAACCGTTCTTCAACACCACTAGTGCTTTGGAGTGCTGGTAAATGATCGTTGTTAATTACTTAACCACCTAAGATCCGTCTCCGAGACCCCTAATAAAATAATACGTATGCACCTACCACCCGTCTCAGAGACGGTCGGATGCAGAAATATACTCACCAAAACTAAACGCGTGCACGACCGACCTCGGTGGGCGATGACGCAGCTCTGAGGCAGGAGGGGGGAAAGTACAAGGACACAGACGTTTCTAGGATGTTCGCACTTAGGTATAATACATTTTTAAAATTTGAATGAGCCTGTGAGACGGGAGGTAGGTGGTTAAGGGTTTAAAACTCACGATCAGACTTGTATGTAATAGTTATAAGGTGCAAATTAAACTGCATCTATATTTTTCCATTTCACTCACGCACGTTTGACGGCTGACTGAATGACACGCGCGCGTCAACATGGCGTCACTAATAACCAATAATAGCACAGAATACAACCGCGCAACGCGTGGATCATGCTGATTGGTTCCCGCGCTTCGAAAAAATTACATCTGCGCAGGTACATCGGTAAGTCATATCAGTTGTATTTTACTGTATCTCAGAGCAAAACAGACTTAAACCAATTTTTACATACTCGCGACTTTAACTTAGAAGACAGACGTGTAAAAGAGCTCTAAAGTAGACAATTCACTGAATAAATAATAATAATAATTGTTAAAGACATACAAATAATAGAATTAGGGACAAACGGAACTAGTCCCAAATTAAGATCTAGGCTTGTACTCAGGGATTGAAAACCGGTTTATTTTCCGTAGCGGTTAAAGCCACACTATGAGAGCCTAACCCATAATAAAGGTTACGCTCACAGGGAGCGAAATGCATTTACCGGTTAGAGAGCGCTCCTTCCGTGTGAGCCGAGACAAGGGTGAATGACGGAAGCGCTCTCTAACCGGTTATAACCGGTAAATGCATTTCGCTCCCTGTGAGCGTAACCGTAACCGTAATCCGTTGGAACGTAACCCAAATAATTAACCGGTTTAACCTAAATAAATACCGGTTTATTTGTAACCGGTTACAATCCCTGCTTGGACTATTAGGTACGATCACCAGCAATAATACATTATCCAACGTTGGGCTCAAAAATATCTGACACGTCTGTATTACTAGAGCGAGTCATATATTTTTGAGCATAATGTTGAATAATATAAATTATTGCTGCTGACTGTACTAGACATATATTACATAGGTACTTACGAGTAAGAATACAGAAAAAATACATCATGTATGATTAATACGTAATTTTTTTTTGTTTTATAACAGCTTTCGTGTTGCTAACTCAAGTTAACACTTAAGGTAAACGTTTTATCTTGAGTCGGAAATATTAAAGTAGCGCTCCGTCTTAAGTAGCGTATCGAAATCAAGATTGCTGTATAAAATAAACACGCTCGTTTATGGTATTTGGTGTTATTACTAATCCCTGCATTCGAAATAGGTCTAAGTTATAAAACTATGTACTTACTTATTAAACTACTCAATAACAAGTCAAACAAAAAGCAATGCCATAAAAAATCCAACTGCTGCTAACCGACTTTTCATCACTATGAATCCTAACCCCCTTACTTATGAACGAGGAATAAGCTTGGTATACATTATGCCATGCTTTGTCCTTATCTATAATTGTGACGTTTGCATCTGACAGAAAGTGACAAAGCATGGCATAAACTACTCCAAACTTATTCCACGTTTATAACTAAGAGGGTATAATGATCACTCAAAGTGAAAAATTATGAAACAAACCTAAATATGAATTTTAAATACGAATTCAATGATACATATCGTTCATTGAATACAAAACGGGCACATTCCAAAATGAGTCAGTGTTACATTTTAAAATTAGAATCTATTCGTATAAGATTTTCAATGTAAGAGCAAATTATTTTGGAATGTGTCCGTTTTGTATTCAATGAGCGATATTTTGATTGGTGTCATATCATAACGTTGACAATACGATTACGTCGATAACACGTCAAAAGCAATATACTTTATACCTATCACGTAACACAGAGCTTCAGATCGTCTCCTTTGACATTCAATCAATCAATCAATATATATTTATTTCGAATAACAAGATCCATACGAGTGTTAGTAATTATGTCTTAATATCCATCTTATCCATTAACCTACCGCCAAACAGCAGTGTTCGCATTGTTGTGTTCCGGCTTGGGGATAAGACAGCCGGTGAAATGACTAGCATAGAGGCATTCCATCTTAGTCCTCAGGGTTGGCAACGCATTTGCAGTCTTAGGATTGCATTGCAGTCTTGTGAATGCGAATGTCTATGGGTCACAGTTTCCACTTACCACCAGGTGGCCTGTGTGCTCGTTTGTCTACGCTATGACATAAAAAAAAAAATAGTGTTGGTGTAATCATAATTATAATTATCATTCACACACGCTAGGGAAAGACGAACAACTATTATTTATTATATTCGATGTCAAACTATAACTATATCGAAAGAGAATAGGCCCCCTGGCAAGGGGCCAGCGTCAACAAGTAAATTTACTGGAAAATGGCCGCTTATGGCGGAAATGTATATTATTAGGTCACGGTTCCGCTTTCGATAAAAATATTGCCACAATCATAATGTAATAGTCATGTTTATTTTCTTACTTTCATAAGTTATACTTAACTATAACTACCCTGTAGGCGTGTAGTACTGTTAGGCGATGGGCTTGCAACCTGTCACTAATACACTGGTAAACATCTTCGCCTAAGTGTGCAAAATGTGGTTACAGAATTATCAATAAGTTTTTAGAGTAGTTGGAAATTCTGTAGCTCTGCCTACCCCACTCTGGGAATAAAGGCGTGAGTTTATGTATGTATAACTACCCTCTCTCGAGCGTGCAATATGCACACCGATTGCGTAACGATTTTTGTTCAACATTGCCCTTTGTGCAAATGCGCTCTTTTAAAAATAAAAAATGTTTTATAGGAAGCTACAAAGTCAAGTCGTATTTAAAAATTTTGAGATGATCTTGTATCTCTAGGTGAATATAATTGAAAAATATATATAGGATAACGACGTCAATTAAATTTAATGCTTGTTTAGTGACGTGGTGTCTTATACTATTGCTATAGCAAAGAATGTGACAGCAGCAACTCTAATCAAGCATTAAATTTAATTGACGTCTATGAGTACGACAGTAAGTATATAATCTAAAAAACCAGGTTCCTGCAGCTGCACTGGGAAGAAAGTTATGAGGTTGGAAATTAAGGCGTAATAAACTAAAGTATTGTCTTGAAATTGGATGAAATGTTTTTGTACTAAAAAATAAAAAAACACAACTTATAGGGTATATCATATAGTTTAATAACAATTCACCATCGAGTTATTAACTTAAGGGAAAAAAGCGGCCACCTTTTCCCGTTAAGCTGACTACTCAAAGGGTAATTGTTATTAAAGTTTGTTACGTATCCTATAAATTGTGTTTTTACTTGCGTTACAAAAAAGTATCGTCTAATTCCAAGGGAATTCTTTAGTTAATTAGAAAACACAATAATAGTAATGAGGACGCCACTGGACGCTCGGCGTTTGCTCGGCGCAGTCTTAATATCAATTAAAACGACATGCCACACAATGGGTTGAAAAACGTGCGTCGCTCAAATTTAAAATCACAACGTTGCGACGACGCACTCGCAACACTCGCTGTAAGAAGTCTCGCTTCGCTCCGCATGACCTATTAAAAATGGCTGAACAATAATTTACATACAAATTGAAATTAAGGCACAACGGGCCGTATTTCATCCAAATGTCCGAATGGAAACTAATTATTTTTGCTAATTAACGCGGGTTTAATTAAAGTATTTTGTTTTCATGATAAGAACTTCATCATCGTTATTTTTACTAAGGAAGAGGCGAGGTTTTATTTAAATTTGTCTTAAGAAGATGAGCTTTGTTATCATGTTTATCGCGTGACATAATGTGGATAATGCATCCGTCACTCTCGTACTTATGTACGTATGTATGTAAACTCTTTATTGCACATAAACAATTACAAGACATGTTTGCATCAGTATAAATAATGTTTTTTTATGGTTTAGAGAAGACAAACGAGCACACAGGCCACCTGATGGTAAGTGGAAACTGTGACCCATAGACATTCGCATTCACAAGACTGCAATGCAATCCTAAGACTGCAAATGCGTTGCCAACCCTGAGGACTAAGATGGAATGCCTCTATGCTAGTCATTTCACCGGCTGTCTTGTCCCCAAACCGGAACACAACAATGCGAACTCTGCTATTTGGCGGTAGGTTAATGGATAAGATGGTGGTAGCGATCCGGACGGACCCTGCACATGGTCCTACCACCCGTAAAACAGAAGGCGAACATAGGCGAACTTATCCCATGTACGTATACTTATATACGTGTCAGAAAGTGACGGATGTTTTATTCACGTTATGTCACGCGAGAAACGCAGTCATGTTAGGCCCCAGGGTAAGAGTCTTAATCAAACATACATACATTAAATCACGCCTGTTTCCCAGAGGGGTAGGCAGAGACCACTTCTTTCCACTTGCTACGATCTTGACAAATTTCTTTCGCTTCTTCCACATTAATACATCGAGTCATGCACGCACGTCGGTTTCGGGTACTTAAGATTCGGCCCTTTTCCAGTATTTCACCGATTTGACTCGAAAAAGTACGCCTAGGGCGGCCCCTTCCAACCCGTCCACTCACTTTCGATCTGTATATCTCTTTCGTCGATCTTAATCAGAGGTTTTCAAAGACACCCGGCTTGCACTACTGTCTTTTTAGGGTTTTATACCTAACTAAAGGTAGCCCGACGTATCGCTATTATAAAATATGCCTAGTCGATGCACAACCTTTAACTTTTCTCAATCTCTCAAGGGTTAGCTGGAAGAGATCCCTTAAAGATCCCTTATAAGTTCGCCTTTGTACATGTTTTTTTGTAATGTTCATTGTATTGTTTTTCTTTTTCTTTTGTACAATAAAGTGTTTACATACATACATACATACATATGCTTACGCTGTCCATCCGTCCGTCCGTCCATCCTAACTTTAAAGATTTTTATCACAATAAATGTTATTACAGTGGATTTACATTTTTTTTAAATGATTAATAAAAGTTTTTTTTCAACCTATTAATAGATGCTTGCGCTTGCGCATCGCTCCAAGAGTCCTATGGAAGGTCTAAAAAAGGGCTGTTTTTTTTGAACAAATAATTATGTAATTTTGGCTATGTAGATGTAGCTTAAAGGAGGATGTGACGCTTACACGTTATAATGACAAGTTAATTACGAAAAATTTAAGCTTTTTGCGCTCCCCATGTAATAAAAAACGCCCCCTTAGTGAAGCGCACACCACTACCAAAAATCCTGCAATATAATGGACATTGCGCAAAGGCACTTTATATTTGTTTTTGCATTTTTCCCTTTATTCAAACAGCCGTGTAAAAAAATATCCTCATCGCTTTGAAATGTAACTAGAGATTCCGGACATATAGGTTCCGTAACGGCCTGAATTTTTTCGACTGCTAATATCGACGTTCGGAATTCACCAAATTAACAGCGCTCAAACGGACGGACGGCCCGAGAATTTTTACCCAATTAAGTTGAAGTTACGTCATGTAGAAAAAATCTATCAGCTATAATATGTATATATAGTTCCGTTGTGCCGGAAACCGGAAACTCGTAGTCCCTACTGGCTTTATAGCCTCCGGGCTTTGCAGGAGTGACAAAACAGGCTTGTTTTTTTACGGCACGGGGTAGCACGTTTTTTTTTGGGTTTACAATGTAAGAGGGGGATGTTTTTTATTACTTGTTTATTTAATTGGGTCTCATTGGATTTATGTTTTCCAAAAATTCGGGTTATTAGGTTCAAAGATTGATGCGAAATATACAGTTTTATAGTGGTAATTTTTGTGGGAGTGAAATATCCCCCCATCTAACAGTTAAATCACAGTAGTACTATGTAATACCGAAGTAAAAAGGTAACTATTACAGCTAAGTGGGCTTTACAACATACATATAATATATATACTCGTATGTAGACATTAAATCACGTCTGTTTTCCAGAGGAGTAGGCAGAGACCACTTCTTTCTACCTACTATGATCCTGACAAATCTCTTTCGCTTCTTCCACATTCATACTATGAGTCAAATTATCAAGCTGAAGAGTTGGTTTGTTTGAGTGTTTGTTTGTTTCCTTGAACGCGCTAATCTCAAGAACTACTAGGCCAATTTGAAAAAATATTTCAGTGTTAGATAGCCCATTTATTGAGAAAAGCTACAGGCTATAATATCATACTCACATAAACCGAAGCGAAGCGAGGGCGGGTCGCTAGTTAACGAATAATAGTATTGCTTTAGTAGCTTGACACGCTCCTGTGGGTCTAGTATGGCTGCGACTATATCGCGTGTCAACTGTGGATAAAGCATCCGTCACTTTTTGACACGTGTACTTATTTACCTGTTAGAAGGTGACGGATGCCTTATCCAAAATTTATCACACGGCCCCCTGGCCGGTTCTTAGGCTAGGAATATTTCAAAATACAATAAAAGAAGTAAAATCCGTAACAAAATTACACCATTTTAATCCTTACCTCCTAGAACACTAAGTGGAAGTTGCAACCGAATCAGCAACAGGCTAGCAACAGATGACAAACGAAAGTAATAAAACCATTCTCTTTTAGCCTCTCATCGCTGGAGAGATCAAAAAGCATAACTACGGTATAAGTACAATTCAGAATACACCCTTATTATAGAACAATAAAACACAAGTTTCGGCCACTAAAATGGACAGATATATGACTGTATTAATTGAATTGGGGTAAAGTCACCAGTGTGGTCAGCCACATGCAGTCGGCCTCTGCCTATAATTTGTATGAGAAGAGTACGAAAGATAAATTTCCCACTCTTCACACTCATAAAATATAAGGTCGACTATTTACATGATAATCTTAAGTGTATAAGTATAGGAATTTACTTGTAATTTTATTTTATTTACATACATACATACTATTGGTCTCTGACTGAGCACTGATGCCTTTACCCTATACTTCTTTTAATTTGTACTTATCTAAATGAAGACAAACCTAGCTCTATTAAAGGGATCGCAACGGGTTACTCATGTGAACCTCCCATCCTCCCATCTCCTCTCCCATCTTTGCGGTGCCCATCAGGGTTCATAATGAGCTATTCTAATGTTAACTTCTAAGCTAGTAAGTAAGATCCATGTAAAACATTATGATTGCAATAAATGATTCAGTATTGAGTATTGAATAAAGTTGATTATCGCTCGACATGGTCAAATATGTTTTTTTTACCAGGTTCTTCGTAAAAACTCGCTTGGAGTGGAAGAGATTCGTGAGCATCGTAATCGCTGGGATTGAGTTGTATGTTTTTGATTTTTCATTCACTTGAATGAACTGAGTATGGTAAAAATGACTATGGTGTTTTAAATTGATAAAGGTATTGTAACATAATTATACTCTGGAATAGCATGCTAAAATACATGCATGCTTGTGAACTGTTTACATTTACTAGCAATAAGCGTGCTAGTTTTTAGTTTTAGTTTTTTTGTTATGAATTCAAGCTGAGCAAGTGAAATGTACAAAGCTGTCATGAGATTTTAGATTTATTTTAATCATCATCATCATCATCATCATCATGTCAGCCGAAAGACGTCCACTGCTGGACATAGGCCTCCCCCAAGGCTCTCCACTCAGACCGGTCTTGTGCTTTTCGCATCCACTGCGTTCCCGCGATCTTCACAAGGTCGTCACTCCATCTTGTTGGAGGCCTACCTACAGCTCGTCTCCCGGTCCGCGGACGCCACTCAAGAACCTTCTGACCCCATCGGCCATCAGTCCTGCGAGCAATGTGCCCAGCCCACTGCCACTTAAGTTTAGCTATTCTTCGGGCTATGTTTATTTTAATATAAACTTATTAAAGAGGATGCTGTTTCTTGCATGGGGCGCACGCGTTCTAAAAGATAGTCTAGTTCATATAAATCGATTATTCATAAACTTTAATTGGCAAAACAGTTCTTTGGCATAATGCATTTTTAAAAACTTTTATTTAACTTGCAATGTATGATGACCCACTTCCCGGTTTCCGATGAAGCTGAAAATTTGCATACACGTTTAGTTCTGATGACAATACAATAATATAGTACCGTCGAAATGGTCTGATGATGGAGACTCGGGGTGGTCACACGTGATAAGCCCGTCGCGTTAGGGCTTTTTAGAATCGTCTTGACAAATAGATGACGACTATGCAGAAAAAGTACAGTCAGCAATAAAAGCTTGTCCCAAAAATGAAATTTTTGACAGAAAGTTATTGTAGTTACCGACTTTTGGCATAAACAAACAGTAAGTAGCATACGTGGTTATCGCGGGGGCCAAAACAAATCTATGAAAGAACACATATAACAGAATGTCTGTTTAGTATAAACGGAATATTTTGCCTATACATTATAAGCCTCCAAGTTCTTCATATCTAGCACGACATTTTCGCTGGAAAAGGTCAATCAAACTTCTCTCACACTGATTAAACGCTTACCTCTAAGTCAACATGTCAACTTGAATAAAAAAAATTTTTATGTCAAATCTAGTATTTTGCTCCAAAAGTAGTTTTAATTTTTAAATAAGTATATGTTTTCCATTTGCAATCAAATTTAATTAAGATTTTGTATGTTTTTGTACATATCAAATCAATCAAGAATGACAAATGTCTTAAGTAGCAGGAAAAGTGACTGGAGAGGTTAACGTTAGGATTCCGTAGCAAATTTGTTTAAATATGTACTACTAATCAAGTTAAGTACGGAGGTAAGAAATTAAAACTTGATACATTTTGAACTGGTAGGTATAAACGTTTCTAGATACGAGTGTCACTTCTGTTATTGCCTATTTGTCATAATCATAATCTTTCAGTACTGTCAAATCATTTTTGCTCCCGCGATAACGACGTATGGGAGTAGAAAAATGTTTGGTTTTTATTTGCCTTCTATTTTATTGTCCCAAATATTCCACATATCCCAGCAAAACGTAAAGACGTTATTTTTATTACGCATCATTCCACCAACAATGCCGAAATGTGAGTACCGCTTGAGCCCAACAAGTTTTAATGACGTTTAGAAATCGGCCCTCCTAAGCAAAAACGCATTAACTAAGATAGACCTGCTGTAGTAATATCAACCTTATTATTAAAGACATAGAATTGAATCTGGTTTGGTGATTTGGTTTAAGATACTGCTTTATGGGTTTAGGAGGGCAGAAATGCCGTGATTGGATAACTTTGAGCTATTCTACCAGGGTTACATAATAACAGAGTAGTGCTAAGTTTACGGAGAGAAATTAGGTTTACGCAATAAGACTAGGTCTGAAGTCCAGGATACACTAGGCCGGTTTTTCAAACTAGGATAGTAAACTAATGGCAATAAGCCATCTTATCTTTTTAACCTGCCGCCAAGTAATAGTGTTCGCATTGTTGTGTTCCAGTGTTTGGTAGGTCTGATGCCCGGGGTATATAAGGCTAATTTTTCAACCGAGGGTAGTAAACTAATGGTAATACTTAAATGGTTACCACCATCTCCTCTTTTGAACCTGCCGCCAAGTAACAGTGTTCGCATTGTTGTGTTCCAGTGTTTGACAGGTCTGACGCCCGGGATATATGAGGCTAATTTGTCAAGCGAAGAGCCTATATAAGCTAGCTAGTAATCAATTAGAGCATGGCTTCTGTCGATAAGATCGAACGTATAAGGCTGCCTAATTGTGAATGCACGCGCTAAAATGTGTTTTGTTCGCTCTGGGGACCGATTTTTAACTTTCTAGCATTCGAAAGTTTCAATAGAAAGTGATAAAAAGTCCATGTCCGTCCAGTCGTTGCAGCGTGAAGGAGTAACAAACACACACACACACAAGTTCTCAAAGTAAGGGACGTCATCATGAGGGATATTGTCTGAAAGAGATCGCTAATTATCGATAATGACTGTTGTTTACCTTATTTCTAATTGTAAGTACCTAGTATTTCTCTGTAATGTTTTTGTTTGGTGTAAAATTACAACAAAGTGTTTTGTACAGTATTGTATACCAGGGGTTTAGAGGTATGTATCGCTCATTGAATACAAAACGGACACATTCCAAAATAATTTGCTCTTCCATTAAAAATCGTATTGCAACCGCTTCTAATTTTAAAATGCAACACTGACTCATTTTGGATTGTGTCCGTTTTGTATTCAATGAACGATATATCTACATGTTTAGTATTGTTACTAGAACCTCGAGCTCCTCAACACCCTGTAAACTTGAGTCGACAAAGACACCTCATTAAAACCGTTTGCTTTGTCAAACGCGTTCCCTACCAACTATCCCAAACTTTTCTCCATAGTGGCCGGATTACACGAGGCGAGCATTTCAACCCGGGAGAGTACCTATGCATGTAAATACTTGAGCTTGGCAGTATGCCATTATACAGAAAGCTATGAAGATTAATGCATGTGATATTAAAAACATTAAAAAAAATAACAGATGTTTGTTCAGTAAGCAAGCACGGGCACTATTACACTTTAGGAATCTGCCAGCGTTTCTCAAGAGGAAACTGTTGTTGAAAGGAGCGCAGCAAGAAACTCAACAGTTCTATCTCTAAGTTGGTACTAGCTGATAATGGCCGTAATGAAGGTAATTAATAATAAAACGTCGTTATCGCGGGAGCAAAAACGATTTGACAGTACTGAAGATTATGACAAATAGACAATAACAGAAGTGACACTCGTATCTAGAAACGTTTATACCTATGAGTTTAAAATGTATCAATAGTCTTTCTAATATCTTACCTCCGTACTTTACTTGATTAGTAGTACATATTAAAAAAAAATAGGTATGTAATCCTAACGTCAACCTCTTTAGTCACTATTCCCGCTAATTTAGACATTACCATTCTTGATTGATTTGATACCTATGCCCAAAAAACATATCTAAATTAAATTGGAGTGCTAATGGAAAATATTATGTTTAAACAATTAAAACTAGTTTTGGGTAAAAATACTGAATTTGACATTTAAAAAAAAACCACATGTTTTTTTAAATGGTTATAGGTACGCATTTACTCAGTGTAAGACAATTTTGATAGACCTTTTCCATTGAAAACTTCGTGCTAGATATTCCGTTTATACTAAACAGAAATTCTGTTATATGTCTTCTTTAATAGATAGACTGGTTGTTCACAATGGAATGCTGGCCCGTACCCTGATGTATGGTAGTGAATGTTGGGCGTGGCAGGACAAGCATAAAAGTCGTGTAAATGCAAATGAAATGCGCTCTTTGCGTAGTATGTGTGGTGTGAAACTGATTGATAGAGTAAGGAATGAAAAAGTCAAAGATAAATGTGGAATAAAAGAAGATGTAGTGACTAAGATTTCAAAAGGGCATGCTTCGATGGTTCGGTCATTTGGAAAGGATGGATGAAAGAAGATTGACGAAAGAGATATACAGATCGAAAGTGAGTGGACGGGTCGGAAGGGGCCGCCCTAGGCGTACTTTTTCGAGTCAAATCGGAGAAATACTGGAAAATGGCCGAATCTTAAGTACCCGAAACCGACGTGCGTGAAAGAAATTTGTCAAGATCGTAGCAAATGGAAAGAAGTGGTCTCTGCCTACCCCTCTGGGAAACAGGCGTGATTTAATGTATGTATGTATGTAAGTTATTGTTTAATGTCGCACAGCAAAAGAAGTTCAGTTTAGCGAGTAGAATCGTTCGTTGCATTTGAAGCCCCAAGGTCAGAGGCAGTCTGTACATGATATAGCTTAATAACCTCTAACCTTCTTCTTTAAAGGGGGCCACTTTTCTCCCTTTAAGTTCATAGGTCAATTGATGAATGTAGAGGAACCGGAAGTTGTATGTTTAGACCGGTGCACTTCGTGTTCCATTGTCTCTGCCTACCCCATTGGGAGACAGGCGGTCATGTCACGTACGAGTATGTATGTAATCCTTTCTTAGTACCTTGCTTGTGACTAGTGTTTAAAGTAACTTTATTTACATGCTTAAAAAAAAATCTCCAGTATTTGAAAGATCTGTATCTGTCATTACCCTGTACATCTTAATTTACCTGTATCTTAATGTTCACATTAAAGTATAGGTCAAAGATAATGCCTGTAAAATTCGCGTTTTATGAAACGCGACTGTTAATTTACATTAAGATACAGGGTAACGACAGACACAGATCTTTCAGATATTGGAGAAAACTTGTGATACTTATGCATGTAAATAAAGTTATGTTTGCTCGTGTGATCACACTTGTGTAGGTATTAATACACCAGTCTCATTATGCACCTGTTACATAAATACCTATTATATAACCGGCTAAAAGTACTAGCCTCGTGTAACCAAAGCTTTACAGATAAAATGACGCAACAGAGGTAACTCTTTATAAAGAGGCAAAATGTCTCACGAAAGACAAAGGATAATGTTGAAAATGTTACAAATAAAACAACAACTTAACACTTAAGCCTAAAGCATGAATTCGACGACAAAAAACAGTGACATAATACCTTTTGCCACCTTTACATATTAACGCCAGCGTAACCGTTGGAACATTGCCAGGCAATAAACGGAGTAGGCAGCCATGTTGAAAATTAATTGGTACTTTTGACAGTTTCAGGAACGAGCCTTGTAGTTTAAATTATCTTTGACAGGAGCCATTTGTAACGTGATAAGGACTGCAGGGTTTACGGTTATGCCTAGACCTCGTAAAAAGATGGAAATCCCTACTGACATTTCATCTTAACATAAATCCCTCGATGTAATGCGGTAACTATAGGATGCAATTTAACCGGTAATTAACCGTCTTGGTATGAAAATAACCGGTTATAACCGGTTATTTTCATTACCTAATGGTAACCCTTTCTTTCAGAGCTGATAGCTATTAAAAACCCTAAACAATTTTCATTACGCCTGGGTAAGAATCTTCCCGTTTGAGACATCTTGACATTGACATAATGACAGGTGACGATTCGGTATACATTGCAAAGTTAACACGCTGATACATCACTGGGATTCATATAAGCTGCGCAGTGTACGCTGAAATGTCACCTGTCACCTGTCATTGTCATGAAGGTGAAGTAGCGGGCTGGTCGCTATTGCTACCTAGTCCTAACGAGATATGGACTTAAAGTTTCTATATCTTTTTCAGTTTCGTTCTTAAGGCCTGATTTACATTGGCCAAGGACATGGACAATGGACAGTGGTAGTAGACAGTGCAGTAGTTAAACCGATCGGACAGTACCGAGTCAAGTTGCCTTACCAGTGAATCAGAATACTTTAAGACTGCATCGAGCGTCCAGTGGCGCTCCATTAATCAATGTATTTTCTAATAAACTAAAGTTGGTCTTAAAATTGGAAGATGGTTTTTTGTTGTACCAATGAATACACACAATATGAAGCATATTTAACAGACACTTTTTGCCACCTTTTTCCGTTAAGTTACTCACTCATTTAGTAAGTTAGGTTCGTTAGGTAACTTCAAATGCCCGAATGGCAAATTTCCCAGCAATAGGAGCCCCGCTATGCTGCGCTCCGTCGACATTGGCAAGACAGACATAAGATGAATAAAAAACGTTGTCATTTCTCGACTATTTGAGATTTGGTCGTAAAGCGATCTGGTCGTATAGTCTGGTCGTAAAGTAGCATTGTATAGGTAAATAAAATCATAAGTCTCTTACGTTTTGATTGATTACGTCACTATGACATAGCCCAAAATGATCTAGGAATAATAATAATAAAGATATTATAAGGGGACAATCTTACACCAAGCTTACTTTGGGACTAGGTCAATTATCTAGGCTTGTAAAACTATGGGTACTAGAAAACGATATAAATACTTACGTAGAGAAATATATACTTTAATACATAGAAAACATCCATGACTCAGGAACAAATCGCTGCTTATATGCAAAAGTGCCACAAAATAAAAACAGATATAGTTTGATTTAAAACTTAAAGTATAAGTAGCATTCCGAATTTAAATGCAACACAAACAATTTTGATTTGTGGCCCTTTAGTATTTAAGCAACGAAATATTCGCGCTCATCACACAAATATCTGCCCTTACCGGGATTCGAACCCAGGACCACTAGCTTCGTAGGCAGGGTCACTACCCACTAGGCCAGCGCGTCGTCCTCTAGGAATCAATTTCCTTTACTGTACATAATACATGTTGTTCACTAATTACAACAGCGCAGGTACTCGTTTGCGGTTTTGATATAAGTTGTGTTTCCGATGTTTTGAGAGTATTGCAATCGGCGGATCATTTCTCCCTGTCGTTATTACACAGTTGCACGATCGTTAATTAGGTTTAACGGTGTGCGGTCACATCAAATTACCTGCAAATTAACTATCCTATCACGTTCGCAAATTTGAAAGTGATAGAAAATAGATATTAGTGCTAATGAACATATGAGTGACTGGCGATTTCGTAGCAATATGAAGAATTTGTAAAAATGGGACCATTACCTACTTAGCCTTTTCTGTGCGTCCGTCGGTCCATCTGTCTGTCAGCAGGTGGTTTCTCATAAACCGTTACAGGAAGACAGTTGAAATTTTCACATAATATGGTATTTCTATAACTTCATTATTTCAGCATTTTCAACCCATTTCCACACACAAGGGAAAAGCCTCTTCAACAATAATATACCGCTTTAGCAACGAATAATAGAAAAAGGAGCTAGTATGGGGATACAATAATGGTACAGAACACTTCATGTGCGAGTCTGACTCGTACTTAACCGGTTTTTAATTTAGGTAGGATCATGATCAGGTCGGGTGAGAGCGTCAACGGGGTAAGTGTGACAAACCATAATATGTAAGAGCGTCAAGGGGTAAAGGCGACAAACCATATATTTTTAGGAGATATTGTTGGTTAGACAGACTTGCCCCGTCAGGTGGGGTAAGATCGTCAACGGGGTAAGTGTGACAAACCATAATATGTGAGTGCGTCAAGGGGTAAGGGCGACAAACCATATATTTTTATGAGATAATTATTGTTGGTCACACGGACTTGACCCGTAAACGCACTAGCCCCGTCAGGTGGGGTAAGAGCGTCAACAGGGTAAGTGTGACAAAACATATAATTAAGGAGATATTGTTGGTTAGACGAACTTACCCCGTAAACGCACTAGCCCCGCCAGGTGGGGTAAGAGCGTCAACAGGGTAAGTGTGACAAACCATATTTTATGAAGATATTGTTGGTCAAACGGACTTGCATAGACGTACTTACCCCACTTTATTATATATGATTATTAAAATCGTTGCACAAAAACCGTTGAACAAAAAAAACAACAAAAATAGTCGGTCAACTGTATCATAGTTTACGTAAGTTGGGGTAAGTTTTGGCGTGCTTGCGACAAGCATTTGCGGCACAAACTTGTTGACTCTGGCTCGAAGCCATCGACGGAAGCATATATAATTTAGCGACGGGAAAATTGCCAGTATCATCTTACCTTAACATGTTTTTTATGGAAGTCGATTTATAGCGTTCATTCACAAAACGCGCCATTTTTAAAAAGATTGTGAAGCGACATTTAAATCGTGTATCTTTATTTTTTTCTATAGCCCCGAAACGTTTCTCACGCTCTGAGGGTTTTGATGCAGTTTTAATCAATTGATAGAGTAATTCAAGAGAAAGGTTTGTATCCTACTATTCTTCTTATATTATAAATACTTCTTCACGCTGCAACGGCTGGACTGATTTGGATGAATTTGGATTCGAGCTTGTACCCTAGACTAGCGACCCGCCCTCGCTTCGCTTCGGTTTATGCGAGTATGATATATAGCCTATAGCTTTTCTTGATAAATGGGCTATCTAACACTGAAAGAATTTTTCAAATCGGTCTAGTAGTTCCTAAGATTAGCGCGTTCAAACAAACAAACTCTTCAGCTTTATAATATTAGTATAGATTAACACATTATTATAGTATTCACCCCAATCAAAAATTCCCGAGGGAATAACGATACTCAAAATCTACGCAGATGAAGTGCCTGGCAGAAGCTATTATATCACTGGTGGATTATGTACACTGAAGAAACAAATGGGTTGATTTTACTAAGTTTAAGGTTAAAATAGGACCTACACGTGAGTTTGGTTGAGTTAACCACTAAAAAGGTTGAAGCAACGTCAATGTGTTGTTTTTACTAAGGTCAGGAGCTAACTCAACCAAACTCATAGGTAGGTCCTAAAATCAACCCATTCGGTTTTTCAGTGTACGGTTACTTAAACCAAAGCGTAGCGAAGGCAGTCGCTAGCGTAACATAATTCACAAACCGTTATCTTTCCGTGCATTTAACGCTGTCCAGCTTAGTGTTAAAGTCGATAATGCTGGTCCAATAACGATGCGGTTCTGTTATCCGGGACTGCACTTGCCGTATCCAATATCCCGTTAGGTGGATTTTGTTACGGAACCACAGTCAAAACTTGTACAGTATGATATTTAAAGGACAAACTAGATATTGTTTATTTTTATTGTTTTTGTTTGATTGATTAGTATCTACTAATCAATAATTAGTATAATTGCGCGTATATAGCATGTATTGCATGTGCTGTATATTTTGTACAGCAAACCCTGAGTTCGAGACGGTACTATCTGAAAATTAGCACTGGCCAGTGTCTGAAATTAATTCACTACCACGTGGAGCACTCTGTGTTGTTCCTATGACATTGTCATAATGCATCATCATAATTCTTAGTATCATCAGCCAAAGAACGAGCCAGATCTTCCCTAAGGATCTTGAAGACAGACAGTTTTGTGCTTCTTCAAAGGATTACATATTAAAGAACTTAACTTGACAGAAGATACTCAAACGAAATAAATTTAAATTTTAGTTCAGAAGATATAAGATATGTATGTATGTAAACACTTTAGTGTACAAAAGAAAAACCATAACAATACAATTTATATAAAAATATGTACAAAGGCGAACTTATCCATTTAAGGGATCTCTTCCAGCTAACCCTTGAGAGATCGAGAAGAGTGAAAGGTTGTGCAACGAGTAAACAAGTGTACAAGAAGAATATATCACATTAAATAAACAATAAAACTTATATAAATTAAATTAAAACCTACATAAATTTGTATATTAACAGTTAAATATACATAAATAAACTACATTTTACGTACCTAGAGGATAATTGATGTTTAAGAGTAGTAGAGTCAAACCAGAACTTCTTTCTTTTTTCTTTTTGTTATACTTATTGTACGCCGAAATGGCAAATAATAGCTGTTACTACAAAAACCCGACAAAAACTTGTACGTACCTATAATAAATGGCTTTGACTTTGACCGTGACTTTAATGCATACTGTTTAATAAGCACTGTGGCCCAAGCTAAGCGCTCCGATGAGCTTAAATACGTCAATGTTGCTCTGCTCGCCGTAGATTAGTCCAGTACTAAATACCGACAGTTGCTCGTAAACGGATTAGGCAGGCGTGTGGATATGCCGATATGCAGGTAAGCTTTAAAAGCGGTGCATAAACCGGAAACTATCCGGTAGCTGTCTGACATAACATAATAGAGATAAAAAAAAAACTAGCCTGTTTTTGTCTCCCCTCTTTTTTACCACTCGTCCGTATTGTTGTAGAATGTCAGATTGACTTTGGACCTAAGGTGGGTACCAAATTAAATCTCGTGACTGTACAAGCCTACGCCTTAGTTTGGGACTAAGTCAATTGGAGTGATATTGTCACCCTGATAGTTATTTATTTATTTATTATTTACTGGTACATAGCAACACAAACACTGCTGTTTAAATAATAAGATGGTGCTAGCAATCCGGACGGTTCTCCATCTTAAGACTGCGCCGGATGTACAGTGGCGCCCTCATTACTTTTATTGTGTTTTCTAATAAACTAAAGTATTTTCTTGAAATTGGACGAAATGTGTTTGTACTACAAATGAAAACACAACTTATAGGGTATATCATATAGTTTAATAACAGTTCACCTTCGAATTATTAACTTAACGAAAAAAAGTGGCCACCTTTTCCCGTTAAGCTGACTACTCAAAGGGCAATTGTTATTAAAGTTTGTTACGTATCCCATAAATTGTGTTTATACTTGCGCTACAAACACATTTTGTTTGGTTCCAAGGAAATTCGTTAGTTAATTAGAAAACCCGATAACAGTAATGAGGGCGCCACTGGACGCTCGGCGCAGTCTTAATCATCATTTGTCATAATGCATCATTCGTCTAAAATTTAATTTATCCTAAAGCCATTTTTGCTGAAATTTTAAATCTTTTTAGTGCTGTTTATTAATATAAACCTAACCAAACCTAACTAAACCAAACCAAACCGCAGTTATAATTGGAAAACTTCAAAAGTTGACTCATTTGAAAAGCAGTTTAGGGCAAATGAAAATTCGTACAAACGATGTGTTAGGACAAACATTGTTAGGGATTCTGACGGAAACCCGATCCGGACAGAATATATCAAAGAATGACGACTACAGTGACTTCTCTTAGAGGCACTGGCATATTTTAACTTGTAAAAGTGCCCGTGTGGTACGGTCACGACCGTGAATTTGGGACCCATTTCACGAAAAATATGCTTGTCGTCAATGTCATTACAGATGTCAAGTTATGTTTAACTTTTAGGAAACTCAACCTTATTGTTGTAGAATGTCAGATTGACTTTGGACCTAAGTTGGGAACCAAATTAAATCTCGTGACTGTATATCTTCAAGCTTTTTTTTTGTCCTCAGATCCGGCAATATTGTCACGATTGCAAATGTACAACTGTCTTAGGACTTCTGCCAAGTATCCTGTGAGCTGGTTTCCCTTTTCTGTATCATAAAAAAAACCCAAGTATTTCATGCAATACAAGTCACGCACCGTGTAAATAATTTATAGTTGTTTTATAGCCGTGTGGACGTGTTACAGAGGTTTGTTGGTTATAAAAACATTGCCGAAATGGTATAACGTTTACGATAGGCGGAATTACATACGTTGTTTTGCTATTGGCTCATTTGGACCAATTGTAATCAAATTTTTAAACACCTTTTTATTCAAAAACTATTTCGAGAAAGTAGGTTACCACAACAATAAAATGTCAGATTTGTTTATGTCAGGTATTTTTGATGAATTCTATTAAATTTTGACGTAAATTATACTTTAGATTTTATTCTACAGTACAAAGCACGCTTTAAAAACCAAAAATGCATTTTTTAACGCAATTGGCGATATACGTTAAAAACATTAAAACACATAATACCAATTTTAATTTTTTTCTGCAGTTAGATGGCATCGTAACTAAAAAAAATGTACTTCAATTGAAAATGTAACTAAAGAGATAGTTTATAGAAAACGAAGACGGTGCAAATGAGAATAAAATTAACCGTTATTTCTATCAGTAACAGTTTTACTTTGCTCTAGCACAGAACTGAATTAATATCGATTCTGTTCGATGCTCTATTTATTTTATTATAATAGTTTGAGGGTCATTTAATTTAAAATGTAACCTCGATTTTATCCCAAAACCTTTTCCAATATCCTCAGATTCAATAACCACAAAAGGCCTCGTTATTATTCCGTTTTAGTCCGTCAATTGTCACGTCTCAGGCTGTCCAAATACTTGAAGCACTTATAAAGGGGTACTTTCCATTCGGTTTAAGTTATTTTTAATATTTTCTGGAGTTTTGGTCAAGGACAATCATTGGAACAGAATAACGATTGAATATTTTAGAGCCACTGGAATACTGAGGTCCCCCCTCTTTACCCAATTGCCAAAGGAGGGTAATGTGTTTATCAGCCTATATCGCACGGTGAGAACGAAAGTGACCTAATACGAAAATCAGGCTTTTTGGGAAATCAACTAACTGTGTTTACGTGTTAGGATGTTTCTCCTTAATTATATCATAATAATTATAAGTATTTCTGACGCAATACTAAAGGGGTTTGGGTAAAAGTGTTGTCATTTGTAAAAGTCATACATTTTCAAGGTGAGCGGCCATTAGTGAAAGTGGTAAATTATGATAGAATAATTCAAAATAAACATGTTTTGTTAGGTAATGTAATAATCTTAAGTGCATCGGAGCTGAGATATTTAATATTCTTACCTAGGCGTAGGTACTTTTAGTACCTACCAAAAACTGAACACTTTAATCTTAAATATCTCGACTCCGATATTATTAAACGCCATAAATTATTATATATCTACGTGTACTTCGAGGTCCTCTAAATAACTATGTAAAAATCATCCGTGGCCGTTGAAAAATAAAATGACAATATTCTTCAAACAAATTTACCCAATGCCATTTGTCATTATTGCAATGGCGAGAAGGGCAAGTCTCGCAGGAATGAAAGAGACACAATGTCTACGTTTATCCCTTTCAAGCACAAATTCGACAGTTTTTGACTGAGTAAGCAAATGAACATGCTTTTTTAAGTAAATTTTGAATAAAGTCACTTTCGTTCTCACCGTGCGATATACGTACACCGTACGTATGTGTGTTTGTTCCTTTGTGGTGCTCTAAAAACTAAATGCGTGGATCTATTTTAATTATTCTTATGCCTATCGATTTGTCTTAATCTTGTGAGTCACTAAAGATATGGCAGTGATCAAAATTCAATATGGCGGCCATTAGAAGTCATTATTATAAAACAAACTTCTACGAACTATGACAAGTGGGGATCGTTCAATAGCAGTTTAAAAACCATCTTTAGATATTGTTCATCATTTTCCATATTGAATCATCATTTAGGATTTTACAACGATTTAAAGCAGCAAACTTGTTTTTGTTGGACTTGTGAATAATACGGTCATAAATATTCTGTGGGTAGGCTGAGCTGTTAGATAAGCTATCAACTGTCATCTAGGTTCGGTTATAAAGCCTATGCCCCAGGTCAAACCTAATAGACCTATTAGGTTGCGTTGGACTTGGAAGTATTTTGTACTTGGTAAAAATACTCGTGTTCATACTGAGTATCGACGATTTCAAAACTACTAATGTAAAAGGTCTCTAATTTAGTATACTTATTAAATTATGAATTACAATTTATATTCGTTAACAATATTATATATTTTATCGCTACTTGCAGTAAAAAGTACTCTATGTCCTTCCTCGAGGCTCAAGGTATCTCCATACCCAATTTCGTCGAAATTGGTTTAGTCTTAAGCATAAGATCTGTGGCGTAAGAAACAAACAATCAAAGTAACTTTGATATCTATAATATTAGAGTGGATTTTTATAACACCATGATGATCTTCCTTAGGTGCCAACCTATGTATGTATGTATTTATGTAAACACTTAACAGTACAAAAGAAAACCCAAAACAATACAATAATTAAATAAATAAAAAAATTACAAAGGCGATTTTATCCCTTTAAGGGATCTCTTCCAGCTAACCCTTGAGAGATTGAGAAGAGTGAAAAGTTGTGCATCGAGTACCTAAGCAAGTGTAAAAAATATTAAGAAGAACATAACACATAAAGCTTATATAAATAAAATAAAATAATTAATAATTAATTATCAATGTAAAAGTGTGATCTCCGTGGTCCGACCGACGTGAATTGAATTTAAACACTTACCTAACCACTTTTGCTCGGGCACAGACGTGGGCATAAGGTAGTGAATAAATATTTTAAAGTGGTTATAACCGGATATTAGCAACCCCAAGGGTGCGGTATCATGGTAGATAACATACCTATTTGAATTACGCCGCCTTTTACGAACATTAGCGCAAGGGCGTTACTTATACGTTGCCGGCCTCGAAGAATTACCAAAGACGCTATTAATCAGACAGAAGGAATATAAGTTCAACAACGCACACATTAAGTAAAAAACCGGAGTCGGACTCGCACACCGATGGTTCCGTGAAACTGTGATATAAAGGAGGGTGGGCTAATTGGCCTAATGACCAATAAGGACAAGCGATATGTCCCCGAATAGGTAATTCTAAGTTGTAAAACTGTTACTATGACAGGTGGTTTGAAATCTTTGTGTGAAAAAAGTTATTGCCATGCAAAGACCGCGGTTTTTCCAAGTAATTATTCTAACGTCGTCTATGTAGGCGTCCCGATGTTCCAGATTTTTAAATATTTCACACAGCGATTTAAGATTTCTCGCCGTACAAAAAGTTGTAGAATATGAAAAAATCTTTCAAAGTACATATGGCTTGTCATTATTGGTTTTTAGGCCAGTGTCCATACAAAACTGACCATCATCCTTTCAATTTAATACCTCTACGCGTTCATGAGGAAAGGGGTAGTACTTTTAAAATTATTAAAAAAAAATTATCGTATGATATTGTAACTACAAAAATTACGGTTTTTGCAATTTTTCCTTTATCTGTGCTTCGTACCGAATTTCAGGATTCTGAGTTCATGGGAAGTGCCCCGTAGGTTTTGATTCCCTTCCGAGTTTCGATAATTTGCGGAAATTTGTGGCGTAAACGGCTGTATCTTTTGATTGCGTTGGCTCAGAAGTTTGATTTTTTCACAGCTTCTAAAGGTTTCATTCATAGGTATATTACAACTCAAATAGTCAGCATATATTTATACTTAAATAATCACAATCCCAATATTAAAAACAACGTTACTTACATTCAAACTAATTGTAAGTAATGTTACTAGTATTTTTACTCCCGCTAAATACTAGGTATTTTCTAAATCCTAACCTAGCCTATTATCCCACAAGTTGGCTGGAACGTTGATAGCGACGGAATAAGGTAATCCCTGCATTACAGCCCCTGACTATTAGAGGCCGTAGATTTTTAGGGTTCCGTGACGACTCGTAGTTAGAAAAGATTAACTTAGTAGTGGGATGGCAAAGGACTCTGTGTTTAAAGCTGTATTTTACTTGCAGTTTTTTTATTTTGAACCCAATAGATGTAAGAAAATTTGTTACTTTATTACATAAAAGATAGGTAACAGGTATATTGCGGAGGTTTCACATCATACAAACTACTTTGTTCTTATTTAAAAATCAAATGTTAATATCGTGTAACTTAAAAAAAGGAAATTTTAAACCTGAAACATAGACACAAACACTTCTAGGTTATTGCGAAGGGTCGTGAATAATGTTGATTTTGTTTTAAATTGCACATACTTGCCTTGACCTTATCATATAATAAAATTTCTCCCGCAAAACAAAAAAATCACCTAAAATTAGATTAGATTCGACTACACAATACTACTAATGTAATGTTACAGATTATCATAAATTGAATTACTGCTGGCATTTTAAAAGTATAATTTTAGAAAGAGCATCACACAAATATTTCTTCTTTATAATATTAGTATAGAAAATAAACCTAGCCACCAAACCACATTAGCCTTTCACCTTAACTATAGCCAAGAAAACCTCTCAAACTCTCCCGAACATGTAGCGAAAACGTAAATTACACGCAAAACTGGAACAATGCGTATTTAAACTAAAAAGAGGCTACCTTTTCTCTAGGCACCAATCTTTAAAAACAAGACCTTATATAAAAAAACAGAAGATCCCTTTTAGGTCACCACAGTCATGATATGAAGTGGTAAAACGAACGTATCGCTTATATAACCACAAAGTTATATATGCTGTCGGTGAAATTTGGAACTAGAACAATTTGGTGAGAATTTCGGCGACGTCTTTGATGGTAGCGACGCTCTCAGTGGTAAATATAAGTTTGTGTCACTCACAAGGATAACGTGGCCATTTTGTCTGATGTCACGATTTAACCGAGTCAGCACGAAATGTGGGCCAATTGCTTTATTGAATGAAAGAGGTAGGGAATGTGGTTTATCTGACGATCGGTACGTAGTAAATTCAAACTGAGATGAACGATTTGAAAGAAAAGTAAGTTTCTGTCAAGAATTACATTTTTGGGACAAGCTTTTATTGCTGACTGTACTTTTTTTGCACAGTCGTCAAGACGATTTTAACAAGCCGTAACAAGACGGGTTTGAAATGTGTAATTTAGGAGTTCCTACGGCCACCCTGAGTCTCCATCATCAGACCAGCTCGATGGTACTATATTATTGTATTGTCATCAGAACTAAAGGCGAATGCAAATTTTCAACTTCATTGGAGACCGGGAAGTGGGTCAAATTTAACTTGCAAGATTTGACCCTTACATACATACATACATACATACATACATTGCAAGTTAAGTAAAAGCTTTTAAAATATGGAGGAACACTTCGATCTGTATAATTATCTCTTTCGTCAATCTCCTTTCATCCATCCTTTCCAAATGACCGAACCATCGAAGCATGCCCTTTTCAATCTTCTTTTATTCCACATTTTATATCTGACTTTTAAAAAATTGTAAAATTGTTTTTTTTTTAGATAATATATAATATTTTACAGTAAACGTGGTCATTGAAGGTTAAAACAGCGATCCGCCGCTAATAAATAAATTTTCATGTCTCATTTGTTTATCTTAAAAGCTGGTTGAAAGTGATACATGTCCACCTTAGCGAAGAAAAGTAATTGCATGTTAAAATAAAGTACCAGGAGCGCAGCGGTAATTAGGAGGCATATCAGGCATAGCGCAACTTACAATTAGATCGCAGGCGGTGCGGCGCACCGGCGGGCGGGCGGCGGGCGCACACGACACTGTACTTTATGTTTATGCACTCCTAGTACTTCACGTTATATTTTTTTCTCAAATACCTATGTTATATAACCGGCATATAAGGGCCAAAATTATGAACCGCCTTTACAAACCTGCTTGTTACAAGGCTTACAGCAAAAATGTATACAACATATGTGCATTCAAATCTATAATGCTATACCTGATGACATACAGCTACTCCAGGGAAATAGATTTAAGAACAAATTGTTGAACTGGCTCCTAGATAGGTGTTTCTATAGTGTTGACTTCCTCAAGCAATGTAATAAAAATGTAATAATTTGTAATATTTTGTGATCATTGACATTTCTGATATTTTATAAATTTTAACGCTTTTATCTGTAATTTTAAATATATTTTGTTATTTAATATTCTATATTGCATGACATTGATATTTGCACGCTTGCTTGCAGGCTGGGTACATTGGACATTATTATTATTTAAAATTGACTGTAACATCTTGTGTACTGTATTCTGCAAATAAATAAATGATTGATTGATGATTGACATAAATCATCTTTTTTTATAATTTCCTCTTAATCGAAATGAAAAGTATTCTTTAACTCGTGTGAAAGTTTCAATTGCACCCTCGAACAATAGGCGTACTCGCTGTCGCTCGTGCAGCCTAAATATCTCGGGCTGCAATGGATCACTTTCATCCCTTGTTTAACAATTCACTATGAACAAACCATGTTCAAATGAAGAAAAAGGCAGTAACCATTTAAGTGTAATTTAAAATGTTAAACTAAGTTGCGGAGCAATAACTTATTTAAGTAGTGGCAGAAACTTTTACCCGTTATCAAATTAGTTTTCACGTAACAGTTTGCAAACTGCGCCACAGGAAAATGTCGCATGGAACTTCGGTTTTATACATTTTTAGGGTTCCGTGCCCAAAGTTCGAACCCGAACTGAGTGCGAACAAAACATATTTTAGCGGTATCGTCTTGGGTCGTCCCATTCGTTTTTTGTCAAGTTCTTAATTCGTCTCATTCTGCTTTCGTCATCCATTCTTCATTCGTCACATTCGCTGGTAGTCTTTGTCGTCTTTGGTCATATTTGTTTTTTGTCTTGATCTTATTCAGGTTCATTCGACGTTCGTCACTTCTTCTTTTGACATGTTCGGTGTTAATCTCTTTACGTTTTAGTCTCATTCGTTACTCGTCGTATGGCACGTATGGAATCAAAGCACTTATTCAAAACAATCACAATTGTTAGAAGCGACCTATTGTTTATTCATTATAAATACTCTGGAATGGAGAGAATAAAATAATGCATTTCAAAAGAACAAGTACGAGTCACTCAATAAATTTGCGGCACCGCCAAGTTTGCTGTCTAGCAAGTGGCTTGTCAAATGCAATAATAGCCGGCCAACAACAGGCCAACAATGGCCGACTTCCTGTTGGCTCGTTAGTGCAATTCCACGGCTAGAATAATAATGGAATGCTGAGAGCTAACTTATTGATTATTAACCAGCGAGATAGGTGAAATACACAAAGGAGTAAGGTAGGTCATGAACTATCCCAATAAAACAAATAAATAAATGAATTTTGCGGGTGGTAGGACCTTGTGCAGGGTCCGTCCGGATCGCTACCACCATCTTATCCATTAACCTACCGCCAAATAGCAGTGTTCGCATTGTTGTGTTCCGGTTTGGGGATAAGAGAGCCGGTGAAATGACTAGCATAGAGGCATTCCATCTTAGTCCTCAGGGTTGGCAACGCATTTGCAGTCTTAGGATTGCATTGCATTCTTGTGAATGCGAATGTCTATGGGTCACAGTTTCCACTTACCATCAGGTGGCCTGTGTGCTCGTTTGTCTACTCTATGCCATAAAAAAAAAAAAAATAATAATTAGTATTTGACGACGCGATAGCCTAGTTGGTAGTGACCCTGCCTACGAAGCTAGAGGTCCTGGGTTCAAATCCCGGTAAGGGCAGACATTTGTGTGATGAGCGCGAAGATTTGTTCCTGAGTCATGGATGTTTTCTATATATTTAAGTATATATTTCTCTATATAAGTATTTATATCGTTATCTAGTACCCATAGTACAAGCCTAGAGCTTAGTTTGGAACTAGGTCAATTGGTGTGACATAGTCCCCTGATGTTATTAATTGCATATTATAGAACGCTCATGCATTACAATTAGATAAGATTATAATACTTTGTACCTCTAAGAGAATTAAATCTTATGAAAGTGCTTTTTTGTCCGTTAAAATTGTTATTGGAGCGCTGTCCATAATGGTTGCATTTACCTTATTTGAAAAAGACTAAAATGCCATTACACGGTCAAGTACAAGTCTTACACAATTTTTACTACCATCCATCTTAATTTCAGTATCGATGAACTCTGTAAGTTTAATAAGGGTTTATATAGAACTTTTTCGGGTAAACTTGAACCGAATTTCCACCTTGTATTACTATTCTTTCATTTTAAATCTCCTGTATACCTGTATTTTTGCATACTGGCAAAATTACGTCATCACCACCAAAAATGCAACCCCGGTCACTATATTTACGTGCATCATTATACACACAAACTGTATAATGTGCACAAACTAACATAGTGCGATTCATGTTGGACATTTCACTTCTAGATCACGTACCAAATAATGTAATCAGGCGCAGGCGCAGGAGTAAACTTCCGGACCCGAGCAACAGCATAATCTCATTTAAGTGTAAATAGGCTATATTTGGCTGCGCTGCCATACTGACCTCATTAGAAAAAAGGGCGTATGTCTCATAAAATCGCGAATGTATTAGTAACCTTAACTGTTAAGACAGGACTCAATTTACATTGACTATAAAATTGCGCTTGCGTCCTTTTTATTTAGTAGGGCAGCATAATAACCTAACCTAACCTATAATAGTCATATATAGTTTAAGCTATATAAAGGGGTTTGGATAAAAGTGTTGTCATTTTGTAAAAGTCATACATTTTCAAGGAGAGCGGCCATTAGTAAAAGTGGTAAATTATGATAGAATAATTTAAATTAAATATGTTTTGTTATGTAATGTAATATTCTTAAGTGCATTGGAGCCGAGATATTAAATATTCTTACCTAGGCGTCCTTTTAGTACCAAAATCTGAACCATTAAATCTTAATATCTCGGCACCGATATTATTCAACGGCATAAATTAAATAATATATCTATGTGTTTTTCGAGATCCTCTAAATAACTATGTAAAAATCATCCGCGGCCGCTGAAAAAAAAATTACAATATTCTTCAAACAAAACCCAATGCCCTTTAGGCATTAGTCCCATCGCGGGCAAAAAAGCGATTCGTATACAGTGTGTGACGTCCATATGAACATATACAGTGTGTTACTGGCATGAGGCCTTCTGCTTTAACTAACGGTAATAATGTTGTATAAGTAATTATTTACAGGCATAATAAAGTCGAACTTAACTGACATTACGTACCTAGTTGAATATAATAATTTATGCCGAAAATGGAATGTGCCAAAACAACAATATGTCCAATCAGGAAAACGACGAAAAAGGAATCAATCGTAAAGAAATACCACACGAAAGCTTAAAAGTATATTTATTTTATCCAATTCTGTGAAAATCGCTGTTAAAAGTTAAATAAAGGACGTGTCCTACATTTTTTACCAGGTTGTAGATAAACAATTTTCCTTTCTCCATCCAATTCCCTGAGGGCTTGTTTGTTCAGTCTCAAACAGTTGTGACGACAATTTTGTGAACGTGTCACAATTTTATATTGTTACAATATAATATACTCTTTATCCACATCCATATCATAACTTCCCTTCGATATTATGTTCAGAAACGATAAATAAATGGCCTTTATTAAGAAACCTGCATCTGTATTTGTGTTATTTAAAAATAAAGTATTGCATGTCATTAAAGTATAGATTATCGATGTGGTTGCATCGTAATGTTCGCATTAAAGATTCTCACATATTGTAGAAAACTGGTGATATGCATGTAGATAAAGTTATGTATGCAACTGTACACATAATAAGGCATTAAAACACTCGTGTGATCACACTCGTGTATTAATACCTCTCATTCATTATGCATCAGTCATATACAGGTACATTAAGATACAGAGCAACCACAGATAAACCGCGTTCCACGGGAAGACCTAGAGTGGTACTATTATATGTTCTGTGGTACTATTCCAAGCCGGCAACTGCTAAGTATTAAGTACTAAGTATTTATATCAAGTATTTACTCACAGTGACTGCGACAGGTACTTGGAGAGCCCCAACTTCGAGATCTTGCTCCCTTTGATCCCTTCATTAACAATATTGGTAACGGTAAGGAAATTCTTCGTCATGGTCGACTCTGGTGACGTCACTAGTGTCACACAAAAGAATGAAATTAAAAAAAACTCCGGAAATCAAACACTCCCTAAACAATTATTTAACACTTACTGTTCGATATCAGAACACAACATTGATCGATTTATTTTATTATTATTAAAAATATTGCAACAAAGAACACGCCAAATATAACAGTTTTTTTTTTATGTTCTAACAGATTTAAAGGACACTATGGTTTCTCTCTTATTTCTTATTTATCACAGACAATGTTCTCGATGTATTTTTTGGCACTGGTAACACAGTTTTCAACCTGAAAAAAGTTTGTTCTCATTAGTATTTGCTCTGTAAATAACACCAGATGTCCGTATTGCCCAAAAGTTCACTTAAAGTAACTTACTTACTTGGTAATATATTATGTAAATAAACAAAGTTTTTCTTACAAACATTAACGTTTTTTTTTTGGTAAATACTTACTTTCTAAAAATAAATACTTCGTAATTATTACCGTAACAGGTATAATAAAAGTATCTAATTAAATAAAAATGTACATCCTTAACTTTCAACTTAGGAAAAGACAGCAAAACTATGCTTCTTGCTTTATAGGGAATGCAAATAACCGGTTTTAAACGGTTATTTTCATACCAAAACGGTTTATAACCGGTTAAATTACATTCCCAAAGTAAGACAGCAATCAACTTCTGCATTTTTTTTAGATAGAAAGAAAGAAGAAGAAAGAAAATCATTTATTCGTGACATGCATAACAAAGAACAGATTAACAAATACAAGAAAGTAGCCACGAAATGGTCCCAACTCAGCGTGATGCTGGCATTAAAGTCAGCGCTGGTCTTCCGTTGGAACCATCAGGTGAAACCACGGAAGGTTACACACACATAATTAAATTAACACAAAACGAGAAGAAAAATAAAAAAAACAAAAAAACAAAGCTCTGAGTTTCGCAAAAAACATGCCCGTCCTTAGATGGCTGAAAGAGCAACAGTTCGCTCGTTTCTTCAACTATAGTTCTAGAGCAAGAAACACCATTTTGCTGTATTTTTCTATATTTTAAGTTAGAGTAAGATACTCGTAGCAGTGCACTTATTGTCTTTTTTCCTGACTATCGTTAGATATCGCAGTCGAGTTAAATACAATACTATAACATGTCAAAAGCAATAAGGTGTTATCAAATTAAAACAAATTAGTTTAATTTTAATGTTCTTTTAATAAATTAAGTTTTACACTTACCTACTCGATGCAGAACCTTTCACTTTTCTCAATATCTCAAAGGGTTAGCTAAAGGAGATCTCTTCAAGGGTTAAGTGCGCCATTCTTCATTTATTTTTAACCTTAATTATTTGTCTTGGTTTTTTTTTCTTTACATACATACATAAACTCACGCCTTTATTCCCAGAGTGGGGTAGGCAGAGCTACAGAATTACCAACAACTCTAAAAACTTGTTAATAATTCTGTAACCACATTTTGCACTTTTAGGCTAAGATGTTTACCAGTGTATTAGTGACAGGTTGCAAGCCCATCGCCTAACAGTACAAAAAGTTGAAGTTTTTTTCTTTTATTTGTCAAGTACAATAAAGTGTTTACACTTTACACTTTACATGCATACATACATTCAAATAGACTAGAGTGCTACAACTTCAACGTGAACGGATGTACTAGTATAAAAATAAAAGCTATATCCGGAATTCAATACCATTTCCGTTTCCTACTGTCACTAAACGTCAAAGCTTTATACTAGATAAAATCTTTAAAGATATAGGATGTCACATAAAGATGGCGTAAGATTGCACATTTCTAGTTTAAAGACAGTTCAATTTCAAATCTTTGACAATAGCATTCGACCTTAAACTACAGTTTCGATCATTGGATTGCAAACTTAAACACAGTGCAGTAAGGTTGATAGTTTAAGTATTCGATGCGGAGTTTATGACGTTTTGAATTAACATTTGAAAGTGCAAGGTTCCGTTGTAGATCGTCGCGAGTTTGACTGCTTTCGTTTTACTTAGATTAAATTTGTTTAGAAGTTTTTCAAGGGCAGTGTTTTATAATAATGACATTTATTTAGGTCACGACCAGCCCCTTATTTCACCATCTTGATCTTCAACATCTTTAAGACTGCGCCGAGCGTACGCCGGATGTACAGTGGCGCCCTCATTACTATTATTGTGTTTCCTAATAAACTAAAGTATTTTCTTGAAATTGGTTGGTAGGTTTTTGTGCTACAAATGAAAACACAACTTATAGGGTATATCACATAGTTTAATAACAATTCACCTTCGAGTTATCAACTTAACTGAAAAAAGTGGCCACCTGTTTCCGTTAAGCTGACTACTCAAAGGGTCATTGTTATTAAAGTTTGTGACGTATCCCATAAATTGTGTTTTTACTTACGCTACAAAAAAGTATCGTCTGATTGCAAGGAAATTCTTTAGTAAATTAGAAAACACAATATTAGTAATGAGGGCGCCACTGGACGCTCGACGTTTGCTCGGTGCAGTCTTAATTAACTCTTGGATTAACACATAGGCTTCTTTCCATCCTGGAAAATTTAAAAGTTACCGAGGGAATAACGATGCTGGAAATATACTCGGACTGGATAAATGCATAATGTAAAATAAAAAGTAGTAAAATTATAATACTCAAATAAATAAAGCTTAATCGTACACAAAACACATTTATTACTAAAAATTACAAGTTGAGTCAATTTTCTTTCATGAATATCAATGACGGGCCGGTATACACGGCTGTAAAAAGGCCCTTTAAAAAAAAAAAAAAAACAATTACAGGGGCCTAATATGGTTGCGTTTATCGCGCGATAAATTTTGGATAAGGCATCCGTCACCTTCTCACAGGTAAATAAGTACACGTGTCAAAAAGTGACGGATGCTTTATCCACAGTTGTCACGCGATATAGACGCAGCCATACTAAACCCGCTGAATAGTATCTATGACTATTTAATCATAATTTTTCTTATTACACTACAAGAAACAGTTTTTAATGATGATATTACACGATGATTTTACTACTACTAGAAATTAAATTCTGCGAAGTGATACGTTCAATGACATGAGTGTCACTAAAACAGGGGTAAACCAATTAAGACATGTTTGGGGGCAGGTCAGCAAAAAAACCCTCCTATATGTACTTAATAATACAAGGACGTGACCCTAACCCGCTCTTTAAATGTTGATTGTCCAAACCGCTGACAGCGGGCTCAAATTTTTTGCCCCAAAAGGGGTAGGCCTCTAGTACGTAGGGGGATGGGAGATGACATTTTGTCATCGGAACTTGGGTCGGCGTGGCGTGGATATGGTAAAGTGTTTTACTCAAACAGGCAATTAAATGTTGGCGTTATGTTAGTTATTATAGGATTCAAAGTGTCACGTTGCGGGCGGAACAACGGCAAAGGAATTTCATACAAAATTGAAGGCCTAGGCCGGGAAGTATTTTATTTTTATTTTAGTATAGACATGGCGGCTGTGTGAACAGGCTATATAGCTAAATTGTATTTATAACATTTATGGGAAAAAGTTATAACGTCAAATACTAGGAGTGCATAAACGTTTGGGAGACATCCGCGCTGTGTCGTGTGCGCCCGCCGCCCGCCCGCCGGTTGCCCGCACCACCTGAGATCTAAGTTGCGCTATGCCTGATATACCTCCTAATTACCGCTGCGCTACTGGTACTTTATTTTAACACCCAATTACTTTTCTTCCTTAGGGTGGACATTTATCAATTTACTTTTTTGAGTGATGTATTTTTTATTTAATTGCATATGTTTGAGAAAAGCACTATACGTACCTCGCCGTGAAAAGGGGTTGCCAGCCTCGTAAGTATCCGGCCTCGCTTCGCTCGGCCGTTTTTATTACTCGGCCGGCAACCCCCTACTTCCCGACCTCTGTAGTAATGTACTATTACTCGAGTGACGCGTAGTAGTTTAAAATTATGAACGAAAAATACAATAGTTTTAAATCCGTACGGTGGGCCAAGAAAGGGGTCTACCAGTTTTGACAAAAGTTTCTGTGAGATCTAGACACGCGGCAGCGTGTCCAGCCAAGTTCAAGAAAAAGGAACTGGCGAGCGCAGCCGTGTGTTATTTACACGAACCGTTTGGAGCCACTTTTGACCCCTCAATAACTCCAAATCTACTTAACATAAAAACATGAAATTTGGTATATGTATTAAAACCCTTTAGATCAACTAGAACCCTAAATTTCATAAATAAAAGTGAAACGGTTATTGAGATATAAACGTCTAAAAATCGGCATTTTTACCACTGACTGACTGACTGACTGACTGACTAATCATCAAAAACCTAACCCACTTCCAGGTGACCTAGAAGGTTGAAATTTGGCATACAGATGGGTAATTATGCGTATACAAATAAAAAAATCTGAAAACAGTGATTTTATAAGTTTTATTATTATTATTATTTTATTTTATTATTTATGCTAGTTACCTCAGAACTCCGTCATTTATTAACCGATTTGGAAAATTCTTTTTTTGTTTGAAAGGGCACACTGTCTGATTGGTCCCAATGTCACCAGGTCAGAATCTGATGATGGGGTCCTGGAGAAATTGAGGGAACTCTTCAAATAATTTGGGTATAGCTATATCGATTTGGGTATTTTGTATATATATACGAGTATATAGCATACATATATTAACGGGTCCGTACCATAATATCGAAAATCATATTTCATAAGTACGAAATTCCTAACACAAAACTTCGAATATCAAAATGTCTAATGTACGAAATTCCTAAAGATGCATGTTCTAATGCACTTTTAATCGAATTATCTCATTTTCGAAAATCAATATTCCTTTGTACAAAATGCTTAATGACAAAACTTCAAACTCCATATTTCTAGTGCTCAAAATCGCTACGTACAAAAAGCTTTGTGACAATTCTTCGAAAATCAATACATTCAAACCTTAAAACTCCACCCCAAATTAATAAAATTTCGCACTTTTTACATTTTAAACTTAGATCAACCGGGAGTAGGTGAAATGTCGTTAGCTTTTTCGTGCACTAGTGGTATTGTACTTTAGACATTTTAAAACAGGCTAATTAAACATAGGACATGCATCTTTAGGAATTTCGTATATTATACACTTTGATATTCGAAATTTAGTTTTTAGGAATTTCGTACTTATGAAATTTGACTTTCGATATTATGCTACGGACCCTTATTAACTCGTGCATATATGCTTTTGAAAAGCACTATTTGGTGAAGTAAAACTGATGATGATGAATGAAGATCACAGATTCACCGGAACGACTCAGTAATTATTAGTATTTCATGGGCTGCGATTCGATTTATCGATTACTTGAATTTATTAATATGGTTGCTCAGCAATATATGTTTTTTAATTATTATTAGTAGGAAGCTATTTATAAAAAAAAAAAACACAGATAATGAATGGGCAATGCGCTCTTGCGTTTCAAACGTACAGGACAATTTAGAAAATGACAGCGAAAAAAGACCAGTGCGTAAACGCAGGAAACGGGACATTTTATGAATATTATTTAATGTTTGTTTATTGAAACGCATGCCAACTTATTTGACAAAAATAAATGATATCCCATCAAAAACATACATGTGAAAATGCAAGCCAAGTTCAATGTTAAGAATAGCAATGCGTGTTTATCGACTACACTGACAAAAAAATGAGATCTAGATGGGTGCCAAGTCCCGTAGATAATCCTGATATTTATTTATTAAGAACATACCTACAACATTCTAAAATAAATTAAAAACACAATTTCTTATTTTTTCTGCTACAACAATATTTGCTATTAAGTATAACTTCTTATATTTCAACACCCAAATTATTTACACAAAGCAAATAACTTAGGATAAACTGAAGCTTAAAATCTGACTTGGCTAGTTTTCATATTTGTTATACGCAAGTTACTGTATTTTTATATTGTATGGTCATATTTTACTCTTCGAAATAATTGACTTGCTGGTAAAAAACTAGCCAAGTCAGATTTTAAGCTTCAGTTTATCCTAAGTTATTTGCTTTGTGTAAATAATTTGGGTGTTGAAATATAAGAAGTTATACTTAATAGCAAATATTGTTGTAGCAGAAAAAATAAGAAATTGTGTTTTTAATTTATTTTAGAATGTTGTAGGTATGTTCTTAATAAATAAATATCAGGATTATCTACGGGACTTGGCACCCATCTAGATCTCATTTTTTTTGTCAGTGTAGTCGATAAACACGCATTGCATATTCTTAACATTGAACTTGGCTTGCATTTTCACATGTATGTTTTTGATGGGATCTAATTATCGCTTAGGTACTTGTCACTGTCTTAATATTATCAAGGGAAAAGTCGAACTTGTTGTATCATGACGTGCAAAGGAACTTCAACCGTACCAAAAATTTAGCAAAGGACTCCTCTCGAACGTCCTCTGTCTCTCTATGTTTCAGTCTGTCTGTCTGTGTCTATCTAAAGGTAAAGCAATTGAGTAAAAATTGAAACGTGAAATCTGATTTTATTCATACTTTTAATAATGGTTTATACATTATCAAACAACAGCATAAACAAGTGATCATTTATGTACAGTCACGAGATTTAATTTGGTACCCACCTTAGGTCCAAAGTCAATCTGACATTCTACAACTCAATCAAGTTGGGTTCCCTAAAAGTTACAAATGATTTGACATCTGTAATGGCATTGACGACTTCAAGCATATTTTTCTTGAAATGGGTCCCAAATTAATGCTCGTGTTTGAAATGTTATACAAAATTGTGAAACGATTGAAAGCGACAAGGTACAGCAATGATTACTTATTTATGCTGTTGACTGTACCACATACAAAGGACGAATACAAACTCAAGTAGCTACTTAATATGGTGCGTAGTCTGTTGAAAGATTTGTCGATACTTGAAGTAGGGTCGCTAGGGGTTAGAGGATTGCATGAGATTTCCGTACCGTACTATATATACCCCTCCAAACTAAGTCATGGGTTTTTATGGCATGGTGAAGGCAAACGAGCAGACAGACCATAGTGGTAAGTGGGATCCCTGACCCATACACATTTGCAATTTATAGAGAATACAATATAAAGATTGCAATCCGACGATCGTAAAAACAACTCCATGTTAAATTCCCTTTTGCTAGACAGATATAGGAACAAATCTTTGTTGGCTTATAGCTTAATTATTATTAAAGCTATTAAAAAAAAACTCCACATTGTGGCCGTCAATGTATAGCTAATTTTTGACAAACTTAAAGTTCCTTAATTTCAATCCTTAATTGAGGTACACGATTTAGTGAAAACGCCCTGTTACATCTCGCGGGATCTTATCCATTAACCTACCGCCAAACAGCGGTGTTCGCATTGATGTGTTCCGGTTTGGGGATAAGACAGCCGGTGAAATGACTAGCATAGAGGCATTCCATCTTAGTCCTCAGGGTTGGCAACGCATTTGCAGTCTTAGGATTGCATTGCAGTCTTGTGAATGCGAATGTCTATGGGTCACAGTTTCCACTTACCATCAGGTCTGTGTGTAAAACATAAATCTTTTATTGAAGTTGTAAAAATCCATGAATATTTCTTATTGCTATGAATTGGCCACGCTTCCCTAACTTCATGTTATCGCGTAGAATGAACAAAAGTAAACGAAGCGAATTAAAGATGGATTCATAAGAAAATACCTTTTACTACAAACGGTATCTGGGGAGGCGTGGGCGAGTAACGAATTCAAAAAAGTATTCTCCTTTTTTGTCGACAAAAGTTTGTCGCCAAGCGATAAAAATGTTGCCTGAACACTGATAAAACGTAGAAAATGTGGTTCTTACTTGTTTTAGTTTTTATATTTAGATTTACAAAGAGTTATAATAAAAAAAAATGTTGTAAAATTTTCTTTTGCGTTGAGTAACCTACCACCAAGCAGCAGTGTTCGCATTGTTGTGTACCAGTGTGGAAATAAGGCTACCGGTGACGTTAGTCCTCAGAGGGCCTTGCCAAGATACATTACGATAACTAGCGTTTCTGTTCGTTTCGTCATACGAAAAGTCACGTGATGTGCCAGTGACGCGATTGGTTTAAGACTGCGCCGAGCAAACGTCGAGCGTCCAGTGGCGCCCTCGTTACTTTTATCGTATTTTCTAATTAACTAAGAAATTTCCTTGCAATTAGACGATAAGTTTTTGTAGCGCAAGTAAAAACACAGTTTATGGGATACGTAACAAACTTTAATAACAATTACCCTTTGAGTAGTCAGCTTAACGGATGAACGTGGCCACTTTTTTCCGTTAAGTTGATAACTCGAAGGTGAATTAATATTAAACTATATGATATACCCTTTAAGTTGTGTTTTCATTTATAGTACAAAAACCTACCGACCAATTTTAAGAAAATACTTTAGTTTATTGTAAAACACAATAAAAGTAATGAGGGCGCCACTGTATATCCGGCGTACGCTCGGCGCAGTCTGCCTGCCTTTCGTTCGTTCGTCGTTCGTTACAATAAAAAAATCGTTTTTTTTTAGTAGCTTAAAAAAAACTTAAAACAGTAGCCAAATACCAATCTAACAACACCTAGTTCGCTCAACTTCAACTAAATAAGAAACCAGACAAACATTAACCTTGAAAACACTCTTTGTGTAGAAACCAATTAAGTGAAAGGGACAAACAAGTTAAAGCGACAGGGTACTAAATCGGCGTGACCACTTAGTATTTTTCCGAAACTAATTCGCTGGAAGGCTATCTATTAGCAGCGAGTACTTTTCCATGTAAGTCTGGGCGTTCATTTATTTCTTGTTAACATTTCTTGTTTGTCGTCGGTAGAGTAGATTTTATTATGTACAGGGTAGTGATTCTGTAAACAACGCCGGTCGTGCGGACTGTCGAGTGATATCCAAGCGGCGAGATTAAGTAGTCCCGTCAGTGCGAACAAAACACATTGTAGCGCGTGCATTTTCTCCTTGTTAAAAACTGTATTTCCTTACTTCTTATAACTAAACAAATAAAAAAAAAAGTTAGAAGAATAATGCCATAACTCCAAAGTACATTGAATAGTAGCTACAGTATGTTCCTAAAGTAATAAGTAGCATGTAAAGCCAGTTAACGTACATCAAAGCGAAAACAGCCCTTGATGTTAACTTTAATATGGAACAATGCGTAACGTTACAACCGTTATAACGTTTACAACGTTATTAAACGAATACAACTCGTGCAAGTACAGTCGAAGACATAAATTTATGAACAGATCCAAATTTTCAAAACACCTGCACAATGTAAAGTTCCATATGTCGCTGAACAAATTGTTGATCAAATCTATGTGAACATTGCAGAATGTCAAATGTTAGTAAACATTTTTGTATCAAAAGTTGCTGGACTTTATAAATCTACATAATTAGATTATCATTGATGGCAACGAAAGTCCATTAACACATACTTACAAAACACCTGCACACTATTTATTTAGCATTTTTAAAAAAGGTAAAATAATATTAAGTATAAATATCAAAATGTTGAAATAACGTCCAGTTAATTTTAAACTTCTTCGGGGAATTTTAGCGTACAGTGACTTTTGGATTATTTCATCGAGTTTAAGTGTCCAGCGACTTTTGGCGTTAATTAAGTTATGGTAGCGTTTAGGGACTTTTGAACTGTCAAGACGAACAAGGAGTTTTGAACATACCTTTGTATATTAACATATGGAGAGTTCTCGTGTACAGTTCATTTCGTAGCTTTATTTTGTTTAGCGACTTATGTCTTTGACTGTACATAATTCGACGTTGTTGGAAACACCTACGCGGTGTTACAGTGTTACCACAGAGAAATATTACACAGTAGCGCAAAATTGTTTTTACTATCGTTAGCTGAGGTGAGTGCTAAAATCTGATAAATATACAAAGAGTTACTTTCTCCATACTAAAGGAACCCCGCGTTTGTTTTTCACCAAGTATGGAAAAAAAAAAATTTGAGTTTACTCAAAAAGTTGTAATGAAAAAAAAATTGGCATGTAGCTTTGAAAACTTCCTTATTTCACAATGGTTCTCATGCAAGAAAACACTGAAAAATATAATGAAATAATACATGAATTTAGGGGTTTCTCGTATTACTGACAAAAGGAAAAATTACAAAAAACCCGATTAAAATGATCAATATCTCAGAAATTAATAACAATTGCTGAACATACATGGAGGTTAAAACGATAGCTTATGAGCAGCTCTATCAGCCCTAGGCGGGTTGATGTCGGTTTCTGGGACACCTTGTATTATGTGACCTTATTTCCTAAGATAGAGGGTAAAATTTAATTTAACTATCAAATCAAATCAAATCAAATCAATTGTATTCACTTGAGAAGCGGTTAAAATGGTGTTTTTAACATAGAAAAGTACAGCCCTCTCGCTGGTGACACCAGCATGCAGCATGCAATTGTAAAGAAAGTAAAAAAAACTTAAAAATTACTTCTACTAATAATCTTAAAAATCATTAATATAATTCTAGATTTCATGCGTAATAGTGCACATAATTTGTTATTAATTATGTTTTAAGGATAAGAATTCTTTAACACAAGTGGTTACAGAATATCTAACAAATTTTTAGAGTTGTTGGTTATTCTGTAGCTCTGCCTACCCCACTCTGGGAATAAAGGCGTGAGTTTATGTATGTAGGTATGTAATAAAATCTCTTTTCCAGCGACTATTTACATAGCGCACTCATCAAATTCAAATTTAATATGAAATTGATAAGTCCTTTTTATTTAAGAGAGCAGAGTAAACTTGCCCTACTGCAATTATTTTATATTACACGATCAAAAACCAGGTTACATGAAACGCCGAATCATGATGGAGGCATTATATAACAGAATCGCAGAACAATATCGTTAATGTAATAAAGTGTTCCTTAACATGAAAGAATAACGAAGTAATAGTACATTACGGGGTTATATAATGGTTATTATCATGTTGTTAGGTTAAAACGAACCTTATAAAATTATTTTTAGTGTGAGTACGGGGAAATTTATTGTCATTAGCAGAGCCTGGAATTTTCGCGGCAAAACAAAAGACTCTAGAATCTGTGTTAGAAATATTTTTTTATTGAATATATCGATAGTTGCGTAATACAAGATAAAAAAAACACGTCAGCGGGGCTACGCAAGTTGCCATCGAATACGAAAGCTAGCGTTAGATCAATCAATCAATTCTTTGTTGAATGGCTACCGTCCAGTGGGACAATTCTGCCAGTGCTAGCGTTAGATGATCACTTTGGTGATCACCTGTCACTTTGCGCTGTCACAATTAAAAAGGCTAGACAAGTTGCCATCGCACTTGACAGAAGCGCGTGGAGCTAACCCCATATGCTTCTAATTTAGTCCATTGGAGAAAATTCTCTTTTACCGAACAAAATTGCCTTCGCGTGTGATATCCACGGACTTATTGCTCTAATAAGTCCACGGTAGTGTCTATAAATAACTTGACATTGTGCGAGTGTAACTGTAAAAAAACTACAGTTTCACTCGCATTAATACAGTTTTAATAACAATCAAGTTTCTATCGTCATTGCTATTAAATACGTCGTAATATCAATAAGAAACCAATTTATAAGTATACCATTCCAATAACGAGTTTCCATTCAAGTTATACTAGATTTTGCAAAGTAAAACTTTCTTACTTGCTAACCCCGTCGTCAAACAAAAGTGTGGGCACTGTTGAGTCGATAGCTCAGTGGTAACGGTGAGATAGAGAGACCAGCGCTATTGCCTAAGGCCGGCCTTACACTTGGTAAGTTTACTTACGTAAGTAGGGACGCAGCTATTTGTTAGAATAAGATAGAAATATTTTTGTCTCATTCTGACAGATAGCCGTGTCCCTACTTACGTAAGTAAAACTTACGAGTGTAAGGCCGGCCTAACGCACTCGCAATCTCCATTAACATTGTTTTTATTTTATTTCTTAAAAGTCTACCAATTTTTGTTATTGTTACGTACCCTTTGCTTTGCTTGCTGTGTTTGCATTCCCATGGACTAGTCTTTTGTTTTCTGTTTCCTTCGTGTTGCCAACCTTAACAGTGTGTTATTGCGGGTAAGAACCCGCGTGTCATCGGTCCCACGTACTATGAGCGTCTACCCGCCAAACTTAAAGATGTACAATCTGACGAAGCATTTAAGCATCAGCTGAGAAACCTTTTATTGGATAATCCATTATACTATGAATATATGGAACTGGAAATGTAAATTTATTATTGTGTTGACTTTATTAATTCTTGTACCTACATTATATTGACATCGGACGAGAGACTATTTATTAGATGTGTAATTGTTGTTGTTATAATTATTTTTAATTTTTGTATTCTTTGATTATTAGTATTTATGTTTGACGATCTCAATGTAATTTCGTATTTTTTGACATGCAATGCAACTAATATTGTAACATTACATTGATGAAGAAATAAACTAAACTAAACTAAACTATGAACATCCTTGATGTTTTTCATTTAATGTTATTTTGTGTTAAGTGTGTCACTTTCCGTCTCTTCACCAAGCGGTTCCAACGGAAGACCAGCGCTGGCTTTACGGCTAGCGAATGCTGAGTTGGGACCGTTTCGCAACTGTTTCTCTGTGTCTTATTTGTTTTATCTATGGTCCCAATGTGGTTTTGTATTGTTGCGAATAAATGTCTCTTTATCTTTATCTGATTAGCTTCAAAGCGGAACAATTATTTTCATTTTGTATACAGACAAGCCTTCGATTTTCAAAATGAAAACAATTGCGATTGCGAGTGCGTTAAGCAATAGACCCTCTGGGGTCCATTTCAAGATGCACTACGCTAACTAGCGTTTCTATTCGCTTCTTTTTAAAACCAATCGCGTCACTGGTAGATCACGTGATACGAAAAGTCATTTAGATATAATGTATATAAGTGTCCTGCCGAAGTTCCCCCTGTTACCTTGAGCGGAACTGCGCTCACTAAAGTCAAGCAGTTTAAATACCTGGGACATTATGTTACCGATGACCTTAGGGATGATGTGGACATGGAAAGGGAACGCAGAGCATTGTCGGTTAGGGCTAATATGTTGACCCGTAGATTCGCTAGGTGTTCAGACGCGGTAAAAATCACCTTATTCAAAGCGTACTGTACATCTATGTACTCGGGTAGTCTTTGGGTCAAGTATACCCAAAAATTGCACAGTGCTCTGCGGGTCCAATTTAATAACAGCTTCAGGGCGCTGTTACGGCTACCCCGATTCTGCAGTGCCTCTGCCATGTTTACGGAGGCCCGAGTGGATGGCTTCCATGCGATCCTGCGGAAAAAAGTGGCATCCCTCCTAGGTAGGATGAGGGGTAGCAGTAACAGCATCCTGAAGATGATTGCGGGCAGGTTTGATTGTCCCTTAGTAGTGGGTCTAATCAGACTAGTACAATCAAATTTAGATTTTAAGTTTTAAGTAGAATAATTTGTAAATTTTTAAATTACTTTTATTGTCTTTGTGTTTGGTATGTGTCGTAAAATCGCATTTGTAATTGTAATTGTAATTTTTAACTAACCCGATATGGATCTCGTTGTCCGAAATAAAAGTATTTTGATTTTTTTGATTTGATTTTTGATAATGTGTATCATATGACTTATAATTTTACTGGCATAGAGGAATCTCATCTTGGTCTTCTGGATTTGGCACAATGATATTTTATACTAGCGACCCGCTCTCGCTTCGCTTCGGTTTATGTGAGTATGATATATAGCCTATAGTCTTTCTCGATAAATGGCCTATCTAACACTGAAATATTTTTTCAAATCGGACCAGTAGTTCCTGAGATAAGCGCATTCAAGAAAACAAACAAACAAACTCTTCAGCTTTATAATATTAGAATAGATTTAGTTACGTTATAATGTAAGTAATTATAATATACTGACTGGTTTGCTAAAGAGTATTTAAAAACAAAAGTACGTATAGGAAACCAGGAAAAAACATAAAACCATAATGGAAGACATCGTATAAATCGCTTGCGATGTCGTAAACGTAACCAAACACCCTCACGTCGTATGACGTTACACGAAAAAGAACGTCGTATGTGATGATACGTCATTTTACTATTGTCAAGTCGTAGGTTTTGATAGATGATTGACTTCAAGCTAATCTATTGTGGTAAGCCTGCTACGGGCTTCCCTTTTTTTTACTTCCCTATTCAAAATGATCCCCAATAATATTACGTTTAATTCACTATTATAAAATACACGATTCCCTCAGGGCTTCATGAATTCAATCATACATACATACATATATAAACTCACGCCTTTATTCCCAGAGTGGGGTAGGCAGAGCTACAGAATTTCCAACAACTGTAAACACTTTTTGATAATTCTGTAACCACATTTTGCACACTTAGGCGAAGATGTTTACCAGTGTATTAGTGACAGGTTGCAAGCCCATCGCCTAACAGTACTACACGCCTTTATTACCTTAGTCGGCTTTTACGACATCCACGGAAAGATACGGAGTGGCACTTTTCTAATCCGGCTATATATTGTAATATATTACAATGTTGTATTTTTTTTTGGTGCAGTAAAGAGTTTCCATACATACATACATAGCTTACACACAAACATTATTTTGACACGTCATATACGTCGACGGTAAAATCATTCCTTGCATTTCTTCCCTATTACCCGGCTTGCTTAGTAATTTTCCTCCCGGAAATTCCAATTTCCTATCGGTGTTTGACAAGAAAATCAACCTAGTCTTTACATTGCCCTGAGAAATTTTATCAAGCCTACATTTTGGATAACTAACAAATTTATTATAGACCAAAATTAACCTTAACTGCTTAGAAACTGCTGCTACTGCGGTAAGGGCAGATATTTGTGTGATGAGCGCGAATATTTGTTCCTGAGTCATGGATGTTTTCTATGTATTTAAGTATATATTTCTCTATATAAGTATTTATATCGTTGTCTAGTACCCATAGTACAAGCCTAGAGCTTAGTTTGGGACTAGGGTAATTGGTGTGAGATTGTCCCCTTATATTATACTAGCTGTTCCCGTGTCCACTTCGTTGGCCAAATTTTCCCGCTAATTCCCGTTCCCGTGGGAATTTCGGGAATTCCTTTTTTAGTGCACCTCTACGGTACCTAAGCTACGTCCCTTCTAAATTTCAAATGCCTACGTTTAGCCGTTTAGGCTGTGCGTTGATATGTCAGTCAGTCAGTCAGTCAGTTTCTCCTTTTATATATTTAGATGCGTTGATATGTCAGCCAGTCAGTCAGTTTCTCCTTTTATGTATTTAGATTATATTATTATATTGGAAAAAGATGCATTTTGCTCCTCATTAAAAATGTTACTTACGCGGTTTTGCAGTTTCACCGAGACAAAATGACAGCGCGGTTGGAAGTGACCCTGCCTACGAAGCTAGCGGTCCCTTCCCCTCGGAAATATTCTTCTTTAATCCTTAACAATGACTTTAATAATAATTTTATAAATAAAACAAAAAACCCCTTGCAAAGAAAACGGGTGTTTTTTTTTCCAAGTACTTTAAAATAATATACTTTAATTAAATAAGATTTTATGCTACAAAATACTTAAATAACGTATTGTTTACGAAGAAAAATAATAATTTTATATGAATAATGTTAGTTAAACGTTGTAGCATAAAATTTAATTTAGTTCCAGTATATTTAAAATACTTGAAAAAATTTGCTTTTAATATTTTTCCAACCAATTCCATTTTACAAAAACGGTTGATACAAAGAATAATGATGCCACAATTCTTTTTAAATCTCCTTAGACCAATTATCTGCTCTAAATCCAAAGACACTCGCGAAACCAATTCAAATAAAGAACAAAAATTACGTTACCTCAACAATAAATCTTTTATCTCTCCCGCACGCGTCGTGTTTAGCAATAAAGAGCGAGTCGGCCAATATTCCATTTGGAACACGTTCCATAAACACAGGCTGATTCGTAATTTGATATGTAAAGAGATTTTTCTCGTGGCATAGATAATGAGGTCTTGTTAAAAGAGGTTTTTCGTCTCGTGTGTGATTTTGGATATTATATTTGCGTCTCGGTTTTTGGTACGAAAATATTAATATTAAATATAACTTTAATAGATTATTCTATGTGAATTCATGAGGAAGTTTTTTGAATTTTTTCAAGGGAAGTCATTATACGCTAGACTTAGCAAAGGCGTCTACAATCCGTTGATAAGTACATCTCAAGTAATTTCCATTAAAAAAGTATAGTTAATTTTAGAAACAAGTATTGTTTTACTTTAAGTATCTCAAGACACAAATGGATTTCATCATCATCATCATCATTCCACAGCTGGGTAGTTGAAGCGGCGAGGTTAAGTAGTCCCGTCAGTGCGAACAAAACACATTTTAGCGCGTGCATTTTTAATTTAGCAGCATGGTTTCTGCCGATGGATCGAACGTATAAGGCTGCTTAATTAAAAATGCACGCGCTAAAATGTGTTTTGTTCGCTCTGACGGGACTACCTAAACTCGCCGCTGAGATTTCGCTCTTTCGTCCGCCCGTATGTTGTTTTTGAGAGAATAACACCCCTGGACATGGAACTGAGCTCTGTCTTTAGCTCAAGACCAAGAAACGCGCGCGTGAAGAGCTGAAGACTGAGCTCAGTTCTTATGTCCAGCTGTGGACTGATGTGGGCTGATGATGGTGATTCATATTGCTTAACTTTTACTTAAAAATCAAAGGATGAAACCTTTTTTTTTAAAGAAACTATTTTTTTAATTCTCCTTTGTTATGTTGGCCATATTTTAACCTTTCATTTTAATTTTTTTTAAGTGATGCTTTTTTTAGCCAAGGTGTTTTATGTAATATAATATATTACACTTTTAATGACAACGCGCTGGCCTAGTGGGTAGTGATCGTGCCTACGAAGCTAGCGGGCCCGGGTTCAAATCCCGGTAAAGGCAGATATTTGTGTGATGAGCACGAATATTTTTTCCTGAGTCATGGATGTTTTCTATATATTTAAGTAATGTATGTATCTATTTTTCTCTATGTAAGTATTTATATTGTTGTCTAGTACCCATAATACAAGCCTTGCACGTAGTTTGGGACTAGGTCAATTGGTGTGACATTGTCCCCTGTTTTTTTTTTATAAATGATAGGTACACTTTTATAAGTTCTTATTAGAAAAATCCAGCCCCAGTAGCGGCATGTCAATACAACATTTTATGCATATATAATTTGATTTTTCACTGCCTGTTTTACATCCATTTCTTGTTTTAATTAAAATGTATGGTCGGGAAAATTAATGAACCACTCAAAGAAAACGATCCAAATCGGTTTTTTTTTTGGAAATATTAATACACCCAAATCGCTTCCTTATAACTTATTATATTTTGATTAAAAGTTAAAACCCTGTAGTAACAGCAATAAAAAACTTTTCTAATAATACAATTAAAATGGCCCCCGAGACTGTGTTTACCAATTTCTGCTTTCCAACTTTTCTCCAAGACGCAATTTGATATACAGTCCTTTGAAGGCGCGGAAAAGTATTCTTTGTAGTCTTTTTTTTTAATTTACTTAACTTTTTTCACACTTTGCGAGTAAAAATAATAATAGGAAGTGACACGGGGGCTTTTGCACTAATTTAATTACAAACAGTAACACATTTTTCCAGTTCTTCTTCAGCGTACCTGATAAGTAGCGCGACGTAGAAAGCTGACTATAGCGTATTTTAAATCATTGTCTTTATATCCAAAGCCCGGATGACGGGAGCCAATATGCACCTTTTCCTAGTGTTTAATTAAATATCGACTATTCTATCGACATCCATACGAACATCCATCCATTTTTGAATCAGAAATTTATTGACCAAACTCATTATCTTTTATGTCAGGTTGTTACACAATTTTACATCACGTACCTATTAGGTAAGCTTACATTATAAATTATTTCAGTTAACTAATTACATACTATACATACATTAAATCACGCCTGTTTCCCAGAGGGGTAGGTAGAGACCACTTATTCCCACTTGCTACGATCTTGACAAATTTCTTTCATTTCTTCCACATTCATACATCGAGTCATGCACGCACCTCGGTTTCGGGTACTTAAGATTCGTCTCTTTTCCAGTATTTCTCCGATTTGACTCGAAAAAGTAAAAAAGTAAAGTCCACTCACTTTCGATTTGTATATCTCTTTCGTCAATCTTTTCATCCATCCTTTTCAAATGACCGACCCATCAAAGCACGCCCTTTTCAATCTTAGTCACTACATCTTCTGTTTCATTCCAATTACAAAATAATAGAACCAGTTTTTTAATTCCAATTAAATATGACTAAAACATTAAGGTTCTTAAAATGTTTCTCTAAGGTACGAAATAAATTATTTATAATAAGTTCTCCCAAAGTTCTTAAACGGTCAAAGACACTCCAAGTCAATTCCTTTCCAATGAAAATAATGATTCGACTTCCATCGCTTTGTGCTAAAGGAAACAAATGAAACAATTACCGTTATTTATTAGAACAATTAAATCAAATTGAAGCGTCACTGTTGAAATAATAATTTTAAATAATACTGTTTGTTCTTAAGCACGCCGGAGACGATCAATAGCGATTGACAATTTTACGTGATTGTCAATCGCAAGAACGTGATTGACGACAATTGATATTTTTGATTGATGATCATTGACATAATTGTCATTGACATTCGGTTCGAACACTGCGAACATAAACACGTCTGGGGCCCTAATATGGTAGCATTCATCGCGTGACAAAGTTTGGATAAGGCGTCCGTCACCTTCTGACACGTAAATAAGTACGAGAGTGACGGATTCTTTATCCATATTTGATATACGATAGTCATACTAGTCCCGCAGATCTCTTAGATGACTGAGGGCGAAAATACGAGTATTGAACTGTCAATTGGAACTGCATCAGTTGCACTTCATTTGGCATTATCAATAACGTAAGACATTGCTTTGGAAAAATAACGGTTTAGTTATTTATTTATTTACCTACTAATTTATTTATCGCTGTCTATTTGCTAACCCATAGACAACACAAACTTAAAGCCAAATTTTTGGCTCGATTAATTGATGTAAGATCTCTCTGTTTCTTAATTTGATAGTCCTGCTCTAGTCGGTGGAGTAATTTCCAATGTTTTCTTTTCTCTGCCAGCTCCTTCACCTCTTTATACGACACGACATCCACCTTCTCCTTAATTTGGTGCATTTAGCTTCTCCTTAGCCTTCCTCTGCCTCTCCTACCCTCAGTCTTTCCCTCTATAATGTTATTGATAAGCATGTCGTGCCGCAATAAATGGCCAATCATCCCCCCTCTTCTGTTCTCCACCTTCTCCAATATCTTTAAATTCTCTTTTATCTTCGCTTTTACCCTGATTGTGTACTGATATTAACTAAGTATATATCATTAGAGATATTTGCCCACCTCATTCCCCCGTGCCGATTTCAAATCAATTTGTAACCTGTCCAATACCACTTAAATGACGTTGTCATTCCGATGCACTTAATTTTAATGGAAATGATTATCAGCATATTTTGAGGATCGTTGGTTTGCATAATAAAAACAGGTGAAGTGCAAGCGGACTAGCGCATCGAGGGTTTCGTATTTAAGTCCTTAATTAATTTGCGGGTGGTAGGACCTTGTGCAGGGTCCGTCCGGATCGCTACCACCGTCTTATCCATTAACCTACCGCCAAACAGCAGTGTTCGCATTGTTGTGTTCCGGTTTGGGGATAAGACAGCCGGTGAAATGACTAGCATAGAGGCATTCCATCTTAGTCCTTAGGGTTGGCAACGCATTTGCAGTCTTAGGATTGCTCTGTAGTCTTGTGAATGCAAATGTCTATGGGTCACAGTTTCCACTTACCATCAGGTGGCCTGTGTGCTCGTTTGTCATCTCTATGACATAAAAAAAAAAAAAAAAATTTTGCAATTATGAGTGTTCTTTTACATATCTGAAGTCGGCGTCTCACAATATTTTCAATCAAACGAAGAGTTCAGTTGGACTAACCTATTATATATCTATCATTTTTAATGAAAGTAATTTTCTGTCGGGTTTTGTTTTTTAAAGCATTTTTTTGTAGTATGTTTAAAATACAATATTTTTCCGAATAACCTACTACATTAAAACATGATTTGAAAAATCAACTCGCTAGTCCAACATCAAAGTTATCTATTTTAAATATACTTTTCTGCATAAAATATTTGCTATTCAAATTTATCAAATTGTATAACCAAGATATTTCAGTTTGATATAAAATATACAACACTTTTTAAGAATTCCAATTGCACAAGACATTGGTTTTTCAACCTCTCACGTAATTCCATTTCAAATGTCATTGCACTGTCAATGTATCTTTAAACTTTACAGACGGACTCAAGTGACCTTATATAGGTATTACTTAAAGGCATTGCTTTAACTTATCTTAACTACAAATTTAGTAAAATAACAGTAAAAGTTTTTTTTTTCCATTTGTTGTCCAGACTCTTTCAAACGGTCCGTGGAGTAGTAGCGCTATAAGCCTCTTTAAAAAAATTAAGAGGCACATTGTCGTCACGGAAGACTGAGGAGCCGTGCAGTTTCCTCGCTCAAGGTTTCAGATTAGGAATTTATCGAGAAAGCATTTTTTATTTATTTGTTTTAGTTTTCTGTGTGGTTGCCGGGTTAGAATAGTGCCACTCCATGTCCTCCCGTGGATGTCGTAAGAGACGACTGAGGGAATAAAGGCTTGTAGTACTGTTAGGCGATGGGCTTGCAACCTGTCACTAATACACTGGTAAACATCTTAGCCTAGTTGTGCAAAATGTGGTTACAGAATTATTAACACGTTTTTAGAGTTAGTAATTCTGTAGCTCTGCCTACCCCACTCTAGGAATAAAGGCGTGAGCTTATGTATGTATGTATGTATGTACTAACTTGAATTTGTCATAAAAAGAATATTTTAGTCCTTATCAAAGCACAACGTGTGTATCATACATTACTAGCTGTCTCCCGTGACTTTGTCCGCGCAGGAAAATAAAACAAAGCCTATGTTCATCAGGGATAATGTAGGATTGTAATGAAGAAAGATTTTTTCAAATCGGTCCAGCAGTTTCCGAGCCTGTTCAATTCAAACAAACAATCAAATCTTTCCTATCTATAACATTAGTGTAGATAGTGTAGATAAGTGTAGATGTAGATAGACAAATGAAAATATTTTATAATATACATACACTTATAACACAGAAATTTACCCGCACCGAAATTGAACCCAGGACCGCTAGCTTTGAAGGCTGAGTCACTTACAACTATTGAGCTGAATTCGAACCAATAAAAGAAGCTGATAACTTTTAAGAGATATACTCGTACAATAAATTACTTAGACATAGACAAAGTCATGGGTTAAATCGAGTCTCTGTTTGATTCAAACGCTTTAACCCTTTCATTCCCTATCATTTGCTTTAAAGTTGCTTTTCGCAACTCTAGTAACCTAGCAATTAAGGCGTTTGCAATTGAGAACACCCTTTTAAATTCAGACCAATTTTCAACTCTATTGCACCTGCCCCCTGCATGCAATTTAAATTTTAAAACGATCCAATTACCTAGCGTGGGCTTTAACCAATTTAAACAATGTGCTACTGTACTCAGAAACAAGGACATAATAAACTATTTCTGCATATGCCAAGCTTATCTATAACCGCGTTAAGATAGAAATTCCGTTAAAACTTCAGTTGTGCCCTTTTGTCTTAAAAAGGAAAAGAGGCTCTATTAAGGCTTTATTAATTGAATAACGTCGCGTGCTGGCACCAATTGGGAGTTAATAGCTTTATAACTGCTATGAAAAAATATATTAACAATGATGACATGTATTTATTGGAAATAAACGTCGTTTAGCAAAAATTGACAATATTGTACGCATGATCGTTTTTTTTAAATTTAAAACTAAATAGAACATTAATTTGCGAGTGATCTATTTAATAAGTCAAGTTAAAAACTGATGATATAACTTGTTATCAATGTTAACTTTATACTTAAGGTTAAGATGTGATTTTAAATTTTAATATGTCATTTATCAGTTCAGTTAATTTAAAAAAACTTGAGGTAACTTAACGATACATAGCAATGTTTTGTATATATTGGTGTGCTGTTTAAGTCAGTAACTCTTAAACTCTACGTATAGCCCTGGGGCCTCTGCAAAAAAAAATCAACTAAAGGAGTAATCTAAAATTACTACCATAAAAAAATGCTATTCGAGAGCTAAGTAAAATATTTAGTATAACAAACGGGTGATTTAGTTACAAACATGGCTGATACATTAATTAAAATGAACTAAATTCGAAATCATAGCCACATTGTATAAAATTATCTTTATTGTACAAAACACAAAATCCAAATTCTCACAATATTGACAAGTTGGAACGTACAAAGCAGCAATTATTTTCCCAAATCTTATTTAATCTTATGGATGTATGAAAACTCTTTATTGCACAAAAACAAGAACAAAACAAATTTGCATAATTTTTTCCCTTTTTCGACCAAAAACAGCAAAACAGTTAATATTTACTCACAATTTAGCTTCTTTATTCTAACCCGCACAATCTCCAGACCTACCCCTACCATGGGCAAGACGTTTAACACAGCACGCAATTGTTTTGATCAATGCGCTAAGACGACCCGTGCGGTAACGTCAGCCCGTACGATACCCATCCATCAGCCGCTTATTGACTTGGCTCTGTGCCAACCAGCGATGGCGTCTATCCACGTCAAATATTGGCGATATTGAGACTTGGCGATATTTTGTGAGTGGATTTTTTGGTGACAGACAAGTAGCTTATAGTTTTTAACAATACAATGTGACAGATTAGATAGAACATAATACTTAAAAGAAAGAAGCCAGGAAGACCAAGGAAGAAATTACATGGAAATAAAACGCAAAGTTGCAGTCGTGTCCTAAATAGGGTACAATCCAAATATCTCGTTGTAGATGTAAATTAATAAATAGCTCTCATGACACTAATATCTACCCTTACCGAGATTTGAAACCAGGACCGCTAGCTTCGTAGGCAAGGTCACTACCAACTCGGCCAGCGCGTCAATTTAGTAGTTTAGTTAAGAGAGCAGCCACAAATTATGATTGCCTTTATTTTAGTTTTTTTTTTCATGACATAGAGAAGACAAACGAGCACACAGGCCACCTGATGGTAAGTGGAAACTGTGACCCATACACATTCGCATTCACAAGACTGCAATGCAATCCCGACTGCAAATGCGTTGCCAACCCTGAGGACTAAGACGGAATGCCTCTATGCTAGTCATTTCACCGGCTGTCTAATCCCCAAACCGGAACACAACAATGCGAACACTGCTGTTTGGCGGTAGGTTAATGGATAAGATGGTGGTAGCGATCCCGACGGATCCTGCACTAGGTCCTACCACCCGCAGATATATTTTTTTTTTACAAAACAGCTGAAAAGATAAAACCCTTGATACTATAAAGGATCAGTATTATAACCATCCAAAAGTAAAATTTTTTAAAAACATATTTTTCCTAAGTGGCTTACACAGTTAGGACACTGGGGTTAGAATAGGGTAAAGAGGCCCCTAGCGGTTATTTCCAAAGTTTTAGGGCTTTGGTAGTTTCCGCCGTCGGCATAAGTTGGATATAGCTAACACCCCAAAAGGGCTGAAAAGTTGAGGACGTTATACCAGAAATCTAAAGGGAATTGTAGTTTAATGACCTTACCACAGATAATATCGGGAAAGTAGTTTTAATAACACGTAAAGTATTTTCTTGTAATCTACATAGTATACTAGTAATAAACTACGAATAATTTCCATAGGGAAACCATAAAAGCGGCGTTTACCCTTTTATGCTTCCCCTATGGAATCCCTAATCGTCATTTGTCCTAATGCATCGTTTGTCTGAATTTTCGTTTATCCTAATGCCATTTTCGCTTAAGTTTTATAACTTTTTAGTGTTATTATTACCCTAACCTAACCGAACCGCAGATGTTGCCTGACCTGACCTGCTGACCAGTTTAGGGCAAATGAAAATTCGGACAAACGATGTGTTAGAACAAACGTTGTTAGGGATTCCAAGGATCACTCATCTTTTACTCGTGCTTACAATAATTTAAACAATATGTAAACGTGTAAGTATCACCGCGACAAAGTACCATTTATCAAAAAAAAACTGTCACAAAGACCTATCCAACAACACCCCATTCCGTGAGGTAGGCGAGAGAAAAAAAAACATCCCCACGTTACGTTTCAGTCTTTCCCAAAAAAAAAAATGTTTTGCCCCTTTATCGGCCTGATTAATGTATAATTTATGCTAAATAACAGCTTTCTAGAACGAAGACTCCTTGAGCTAAGCTGTGGACTGACGGACGGACGAACGGACATGGCGAAACTATTACGGTTCCTAGTTTGACTATGGGACCATAAAAAGGGAACAAGTAAATTGTCTCTTAATTAAATATATCTGAGAACGGCGGTTAATTATATATTCAACTGTTTAGTTAGGTAGGTTCTCGTTATGAAACGTGATTAATTATTTAATTTAAGCGATTGGGTCAGATAGAACACGACGAGTTAACTAACGGGTTCATTGCAATATCAGATCAATTACGTCGTCATGCAAAACAAATTAACAGGTTCGCGGATACAGAACCATCCTCGAAATCGCATGATATGGCACAAATAAATTCCATACAACATTTTCTACGGCCATGGACGAACTGTCACATTTAACGTTGTTTCAAACATTGTGCCACTTTATGACAGAATAAATATTTATGTAATGTCGTCGAAAAAATCTTATTTATTGTGCCGTGATGTGCCATAACACGTGTCGTACCCCTTTTAGAGTAGTGCATGAGGTTGAGGTTGCCCTGGAGGTTTTTTGCTGTGACACTAGCGGCTTATGTTAAAACCTAAAATGGCACAGAGTCCGTGCTCCCTATACTTAAATGCTATGGGAAAATGCCGGCCGTGGACGGAAATCCGTTTTTGGTGTAATTAAAAACACTGGCCACAGCCGTAGTGCCATTTCACGAGGGTCTCAGTTTGCGTCTCCCGACGTACTGTCCGTGAACGTGTTAAATGAAATTTTCATTTCGAGCTTGCGTTATTTTCTAAAACATTATTTAGTACGTTGAATTTTACGTTCAGTTTATGTAAATTAACTGATTAAAATAGCCCAACAAAAGTACGTACATTTTTGATGTTTGAAATCACTGAAAAATTTCTGTAAATGTCTCCTGTTTTAGAAATTTTGATCAGTTTCTTTTTGTTGTATTTCGAACCAAATTGTAGAATTATGCACTGTATTCAAATTTCTATTTTACAATAGTTCACTTTAGAACAGGTTTATCAATAGATATGTAAATGATGATGATGTGATGACGAAGATGATGATGATGATGATGATGATGATGATGATGATGATAATGATATTACCTTCCTTCCTTCTCTTCCCTCATCAGGTACTTAAAACTTGTAGAAGTCTTTATAGTAACACATATAACCAACACCACACATAACGTATAATTTCTTAAATTAACCAGAAAAATATTTCTCTGCAGCAACAAAGCTTCACACCACAAGCCTTCTAGAAAGCCAAGTCATCCGCCATTGTATTCAATCTATTATTCAACCTCTCGAAGAAAGCGATGATAATGTACTTTATTTCAGTAATGGCAGACGGAACGAGATGAGAATAAACGGAGGAATTTAGGAACAATGAATGAAACGGATAAGGAACTCTTAGAGGCTCATTGAGTATTTCTGTTGCTTGTGTTATGTTTTGTGTTTGTTTTGTGTGTGTTACTTTTTTGAGAAGATGATTGTTATGACAGATATGAAAGAAAAAGTCCAAGAATTCTTAAAAAAAATTGTTATAAAGTGTAAAAAGTTATACTTTAGATGTGGTGTTCCACAGGGAATTGGTCTAGGGCCTTGTTTGTTATTCTGTTATTTTGATATTGAATATAATTTATGCAAGCTTTTACTTAACTAACGATGTAATTTAAAACATTAAGAACACCTCATTTCTATTTTACTAGTCAACGACAAACACTAATATGTATAAAGAAAAACATCCAAGACTCAGGAATACGGAATGCAAATAACCGGTTAAAATTGGTTTTAACCGATTATTTTCATACAAAAACCGCTAAATAACCGGTTAAATTGCATTTCCTACTCAGGAACATTTGAGAAGCGAGCTCGGGCCCGGTAGCCCTACCAAATGGTCATTAGAGTTCCTTCTCTTCACTGACAAAAGCCATTTTAAACCCCTTTTTAATGAACCTAATAACACCGTATTGTTAACAAAACATAGAAACCCGTAATCCTTTACGTGAGATAGCACCTAAATTCCAAAGGAATACAACAGTCGTCGCATCTTCCGGAAAATCCGGTCGTAATTGGAAAATCCTGGAACCATTCTATCCGGGATGTAGGAAATAACCAGCACTGTGTGTGTATCAGCTTCCCTGCCTTTCCAACTTTGCTATGTTATTTTTGAAAGTTCGAGCAACTTGGTTTAAATATCCGCCGCGTCTGGGAGAATACAGAGCATCAACTTTATTATGAGTTGCATTTAAGTAAAGTTGGAATAATTTGAAATAAGTTAATGAATTTGAGAGGTTATCTTTTAAACAAAGGAAACGAATGGAATGTATGTTTACAGGGTGCCTCTGACTTTGGGGCTATAAATGCATGGGTTGGTTCTACTCCTGAAACAGAACTTTTTTGTTTTGAAAGTTGTTAAAAATGTCCAACTTATTTTTTTCATACAAGTAAAATGTAATTTTCAATGTACGTGATCCAATTCTCCGTTTTCCTTTAGCCCTCGTACCAAGGGAATGTCGCCCCCGTACCATGAGATAGTGATTATAATGGTCATAATTGGATACACTGATTTTACAAATAGAGTTTAATGTCTTATCTAAATCTTTTATTAGTTATCTAAACTTAAAGCTCCAAGGTCAGAGGCACCCTATATATACCTATACATGGGCTCTAATCTATTCGGTAAAACTATATGGCTTCCGATATGTATGTATGTATGTAAACTCTAAATTGCACATAAACAATTACAAGACAGTCATGTTTGCATCAATGTAAATAATGTACATAGGCGAACTTATCCCATATGTCACATAACACATAACGTGTTATGTGACATGTTATTATACTAACGAATTCTTTTTACATGGAGTAGACCTCGAGTTATTAAAACGAAGTAATCGTTTTTGGATTTCCTTTCTTTTTCACAGTTTCTATAAAAGCTGATTCATGTAACAAACACATGACAATTTTTTTTTGTATAGGTATAAAAATAACCAAGATAATAGCCAACAACGATCTCTTTCTAGCAAAACAGAATTTAACATGGAGTTTATATTGCCGACCTGTTACATGATGCCACAGTGCATATAAAATCTCTCTGTCTAATCGCTTTCTGATTAGCAGTTTAAAATGCTTGTTTCATCCGTATTTATTGTTCGATGATTACATTTTAAATTCATCTCTTTTACGGTATTTTCATACGTAGGTTTTATTTTATTACGGCATTGAGAAGACAAACGAGCACACAGGCCACCTGATGGCAAGTGAAAACTGTGACCCTTAGACATTCGCATTCACTAGACTGCAATGCAATCCTAAGACTGAAAATGCGTTGCCAACCCTGAGGACTAAGACGGAATGCCTCTATGCTAGTCATTTCACCGGGTGTCTTATCCCCAAACCGGAAAACAACAGTTGAAAAATGTGATTTAAAAATACATGCATATTGAAATGTACATGCTCGTGTGCTTTCTCCTTACCATAAAAAAATTACAATACTTAGACTTGCTTTAAAAAAAACTGCGATAGTTATAATAATTCGTTCATTGAATACAAAACGGACACAATCCAAAATGAGTCAGTGTTGCATTTTAAAATTAGAAGCTGTTGGAATACGATTTTTAATGGAAGAGCAAATTATTTTGGAATGTGTCCGTTTTGTATTCAATGAGTGATAAAACATAATGATGGCGGGCAAAAACAAAACACTGCAGAATTCTCTTTTCAAAAAATTAAGCGTTGGCATTACAAAACGATCTCTCATTGGGCATGCAGTTGCATTGCGGATTCTCTTTGTGACATGCCGCTTTTCACGCTCCGTTGGTTTGAATGCCGGCTTTTATAAATGAATGGGAGCTTTATGGGAATAGCTTATGCGGGTAGCCTCGTCCGGAAAAAGTTAACAGATTACAGTTTATTTTAAACCTCTGACAAAAATGAGGGGTGTTACAGGTTGTGTAATAAGATAAATTATGTGGTTTAAAAGATGATGTAGTGACTAGTGATGGGCAATTTCTGTAACATTGCAAAACTTTCCTTAAGTGCGAAAATTACAGCTTCTGAAACTTACATAATTAGATCGAAATGATTCCGATACAAGTAAATTTCATTTTAAATTCATCAAAACTTTCCGTTACTTACGTTACATGCCACAACTATAGTAATTTCCAGAAATTAAACGATTTCACTTTGGTAATTTTCAGAATGTTGCTTGAAATGTAAGGGGAAAGTTTCAGAAATTTAAGAGAAAGTTTCACTTATGAAACTTATTAAACTCTTGCAGAAATTTAAGTGAAAGTTTCACTTATGAAACTTTCAAGCCTCCCATCACTAGTAGTGTCAAGAATGAATAAAGGAATACTGAAATACCTATAGTTTGGTCATGTAGAAAAGGTGAGACTAACAAAACAGACGTAAATGGGAATTTTGGAAAGGGAAAGGCGAAAGTGCCACGATCTAGGAGGAGTTAGCGGATATACAGAGAGAAAGACAGACGCGAGTAGCGTTTTTTTGAATTATGTATATTGTTATAATATAATTCTACTATTATTATAACTGTAAAAGTTTGTGTGTTTGTTTGTTACTCACGCTGCAACAACTGGACGGATTTGGATGAAATGGATAAAGACATGCTCAAGCTACTTAACATTCCACAAATTAAAAGTTCCCGTGGGAATAACGATAATCGAAATTTACGCGATGTCGCGGGCAGAAGCTAATATAATAATGCTAAATACTAAAAAATCTAAATTTCATGAGAAAATACAGCTAACGTTTTCTAAGACGTATTGTTAAAGTGAGATATTACCTATGTCATTATCATTAGAATTTAGTATAGCAGGGCCGATTCTTGGCTAAAACGGCTTTCTGTCCCCCCCAACCCCCCTAAAAGATTTATCATCTGGTTTTTGTGAACACTCGATTAGCTTAACTGAAGCCATAAACAACATTGTTTGTTTTTTTTTACGCAGTCCATTAAATAGATTATGTTTATACTAAACTAGCTTTTAGCGAATTCGTCTGCAGATAAAATACTATTTTTTTTTTTTTTTATGGCATAGAGAAGACAAACGAGCACACAGGCTACCTGATGGTAAGTGGAAACTGTGACCCATAGACATTCGCATTCACAGGACTGCAATGCAATCCTAAGACTGCAAATGCGTTGCCAACCCTGAGGACTAAGATGGAATGCCTCTATGCTAGTGATTTCACCGGCTGTCTTATCCCCAAACCGGAACACAACAATGCGAACACTGCTGTTTGACGGTAGGTAATTACCTTCGTTACGGCCATATCAGCTAGTACATACCAACTTAGAGATAGAACTGTTGAGTTTCTTGCTGCACTCCTTTCAGTTTGGCGGTAGGTTAATGGATAAGATGGTGGTAGCGATCCGGACGGACCCTGCACAAGGTCCTACCACCCTCAAAGTTAAATACTAGCTGTTGCGTGCGACTCCGTCCACGCAGAAAAATAAAACATAGCCTATGTCACTCAGGGTGAATGTAGCTTTCCAATGGTGAAAGAATTTTTGTAATCGGCGCAGTAGTTTTTGAGTTTTTTCATTACAAACATACACACCCAAAAATACAAATCTTTCCTCTTTATAATATTAGTGTAGATATATTTATCGTTGTTAGTCCAGAAGTTATTTGATTCTACTACAGTTTTGCAGTCAGGGTTCAGCGCATATTGTTTTTTTTTTCACCATTCTGACCATGACAAGAGACAGGGTGACATTTCAGTTTACATGACGCAGCTTATATGAAACCCAATGATGTATAACTATCACGTGTCATTGTCAAGATGGTGAAATAGGGGCCTTTTGATTTTCGAGTAAACTATAACTATAAGGGTTCTTAGTTTGACTACGGAACCCTAAAACAGGTTTTCAAATTATAAGAAGGTATATAAACTTGGTATTATTTTTAATTATAAGTATGATTATTGAAAATTGCTTACTATCGATGTCGATAAAACTTTATCGATAGTCAGTTAATCACTAGCGCTGGTACATTTTTGCCCCCGTTAATCCGAGGTTTGATCGTCACACAAGTATTTGTCCACACCGAGGTTCAAACCCAAGGTCAATTTGTGTTGGATTCTCTGCAGATACTTATCTATTTCATTCTAACACGTCTCTAATGAAACAAATTAATTAGATACCGACTCCATTCTCTTTCTCAGTTTTTCATAAACATCACCGAAGTCTGGAAGTAAGTCGTTTGTAATCTGGTCACGTATTGTTTGGTTGTGTCGTGACAACCTTTGTTATCAGCAGAGGCCGGAATTATCGTAGCATTTTAGAGCTGTCGTAGGGACTTCTCGTTTATCGACTTCCGATAGACATATTTTATCGATATATTATTATAGACCACAACATATTAAAGAAGATTAAAAGTAGAGGTAAACCAAAAGAAACCGCTAAAGAGCTATCACTTTAAGTTGAAAATGTGATATAGATATTTGTAATGAAAAAAATCGATAGCATTTCTTGTTGCAATTTCTATCGAAACAAATTTGAAAGGCATAAGAAAGTCACAAACTATTTATAAGGAACCATACAATATTTTTATTTACATTCTTAGGGATTTAAAATTTCCTAAAAGTCAGTATTAAAAGGTTATCTCGAAGAGATCGCTCAGTTGCGATAAGACTCCTGTTGTTTACTTACCATATTTTAAATATTGTATCCTGTATTTATCGATATGGATATATTATGTCTATCGGAAGTCGATAGACGAGAAGTCCCTATGACAGCTCAAAAATGCTTCGAGAATTCCGGGCTCTATTATCAGTATTGATAAGGGACCAAATACTGGACAGAGACATTAAAGGGACATAGATAAATATTGCTGGAATCAAGTTACTAGTTAATTACTGGTATCTAAAGATCTTTGTGATAGTCCAGCCGTTAATTAACTAGTTTGATAATTATTCCATTGGATTATTGATGACAGAGTATTTTGTTTTCGGGGACTTGGATTTTCAGTCTGAGAGCACTTAGAAAATGCTTTGGTTTTGTACTTCTCTCTCACTCGCTCTTGATAAGAGTGTATGAGAGCGAGTGAGACAAATACAAGCCCGAAGCACTTTCCAAGAGCTCTTTCTCTAGTAGTTTTTGGGTCTTATTTGCGTGACACTAACTTCGTGTTATTTAAAAATTCTGCTTGACTACAGAAAAAGAAAAAAAAAATTTTTTTTCTATATCCCAAACTAAGCTCTAGAGGCTTGTAATATGAGTACTCCACTGTCCATCTGTCTGTCTAAGGCATGTATCTCATGAACTGTAATAGCTAGATACACGAAGGGGTGAATTACTATTCGCGTAAGACCTAGGCCCGTATTAATAAACTCATCTTGCGGGTGGTAGGACCTTGTGCAGGGTCCGTCCGGATCGCTACCACCATCTTATCCATTAACCTACCGCCAAACAGCAGTGTTCGCATTGTTGTGTTCCGGTTTGGGGATAAGACAGCCGGTGAAATGACTAGCATAGAGGCATTCCATCTTAGTCCTCAGGGTTGGCGACGCATTTGCAGTCTTAGGATTGCATTGCAGTCTTGTGAATGCGAATGTCTATGGGTCACATTTTCCACTTTCCATCAGGTGGCCTGTGTGCTCGTTTGTCATCTGTATGCCATAAAAAACGCGTCACAAGTTACGTCAAAGTAAACGTCAAGCCATAGAACACTGTCATTTTTGACACATCTCGAGACGAGCTTTAGAGTTGAGATTAGTTTATTAATACGGGCCCTAGTGACATATAGGATGTACATAATCAAGACTATTTAATTTAAACTGTGTTGCAATAAGGTTTGTTTTCATATCTTTATAAACTGAAAATTGCCTTATCGAACAAACGTTATTGAATTTTATTGCGTTGGTGGTAGGTTTTAAGTCCCACTTACGAAAACTCCCTGTTTGTAGTATAGGGGGCTTACGAGGCCATAATAAAAAAACAAATAAGACAGCCGGTGAAATGACTAGCATACTCGTAGAGGCATTCCATCTTAGTCCTCAGGGTTGGCAACGCATTTGCAGTCTTAGGATTGCATCGCAGTTCTGTGAATGCGAATGTCTATGGGTCACAGTTTCCACTTACCATCAGGTGGCCTGTGGGCTCGTTTGTCTTCTCTATGACATAAAAAAAAAAAAAAAAAAAAAAACAAAGTAAAAAATAAAACCCCATTCGACGAATGTGTTTTTTTTTGGCGCGCTACGGAACTCTTCGTGTCGTTATTTTAAGATGAATGAGTTTTATGCTTAACTAGCGACCCGCCCTCGCTTCGCTTCGGTTTAGATTTTTCATACAAAAGGATTTTCCCGTTAATTCCCGTTCCCGTGGGAATTTCGGGAATTCCTTTCTTAGTGCACCTCTACGGTACCTAAGCTACGTCCCTTCCAAATTTCAAGTGCCTACGTTTAGCCGTTTAGGCTGTGCGTTGATATGTCAGTCAGTCAGTCAGTCAGTTTCTCCTTTTATATATTTAGATTCTTAAAAGGTTTTTGCCAAAGGTGACAAGTTTCTTGACTTGTCACAAGTATTAATTAAAAATAGATAACTTTTCCTTTATGTAATTTGCCAGTTGGCTGACAGACTAATTTGATAACAATTTTCTTTTAAAAAAACTCCAAGGTTAGCAATTAGCGCCTTTGTTCCTCACGACACCGTCTTTTGTTAAAACTGACAGCTTATTAGAGAGGTTTCCGCTAAAAGATGAAATCAAAACTTAGAGCTATCTCTTTCTCTCAGTTAAAAATGTAAGCGAGTGAATGAGACAAGGTTACATTTTATGTTCAGAAGTTGAGTCTAGTGTTGTAGTATTAAGTTCACTTTTCTTTGTGATAGGAAAATAAACCGAAGAATTAGATTAAAGGGGTTTACAAATATTATAAAGCTGAAGAGTATGTTTGTTTGTTTGTTTGCTTGAACGCGGATTTGAAAAACTATTTCAGTGTTAGATAGCCCATTTATCGAGGATGGCTATAGGCTATATATAAAACTCACATAAACCGAAGCGAAGCGAGGGCGGGTCGCTAATATGTTTTTAAACGTAAAATAATTATAGACAGCATGATCCGGAAATTGAGAAGGCATTTCTCAGACTTATTGGCTAAATGTATGTAACTATTATGTGCACATCTTTTAAGTTTAAGACAATTTAAAAATTAAAACTTCCAACCCTATTATAACCCTTTAGAGTTCAATATGCTTCTATGAATTAATTGCACTTGTGCTTTTTCTCAAAGGGTGAATAGAGGCCTCAGGGCTGTTTTCATCCCACAAACTTGCCCTTAACAAGATTCGAACCTACGTCCTTGCGACATAGACCCAATTCTTTACAATTACTCTTTATTGGAAACCACTGAGTCGAAACCTAAAAGGGCCTAATAGGGTGTTTTCTGTGAAAAGCTTTACGGACAGCTTTAGAGATACGAGCTTAATTTAGATTCAAAATTAGGTAACGATGTAAAGGGTTGTAATAAAAGGGATGAATCCAAAACGTCGGAAAGGGGGTGGGGATATGACGTAATTTCTATCTTCTTTATATTAATATTTAAATAGTATAAAACACATTCACATTTCGCGTCTCTTTATCTATCTATATATGTTTTATCGGGTGTCTCACAGAATCCTTAATAACGTTTGTCCTAGAACATCGTTTGTCCGAATTTTCATTTGCCCTAAACTGATTTTCAAATGAGACAGGCAACTTTTTAAGTTTCCCAATTATATCTGTGGTTTGGTTCGGTTACGGTTGAATTAAAGCAACACTAAAAAGTTTAAAAAAATATGCGGGAATTTATTTGTTTATTTAAACTTCTTTGTACAAAATATAATAAAGTACAAATGGCGGACTTAATGCCCAATGGCATTCTTAACCAGTCAACCGGTAGGCGAAACAGAAAAAATATATTTCTGGCTTTAGGATAAATGAAAATTTGGACAAACGATCCATTAGGACAAGTGACGATTAGGGAACCTTTTCTAATGCATTCATTTCAAACATTGTTGTTTTCCGATCAAAGAAAACATATTTAATCACAGGGAAAGGTAAGAAGTTTATTTAAAGAAAAAAACATCCAATTCACCTATTACAGTTTAAAAGATATAGCCATAAAATATAGGACAGACGGACAAACATCGTAGCCTTCATAATAGTCTTATTAGCACTCCAAACGAAAAGAAACCCTAAGAGCATTTAAACCAATTGGAAACACGAGACACTGTTGCTTAGCTTTTGCTGTTTGTAACTTGTATCTTGTTTAGGGGGCAAAGGTTTTTGTAGGAACACGCATCGAAACTTTATTTAGTGTGGTTATCTTGCACCGTTATAGGTAATCATTTATAATACATTTATTTGTTTATTTATTTTGCCTGCGTGGTTGCCGAGTTGGAATAGTGACACTCCATGTCTTCCCGTGGATGTCGTACGAGGCGACTAAGGGAATAAAGGCGTGTTTACTGTTAGGTGATGGGCTTGCAACCTGTCACTAATACGCTGGTAAATATCTTGGCTTATTTATGCAAAATGTGGTTAAAGAATGATATTTTTTTTAGAGTTGTAGGTAACTCTGTAGCTCTGCTACCCCACTCTGGGATTACAGACGTAGACATTCACGCTATTCTGAGTTCTGACACTTTTGCTTTTATTTTACATTCTTTGTTTTATATAACTGTTGACTTTCTTGTGGCGCTGCGGATAGCACTGGTAGATCTTTACAGTGTAAAAATGCCCGTGTAAACATATTTTATCTTTTATCTTTTTTTACTCAGACACCATTACTGTCATGTAAATAAGAGCTATCTAAGCGTTGACAATGCGACAAGTCAAAGTCAATTTGGTTTTACCCATAGGTAAAATAGAGACTCATCTCTCAAAGAAGGTGGTAGCCATTCTATCGGGTTTTTTATAACTATCTATTTTGGATTTTTAAATTAACACAGAGGCTATTAGAATTTAAACAAGCTGTATCAGTGATTAAATACGACATAATTGGTCTGTCAGAGATAAGACGCACAGGATATAACATAGAAGAGGATGAAGACCACATATTCTGTTATTTTGATACTGAAAACAACCGGAAATAACTGGAAAGGAAAGGCGGCAGACAGAGACTTGTGGAGAAAAATGGAGGAGGCCTTTACTCAGTAGAGAGGTCCTTAATAAATAAAAAAAAAACATCAATTTGCATGTACCTATAATGTAAAAATCATAACCAATAACTATAATAACAATTTAAATAATTGAATTAATTCTAAAATTTACGCTATCATTTAAAAAAAAAAAAAAAGGCTAATCCTTAATTACTAATCGAAACAACTAAATTTTAAATTTTGTAAAAAGAATTCGAATAATTAATTTAATTATATTATAAACTAATATTTTCTTAAATATTAATTAACATATGAGAAAGTGTAATCTAGTTTCTTAGAACATTGCTTTATTATTAAGGAATAAATGAGGCTTATTATTATTATTATTATTATTATTAACACAGAAGGAGATGGAGAGACCTAGAGCCTTTTGCGAGGGATTGGCAAGAGTGCGTTCTGGATAGGGACGAGTGGCGAAAAAGAGGGGAGGCATTTGCCCAGCAGTGGGACACAAAAACAGACCAGAAAAAAAGTATATGAACTTGTTAATCAACTAATATAACTTTTTTATATACAAAATACAATTTTCGTTAACTCTTACATACATACCTTCACGCCTGTCTCCCGATGGGGTAGGCAAAGACTATGTTACGCCAGGTGCACCAGTGTAAACATATATTTCGCTTCCTCTACATTCAACCTCTTCATGGACGTATGTCGGTTTCAGTACCTACTTTAAATGTAAAAATCGAGTTTACGAAATCTGCCGTTCACATATCCGTCTAGAGAAAGTTTTAATGAAATCCGTCCCCATCCCAAACTTAAACTAGGATCTTAAAATAGTTCCAATGCCAACAACATCGAGTTTAAATCTATTCTGTATGAAGACGCAATAGCCTAGTTTGTAGTGACCGTGCCTACAAAGCTAGAGATCCTGGGTTCAAATCCCGGTAAGAGCAGATATTTTGTGTGATGAGCGCAAATATTAGTTTAATTTGATGGCATAGAGAAGACAAACGAGCACACAGGCCACCTGATGGTAAGTGGAAACTATGACCCATAGACATTCGCATTCACAAGACTGCAATGCAATCCTAAGACTGCAAATGCGTTGCCAACCCTGAGGACTAAGACGGAATGCCTCTATGCTAGTCATTTCCCCGGCTGTCGTATCCCTAAACCGGAACAAGACAATGCGAACACTGTTAATTGGCGGTAGGTTAATGGATAAGATGGTGGTAGCGATCGGGACGGACCCTGCACAAGGTCCTACCACCCGCAAAACCATTATTCCTAAGTCATGGATGTTTTCTAAATATTTAAGTATATATTTCTCTATATAACTATTTATATCGTTGTCTAGTACCCATAGTACAAGCCTAGAGCTTAGTTTGGGACTAGATCAATTGGTGTGAGTTCCCTGATATTTATTTATTTATTATTTATAACATTATGGAGCTGGGCACTGATTGTATCGACACGGTATATGCCAGGCTCACAGTTTTGTACGAAAAATACTTTATTATTAGTTCTTAGCGCTGATTGTTGAGTTGTTTTTTTTTTCTGTTTACGAGACGAGATAAACATGGCTATAAAAATGCCTGAGGAAAAGGTCAAAAAACATCGTAAGATAGTTTTTACAGTTGTTTGCGCTGCGACTTCTCCGTAAAATTTTATTGTTTGCGTCTAAATTTTGAAGTTTTATTGTTTGTTTTTCTTTAGTGTTTGAAGTTTAACTAGGGGTTAAAAGATTTAATTAAGTTAATAAAACGCAGCACCACCGATGCTTGTGTTTATTTAGTTTGTCATGTTAAGTTAATTTAGTTGGTGGAGGTGTTCTTTTGTTTGCAATAAAAAAACGTTTGTTTTCTTACTTATGAGATAGAGTCTTGCAATTGCAACTATCCGGTTATTGCAGCTGACTTAAATAACTCCCTCTAAGACCATTGTTTTGAACAACGACAGCTGTGATATTGTATGTATGTATGTATGTAAACACTTTGTACAAAAAACAGAAAATCAAATACAATATTTACAGAATTGGAATGTACAAAGGCGAACTTATCCCTTTAAGGGATCTCTCCCAGCTATTGTTCTTCTATACTTTGTTTATTTTAGTATAAAAGCACCCATCTCACGCTTGTTGTTGTTCAAATAAGTTTCTGACAAGAAAAACATTTTTGGGACAAGCTTTTGTTGCCAACTGTACTTTTTTTGCACAGTCGTCATCGTCAAAACAATTCTAACAACCCCCTATACGTCAGGTTTATCATGTGTAATTTAGGGGTTCCTATGGCCACCCTGAGTCTCCATCATCAGACCAGCTCGATGGTACTATATTATTGTGTTGTCATTAGAACTAAAGGCAAAATTTTAGCTTCATCGGAAACCGGGAAGTATACATACATATATGAATACATACATACAGTGCAAGTTAAATAAAAGCTTGTATAAAGAAGGAGTTATTTAAGTCAGTTGCAATAACCAAATAGTAGCATTACAAGACTCGTCTTGTTTATATCTCAGCAATCGTTACTGTGAGGTAAAAAACCGGTCAAGTGCGAGCCGGACCCGCACACCGAGGGTTCTGTACCGCGACACAATATGTAATATTAATCTAATAAGAATTCGATTTCTAATCGAATCAGCGTGAGCCCAACACACCTGACCATTTCTTAACCCTCGACGCAAAAAAGAGGGGTGTTATAAGTTTGACGTGTAAATGTTTGTATCTGTGTCTGTCTGTGGCACCGTAGCTCTTAAACTGATGAACCGATTTGGATGCGGTTTTTTTAATAGTATGTGTTGTTTTTCATCTAGGTATGTATGTTTAACCATTTTTACGATACAAAAAATATATATTAAAAACATTTTTATTCTTCCATTTTATATTTCACATTCTTTATTTTTTAAGTTTGTTTTCGAAAAATAAAAACCAGTTATCTATTACGGTTAAAAAGAAACAGCTAAGAAATAAGCTATTAGAATATTCACAATACGATGGCGTCAGCAATTATAGTTTTACAGATTGGAATAGAGCCCCTATTGTCTTCTTTACTTCCGAATCCAGTATCGAAGTAAAAGCACAAGTTACGAATCGATTTATATTAATTTATACAATAATTTAAATATTTCAAGGTTATTTAAATGCAAATTTTAAATCCGTTTAATACTGTTTATTTCAAACCATTACCGAAAGCATTTCCGTAAACTCTACCAAAGTCTAACCCGCTTACATTATCCGCGCGAAAATTCGATTTCAGACTTATTATATTTATGTAATTTTACCTTTAAATTAATCGACTGCAGTATTTAAGTAAATTGATACATTAGTTAATTAGTCTAGTGGTAAAGTAGGCATTTAATATGTTGTTTTATTACTCATATTCTATCTAATCAAAAAAACCGAACAATGTCCGGACTGGAGTCTAAAAGTCCAGACATGTCCGGACATGTCCGGATGGTAGCCTAAGTGCAAGTGTCACGAAAAGCCTAGCGCGAGACTTCGTCACAAATTCTTTGTCACGAGTATACATCTAGTAGTGTGTAGTTGTTTGAGAGGGAACATACAACTTTGCCTATCATACACACATACTATCGGCCCTGTTAAAACATACACCACTTTATAAAAAAAGGCAATGTTAAGGCGACTTTAAGACCAGTAGTGGGTTACTATATTGCTATGTTTTATCTCTTTGTTAGTTGTTTTATTTTTTTAACTGGTTTGACACTTTATTGCCTTTCTAATAATTCTTTGAGATTAATTGTTTACTAGCGGCTCACCCTCGCTTCGCTTCGTTTTATGTAAGTTCTCTATAAAACCCGTAATTCAGAATTGATTCTACACAAAACCTTCCTCTTAAATCACTTTATCTATTAATAAAAACCGTATTAAAATCCGTTGCGTAGTTTGAAAGATCTAATCATACATTCTAAAGGAAAGACGAAAACAAGTGACTTTGTTTTATACTATGTAAAAAAAAAACTAACCATGAAGACTAATATTTTAAATATTAGGTGTGTCAATAACGTCTAAACCATTTTTTTTTAAAGCATAAATCTTTTTAAGTCTACTTTTCATTTAACATTGAAACAAAACCATACCAAAATTATTTAGGAAGCATACAAAGACAAAAACAAAATCACAAAAGGCATCCATATAATTTATATATAAGTATATGTATTTAAGTTATTTCCTTTGTGGCTGAAAGGATTTCGAAACGCGTGGCTTCCTCGGATTATCCTTTAACCAACGCGTATAACATCTGTCCTTAAATTCTGATGTTGAGATTTGTTAATTTAAACGTGTTAAAAGATAATAAACAAACAATGTAATTTGTGAATTCGACGCTTCATCGCGTAACTGTCAAAAAACATTTAAAAAAAAAAACGGCTATAACGTTTCGAACCGTTCTTGATACAAAAAAACATATGGACGTTTTTCATTTTGTGCAAAATTTGGTTACCGAATTATATTTATTTTAAAGAATGTTTGTATTCTATATAGCTCTGTCTACCCCACTCTGGGAATGACGGCGTGAGTTTATGCATATTTATACTTGTATATCCGCACCATATTCAAAAATCGTATATATCTGACTATCATATGTTGAATGGGCAAGAAAAGTTATCGCATTTTATTTAAAAAAAATCACACAATACTCGTAAGACTAAATTTTAGGTTACTAAAACAAGGTTATCATTTTATTATAAAAAGTGCCAAAGCAGTTTTTCTTAGTAGGTACCTACTTAAACCTATGCCTGGGCTCGTTCGAACATATTTTTTCTATATATCTTATTTTGGAATGTCCTATGCTGACCTATTTGGGTTTCTTGTCAAGAAAAAATTACAACCTTGAAGAATCAGCTCGTAAGGCTTAAAATATATTTATAATATATCATGTATGACACTAAAATGTTAACATTAACAGACTTTATCGCTAAAGTATCTTTAGTGTGCGCGACTTAATATTTTGAATAAAACAATAAACTTAGGTTTTCATATAAAATAATGTTAAATAAATAGTTATCTTTAACGACTAAGTCTTATTTAAAAACGTTATGTTTAAATCACCAAAGACAAAGTTAAAATTGTATTTTAACCTCCGTAAACTTAGCTCAACTAATACTTTTGGGCAATACGTATTAAAATTATGAGACAAAACGCGCGCTGCACGTTCTACGGGACCTATAAAATACCTTAAATTCCCAAAACAATGAAGCGAGCGTTTCCCTCATAAAACATATTTTAAACTTACCTGTTACATAACAAACAGCCAGAGCTACATTCAAAACGAAAAAAAAAACAAAACACGATTCCAAATTCAAAATCAAACACTTCAAAATAAGAACACTTTTATTGCTTTTGGATTTCGGAAGATTTAAAAACCACAGAGAGAGATAGAATAAGAGAGTAAGCGAGAGACGTGCACGCCTGCGAGCATCAGAAATAACACTGGGCTACGGGCCGTAGCATCTCGTAGCCCGTAGCTGCGCGTAGAGGCGCTACGGTATTCTGTTTGAGATTCGGTCGTTTCATATTGCAGTTTCGTTATGTGGATTACGCTCCGTGTAGGAAAAGTGTGTATCATAATAGTTATTATGACATGTATTTTTTCTAATCATCATAAATGAATGAAGTATAGTAATAAAAATGAAATCGGTATGATAATAAGTACTCGTTAAATAATAAATAATTACAATATAATTCATTTATATGTATAAATACATCCTTCTTGTAGAATTCAAATCCACAACCGCGTCAAAAAAGTATCTACACATCATTTCTTCTATACTTTAATTTTTAATGACTATTTCTTTTTTCAATACTGAACCTTATATTTACGTTCTGTAAGTAGTCATTGAATACTTACTTTTATTGACGCTGTTGTTATAATTTTGATTTTTCTATTTAAATTTGTATGTTACTGAAGTCGCTTATGATCTTATTTTATTAAATACCTAACTCATAAGATTATATCGCATCCTATATTATAACATTGGCTTAAGGCTATTTCCTCCGATCGCATGTCCTCGTTCTTGTTGTGCAAAAAATATCATAACAAAATATGTAAAAGACGGGTCTATACTAGCTCGTATTTTTTTTGTTTCTAATTTATCATAACACATCATTACTTTTTCTCAGAACAAAATATTACCTTTATTTTATATAGAACGTGACTTATTCTTACGTACACAACGTATTTTTTTTAAATGACAACATATAGTTGAGGCAAAAACAATTAAAGAAAATTACATCAGGAACAATTAGCATCAAAAGTAGCTAATCAGAATAACATGCTCAAAATGATCTAGACACGACATATTCTCTTGACAATAGAGTCGAGTGCAGATCATTTTGACCTCTTCGCTTGCGTAGCTACTGAACAACAAAAACTATGCAAAACTATCTTGATATTCAAACCTAAAAACTAATAAAAACTGTAATTTTATTTCTTATTCATTTGATAATAAGAAAAGTCATTATTAAAAGTGTTATATTACTTAATACAGTTCTAGTAACGATACCTTAATGCTTATTATACCGCACTAAGCGAGCTCATACCGACCGCGGTCGGCCTAAATTAAGACGTCCCCAGCAAGCCTGAAAAGACACGTAATTGCGGCTGCAATATTCATGGCGTTACGTCACAGGGTACAGTCGGCAAAAGAAAACTATTTTACACGAAAAAAGACGGTAGGAAACCGGTTTTGAAGTAATGTGTTGAAAAATAACGCGACTTTTTGGTTCTCGCTGTATTTATACATGATTATTTTATTTATGACTTGATTACAAACAAATGGTGCAATTGTCCGGGTGGCTACCATCTTGTCCTTTGACCTACCAACAAGCAGTGTTCACACTGTTTTGTTCTGGTGTGGGGATAAGATGATCGGTGAAATATATAGCATTTAAGAATTCCATTTTAGTCCTGAGTTGACAAAGGTCTTAGCACTGCAGTCTTAAGATTGTAGTCTTTAGAATGCAAATGTGTATTGTCACAAATCCCACTTACTATCAGAAGGCCTGTGTGCTCGTTTGCCGTCCCCATGAAGTAAAAAAACACTCTTAGTGCTTTGAACAAGTTAACAAAAATATTTTCACATATTAACGATAACAAAGAGTTTGTAAATCAATAAACCATTATATCGACAATGGGTTCCTAAACATATAATACTAGTGTCGTAAGAAATTATAGTAAGAAAAAAAAAGTTATTAACTATACTCCACTTTTTCTTAATATTCTCACATAAAAAATATCCAAGATTCAGTTGTATTTACTCACGCTCATAAAAATATTTGCGTATACCAGGAATTGAACCCGGGACACCAGCTTCGTAAGGTCATAACAAACCAGAATAAACACTAACAACTAAGCGTCAGGATTAAGTAAGTGGGAAGAAGTCTCTGCCTACTCCTCTGGAAAACAGACATGATTAATGAATGAATGAATGAATGAACTGAGCCTCGTCTACGTCGTTGTCGTCGTTATTTATAAAGCACGACTAAAAAAAATCAATAAAAGGTCACAATCAGTTCTGTCTTGAAAACCAAATTATGTTTATATGGGTCAATCAACTTTTCTTTGTAGCTCGTTGCCATGGTGACGTTTCCTGGGTCACTATTTAAACCACGATTTTAAAGCATTTAAATCCAGCAAACATCAGGTTTTGTGACAATTACAAGCCCATTCTTTTTTGGGTTTGATTCCAAGCATATTTTAGTAGTGTATATTATAACTATTTTTCTAAGAAACTCTACCTTTATATAGGACTTTGTTATACAGGGTGTAATCTAAATCGTGAATCAAATGATCACCTCTGTACTCCACCCACAAATATGAACAACTTTCACTATGGGATCAACTCTGAAATCACGGAAAAAACATCAGCTGTTTCATAGAAAAGTGCAATACTTACTCAACCAAAATGTAAAAAGCAGCTGTTTTTTTTTCTTGTGATTTCAGGGTTTGTTCCATAGTGAAAGTTGTTCATATTCGTGGGTAGAACACAGAGGTAATCATTCGATTCACGACTTAGATTTCACCCTGTATGTAAGTATTTTGTTATATGTTAATAATTAAGGTTAGGACTTTTGGTGGCATATCGTGGTTCTAGAATCCATGGAGGAGCTACTTCCTATTTATTATAATACATACCACTTTGATTTTGACCTTCAGTACTTTAATATTTTAAAATTCATTTATTAATTAAACCGCTAAACGAATTTAAATTAACTGTGGTATGGAACATATCCCTGCTGTGAAAGCGTTAAAACAAGCAAATATTAGTAGGTATATATAAACTGAACTAAACATGTATTTAGTTTATTTTGAAATATGAACAGTACTGAAGGGCAAAATCAAACTGTCATGTACTAAAATAATTAGGAAATAGCGACTCCATGGATTCTAGAACCACGATATGCCACCAAAAGTCCTTACCCTATTAATAATAAAACATACATACATAAACTCACGCCTTTATTCCCAGAGTGGGGTAGGCAGAGCTACAGAATTACCAACAACTCTAAAAACTTGTTGATATTTCTGTTACCACATTTTGCACTTTTAGGCTACGATGTTTACCAGTGTATTAAGTAGTGACAGGTTGCAAGCCCATCGCCTAACAGTACTACACGCCTTTATCACCAAATCATATCAACTGAGTACTGTGTGTTCCTTAGTTCACATTGTCTCCTTCCAAGAAACATCGCGTGCTTTAATATTACATTAGCATTTTCACTTGACAAGTTAGTATCATAATATGTATTACGGTACCGTGTCGTAAAACTACAATGTCAAGGCTAACCGAATCATAGTTAAGCGGGGTTTACACGGGTCGATATAAAGTATGATTGAAATACAATTCTTTTTAGCATCAAATAAAAACAAAAGAACAACGTTACCAGCTCCAAATAAAAAACTTTGTACTATTTTTAACTGGAGCTTTCTCTAAAAGCTCGTGCTTTTTTTGCTTCCCCTATTAGTTCGTTTCACAATACGTCTCACGTGAGACTTTCCTTTGTCTATGCCGACGCCATGTTTGTATACCACGCAATTTAAACAGTTAATGAGAACGGCGGCCATATTGATTATTCCATGACGTCATATACTAAATGACACCTCGTGTATGTATATGTATGTATGTAAACTCTTTATTGCACAATAAAAAAAAAATTACAAGTAAATTCGTACATAAACTTAAGATTAACATGTACAAAGGCGAACTTATCCCTATAAGGGATCTCTTCCAGTTAACCTGACCATGATTGAGGCAACTGTACGAGGATAGGCAAGATTACAAGGACACCTCGTGTTTAGAGAAAAAGAGTAAGTACATTGTACTTGGAGTCACCTTAGAAATACAATGGATGGCAACAGTATTAAAATGGCCAAAGATAGTATCGTTAAAGAATAAATACTCTTTGTGCTTGTGATATAAAAGGTTTTATTAAAACCACCGATATATTCGCAATTGTATGAGAGTTTATATCTCTTACACGGCTCAAGAAATATAAGAAACATCTCGATTAAAGTAACTATACGACAACACGTTAAATACTAGTATGTAATAAAGACAAGTGTGCTCTATTTACATACATACATACACTCAAGCCTTCGTTCCCAGAGAGGGGGTAGGCAGAGCTACATAATTACCTACAACCCTATAAATTTGTTGATAATTCTGTAACCACATTTTGCACAATCAGGCTAAGATGTTTACCAGTGTACTAGTGACAGGTTGCAAGCCCATCGCCTAACAGTACTACACGCCTTTATTCCCTTAGTCGCCTCTTACGACATCCACGGGAAGACATGGAGCTAGCATGAAGCTCTTATTTACTTAAAAGTCAAAGCCAAGTCGAAAACAATACCATAAGAGGTCAAAGTCGATATGGTTTTTACCGCCTAGAATAAGCCTAAAAGCCTTAAGGGCCTAGTCAAAATGCAAAATGTTGAGCGAATTAAGTAAATCGACAAGACATATAGAATTTACGTAAGTTGATGACAGATTGCGTTAACCGCTTAATTATGTCGACTCCATACATTTCGAGTCTATCAAATTATCAACAAGTTTTTAGAGTTGTTGGTAATTCTGTAGCTGAAGAAAATGTTGGACAGGTCAAAAAAAAAACATACATACATACATCAAATCACGCCTGTTTCCCAGAGGGGAAGGCAGAGACCACTTCTTTCCACTTGCTACGATCTTGACAAATTTATTTCGCTTCTTCCACATTCATACATCGAGTCATGCACGCACGTCGGTTTCGGGTACTTAAGATTCGGCCCTTTTCCAGTATTTCTCCGATTTGACTCGAAAAAGTACGCCTAGGGCGGCCCCTTCCGACCCGTCCACTCACTTTCGATCTGTATATCTCTTTCGTCAATCTAAAAAAAATCTAATTTCGTTTAAGTATGTGTAATAATAGCTTTGAAAACGATAACAGGGGGGTTATTATGACATAGTTATGCAATTCTGTTTACGCTGAGAGATAAGGACAGAGCTATATAACTGCCATATAGCTCTGTCCCTTTCCCTCACCGTAAAATGAACTGCATAGTTATGTCATAATAACCCCTCAGGTCAAAGATATGTTTTTTACCGTTTAGAATCTCGACGGGTCCGTAGCATAATATCGAAAATCAAATTTCATAAATACGAAATTTCTAACACAAAACTTCGAGTATCAAAATGTCTAATGTACGAAATTCCTAAAAATGCATGCTTTAATGCACTTTTAATGGAATGATCTTATTTTCAAAAATCAATGTTCCTTTGTACAAAATGCCTAAAGTCAAAACTTCAAACTCAATATTTCTAGTGCTCAAAATCGCTAGGTACAAATTCAAAAAAAAACAAAATTCTAAATATTTATTCAGTAAATAGGCCACATGAGGGCTCTTTTACACGTCGGTAAAATAGGGTGAGACTACCAGCGCTTCGACAAGACCATCATTGCGGAGAAGAAGCTTAGTGACAATTTTTCGAAAATCAATACATTTACCTAATGCTAAAATCTCCACCTCTAATGAACGTAGCATAACATCAAAAATTTAAATTTATTAAAATTAATCAGTTTCGTAATAGTCGTTCGAAATTTCGCACTTTATACATTTAAAACTTAGGTCAACTGGGCGTAGGAAAAATGTCGTTAGCTTTTTCGTGCACTAGTGGTATTGTACTTCAGACTTTTTAAAACAGGCTAATTAAACATAGGAAATGCATCTTTAGGAATTTAGTACATTATACATTTTGATATTAGGAATTTCGTATTTATGAAATTTGAGTTTCGATATTATGCTACGGACCCATCTCGACTCTGGTGGTTAGTGTACTAAACAAAAGAATAGCGTCATACCGTTCAACTTAAAACCAGTACTTTCTTCTAAAAATACTGTATAAATACACCCCCATTGAGTTGTTATTGCTAGAATTTCCATCTCAAGGGGTCCGATTCTCGCCAATGTCGATTATTTTCGCCCAAGTTTTGTTATGAATGGGTGTTATTCTGGAGTTTCGGTTTGAATATATTTTGAAGCGATATATTTGACGACGTTCGTAAATGAAAGAATTCGTAGTCAAGTTTGATATTTTGGTCCGTATTGATTGACCTAGATGTGGAGTGTATTTTCCGTCCACAGGGATATTATTATAGTTTAAAATAGGCACACAATGACATTCACAATAAAGATCAATATGTTGTTGGTAGTTAATTGTTTTAAGCCGTTTAATGTACATAGGCGAACTTATCCCATATGAGATCTCTTCCAATACTTACAGACTAACATACATCCTGCTTAGGTAATATTATTTATTCGAAAGTTTGCAAGCACGGAAACATCTACGCGGATAAAGTCACGAACAGAAGATAGTCTATAGAAATAAAAATCAAGCCCTATTTCTCCTGGTCACGCTATAACTTAAGAACGGCTGAACTGATTTGGCTGATTTCTTTTTTGTTGTGTTCTTCATTGTCAGGGCAAGGTATTAAAAAAGAAAACAATTGCAAATTCCACTGGGAAAGTCAGAAATTTGAAGCGGGGCGAAGCCGCTGGCGGGCCGCTAGTATTAATAAAACTTGACTCAAACATGCAATGAATTGTTGGCGTTATGTTAGTTTGCCTTCAAAGTGTCACGTTGCGGGCGGAACAACTCGAGACAACTGTAAAGGAATTTCATATAAAATTGAAGGCCTAGGCCGGGAAGTATTTTTTTTTAATTTTAATGAGAAAAAGTTATAACGTCGAACACTAGGAGTGCATAAACGTTTGGGAGACATCCGCGCTGTGTCGTGTGCGGCCGCCAGCCCGCCGGTTGCCCGCACCGCCTGCGATCTAATTGTAAGTTGCGCTATGACTGATATGCCTCCTAATTACCGCTGCGCTCCTGGTACTTTATTTTAACATGCACTTTTCTTCCCTGGGGTGGACATTTTTTTTATTGCATATGTTTGAGAAAAGCACTATACGTACCTCGCCGTGAAAAGGGGTTGCCAGCCTCGTTACTATCCGTCTATATCATTCGGCCGGCAACCCCCTACTTCCCGGCCTCTGTAGTAATGTACTATAAAACTGACATGATCAAAATATTAAACGTTGTGCGGTGTCAGCAAGATACCGCTAGCTCAGAAATATATAACACACAGCCATATATTGTGGCATAGTTAACATACCTACTTGTGCACGGTTTGATAGAAAATGGCATTACGTGCTCTTTGTCACACAAGTTGGCATTTCGTTGCTTTACTTTCTGAATCTCGTATGTGATCGAATAGTTATAAAGGAAAAGCACTCATGTGCTCTGAAGAATAAAGACTACTTTCCTATACACCTACCCGATCAGATACGAGATTGAGAAATGAATAGAACGATTTGTTACCTTCAACGTGTCAAGCGAACTTTTTTTCTTTCTTTTAAACACAATGATAATACGATTCAACTGTGTTACTATACAAAAGTCTTTGCCTGTATTCTAGGCTTTAAAAACATATTTTTATCTTTGAAGTGTTATGGTTTATTGTTTTTAATTCAGCTATTACTGCCATGTAAATAAGAGCTATCAAAACGTTGGCAATACGATAACACATCAAAATCAATATGGTTTTTACCTCCTATAATAGATGGGCCTCTATTCTAAAATTTAGTTAAGATCTAGTTTCCTAGGATAGCGGTGCCGTCATATAGCGGCCGTAATACAGCGGTAAATTACGTCACAAAGAACGTTGTCTATGTAAACAAAATGGCGCGGTTTCCTAAAGGGCGATGATTGACACCGTAATGTCAAATAATATTATGTCGGCCGTCATATTACGGCCGCTATAAGACGGCACCGCTATCCTAGGAAACCAAAGCTTTAGGGTCTTCCCAGACCTATGAACGTCGTTTCGATCGCAACGCCGATTCGAGCCGAGCCGAGCGACGCCTTTGTCACTCTTACTGCACGGACATAAAAACTTTTTCTTACCGGCTCAAACCGATTCTACGTCGATAGGTCTCGGGAGACCATATCGTATTGTCTAAGTTTTGATAACTCCGTTTTGACATGCTTACGACGACGCGCTGGCCTAGTGGGTAGTGACCCTGCCTACGAAGCTAGCGGTCCTGGGTTCGAATCCCGGTAAGGGCAGATATTTGTGTTATGAGCGCAAATATTTGTTCCCGAGTCATGGATGTATTCTATGTATTTAAGTATATATTTCTCTATATAAGTATTTAAATCGTTTTCTAGTACTCATAGTATAAGCCTAGAGCTTAGTTTGGGACTAGGTCAATTGGTGTAAGATTGTCCCCTTATTTATATATTTTATATTATATTAGACAGTGAAATGACTAGCATAGAGGCATTCCATCTTAGCCTCAGGGTTGGCAACGCATTTGCAGTCTTAGGATTGCATTGCAGTCTTGTGATTGCGAATGTCTATGGGTCACAGTTTCCACTTACCATCAGGTGGCCTGTGTGCTCGTTTGTCTACTCAATGCCAAAAAAAAAAAAAAAAAAAACAGTAAGTAAAGTAACAGCCGCCGTGTTTAAAACAATACTATAACATTTCAAAACCAACATGTTCTCACGTCGTACAAACCAGAGGAGCTACTGTCTATCGCAGTCGCAATCGCAATCGTTTTCATTTTGAAAATCGAAGGCTTGTCTGCATACAAAATGAAAACAATTGTTCCGCTTTGAAGTCGATTGCGACTGCTAGTGCGTTAGGCAGTAGCTCCTCTGGGCTTTGTACGACGTGAGGTAAAAGATGTACATACATACATACATTTAATCACGCCTATTTCCCAGAGGGGTAGGCAGAGACCACTTCTTTCCACTTGCTACGATCTTGACAAATTTCTTTCGCTTCTTCCACATTCATACATCGAGTCATGCACGCACGTCGGTTTCGGGAACTTAAGATTCGGCCCTTTTCCAGTATTTCTCCGATTTGGCTCGAAAAAAGATAAAAGATGTTTATTCAGTACTAGCGACCCGCCCTCGCTTTGCTTCGGTTTATGTGAGTTTTCTGTAACACCCGTACATGAAACAGAATTTATTATACAAATAAACCTTCCTCTTGAAACACTCTATCTATTAATAAAAACCGCATCAAAATCCGTTGCGTAGTTTTAAAGATATAAGCATACATAGGGACAGACAGCGGAAAGCGACTTTGTTTTATACTATGTAGTGAAGTAGGCCACTGCTGAGAAGAAACGCCGCAAGAAACGACAACAATAAAAATCATATTAATATTGGTTAAAAACAATATTATGATTTTCATTGCATATAGTAGACGCCATGATTTTCGGTACCCAAGAATAAACTGCATCCGAAAATACGAATACGTTACTAAGTGATTGGCATTTCGTCGGTGATACTTCAAAACCGCGTAACCAACGAATTTATAATAGAGCAAAATGAACCTTAACAGATCAGGAAAAGGTGCATTTCTCTCCTCATTCAAAATGTTACTTACACGGTTTTGCAGTCTCATCGATGATTTGCTAATGCCACTTTCCAATATTTGGGCCGCGGCGGTGCGGGTAGATTTGATTAATTTGGGTTAAAATTAGATGGATTTCGTAACAGTTACAATGTTGAACGTTATCTCTGAACTCACTCAATCAATGTGCTGTCTAAATTATTAAGACTGCGCCGAGCAAACGCCGAGCGTCCAGTGACGCCCTCATTACTAATTATTGTGTTTTCTAATTAACTAAAGAATTTCCTTAAAAACAGACGGTGCATTTTTGTAGTGCAAGTAAAAACATAATTTATGGAATACGTAATAAACTTTAATAACAAAAACCCTTTGAGTAGTCAGCTCAATGGGAAAAGGTGGCCACTTTTTTCCGTTAAGTTAATAACTCGAAGGTGAATTGTTATTAAACTATATGATATACCGTATAAGTTGTGTTTTCATTTGTTGTACAAAAACGTTTTATCCAATTTCAAGAAAATACTTTAGTTTATTAGAAAACACAATAATAGTAATGAGGGCGCCACTGTACATCCGGCGTTCGCTCGGTGCAGTCTTAAGATATGATTTTTAAATCCTGCGGGCCTACTATGGCTGCTTTTATCGCGTGACAAAATGTGAATAAAGCATTCGTCACCTTCATACTTATATGTATACTCGTATACGTGTCAAAAAGTGACGGATGTTTTATCCACATTTTGTCACGCGATTAACGCAGCCATATTAGGCCCCCTAGGCACTAGATTGTATATGTATCTTATCTTATCTTGTCTTTCAGATGGGCCCTTTCGGATACACTTCGAACTTTAAGATTTTAAATAAATAAATAAATATCAGGGGACATGTCACACCAATTGACCTAGTCCCAAACTAAGCTCTAGGCTTGTATTATGGGTACTAGACAACGATATAAATACTTATATAGAGAAACATATACTTAAATATATAGAAAACATCCATGACTCAGGAACAAATATTCGCGCTCATCACACTAATATCTGCCCTTACCGGGATTTGAACCCAGGACCGCTAGCTTCGTAGGCAGGGTCACAACCCACTAGGCCAGCGCGTCGTTTTTTGTGCAATTACCCTCTTACACACTCAGCTGTTCGAATGTGCAGGTTTCCTCACGATGAAAAACCGTAAGAGCATCGGATAATGCACTTAAGTTAGAAAAACTCGTTGGTACATGGTGACCGCGGGTTTGAACTCGGTACCTTACGATCACGAGTCGACCCCCTAAGCCACTAGACGATCGACGCTCTCATTGTATAATGTACATTACACATTCATGCCTTTTGTTCATTATATAACGCTAATGTTATAATTGGTAGCACTTTGTGCATGATCCGGCCGAGTCGCTACCATAATAACCAACCTGTCACCAAGCAGCAGTGTTTCCATTGTTGTGTTCCAGTGTGGGGATAAGACAAACGGTAATATTATTAGTTCATTTTAGTTCTCAGGGTTAGCAATGCATTTATGGACTTGGGATTGCAGTCTTCAGATTGTAGTCTTAAAAATACAAATGTCTATGGGTTCCAGATCCCACTAAATACTTACGACCAGTGGCCTGTTTAATAAAGCTACAAATTACAATTTACATGTTACAAGTTTCCATTTGACACAAGCTCGACCAATGACGACCAGCCATTTGAGCAGTGTTGCCAGTTTAGACCCGTAAAATTGTAACTCGTATCTTTATAAAACGTTCCCCTGGTAGCCTGTGATGTTATATAAATACCTTTTTAAATTCAAACGTAGCCTATCAAGGTTATGTATGTGTAAACCACATAGAGGTAGGAAAGCATAGAGAGAGAATAAAAACGGGTGATAGAATAGTACTCTTCGTACCTGTTACAAAATGCCCTTCGTTAAAAAGAGTCATATATTTAATGACCACTTTGAATTTCAAAAGTGTAACACTTTTAAGGTGTGTCACACGACACTGCATTAGTGTACATAAGTTTGCAGTCAGTGATGTGCGGATTATCAAGAATATTACAAGTTGCGTTGCATTTCCCCGTGTGGTTGCCGGATTAGAATAGTGCCACTCTAACTCTTTCCGTGGATGTCGTAAAAGCCGACTAAGGTAATAAAGGCGTGTAGTACTGTTAGGCGATGGGCTTGCAACCTGTCACTAATTAAATACACTGGTAAACATCTTTGCCTAAGTGTGCAAAATGTGGTTTGAGAATTATGAAAAAGTTTTTATAGTGGTTGGAAATTCTGTAGCTCTGCCTACCCCACTCTGGGAATAAAGGCGTGAGTTTTATGTTTGTATGTAAGTTGCGTTGTACACAGAAGAAAAAGGTGGTACCCTTGACATTTTGGCTACACAGGATCAATGATTTCCTACATCTATGGTGTAAACAAAAAAAATCACAAACTACCGTACAATTTATGATCTCCGATATACGCCCGGGTACCGTGGTGGCCATTTGCGAAGTGTTGGTTTGACAGCTGCGAATAGATGGCAGCACTTACTGTCGAAGGCGAGAGAGTATTGTCGTATATTTATTTATCTTTGTCGCTTGAAATATTGATATGACAGTAAAGGTTAAGGTGATCATGATTGATGTTGATAACAATAAGAAATCGACATATGGGCGTCATTACTCTCAAGTAATATTAATCCTTTGCAAGGCAGTAATAAATAAATAATACAAACTTGTTTTTGTGTAGATTTATTATAAGTGTGAAGAGTGGGAAATATATCTTTCGTACTCTTCCCACTCATACAAAGTATAGGCAGAGGCTGACCACGAGTGACTTTACCCTATGTTATACAATAGGCGCAAAAAAATATCCGTTTAACCTTTTTCCATGGAAAAACCTACTTACTAGAAAATCAGTAAAATGCTCTGAACCTGCAGTTTCAAATAACATTAAACTGTTTTTCGTGTGTGTTTAAAATGTAATTTTGGTAACTGGTTACAAATTTGTGAGCAGACAGGGCGTTTCACAAAAAGCCCGACTGGCTGATCACAATGGAGTGCTGGCCCCTTCCCTGATGTATGATAGTGAATGTTGGGTGTAGCAGGACAAGCATAAAAGTCGTGTAAATGCAGTTGAAATGCGCTCTTTGCGTTGTATGTGTGGTGTGAAACTAATTGATAGAGTAAGGAATGAAAAATCAGAGAGAAATATAGAATAAAAGAAGATTGACGAAAGAGATATACTTACAGATCGAAAGTGAGTGGACGGGTCGGAAGGGGCCGCCCTAGGCGTTATTTTTCGAGTCAAATCGGAGAAATACTGGAAAAGTGCCGAATCTTAAGTACCCCAAACCGACGTGCGTGCATGACTCGATGTATGAATGTGGAAGAAGCGAAATTTTGTCAAGATCGTAGCAAATGGAAATAAGTGGCCTCTGCCCACCCCTCTGGGAAACAGGCGTAATTTAATGTATGTATGTATGGTTACAAATGACAAATGCAGAAGGTATCAGAATCCGCAACAAAATGCTTCGTTGGTGTGAACTCCAATCACATGTTTAACATTCATTATTTCCCTATCTACGTTAATTAAATAAGATGGGATTCGTCAATTAATCAGCACCAGCTGATCAGATACGGGAGAATCGAACTGAGTATTCAACCCTTTGAACACGTGACGACCAGATCCTTTTGATGTTATATGTTTATTTAAGGACACGTCCTTTGCTTGTAGTGAATAGCTTGATCTTTGCCAGCTGTAAGGCTCCACTGAAGCGGAGCGGACGGGATGTTTAGCTACGCGAGCTGAGCGACGGTGGCTACAGTTCGAGTGTCTTTTTGGTTGTTTCGTCTCGCGTTAAACACTACTTTTCACTTTGGAGGAAAGTAAAGACGTTATACAAAATTACAATATTTATTATAAAATCTTACATATTTATTCAGCAGTTTTTTTTTTGTATGGTGACGCTTTAAATGCTTACATATTTTGCCAACAGATTCAAACTTAAAAACTATTTTAAAGCTAATTGGACCATGCATTATTGAATTAATTCATCCTTAATATAATTAAATAGAATCACATTCGTAATCATTAATCGTGTTTCACGAAAATTAAATCTTTTTTATACATTTTTGCACAGTTGTCATTTTGAGGTTATTTCTACGCCCTCAAAATTGTCTATACACAATCACAAAAATAAAAATGGTGATAATCCTTCATTCACAAATACTGTGATTGGTTGTTCAGGGAATTCCAAAGTAAGTTAAAAAAATACTTTAATCCTTATATTATATAGTGTAGATTAATATTAAGGAGCTTTAGTCCCGATGTGCAGAGACTAAAGTAACATTTTAAGAGCATGAAACGTGAAAAATACCTTTATTTCTTTCTTGACGGTGCAGTCAGTCTAGTTTGTAGTGACCTTGCCTACGACGCTAGGTTAGGAATCGATTCCGATTCAAGGTAAATATTTATGTACTAAGTGTGAGTAGGTTTAAGTTGTTTTTCCTTGAATTTAAGAATGTATTTTTCATTTACTTATAAACGTGCTTTGTCCTTATCTGTATTTGTGACATTTGCATCTGACAGAAAGTGACAAAGGATGGCATAAACTATTCCAAGCTTATTACACGTTTATAAGGGGGTATGAGTATATTTACTGTGGTATTGTACTAATTGTTTTGTTATGGAATTCAATCCACATATTGATTACTATTTACTGTCCGCGACTTTGTCTGCATAGATATCATTTATTGCTACTTAAACTAGCGGTTAATAAGGAAATATCATCGAAACCTTAAAGACTAACAAACAAACATACATTAAATCACGCCTGTTTCCCAGAGGGGTAGGCAGATACCACTTCTTTCCACTTGCTACGATCTGGACAAATTTATTTCGCTTCTTCCACATTCATACATCGAGTCATGCACGCACGTCGGTTTCGGGTACTTAAGATTCGGCCCTTTTCCAGTATTTCTCCGATTTGACTCGAAAAAGTAAGCCTAGGGCGGCCCCTTCCGACCCGTCCACTCGCTAATAAAACAATAATATAAAATTTAAAAGTAACACATAAAGAATACGAGTGGTCCTGTTTATCCCAAATTGGCGCCATGATCAGTGCTGGTATGTACAGTAGAAGTCATAAATATGTTTACAGTTTAGTACCATGTCACTTAAATCGCTGTGACAATTTCATTATGACAGTTTAAACATGACGTTAAATAGACAAAATACTAAAGTGTAAACATATTTTTGACGTCGACTGTACACGACACATTTCGACCAAGAGTCCCCTAACCAAGTTGCATTACGCTAGCTAGCATTTTAATTCGTTCCATACATACATACATAAACTCACGCCTTTATTCCCAGAGTGGGGTAGGCAGAGCTACAGAATTTCCAACAACTATAAAAACTTTGTGATAATTCTGTAACCACACTTTGCACACTTAGGCGAAGATGTTTACCAGTGTATTAGTGACAGGTTGCAAGCCCATCGCCTAACAGTATTCGTTCCATTTTTAAACAAATCGCGTCACTGGTTGATCACGTGACTCTTGTCTACCAGTGACGCGATTGGTTTAAAAACGAAACGAATACTTAGAAACGCTAGTTAGCGTAATGTTTCCTGGCTAGAGCCTCAGTACGGGTCCATATTGACTCACATAAAATTCTTATTCCTATTTTTTTGTTTTCCTACCGATTTGTATTCATAATATTCACTCTTCATATTTTTTGTCCTTATACTTTTTTGTTAATACTTTTTTAAGTCATAATTATCGCAATTCATAATGCATTTTATTTTAAGAAGGTGTTACTTTTTGAGATTTTTTATAAATCTAACCTAACCTAACCTAACCTTCTTACACGTAAGATATTTAAGAAATTGTGAAAAGTGTACGGCTTCATTAATATTGGTGTTATGAATTCAGATGATTATGAGTTCCGACAGTTAGTACTTAAAAAAAATATGAAGAGTATGAAGAATTGAAGAGTGATCAGATCATTATGATGTAAAATGGTATGAGACACATTTTCGGACTTCCGATAAGAGGACTTAAAAAGTTATGTGAGTAGATACGCACCCCCTCAGTACACTTGACACGTAAAGCTTAACAAATAAACAAAGTTACTTTCACATTTGCAATATATGCATGGATTGAGTAGGTACGTTAATTTGTATTTATTGCATGGAACTTGGCAGATTATAACGTCACGTAGCTGTAATTGAAACTTGTTATGCAGATGCGATCGTACGGTAGTGTACTCGATGCCTTTGTTTCGTTTCATTAAGCGATCATGTACGTGATATAAATTATTTCAGTGAAACTGCAGTGTTTTGTAATTAACCTGGCGTCCCGCCAGGCTTCAACCCGGTGAAAATTCCTGACTTTCCCAGTGAAATATTCAATTATTTTCATTTAAAGCTTGTCCTGACAATAACGAACACGAAAAAAAAAGAATTATCCAATTTGGTCGCTGCAGTCGTTTGGAAGCTATACGGGCGCATATTACTCGTTTTGCTTTTGTTCAACACCCGTACAGAAACCAGATTTTATAGTACATCACCCACCCTTGACCCCTTTTTTCAGAGCTGATATATCTCAAACCATCGCTAGAAAAGTGAAAATACCGCATTCAAATCGGTTCTACACGTTTAAGAGCTACGGTATTACAGCCAGACACACAGACAGATAGCCCAGCCCTCTTTTGCGACGGGGGGTTAATATAAAAACTTTCCTCTTGAATCACTCTATACATTATAATAATATCTTTTGATGAAAACCTATAAAGACTTTATTTATTTATGTAAACAAGCCCAAACATACTGCCATTGTACGGAGAAAAGGCACAAGTGAAATTATTTCATAGAAGCATATTTAACTCTCAAAGGTTTACAATAAGGCTGGAAGTGCAATACGATTCATATAGTAGATGTGCCTTTCTTCCGTGAGAGGGCAGCATAGTCCTTAAGCCGTCGAGAGTCCAGTGGCGCCCTCATTACTATTATTGTGTTTTCTAATTAACTAAAGAATTTCCTTGGAATCAGACGATATGTTTTTGTAGCGCAAATAAGAATACAATTTATGGGACACGTAACCAACTTAAATAACAATTTACCCTTTGAGTAGTCAGCTTAACGGGAAAAGGTGGCCACTTTTTTCCGTTAACTTGATAATTCGAAGGTGAATTGTTATTAAACTAAATGAAACCCTATAAGTTGTGTAATCATTTTTAGTACAAAAACACACCGACCAACTTCAACAAAATACTTTAGTTTATTAGAAAACACAATAGTAATACTGTACATCCGGCGTACGCTCGGCGCAGTCTTAAAAAACTATTCTCAAATACAATTGACTATCGACAAACAGTCTTTACGGTTCACATGACCAACTATGTAGACCCCGTTATCTTGTCGCAAAAATATTGTTTTTCAGTAGAGTGTGAATGACTTTTTTATCGACCTTCTTAATATCGATGTTTATATAATGTAATTGAATTTTCGCCTTTTAAGTGTACCTATATACTCAATTTCAATTAAAACTTTTTGTTTACAAATAAGTACATAACCTTATTGGCCTTACGAGAAGCGATAACCTTAGATAAATGATTTGCGATTGCATGTCACATTGACAGACACTATAACTTGCAGATCTTTGGAATAGTGTTAGTTTAATTGTGGAATTTATTTAATTGCTTCGTGTGTACGTACATAATAATATGCTATAACTCGTAATGTATGAAAAGACATATTTTTTTTTGCGATTTCATGGTTAGCCGCATAGTGAAAGGTGTTCAGTATGGCCACTTATTCACCCCGTTCAGGCTTTTCAGTGGGTCAGGAACTAATAAGTAGTACCTAGTGACACCTCTTTGAAATTATCAGTGACATACACTATCGACATTTAGATAGTCGATAAAAAAAGCATTCACGCTCTAGTGAAAAGTAATGTCCGTGCGACAAGATAACGGGGTCTAAGTCTATTACCATTTAGCTAGAATGATTGCGTGTATCGCGTGACAAAATGTGGGTAAAGCTTCTGTCACTCTCGTGCTTATACGTGTGAAAGAAGACAGATGTTTTATCCACCTTTTGTCACGCGATAAACGCAGTCATATTAGGCCCCAAGTCCTCCGAACCTACAAAATAAGTCCAGTTTTTGATTTGTGTGTATTAAAGAAATTAATAAATAAATTTTGCGGGTGGAAGGACCTTGTGCAGGGTCCGTCCGGATCGCTACCACCATCTTATCCATTAACCTACCGCCAAACAGCAGTGTTCGCATTGTTGTGTTCCGGTTTGGGGATAAGACAGCCGGTGTAATGACTAGCATAGAGGCATTCCATCTTAGGCAGGCAACGCATTTGCAGTCTTAGGATTGCATTGCAGTCTTGTGAATGCGAATGTCTATGGGTCACAGTTTCCACTTACCATCAGGTGGCCTGTGTGCTCGTTTGAGTTATCTATGCCATAAAAAAAAAAAGGTTTTAATCTATGGTCAATGTATTAATTAATATGTAATCCTGCCTATATAACTATATCGATACTGACAGCATTGAATCGGATATTATCGAACATAACACGAGAGGTCATGTAGTCAATTACGTGACCAGAAATCTAATGAGTTACGTATTATATCTAGACTTAGGTATTAGAACGCGCCTGTAGCTGATAGTAAAGGTACTCGTATGTATGTAATATGTGTATGTAACCATAACAATATAATTAATATAAAAAATATGTACAAAGGCGAACTTATCCCCTTAAGGGGTCTCTTCCAGCTAACCCTTGAGAGATTGAGATGAGTGAATGGTTGTGCAACGAGTAAACAAGTGTACAAGAAGAAGAAAATAACACATTTAGTAACCAACCAATAAAACTTATATAAATAAATTTAAAATAAAACTACATTCAAATACCTACATAAATAGATACAGAATTATACATATCAATAGTTAAATATACATTACATAAACTACATTTTTCATCACACTTGCTCGTAAATAGTGTCCTAACATGCTAGAAAAATCGACCGTAAATCCAAAATAATACCCGCGGGCCTTTTTTTTACCATTACGTTACTTAAGTGCGTAATAGCTTTTATTTTAAATATTATACGTGGACTCGAACTATCACAATACGTCAGGACCCCAATTCTTGTGCCATTCGATATGAAGTTTCATTCGAGATGAAATGTCAGTTGAATACTATTTCCTAACAATCTCGCATAATAAACTATTGATCTCATATGTCACTAGAATCGGACTCCGAACACGTTTGACATTATCTGTGGTAAGTCACAGACAATGACGTAGTCTGCCGCTAATAAGTTAAAAATATGATCTTTTGTCTGATTTTATTTCATTTCCTCGCAATTGTGATGAAAAACATTGTTTGTTACACGGGTGGTAAAGGAAATACAAAGCTCGAGTCATTAAAGCCCTCAGCCTTCGGCTTCGGGCTTCTAACAGACTCTCGTTTGTAATTCTTTCTTTACCACCCTTAATACACAATGTACTATTACGTACCTAGAGGATAATTGATATTTAGGAGATAGAGTCAAGCCAGAACTTCTTTGATTTGCCTTTTAGGGAATCTACCGTTTGTGATTGCCTCATGCCAGTCGGTAGCCGATTCCATAATCTGACAGAATGTACCGAGAAGGATTTAGAATAGGATTTGGATTTGTGGGATGGGAATGCGAGGGTTAGATTGGCCTTTGAGCGCAACCGGTAAAGGTAGTATTTATACTGGGTCAATATTCTACTGGCTGAAACAATATTGCTTTTGACTTGTTATGGTTAGCGGTTGTTTTGTGGTGGTGGTGATTAGAGGTCAAAAATACAATGCAATATTCTTTATTGAACAGCACGTACGATAATGGAAAGTAAATACAAGAAATTATGAAATGAAATGAAATGAAATAAAATTTATTTGGCACTTAAAGCACTTAAAATAATACAATTTTCTTAATTAAATTAACTTATACTATATAATTATATTTTAACTGCATTAAGCCCAAAATGGTCTCCACTCAGCTTTTTATGCCACGGTATATTATTTTAATATTCCGTGACGCTGGTTTTCAGTGAGGCCTGGAGAGGTAAATGGGCACCGTGATAACTATGCTATACTAATTAAAATTAAACAAAACCAAAAAACTACATACAATTGCGTACAACTAACCATGCATGTGATTGAACGTACATTATATGCGAGTGTGTGTGCGTGTGTGTGTGTGTGTGTGTGTGTACATGTGTGTCAGTACGACTGCTTATGTACCGGATACTTGGATAGATAAAACAAGTTTCTTAAGGTTGTGTTTGAACGACGCAACGGACTTAAGATTTCGTATTGGTGGTGGTATGTCATTCCAGCACTTCGTGGCAGCAAAACGAAAGCTACCACGGAAAGCAGCCGTACGATGTTGTGTATGTGTTAGGCGTATCGCTTGTCTGACTTGCCGTTGCGAAAATTTGAGTTTTTCGAACAGATACCGTGGTTCCTTGTGTTTAATTATTCCAAATAAGAGAGAGGCGAGGTGTAGGCGATATCGTGAGGTCATGTTTAAAACATTATTGCTATTTAGGAAAGGGCTGACATGGGAGTAGCGAGGAATAGGAAAGCAGAACCGCGCACAGGCATTTTGGATACGCTGTATTACTCTCTTTGTTCTTGCTAGCAAGCATCCACCAATCACTACATCAGCGTAACTCAATTTAGAGAGAATAAGCGAATCGCAAAGCCTAATGCGCATCTCCACCGTTAGGCACTCACGAATTCGGTACAATACCTTTAACCTATAAAAACAATTTCGCAACATCTCTAAAACATGACTCTCAAATCGTAGCCTTTCGTCAAAGATAAGACCTAAATTACGCGCTTCTGTCACTCGCTCCAAACTAGCGTCCTCTATTACGATATTTAGATCCGAGGTTGAAATGTCATTAATTTGCTTCCGATTACCCAATACCATAAATTTAGTTTTACTTGCATTTAACACCAGGTTATTCCGGTGACACCAATCGGCTATACGGTGAAGATCTGCGTTAAGTTTAAGTACAGCTGAGTTACACTCGTTGGGTTTAAAAGATAAGTACAACTGGGTGTCGTCTGCATACATATGGTGGTTGCAATTTTCAATGTTATTAATAATGTCAGCACTATACAAAATAAACAGGATTACGTCAGTGTACGTAAGGGTACTTAAGATTCGGCTCTTTTCCAGTATTTCTCCGATTTGACTCGAACAAGTAGGCCTAGGGCGGCCCCTTCCGACCCGTACACTCAAATTTTTCATTCAGCATTAGGAATGTTGAAATGAACGATAGCTGATGCACTGAGAAATGAATTTGACCTAAAAATCATGTAATAAAATTGTAAATAAACATTAGACACCATTTAATCCAATTTACCTCAGAGCAAAAATCAAACAAAAATGTCATATAAAAAAAAACATGACGCGAAACAGTCTGCAACATCCTGCCCCTCTTGCAGAACTGCAAAAACTGGCTCAACTGGTCAGAGCTGGTCATTGGCAGTCTCGATAACCAGCTGCACTAGTTTTTTGGGGGTCAGCATAGCGTACCCCCAGCTGTAGCAACATCGACTACCCTGGTAACGCCATCCTTTCCGGGGTATACCTTTATTTACACGTCCTCGCGGCCATGTTCTTCGCGGGACGGAGTTGTCGACGATGATAACTACATCCCTAATCTTTAATGGTCATTCTCTTGTTTGAAACCAACATTGACGTATGGTAGAAGAAGAACGAAAGTAGGATTAATGCAGTTGAAATGAGAGCTCTAAGAAGTATGTGTGGAGTTAGAATGATAGATAGAGTAAGAAATAGCGAGATCCGAGAACGATGTGGATTGAAAGAAGATGTAGTGACTAAAATCGAAAAGGGTAGGTATGCTAAGATGGTTTGGTGATCAAAAAAGAGTTACGAAAGAGATATGGCGAGCGAGCGTGAGCGGAGATGTCGGTAGGGGACGTCCTAGACGGACGTATGGTGATCAGATTCGCGATGTACTAAGTAAGGGCCAAATCAAAAGCACCCGAAACCGACGTACGTGCATGAAGAGATTGATGAATGTAGAGGAAGCGAAAATTGTGTGTTTAGATAGGTGCACCTGGCGTTCCATAATCTCTGCCTACCTCTTTGGGAGACAGACGTGAAGGTATGTATGTATGTATGTATGTATGTATGTATGTATGTCTGGAGTTTCTTGCGGCGCTTCTTCTCCGCAATGATGGTCTTGTCCGAAGCGCTGGTAGACTCACCCTATATTACCGACGTGTAAAAGAGCCCTCATGTGGCCTATTCACTGAATAAATATTTTGAATTTTGAATTTTGAATTTTGTCTCTCGTTTGTTCTGCGTACGAAGTTGCATTGTTAGAAGGACTTCGCGCACCCAGCGATTCCAAAAATAATAATTCCACAAGTCCGAGGTCGCTTCGTTTCGTTAAAATATTTTTAAAACAAAATGTAGACATCGTGTTTAACAATCTCTTACTAAGCCTAAGGCTTAGTAGTTAGGACAGATAAAATGCGCCATTTACCCTTAACAGGCGATTACGTTTACAATTGGGGACTGAATGAGCAAAGGATCTATAAAATTATAAACGCTAACCCAAAACACACTTTAATAACATCGCGTTACGGTTAGCAGTCACTGGTTTTAGAAAAGGTACTTGAAACGTTTCAGCTCTAAACTGGTCAATTAGAATTATTCTACGGTGAGATAAGTTTGGAGAGGAAAAATATCTCTTGTTTTAAGATTAGAAAGTCTAGGTAGCAATAATATATTATCTAACATTGGCTGCAAAAATATCTGACACGTCTTTATTGAGCGTCAGTATTAATGCGGCCAATGTTGGATATTAGATTATTACAGACTGCACGGGACGATTTCAAAAAAAAATTGTATATAGTTAAGATTCATTGAACGCCTCAATGAAAATCTTTATGTTTTTCCATTTCGTAACGTTTAATCATAATCGATAGTTGAAATGACAATTGGCGTTAAGGACAACTAAATTGTTCAGTAAAATTGTCCTAAGTATATACCATTTGCCATTTTAACCAACGAATGATTTAAGTATAGTTATTTATGTTACGAAATGGAAATTAATTAGGGATTTTAATTGAGGCCATACTGTCCTTAACTATGTACAATGTTTTTGAAAATGGCCCAAATACTCAGTTTTTTTTTAATAGTAGATGGTTAGTATTTGGGTAAAGAACATTAGTAATGTCACTATTTATCCAAACAAAAGGAATCTGTGTTTATTGTATGTTTGTTTGAGTACAAGATGTGATTTGTGCTGTGAGGAGTATTTTTCGACCTCGAACATTCGCCCTTACATTAAAACAGTTGAAGGGCGAACCCATCCGAGATACAAGCTTCTTGTTACATTCCGAGAGATAGAACTGTGTGGCACAAGGTAGAAGCGGTTGAAATAACTAAATAATATAACATAACACAACAATTTACAAGTTTATTATTTAGTTAATCGTATGGCGTATTTACATAAACATTTCAAAGAAATATAATCAAAGAGATAACTATAGGTCCACATTCAAGGTCCCGAGCCACGAGACAGTGTCAGGTGTTAGTTTGTACCAGGGATGTAACAGATGTGGTTATATCGGAACCGGAACCGGAACCAGATGTTTTAAATTTAGTTTAACGGAACCAGAAGCGGAAGCGGAACCGTAAACGGAAGCGGAAGCGGAACCGGGACCCCAGTGATAGGTGGATTGGATGGATTAAATCAAAACAACTAGATTAGTGCAGCACGTGGCAAGCGGGGGACATGAGCAAATCACAGGTTTAAACCTGTTTGTTTGTGATGTACGCCGCTCACTTCCCCCCGCTGCGTTGCTGTGACATCCGTTATAACTTCCGTTTTGGAAGTAACAAAACCAGAACCGTATCATACCTACCAGTGTTCCAATGTGGGGATAATACAGCCGGTGAAATGACTATAGTATAGAGGCATTCCATGTTACAATTAGTTCTTTGAAAAAAAGGCATTTTATTAGCAATTTTATCATTTTCTGAAGTAATTGCTCCGTAACTAGCATAAGTTGTGTCTCGCACCCTTTTTCTTTGAAACTAAAAGTCCAAAAGATATGATTTTTTTTTAGTAAATCCGTTCAATGAAAAAAATTACACGATCGGATTTACTGTTTTTCAGTTATTGGTAAAAATCTGCGATTCTTAACAGTCTCCGCGCTGGTACATTTTCCACATCGTAATTTCTTGAGTGACATTTTTGCGTTTCTAATAACGGCTTCGGAACCCTACCCTTAGCATGAGCAATATTAAGAATCCGTTGTTTAAAACATTTGATGTTTCGCGAATGGGCATTTAAAAGTAAAAGTATGTATCATACATACTGCCGTAATCGTATTAATATCATCATTTTCAATTGAATATGATCACAAACATTAGTCTAGAATGCTTTGGCCACTACATTGCAGTTAGTCACCTTCTTTTGTTTTACATAGACGACATCAATACTACCCTCCTTAGAAAAAAGGGCGTATGTCTAGAACCTCGTATGTATTAAACTGACTTTGACTAACAAATTACACATGCGTCCTTTTCATTTAGGAGCTCAGAGTAAATCAGGCTGGTCTTTTTAAACTCGTTCGCCTGTAACGTAAGCCTCTCGTCATTTCACAGAGAAAAAATGTGGAATTCACTCGGCATCAAAATGGCGACCAAGATCTGCGGGGCGTGTGAATGATTCCATTTTCTATGATTTACGAATAACCGCGGGCGCAGCGAGATGAGCCACTGTAAAGTCGATGTCAATAGAAATGACAAAAGATGTAAACAAAGTGCTGTTTGACACATAACCTCAATATTGCTGCAAACGAGTTTTGATGTTTAAAAACGTACCTATAGTTTATCGTTATTTAATCTTATAGAGGTACAGAATGTAAAAGTAACAATTACTTAAGTGTGTACATTAAATATAGGTACCTCACGCTATATCTAAAGTATGTTATTATAGTATAATAATGGTAAATTGGTCCGTTTGGTGTTGTTTACATATTTAGCCATTTCTATTGACCCCGACTATACCTACTTTCATTTTTAAGCTTAGCGTTTAAAGAGGGGTAATAACGATTGTCAAAAGCTGTCAAGTTCTGTTAGAGACAGAGCTATATGACTTCTGTAGCTCTTTCTCTTCCAATTACTAAACCTTGGTAGGTTTTACAAGCTTGTAATTTGGGCTCTTTTTTCGGTCTAACAAAAGCTAATTTCAGCCAAGTTTTCGTTGTAGACTGTAGTATTTTTACAAAATGAACACGTGCTTGTAAAGAACAAACGAGTCCATATTAAATACAGGAAAAAAACTATTTTAGCATATGGGCATAAAAATGGCGTCCAAATCGGCAGGGCGTGTGTATGATTACATTTTCTATGATTTACGAATAACCCCGGGCGCATCGAGATGAGCTACATATACCAAAAGGCGATATCTCAAACTTCTTAGCCAAAGCAGATACAACCCTCTCCAGTTAGCAATAAGTTTGCACTTGCTAGAGGAGTTCTGTCAGAGATACCGCCATTTGTCTTAGCAGGGCAGTACTGTACTTTCATGTTCTATAAAGCTCAATTTCATTAGTCAACAGCCCGCATGCTAGTAGCAATCCCTAGTAGCAATCCATTGAGGATTTGTTTTGACATTATTGAGCCGAAAGCTATAGCAGCGACGCAATGTATCACGAAAAGGATGTATCTAATGAAATTGACACTTTATGATTAACGCTTTGAGTGGGGTAATAACAACGCCTGTTGACAAGTTTAAATTGATACCAATAAAGGTGGTAACTATAATCTAGTAGTCAAACCATTCTACGCTCTATTAGTAAAGTTATCGAAACAAGTAAGATATATTTTCGTCAACTAAAAGTAAGACTTAGCCCACATTTCGTTGCAGACTGTACTTTTTATTGCAAAATCATCATCTGCGTATCAAGACAAAACGAACGAGTTTATACTATATCTTTCTAGTCTATACATATAGCGTATCTAGTGCCCCACTCTGGGCAGTCACTTCTATAGTCATCTCTTGATCTACACTAATATTATAAAGAGGAAAGATTTGTATTTTGTATTTTTATGTGTGTGTATGTTTGTAATGAATAAACTCAAAAACTAATGTACCCATTTAAAAAAAAAACACCATTGGGAAGCTACATTCACTCTGAGTGACATACGCATAGGTTGTTTTATTTTTCTGCGTGTAGAGTCAACAGCATAAATAAGTCATTTCTGTACCTTGCCGCTTTCAATCGTTCCACAATTTTGTATAACATTTCAAACACGACGTTAAAGTGAGAAGGTCCATAAATGATCACTTATTTATGCTGTTGACTGTACGGTATCGCGGAATTATACTATAAAAGGCAAACCTGACTCACTGACATAAATATCAACGCACAGCCCAAACTACTCTACCTAGAAACTTGAAATTTAGTACAGGGGTTCCTTTCATGATGTAAGTGAGCACCAAGAAAGGGTTTTTGGAAATTCACCCTGTAAGGGGTTCAAATGGG